>CM053784.1:326475289-327682789 GCA_028749045.1 Cupressus sempervirens
AATGATAGTTTCCATTTTAATTTAGTAATATTATCTTGTCTTGAAAATAATGTGCTTCATATCTTATGGACTATTTTAAAAATTGCCAAAATCCTATAGAAATTATAATGTTTGATTAATATGTCTAGTGTAAGAAGTCTAGGTTATATTGTTTTAGAACTAATGTTGGTCTAGGAAGATGTAGATGAAAGATAGGTGAAATCTTCTTCCTCTACTCCTTTGTTTGCTAGTTCATCAACCTTTGTATTGCCTTCACAATAAATATGTTGAAACTTAGTATCTTCAAGCCGATCTATTAGACTTGACACCTTTTCAAGCTTGGAGTTCATCACCCAATTTGGTGTTTGTCCTTTTCTAATAGCATTGATAACTATTTGATAATCTCCTTCAATAATTAACCTTGAAAGTTTGTTTTTTAAGATTAGATGTAGGCCTTCTTGAAGAGCTTCTAATTCTGCTATATTGTTTGAGGTGATTTCCAGTGGTTTGGCTCCCTTGATGAGCCATTGATCAGAATCTGATCTAATAATACATCCTATACTAGCCTTCCTTGGGTTCCCTTTGGATGCTCCATCGAAATTTAATTTTTCCCATCCTTTAGGGGGGGCTTCCCATACACATTCTTTCCAAGCTTTAAGGTCCTTTTTCTCATATAATAATGGAGGGTTGATAAGGTGTTTCCATTTTTTTAAAAATAATTCCATCCCATTCAGAAAAGGATCCTTGTAATTTAACCATTTTACTAAGATAATTGTTCATTTCTTATGTTATAGATGCTTTGATTTTATTAAAAAGAGATGTAAAATTTAATTTAGAGTTATTGAAAATACGTATGTTTCTCTCTTTCCAAATTTTCCACATTAGGATGGCAGGAGCAATATTCCACATTTTGTCATAGCTACTTTTTTTGTTCTTTATTGGCCAACCATAGAGATGATTGGTGAGGCCTTAGAAAGAGGAGACATCCAATCAAGCTTATTTTTAACCAATACCAACCTTTTTGAGAAAAGGAACACTCAAAGAGGAGATGTTCAGAAGTTTCAGAGTTTTCATTACATAAAAAAATCTAGAAGGTCCTCCGAAACCCATTTTTGTAAAACGATCTGCAATTAAAATCCAATTTTGAAATGCTGCCCAGAAGAAGATGCCAACCTTTGGTAGGTAGGTTGCATCCCAACATAGATCTAAAGGAATTTTAAGATTTTCCCATCTATTTGAATTGATTATGATAGTATAACCCAACTTTACTTTGTATTTTCCATCTTTGGATGCACCATAGATAAGTTTATCTTCTCTAGCTTTATGGTTAACCATTGGTTCCTTGAGAATATTTACTAGATTTACTTTGTCTATAGGAGATATATCTACAGTTTCCATATTTTTACATGCCCACACATCTACCCCTTCAATCTTACTAAAAGTTTTATAATTAGATACCTTCGAACCCCATAATCTTATAAGTTTATTTATGAGATTTAAGGGAATGTTTGAATTGAGAAGAGGCAATTTCCCATCCCAAGAATCTTCCCAAAAGTGTGCCTCTTCCCCTCTACCTAGGAACCAAGTTAAATTTTTGTTGATTAAGGGCTTACACTTTACCATGAAATTCTAAGTTTTAGAACCTGTTGGTGGGTTCCTAATTCTAAATATTAAAGTTGGGTCATTAGGATTCAGATATTTGTTATAGATAATCTTTGCCCATTTGTGTTCCCTTTCTTGATACACTCTCCATACTAGTTTTGCACCTAATGCTTTATTTTTCTATTTGATATTCTTAATTCCTAGCGCCCCTTGATCTTTTGGGCAATAGATCTTATAACATTTTATAAGTGGCTTTTTCTTTTTGTCTTCTATACCACTCCAAAAGAAGTTTTTGAGCTTTTTTTTTCCAATTTTTTCTTGATATTAATGGGTATATATAGACAAGAAAGTTGATAGGTAGGAATGGTAGTAAGAATAGATCTAATTTTAGTTGCTGTACCTACCTTAGTTAACCATTTACCTTTCCATGTTTCCATTTTGTTTATCAATTTTATTAATTATATTACCCCATCCTTTTCTAGATATTTATAGGGGAAGGTACCTCTCTTATAGACCATTTGATTACATATAGAGTCTTCCATCTTGTTTGATGTATTTAGAAAGAATATTTTTGACTTTTCTACATTTACTTTTTGGCTAGACACTACGAAATAATCATGAATCAGTTCTTTAAAGGCTAAAGTTTCTTCCTTAGTGCTAACACAAGGAAGGATGGTATCATAAACAAATTGTAGATGAGTAATATTAGAGATGTTTTTTGTCACTATAACCCCACTAATTTTGCCTTCTTCTTGGGGCTTTTGGATTGACCTTCCAAAGGCTTCATCTATAATTATGAACAAGAAAGGTGGCAAGGGGTCTCCTTTCCAGATTTCTCTTGAAATGAAAAAGAATCCTTCTAGGGTGCTATTGATTAACAGAGAAATCTTAGGTGTAGAAATGCAATTAAAAATATCGTTAATCCATTGACGAGAGAAACCAAAGGCTTCTAAGCATTAACAATGAAATCTCCAGTCAATGACATCATAAGCTTTTTGAATATTTAATTTCATAAACATACATGCTTCATTCTTATTAATAGCTAAATGGGTAGTTTCCTGAATTATGGATATTCCATCCAATATAGATCTGCTTGGGACAAACCTAGTTTGTTCTTTTGAAATAATTTTAGGCACTAAGATTTTAGTTTTATTCACCAAAGGTTTGGAGTATATTTTATAAATAATATTACAAAGTGCTATAGGCCTGAAATTTGAAGGTGATTCTACTATTTTTTTTTAGGGATCAAAGCTAAGAAGGTATGGTTGATTTTAGTTAAAATGGATCCTCCATTTCTCGCTACTTCTATTGCTATCCATAATTGTTCTCCCAGAATGTCCCAACATTTTTGGAAGAAAAATGCCTAGAAGCCATCCAAACCTAGAGATTTATTTGGGCTAAGTTTAAAGAGAGCTAATTTAATCTCTTCTTTAGTGAAATGTTTGTTTAAAGCTATATTATCATCATCAGTTACCACTTTGGGAATATTTTTGAGCACTTTTTCCTGTTTAATATGATGAGAAAATTTAGAGTTATTGAGTAAGTTTTCATAGTATGAAACAAAGGTTTTTGCAATTTTATCAGGGTATATTACCAAACTACCTTCTATATCCTTGATTTGGTTGATAGAGTTGATAGATCTGTTTAGAATAGTACTATTATGAAATAATTTCATGTTCCTGTCACCTTCAAGCCATCTTTCTCTAGATTTTTGTCTCCAAAAGATCTTCTTGTTTTTCTGAAGTGTTGAATTTCTCATTATCCATTCCATTTTTATTACTTCATTATTTAGATTTTTTAAGTTTTCTTCGGTGTCCAATTTTTCTTTAAAGATGTTGTTAAAGTGTGTTTTATTCCATTTTAATATTTTTTCATTGAGGAGTTTTAATTTTGATATAAAACAATACATTTTGGATCCTATGAATTTACCTTCTACCCACCATTTTTTTGATACTTTCCATAAAGTTTTTTTGTCTAAAAACCACATTTTCTTATATTTAAACGAGTTCCTATTAGGTTTTTTTTGGTTTTATGAATTCTATTTTAATAGGACAATGATCATAACTTGCTATAGGATGAATATTTGCTGTAACATTTAGGTCCAAATCTGCTAGTTCTCCATTGAAAAAGGATATGTTTATCTTTTCTACTATATAATTAAAATCTTTCATTTTGATGTTCTAGATGTAGATTCCATTACTAGTTGGGATTTCTAGTAGCTTGTTTTCTTTGACCCAATCCTTAAACTCTAACATTGCTTTACTGATTATTTGAGATCCTCCAAATTTCTTCTTTATGTCTAAGATAGCATTGAAATCTCCACCAATTACCATGTTATCATTAGGGCGCAATCTTATAAAAGTGTTGATTTCATCCCACACTCTCTTCTTTTCAGTTGTTTGTGTGGGTCCATATACATTTATAATAATGAGTTGAACATTGTATCTATTACTAGTTACCTTGCTTCCCATCCAATTACTGCTAGATTCTAGAGTGTTGATGTCTACTGATATTGAATTCCATAAGATTCTCATTCCTCTTGAGGCACCATTTGATACTATCATTTCTGCTTTCCATTTACCTAATCTTTTGCTTAATTTGTCTCCTTCTTCTTTGTTTAACTTAGTTTCTTGTATCAAAATGATGTTTCATTCAAATAGGCTTAGATTGCATTTTATCAATCTTTTCTTGCTAGGTGCATTTAGGCCCCTAGAATTCCATGTTATAATCCTCATTGTCCACTGGGAAGGTTCTTTCCCTTCCCTATATTTAGGACTTCAAATATCTTTTTCTTCTCTTTTTCTTGTCCATCTATTGCTCTTAATTCCTTGAGGGATTTCCTTCCTGTCTTCTTTTTTTGTTTACCACATTTTGGTGTGCTGAATCCTACTTGGTTTATGGCAAGTCCCAAGTTTACTGTGTTGTTTTGCATGTTAATCAGATCATCCTCTTCTTATTGATCTTGATCTTCATCCTCGTCTATCATTTCTTTAATTATCTGCTCAACTAATACATTATCCTCTTCATAATTCTCTTGCTCTAATATTTTGTCATCCCTCTCTATTTCCTGGTAGCTATCTAGACTATCCATTATTCCAAACTCTTCTTAGTGCTAATTATTACCATGATTATTCTCTAATTATGAGTTTTCACCTTCATATGTAGCACAATTTTCTTTCTCTTTAGTTATAATTTATGCTACTTCTAGGGGGTCAAACATTGGTATGATCCACTATTCTCTAGGTCCAGTTCTCCGCTAGATATGTCTTTTCCATCTGCAGTTGTTTGCCAAAATTTGTAACTCCTTTCCTTTGGTTTCTTTTTGATTGTAATATTACTCAATTGTGTTGATTTTGGTGATGGAGTTGTGCTTTCGTCCTTCTGCAGTGCTTTTTTGACTTTTGAATGCTAAATCTTCCTATTCGTGGATGGTTCCTTGACTTAATGCTATTTCTCTTTCTTTGTTAGGGTTGTTTTGGATGCTTGTTTCCTGCCGTTGAAATATTCTAATTTCCCCATGTTGCTTCTTCTATGTTCTTCCTTGTTGGTTTTGAATCTATTAATACTTCTTCTATTCTATCTTTCTCTAGTACTAATGATACATCCCTATGCTCAAGATGATATTGCCCATTGATCAAAACTTGGTCCACGATATCATTCTAGAGTTATAAAATGTCATGGGTCATTTTATTCAATTCATATATACTATCTTTTGTTTCATTTAGATCTCTATTCTTTGATTGACAAATCATGCAATCTTTTAGTCTAGATATTCTAATATTTGTCTTTTTAAGTTCCTCTATATATTTTTCTATTGTCTCATTTCCCTCCTTGGCTCTGTGATCCGTGTTTTGTTCATCTGTATCTATTGGTTGACTAAGCTAGCCAATATCTTCCTTTTCTATTCTCTTTCCTTCCTGCATGCCCTTGCTTTCCCCTTCTTTCTTTTCCATGTAACTCTTTCGTTTCATTGCTCTTTCCTTCTTTTTATGTAATCTTATGCTATTGATTGCTTCTTTTATATTTGAAATGTTATAATCAATATAAAGATTGGGTTTAATGATTCCTACTATCTTTCGTTCATACCTTTTGAACTCAAGCTTGTAAATGAATCTATTTGTTATCATTTTTTTTGTTGTTGCATCCTTCTACCCCTCCTTCGATTCTACTAAAAATTTAAAATTTCTGGTTTGATTATACCCAACTTCTATTCCTAATAAATGCCCTAAGGAATTACCAATTTTAATTAATGTTTGAAGGTGTTTGATTTTTGGTGAAAATTTTCCCCTCTATCCAAATGGGTATTTTATTAACTTATCCCTCATTCCAATTAGGTTCCCAAGCTAAAAACTTAATTATAAATCCTTTATATCAATAATTCAAAATTGAAATTAATCTATTCCTAATTATCTTATTTTTGCATTGAATAAAAAGTGACACTTTTGAAAAGTTGCAGATACTTACTTGTTGACTCCCAATCTTTGCTACCTTACTTAATAGATTCGACAGATACTTTTATGGTCCACTCCAATATACATAGACGCCTAGCTCATCTTACTCCTCCCATTTTTCTTCTATTTTCCTATCACTTATAATTAATATATCAAAAAATAAATTATGATTAGATAACGTTACCTTACTAGGAGATATTCTTTTTGCTGTCTTATCTATCTTTTCATTTGTTCTTTTATGTGGCAGGATGTATACTTTTTGATTTTGGGTGGAAACCATAACTTCCTTTCCTACTATTTCTTGTTGTTGATTTTGACCTAATGGAATGATGTTAACCACTGAGATTTTGGGAGGTTTGGGTATCTAAGGGGTTAAATTTCTACCCTTCGTGATGGTATTAGGATTCAAATTTGATTGCCTCTCCTATTTTTGGACATTTTTAGCTTCTCCATGTATGAGCTTCGGTGTGTTTGCACTATTTCCTTTTTCCATTCTATTATTTTTTTGAGTAATTGGTCTCCTCCTATTTCTACTCAAAATTACTTGTTTTCATCCATCATTATCTTTAGGGTTCAAGCATTGGATGAAATACGATGATATTATTTCCTTATTTCTTGCTTTGTGTAGTTTAACCATGGTTCTGAATGAGTCTTTCTTTTGATCTCCATTTTTGAGTGCCTAAAATTTATTACTGATTGGAATGCAGGGGTGCACTTGCCTTCCTTTCAATTTTTTTTTTCCAATCTCGGTGATACCCATACAGGTGTTTTTGCTCTGCTAGGGAAAAATCATTTTGCTGCATTGTCTATACCATGGGAATATCTAGGGTTTGCATGGGATATGCTTTCGCTGAAGTCTACTTTTTTCATAAATTTCATTTTTCCTGCTTTTCTCGCCATGTTTTTGCTTAAACCCTTAACTTTTTAAAAATAGTTATTATTATAAAATATATTATATTATATTATAATATATTATAATATATTTTAAATTATTATAATATATATTAAATTATAGTATATGATATAATAATTATTTAATATATATTTATTATAATGTCAAAGGGGACATAATACATTTGTTCTAATGGGTCAAAAGGGACCCATTTCATGATAACATACACCCGAACATATCACATTTTTTCCCTAATGGATCAAAGGGGATCATAGGGTATCCTTTGACCCCCTTTGACCCATTACATGACAACATGTGTCCTTAGGGTTCCTAAGATCCCTAAGAACATATTACATTTGTTCCAGCGGGTAGAAAGAGCTCATAGGATATCCTATGACCCCTTTCAACCAATTCCATGAAAACATACACCCCTAGGGGTCATAGGATCCTTAGGGACATATTACATTTGTTCTAATGGGCAAAAATGGGTCATAAGGTATCTTATGACCCCTTTCAACCCATTTTGTAACATACGTCCCTAGGGGTCTCATATTACATTTGTTTTAAATGGTAGAAAGGGGTCATGTAGTATCTTATGACCCCTTTCAACCCATTCCATGATAACATACATCCATAGGGTTCCTAGGACCCCTCGAGACATATTACATTTGTTCTAAATTTTAGAAATGGATAATGGGGTATCCTATGACCAGTTTTGATCCATTCCATGACAAGATATGTCTGTAGAGATCCTAGGACCCCTAGGCACATATTACATTATTTCCAAAGGATATAAAAGGGGCATAGGATATCCTATGACCCCTTTCAACACATTTCATGAAAAAATATGTCTGTATGGGTCCTAAGACCCCTAGGAACATATTATATTTGTTCTATTGGGTTGAAAAATGTCATTAGGTTCTCTTATGACTCGTTTCGACCCATTCTATTACAAAATACATCCCTAGAGGTCTTAGGACCCTTGGAGACATATTATAATTGTTTTAAAGGGTAGAAAGAAATCATAGGGGTATCCTATGATCCCTTTTGACCTATTCAATTACAACATCCATCCCTAGGGGCCCTAGGACCCCTATGAACATATTACATTTGTTGTAAAGGGTGGAAAGGGGTCATATGGTACCCTATGACCCCTTTCAACCCATTCCATTATAATATATGTCTCTAGGGGTCATATGGTATACTAGGACCCCTAGGGACATATTAAATTTGTTCTAATGGGTCAAAAGTTTTCATAGAGTATCTTATGACCCCTTTTGACCGATTCCATGATAACATACATTCCTAAAGGTCCTAATACTTGTAGGGATGCATTAAATTTGTTATAAATGGTAGAAGGGGTAATAAACTATCCTATGACCCCTTTTAAATCAATTCTATGACAATTTATGTCCCTAGGGGTCCTTAGACCCCTAGGGAGATATTGCATTTGTTCTAAAGGGTAGAAAGCCCTTTCAAACCATTCCATGACAAAATACATCCCTAGGGGTCCTAGGACTTGTAGGGACATATTAAATTTGTTCTAATATGTTGAAAGGGGTCATAGGGTTTCCTATAACCCCTTTTTATCCATTCCATGGTAAAATACATCTCTAATCGGTTCAAAGGGTTCTTAGGGTATCCTATGACTACTTTTGACCTAATCCATGACAATATATAATTACTATATTATATTTAAATAAAAAATAACATATTTTATATAATAATATGTACAATATAATATAATATAATATATGCTATAAAGTACATAAATAATAATTTGTAATAAAAAATATAATTAAACAACTATATACTATTATTGGTTTATCTCCTTGATAAAAACTAAAAAGGCACATACTTGACCAATGGAATTACAATCACATAAACTTTTGAGGGGAGAATATAAACCTTTAATTAAGTTTTAATCCATACTTTCCAATTTCCATGTGATTCCTTTAACTAGTTTGGGTGGCAAACAATCAGGTATCTAATACATTGAGTTTTGATGAAGAAATTTATATAAATATATTACCGTTGGTATTGTCATTTCTATTTTCCTACACTAAGTTAGTTTACTTAGTTATGAATTAATTTTAGTTCAATTGTGCATATATCAATTACAAGTGCACTCAAAATATATGTGTCAGCATAACAAGATTTTGAATCTATTTTTTCCATTGAGGAAGAAGAAAAATGAACATATTATGTTTGTTCTAATGGTTTGAAAGGGGTGTCAAGAGTTTTAATGAAAAAAAGGTGTGGTCAGCCCCATTTTTGAACCCACGTGCATAGGAGCTTACTCCAGTGAAACCTCTTCACAGGATCACTTACCTAGTTCCTCCAATACCAACATTCAATCTATCTACTATAAGATATTTTATATCCCTATCCATTATATATAACATCTATGTTGCACCTCATATCTAGTTGAACTACTTAATACAGATTGCATCACTTCCTCCTCCTCCTCCTATTTAATTCCTATTACCTTAGTCATGTTAATAATGCCCTATCCAATATACAACAATAATGTCATTCATCTATTATGGTTAGGAAGAGATGAGGTTGATTAGTTTGGGATAGGTATGCCAGAGCGATAACTGATAACCACACATGCTTGTCATATCCAATTTGGATACCAGTATATCCCCACACACTTTAATATCCTACTTTCAATGATATGTTATGTTTGGGAGACATTTCCTTCATATGAAAAAGTTTAGCAGTAAGTTTGGTTTTGGTGATCTTCATCAACATGTTAATTGAATGATAGTGTTATATTTTCTTAATCACTTCAGAATCATAATTTTTTGAAAATTTGTGAGAGAATTGAAACAACATGGGTTGTATTAAATGTAATTAATTTAGTTGTTTTAGGATTTGTGAAGGAAGTATGAGAATCTCCTTTAAATAGTTGGTTCAAGTTTATAGATTTCTTCAACATGAGAGATACCCATCAAGCCTGAGAGACATAGGACTAGACACAAATTAGGTCCAACCTAGTGGAAATCCTCTTTAGTCATTTTGACAACAGAGCACTAATGGCACCACTAATTACACAATCAACAAGAAAATAATTATTGGAAAAATAAATAGGTTCTTTAAATATCACTTGGTTTGGGAAAAGAAATGACAACATGAGGAAAATGATCATTAAGTCTCTACTACTTGCTTCTATGTGTGCCAGTGAGAAAAATATGTGGAAGATATTTATGGGATTTTTGGGTATAAATGAGGGTAGAAAAGGAAATATGACTACTTCCCTCACTTCGGTGACGGATCCCTAAATAAAATATGGCTGTGAATACCAAGTAGTCATATAGTTGTAGATAGAAGGAGGGAGGAAAAAGGTTTGTACAATTTGTATATTACAATTTAGGTCATGATTACTATAGTTAAATATATTCTATAATTTAATATTTATACTATACAATAACAATATATAATATATTAAATTTATGCTATATAATTACTACATATTATGATAATATTATAATATATATACTATCTACAATAATCTATAATATATCTTGTATACTATATAATATATAATATAATACTATCCTATATATAATATAATATAATATACCTTATAAATTATATATATTAAAGGAAAAAGGCCACAACCACTTTCTTCACTTGGGTAGCTAATCCTTGATCTATCAGGTATTTGATATTAGGAATTTGATATATCATATGCTCAATAAGGCCCAATAATGATGTTGCATTGGAATTAGGATTGGGGGAAAAGGTCATCACAAATTGCAAAAACACTTTTGGATATTTTTAGACTAGTTTTTTTTCACTTTCTAGTTTTTGGCCCACCATGAACTTGGACATATCCATTTTATCAAGTTTGGTCTAGGTTTGTTTATCTTTCTAGAATACTATTATTTAATTGTTAGGTAATTCTTGAGTTGTCGTTATGCACGATGCTAAATGGTAGGAATTCTTGCGAACTCCTCTCTTGAAAAGTCGATCCTGTGAATCAACTCCAAGGTTTCAGGTGATCTCACATCATACTAGAATCCGTTCAGTTGAAGATAAATATGATTGTTTATGAGGAGGCCTTTGCTGGTTCATTTGATTTAGGATGAGATGAAGAATTTGTTTGTTGCTTCAAAATAAACACACACAAAAGAACTATGTTTTTGTATTTTTTAAAAATATTTTCGATGAATGCAATCTAACAATGCAACTAATATGAATTCCTAATCTAACAAGGGGTTAGTAAAGCAAATAAAAAAACTTTAAGAAAAATAATATTAAAGTAAAATCCTAATAGACATAAGCTACGAAAACAACACGTCTATGACTTAAGCTTTCAAAGAAATCGGTAGGTGACCAATGAAAATAGGAGCAGTGCTTCCTCGATTCCACTAATGCAATTGCCGATGGGAAACTTTAATAATATTTCACTCTTCATCAAATTACAAGGCCACAAAAAGTGTGCTCATGCAAGACAAGGAGTTATTCAAACACAATTCGATAATTTCTTCTCAAGCTAGATACATCAACAAAATTTGTCAAAACTATAGAAAACACTGGAACTAAAGAGATCACACAACTAGAAATAAAGCAATAAACTTTTGGCTCAATCATAATCCCATGAACATATATCCACAAAAATATGACACATTTAGGAAAGAATCACTACACTCCAAATGTGAGCACCAAAAGCATAATTTTATTGCAAAATAATGGTGGCCCCAATTATATATTACAATGGAGTATTTATAAGAAATTGTCTCCTCAATTTGTGTTGAGAGTGAGAGATATCTTCATGCAATAATATGCTTTTAATTTAATAAAACAAACTAATTATATCAAAAATAACCATCTAACTGGTGCTTAGTAAGACTCTATCCATTTCTTATTCATTAATTAGATGCATGAGCCTTTACATGTCAAAAACAAAGAATTTATGAGAGGAGAAAGAATAAGAAAGCCTTCAGTAGAAGTAGAAGTGTTAGGAAGTGCCAAAAATGGAAGCTGATCCTTCACTGGGCATCTATCAGAGTTAAACTACCGTTAGAATGCGTTTCTGATGGATGGAAAGCTCCATTTTTGGAACTGGTAGTTAACTATCAGTGCACCTTTGAAAAAAATGCACCTACAAACCTATAGATCTGTGCATCTTAAAAGGGTCCAAAATCTCAAAATTTTACATAGTGTCAAAATTGAAATTCTGGCTTCTCAGTTTTGTTTCCCTTTATCCCAAAGCTATGTTTGGATGTGTACCCTTGAATTTCTCTACAATCTTAGTAATCTTGGCCACATTCAACAAATATAAAGCCTCATACTTGTCTTTGTCCTTTTTTCTATAGTTGTCTACTTCAATTCGAGTCTCAACAAATTCCTCGAGTTTGGTATCCAATTCTAATAAGGCTTCTTCTATTCTAAAAGCCTCCTAGATGTCCTCATCATTAGAAGCTTCTTCAAAAATCTTCTTGAATTTTTCCACTACTACCTCTAGGGGCATTAAATTCTCTCATTCATCATCCTCAAAAATCTCTAGACATGCATCACTATAATGTCTCTTTGCCTCCAAAATTTGCTCTTAGGCTTGGTCCTTGTGCCAATGCATCTCTGCATGTAATGTTTCCATTTCTTTATTGCTATCTACAATATTCTCAATCCAATCATCAGTTAAATATAATTCTTCCACTATATATACATCTATCAAAATCCTATACCTCTACCATTTTATAGATTGCAAAACTTGTAAATCATTGTTCTAGGCACGTACTTCATCCATTATACTGAAATCCTACTTCAGAATTGCTACCATATTACTTACATTCTCCTGTGTAGCATGCAGTAACTTTAGATTCCCATGGATGATTAAGACACCCTTTACTTCAAAACTTTCTTGCCACTGCTGATAGGCTTTCAAAAATGGGTCTAGATGCACACCTCCCCCTTCTCTAAGCACAACATTTAGAGTCTCCTTAGGGTGATCGAGATCTAGGGGACTAACAACTTTGGCTAAATATCCTCTCAAGATCTCATTTTTCCTTCGAAGTGTTCTAAGTTTGACCCCTTCCTACTCCATGCTTTTAAAAATTCCTTTATTCCCATGGTGACAATCAACTTGGTTGTATCCAATGTGGGCTTCCCAAGCATGACCTCTCTGATCTAATAATCTTGTGGGCCTAGGCCTTTTTTATTTGCATCAAAAGGAGGGATAGCCACTTGAGAAAATAAATCTTGATCTCGAGTGCTGTTGATGAATGCCAACGCTCTCACTGCCTGTGATGGGGACTCAAGTTTATTCAGGACTTTGGCCAATTCAATGATATCCTCTTCATCAACATGGAATTGTGGTTTCCTATTTCTCATCATTTCTTTCCTCAACCACCTTGGAACTCATTCAATTAAAGGCCAACCTCTTGAGGATGAAGGAGTATGTTCAACCACCTCTTTCCCCTTGTCACTCCTTTCAGGAGTTCTTTCTCTTTGCGAAGGCTCTCCTTTTGTGGCCTCTATTTCTATGGAACCTGTAGTTTGCACCTAAGTGTCTTGGGAGGCTTGCTGAGAATATTCAACCATTCGTCTCTCTTTCAACACTTCATCAGTTGCCATTTGTTGTGGCTCCTCCTCTTGTGAAGGCTCCTTTTGAACCTATTCTTCTTCAAAACTTGGAGGCAAAGGAGTAACAAAGCCTTTATCCACCATTATGAATTATAGTGGGGACGGGGGAGTAAGATTAGGAACCTATGATTCTGGCAGCATCTGTATCTAGTCCTCCTGTTGGGATTCACTTATTGGGGCATCCTTGATCTTATTCCCAACCAACTCCATTCTTATGGGCATGAAGTCAAAATTTGACATTTTGAATACATCATCACCATCCACATCTTGCTTATCCACCCATTTTTGTACTTCATCTTCCAAAGAAGTCACTTCCAAAGGTTCCTCTAGGGGAGATGGTAGTGTCCTCCTCATCTTCCTCCTCTTCTTCTTCTCCCTCGGGAATAGATTCTAGGACAGATGGGAAAGGAACCATTCTTTTAATCACCCTTTGCCTTTTCTTCATGCAGATCTTAATCTTTTTCTATTTCTTCAAGGTAGAAGGGGATGCTAGTTCTATCTGTGGAGGAGGAGAGACTTGTTGGATTTCACCCTCCATCTAGCTGGGTGTAACTAATGGAAATTTAGGATTTATCTAGACTTGGGAAGCTCCAGTATCTTCTGATCTTTGCACATTTATTTCTTGCTACTGAGGAGGTGCCTATACTTCACCCTCTCCTATCTCGAACCTTTGAGGAGAACTCCTCTTTCTTTTTCTCTTTGCTTTCCTCTCTCGAGGGTGATAGTATCCAACTAGGCAGTCAAGTTGGTATACTATTTTTGGCCTTATTAGTGACTAGGCTACAAAGGTAGGAATAGTAACCTTCTTTCCTCTACCTTTTTCTGGGTAGGCTTGTGCATGAAAAACCATTGTGTCAGGTATTGGATCAAGTTGAAATGGTTTCTTGATCCAATCCTGCATCATCTTAATGACATACCTCACCCTATGATTTATATCATCACTCTCCTCCCTATCCACCTCAATGTTCATTATGGGCCTTTCCCCAATTTTATCTATGTTGAACAGAGGGTCTAGCAGCTCCCCCGAGTCTTGCTTCAATATCTCTTCCGGAATCTTAACCTTTAAAGCCTTTTCATCCAAATACAATGTCATCCTACAATAGTCCCTGATATGGACACCATAGTCATTTGTTGCATTCATCCAATGATCCTCTATAGCCTCTTCATGCTTAAATTCCTTTCCTATCAGACTTTGGAGCTTCCCGATATTATTAAAGCATGGCCTTGGAGAATTGTATTCCTTAAGGGGATACTGATTCCATTCCCATTCAAAAGACAAAATATCTTACTTCTGCTTAACTTGGTATTATCCTATGACTAGGGGCCATCTCCAACATGGTCTTCATTGTCTCCTAACCCTATCATATGAAAATTCAATCTACTATGGAGTCTCCAACATAACAAGTCTATCACTAGGATATCTAGGGAGATTCTTCAGATTGATATTGGCACCAACTACCCTTAGATATGTGAATGTTTTAAACTAAATAAAATAGGCCCCAAGTGCTGTTATCTAAGCTACTGCATCATCAGATAATCTTTTTGTATAGTTTCCCTCTATAAATTAGATGACAAAAAATATGAATGCATCATTCAAAATTATATATTCTTTTCTCTATCCTGAAAGCTCCTTCTTCACCAATTGAGGGTAGACAATGTATGGCCAAGCATTAGGATCCTGTATGTTGCGCTTCCTATACAACTAGGGATAGTTTTTTTCCCTTGTAGCTAGAAGATACATTGAATATGAAGTCATGTAGAACTTCTTCTTGTCCTTGACTACCTCCAATTGTTCACACAAGTTTTTGCTTAATGTGGTGGCCTAATCAAGTGGCATCCTTGCTGTCTTGATAGTCTTAATAAAATTTACCATGAAAACATTCAAATGCCTGGTTGGCGATAGACCCATCACCCTACTCAGAAGTATGATTGAGTATCTGATATCATTTTTCATATATCCTCTTGTCATATCCACCTTCTCAGTTACCTTTCCTAAAGGAGTCTTCTCAGTAAGATATGAGGGTTTAATTATAACTATAGCCTCTTTTAGGTGCTCCCTATACCACCTTTCTATTGCCTCATAGGTGAGTCTTATGAACTGATCTGCCCTAGGGAGATGAAATACCCTCTCAATATTGTCGAGTCAGAGGTCAAGGAAAAATTCTCTAGTTACACTCTTTACCACCCTTTCCTCAGGAACAAAGTGCTGTGCAAGTGTCGTTATGAGCTCTGAGGACTGTACTAATGTCAGGTGCAAAGCTGTGTTCACCAACCCTGATCAGGTCAAAGTAGAAATCATAGCCGATCTCTCAATAGGCTTATTAAAAATCCTCAAGAATTCTCCCAAATCAGTGTGTCACAAGTCTGTATCCTTAATTTTTGAGTAATCATCCTAGAATCTTGACTTCGATGACACACCTTCGAACTTGAATACAATGGGCTTTGGTGCCATTTTCTTGTCAGATGAAGATGCCATTGTATCTGTGTGGTAAAATAAAGATGTCCATTAACTAAGTCTCACCTTGAACAAAACTCAAAAACATAGACACTTGAAGATTAACACGAAAAACCTATTTAAACCCTAAAAAACCTTATTATGATTTAAATTTTTAACAAAAAATTGGTACACACCTGTGCACTTTATGGGGTGCACTGGTTTGCAACTCATTTTTTAGGTTTGATTGCCTTTTTTAAATGCATTGGTGTGGTGCACGGTACCACACCAACATAGTTGTGTAGGTGTCCACCAATATCACTTGGTTATATTTTGGATTTTTGTAAAAAAATGTTAGTGCACACCACCACACCTGGGGAGGTGTGATAGTGCGCACCCTCCTTGGATCATGTTTTCTCTTTTATGTGTTTTAGGGGTGTGGAGTAGTGCACCAAGCTAGGTGTGCTACTATGCACCCCTTAGTTTTTTTTTTTGCTTTTTCACATATGTGGGTGGTGCATGCCTGTGCACCAAGTTGGGTTGGTGTGTTGCATTTTATTTTTAAGTTTCCCATACTGAGGGTTTGGTGTGCACTTGTGCACCAAGTCAAGTGGGCTAGTGTGCACCAACCCTTGGTCTCTTTTTTATTGTGTACAAGTTTTGTGTTTAGTGCACCTTGTGATCAAGGAAGCTCCATTTAGAGGCATGGCAGTGGCTTTTGTGGACCTATTTGAGTGTGGGAGTGCAGAGTGGGAGCGAGTGCTGTAGCACTAGGGCAAGAGAAAAGAAAAGAAAAGTGAAGGGATAGGAGGGGGTCGAGGTTTATATAACTCGTACCCACCTTTGATGCTGCACTTCAATTCCATAGTGTGCACTTGTACACCATGTTAGGTGCGCTGGTGCACACTCTTCTAATTTTAATTTTTTTTTGACTTTTGACTTCTGACCTTTTCAAAAAAAACAAATCCCTTGAAAATTGGACTCCCTGTTGAGGACCTAAGATGCGAGTAAGGGGACTAGGTAAGACCCCAATATTTTTTGAATCCTAGATTAGGAGCCCAACATCCAAAAGAATAAAATAGGGCATCCCCATTCCTCCTAGGGAATGGGCCATGCATTGTGGAACCACAAAAAATAGCCTTGATGAAAGGAAGAAATGACAAAGGCATTTCTTCACTAGCAAGCATTCTTTCAAAATTTGTCAAACACCAACATAATCTGAAACATTCCTTGCAAATTATAATTGACTTTGTAGTCAAAACTTCAGGATCCAAAACCTTCAAGCTTAGTTTGTGATTCATGTATTCATTCCCTTTGACATCTCAGGATGTAGTCTATCAAAGTTTTTCGAATCATGGAAACAATCTTTCGCCCCTCCTGGCTCATTCATTAAGAATCTTCATGAAGGTTATTTATCGATCACTTGCTTGACTAGGTGAGAGAATCAATTCGAGGGCTCTTAGTGGGTTGTCACTTTCTTTTAATTTTTTGGCAAATTTTTAATAATTGCTCCATGTAGTTCATAATGTCACTACTTGATGAAGCAATGTTTTAGTACAAGATAATTCATTTTGAAAATATATCTTTTCCCATTTTAGATCTTTTAGAATCCTTTAGTCTTAACATAGTTATTTTGTTTTATTTTCTTTTGTATCTTGACTATGCTTAGACTGTGTAGCTAGGACATCGATGCCATTTCTTGGATTCAATCTTTTGTAAACATCCCTTGCGTTCCTCTTTTAAATTTTTTTAGAAACTCTCACACCAAACAATGACCTTAGCAATCCTTTGAGAAGACAACTCCTATTTGAACCAATTGGGGTTTGGATCGTCCCTTGCCATATTCAACCTTAATTCAACAACACGTAAGACAATCAATTTTTTAAGTTTGTAAAGTGTTGAGAGCTTGTTGGTTTAGAATATGGAGTTTAAGACTAAACATCTCCCTATTTCTACAATCAACATCCATTTCTCAATTGGTATAAGATACATAATTGTCCAAATGTTTTGATAAAGAAATACCTCTTCTTGAAATTGGAACAAAAAAAGTAGTTAGTAAAATATCTTGAGATAAAATCTCAAGTGCACCTTACCCCCTCGGGCTGACAAGACTCTGAAAACAAACACACGACTCAAAGAAAATGCACAACTAAAAGTAAACACACTTGCAGAAATAAGATCTAACTAATTGCAGAAATAAAATCTAACTATTTTTTTTTTGGATTCTTTTAGGTTTCAAAATAATGTTTTAGAAATTGCCCATGTATTGGCAAGGGAAGAAATCCCCCCTGTAAGGAACTGAGCCTAAAAGTGTTTTCTCCAATAATTTTTGTGATCTGATAAGGGCCAATCCACAAGCACTAAAACTTGGTGTGGCTGCTCGACTTTTCTTTCATCTTATCCCAAAGTAGAACAAGGTCAAAATCCTGAAGGATTTTATCATGGCTTTCTTGTCAAACCATCTCTCATGATAGCTTGATGTTTAGCCATGTGCTCCAATGTAACTATCTATTTCTCGTCCATCTCTAGAAGATTCATCAATTTGATTTGTACTTTGTTAGCATCTTCAACGTACCCACTCATGAATTTCAAAATAGGAATCCTGAGGTTAAGCGAGAACATTGGCTCTTGTCCATAAATGAGCAAATATGGAGAAGTCCCCAAAGCATTTTTGACCCTCACTCGATCTGTCCATAGGGCATATTTGAGTTGTGTATGCCAATCCTTTAGATTCTCTTTCAACAATCGTCTTATTACTAAGATCATGTTCTTATTCATAGATTTTGCTACCCCATTTCCTTGTGGGTAATAATTCAAAGAGAACTTGATAATGAATTGATTCTCAAATGCCAATTAAGTCAAGAATACCGATGTAAAAGTTGATCCATTATCACACACTAGAGAGAATGACATCCCAAATCTAGTAACAATGTGTTCCTCCAAGAAATCTGTCACCACCTTGGTAGTGCAATTTTTGAAAGTTTCTGCTTCTTTCCATCTCGTACAATAATTAGTGGCTGTAAGAATGTAGGTGTGTTCAGTTGGCGATGGTGGATTAACTGGACCAATGAAATCCAACCCCTACTTTGCAAAAGGGCGTACCTCATAAATGAGTTGTAGCAGCATTGTCGGGTGTCTTTCTCTATTAGCACTAGTTTGGAAAATGTGACAAGAGTGTATGTGCTAAAAAGTGTCCTTGAATATTGTGGGCCAAAAATAACTTGATCTTAAAATTATATGAGCCATTGCTTCTGCTGAACCATGCCCTGTACCATACTTTTGAAATTTTTCTAGGACTTCCTTCACTTCTTCACGTCCTAAGCATTTTAAGTAGATCCCTTCATAGTTCCTTTTGTACAACTTGTTGTCTTGTAGCATATAGGAATCACACTTCATTTTAATTCCTCTACATTATGAACTATTCATCCAACTAGGGCACTAATTCTGTAGGAGATAATAAACAATATCCTAGTACCAGACATCTGTTACCACACCTTAACCAATGTCAACTTGAGATACTATCATTTTCTTCTGATCTTTAGTATCTATTTCTTTCTCAAACTTAAATTTCTTTTGATCACCAATCTAGTTATCAACTATCATTCTTGACAATCCTTGACCTCTGACTAATTTCATAGGTTGGATCTCGAGGTCAAACTCTTGAAGTATCACCATCTATTTACCTCGCCTTTCACCAAGTTCATTTTTCATCAACAATGTCTTTACTATTGAGTTAGGTACAATAGCATACACCTTACTCCTTAATATGTAATGGTGGAACTTCTTTACCACTTTAACCAAGGTAAAAGACTTTTTTTCGAGGTTAGAATAATTCAACTTAGCATTTCTCAGCGAAAAACTCATGAAAGCAATAGGTCTTTCATCTTCCTCCTCCTTCTGGGTTAAGATCCCTATGCATGAATGCTTTGAAGCAAAGGAATATATCTTAAAGGGAAGGTTGTAATAAGGGCTTCCCAATACTGGAGCCATGGAAATGGCTACCTTAATATCCTCGAATGATTTCTTTACCTTAGGAACCCATTCCATTTTAGCTCCCTTCTTGAGTAAATCATTAAGAGGACACACAATCTCTACAAATCTGCTTATGAATTTTTGCACAAAATTTATCTTCCCAAAGAAAGACTTGAGTTCCTTCTGACTATTGGGGGGTGATAACTTCAAAATGGCTTCAACTCTATCAGGATCAATGGAGATGCCGGCTTTAGAAATGACATGACTAAGGAGTTTTCCCTTAGTGACCCCAAATGAACACTTCTTGGGATTGAGAGATATGCCATATTTACAACATCTATTGAACACCTATCTTAGATTGACAATGTGAGTAGTTTGATTCTTTGAAAAGATAGTGAAGTCATCCATATAGATAACTATACATCTATTAATCAATCCCTTAAAAGCTTCATCCATGGCCTACTAAAATGTAGCCCCTACATTAATCAATCCAAATGGCATTCTCCTGCAGGAAAATGTTCCCCATTTGGTCGTAAAGGTAGTCTTTAGTCTATCTTCTTCTTCTACCATTACCTAATTATAGCCTGAATATCCATTCAAGAAATATATCATTTTTGAACCATTCACAATTTGTAAGACTTCATCCAGTGAGGGTAGTGGGTAATTGTCCTTTTGAGATGCCAAGTTCAAATTACAAAAATCTATGCAAAGTCAAATCTCTCTAGTCTTCTTTTGTACAGGAACTAAATTAGCCACCCATGTAGAGTGACACATAGGGAAAATAATTTTTGCATTCAGCAATTTCTTGACTTCCTTCATTATCAGAGGCTCGAGGATGGGATTGATGGGTCTTTACCTTTGTTGGAAAGGTTTGGTGTCTAGTTTAAGTGGAATATCATGCCTACTAATTTGAGGATCATACATCTTCAGTTCTTCATAGCTCCAAGTGATGACATCCTTATATTCTATGAGAAATTTGAGCATGTCTTCCCTTTCTTGTAAACTACATGCTTTCCCAATCCTTACCATCTTGGGATCATCCTTTGTTCCTAAATTGTATGAATTGCATTCCTCGGTACCATTTTCTTTAGTGGTTATTTTATTAAATGCAAATTCATCATGATAAAAAATGCACTCCAACTCAATCATCCCCTTGGGAATAGAATTAGTTTTCAAGTTCAAGATTCCATCTTCATCTTAAGTTGTGATATCCTCAGGTGTGTCATCTGGGATGTCATCTATTTCTTGTCCCTTAAAGTGGCCACTGCACATAATAAATTATAGAATATGTTGATCATCCTAAAAAACTTGGAAGTTTGTGATATTGCTAGGAATAAATGGAGCAACAACCAATTCAACTGAAAATCATTTCAACTTTATTCCTTCAACTAGTTGTAATGCACTTACTGAAATAGCAAGGGCATCTGCTACCATGTTTTTCCTTCTTGGAATAGACTTTATGTTCAGAGCTTCGAAATTGTCTAGTAGATCCCATACCCTTTTCCTATAGACAAGCAACCTCTTATCGTTATAGGAATATAATGATTTTACTTGTCAGATAACCAACTAAGAATCCCCTTCAACGATGAGAGCAATAACTCCTTTCTCCAGTGCAAAGAGAAGTCCTCGAATCAATGCTTCGTATTCTGCAACATTTTTAGTACATCTAAATAGCAATCAATATGCTGCATAGAAAGACTTACCTTTTGGACCAATTAACTTGATACCTACATTGAATCCTGATTTGCATTTGGAAACATCAAAGAAAAGTGTCCAAATTGGGCTTTCCTTGGGTTTTCTAACCTTATGCTTATTTGTTCTCAATTTTTCTTTTACCTAAGCCTTCAAGGATTGTTTCTTAGGAACCCATTGTAATTTTTTGTGAGGTGGACTTGATGATTCTCCATTGTGAATTCTTGATAGAGGGGGTGTGTGTCTTTCTTTTTTGCTTTGAATTTCCCCTATCAGTTCTTTAATTTCTTCAACTTTAGGTCAAGGATAAATTACCACTAAAGTCCATCCCTAGCCTTTTATGTACCATCTTCTTCTTTGTACTTTGATCATTCCTGGTGGAGGAGAAGACAATCCTCTGCTGTCTGAAGAGGTATCGCTATATGATGTATTTTGATCTTTAGTTTCCCCTTCAATCTCTTCAGCAATATTGGATGTGTTTGTAAGACTTTGGCTTTCTATAGGTTCATTTCTTAGGTCATTGACTTTATTTACTCCCACCATTTGTGTTAACACATTAGCAACTACTTCTTTACATGATGAACATTCAGACTCTGAATGGATAACTTTATGTAATCAACAAAATCCTAGAAGGAGGAGGATATTGGGATCAACTTCTTCTCCTAGACATTGTAAATTAGCCATCATATGGTCTATGAATTATGTTACGACCTCATCTTTCAGGGTTGAAATCATGGAGTCCATTTCTTGATCATATGGTTTTCTAGTCGAAGTTGTATCAAAAACCATCACCTTGTAGGAGCCTAAATCTATTTGTAAGAAGGCTACCTCATTAGGAGTGTTGTAGCCTGTGATCATCTTTTTTAACTTTGGCTCTGCATGTATTTTGATTTGATTATTCAGACCTGTCTATGGTAACCAAAGCTGAGTGAAATCCATGGAAAACCATCCCCTTAGACACTTTATCCATTCTCTACTGAGGAGTAATCCATACGTCTCTGGGATATCAACCACATGTATATCAATGACATCTTGAATTTGTGGGTTGATTGTTAACTATATCAGCACATCCTTCAATACATCTATGACTTTCACCTCTATTTTATCCAACTGTATCACTATCTGGTTGGTAGGTTGAGGGTTGACCCCTAACTTTTGTGCTATGGATAATGGCATGACATTGCATGAAGCTCCTAAATCAATAAGGAAATTATGAATATTCTTCCCGTATATTTTGATACTAAGCAAAAATGGGGAACCTCTACCTTGTCTTTTAACATAGTGGGCAATGCCTCCGCAACATTAACTTGTTGTGACATATTCTTTTGAGGGGTAGTATTTGCATTGTGGGAAGTATTTGTATGGTCCAAGGTCTTCATGAGCGCCTCTTGTTGTTGTGAAAAATTTTCAACATGTCAAACATGGACATATTGGCCTTTGTTTGTTTCAAGTCCTCCATGACACTATATTTTTTGGTAGATCAAGTAGGATTTTTCAATATTGTTGGTACATTCACTTGGTTCTGATTTTGTTGTCCTCTAGATGGTGGTTTAACTAATGCTAGATTGTTTCTCACCCTTGGATTAGGAGGAGTTGGTTGTAGCACTAGGGGAATTCCATATGTTAGAGGTTCCTTTCTACTTCTCAAGTTGTACATATTCTGATTGTCATTGCGAAAAGAAGACATCTCTTCATGCTAAAGGTCAAGTTCTTGGCTAAATGGAAATGAGAACTCTTCATCAACTAATTGTTCTACTTATGCCTTCTTTGTGGAGTCATAGGATTCTAATAGCATAGCATTAAATTACATAGGAGGAGTATTATCATTTACTTGTGAGCTTTGAGCCATCTCTTGATTTCCATTATAGTATGAACCATCGTTGTTAGGTGCATTCTAACCGTCATCATACTAATTGATATTTGCATACTAAATGTTGTTATTGTTATTATCTATAGGAATACTTTTGTTATTTGGATGAGTGTTCCACTGTTGGTTCTATCTCTGGAAGCCATTATTTCAATCAAGAGGATTGAAGTTGTTCCCTCCATTATTGTTTCCTGCGCTATTGTTGTTTCCATTGAAGTTCCTATTGTAATTTTGGCCATAATTGTTGTTGTAAGGACCAACATTGTTTCTTTGGGAGTTATTATTCTATCCTTATGATAACCTAAGATGAGTCAATTCGTTGTTCATTTGTGACCTATTCTTTTTCATTTGACCAAATTTGGAAATAAAGCTATTTTCTACCTCAACAATTACTGTTGCCTTTTGCTCAAAGAAGGCAGCTTTTAGAGGTTCATACCTTGGATATGTTAGAGCAGGGTTCTACGGAGCAGGCACCTATTATAATGGAATTGGATTCATGGGTATGAATTGACTAGGCATAGTGGGTACCCCGATTGGGTATGTTGGGATTATTGTGATAGTTTGGGCTCGAAGCATCAATCCTCCTCTGTTAGGATTGGCTTGCTTAGTGAAAGTTATTGCTTCTGCGAAGACCTTTTCCAATGTATCAATATTTTCTACAAGAAGCCTTCTTAGAAATATAGTAGTAAGAGGGTCCATAGCATTTAGATAAATCTAAATAAATACTTCAATTGGTATAGTATATGGTGTTTCCAACTTGTGATACGCCATATGGAAGTGATGATTGAAGCATGAAATTGTCTTAGCTAGATCCCTTTTGATTGATATGAATTGTTGATGTATCACTACTGGGTTGACAAAAGTTTTAAATTGTTCTAGGAATAATTTCTCGAAGGTATCCCAATCTCCAATACATCCTAGTGGAAAATTAACATACCAATTGTAGGCAACTTCCCCCAAAGAGTAGGGGAATAAACGAAGGACCACATCCTTGTTCGCAATCTATTTTCAGTTGCAAATTTCTTTGAATACTTTAATGTGGTCTTTGGTAGTTCATGTTTCTCCATAAATAAACCTTGGGCAAAACTTCTTGAGACTTTTGGAGAGGTCATGGAGTACACCTCTCAAGTTTATTGGTGAGTCTATAGCATTTGCAAAAAAGGCCATCGGAGGATTTGGCGGGCCTAAAGGTGGTTGTTGAGGTGGAGCTATTGGAATATGTGGTGGTCCACTAGGTGGTTAGAGTGGAGGTGGAGTTGAAGAAGATGATGAAAGTTTGAATGAAAGTGGTTGAATTTGAGGTATTCCTTTATCACTGCATGGTTTGTAGAAGTGAGTAAGCTCAAGAAACTCATGGGTGCTTAGTGAAGATCTTAATGCTCACTAAAATGGGGATTTTGGATCAAAACCCTCTAGTTTGCATCAACTCTAGAAAAAGTGCACCTCTGTAGAAGTACACTTTCTCACAGAATGAAAAGCACCATAGAATTTTGTGCACTTGTGGACTTGCAGATCTGCGGACCCACACATTTGTAGACCTATAGAGCTGCGCACCTGAATTTTTGAAAAACTCAGAAAAATTATTGAACTCACAAAAAATGAAGAATTTTGAAACTTTGGTAGATTTTTCTTCTATTTTAAAAATCAAATAATGGCCCTCCTTCTAGAGCCACTTCTGTTGAGCTATCGTTAAGCATGATGCTAAATGACAAGAATTCTTGTGAACTCCTCTCTTGAAAAGTTGATCCTGTGAATCAACTCCAAGGTTCTGGATGATCTTGTAACCTACTAGAATCTATTCAGTTGAAGATAAGTATGATTGTTCATGAGGAGGCCTTTTCTGGTTTGTTTGATTTCAGATGAGATGAAGAATCTGTTCCCTACTTCAAAATAAACACACACAAAAGAACTATGTTTTTGTATTTTTTAAAAAATATTTTCAATGAATGCAATCTAACAATGCAACTAATATAAATTCCTAATCTAACAAGGGGTTAGTAAAGAAAATAACAAAAATTTAAAAATAATAATGTGAAAGTAAAATCCTAATGGACATAAGCTATGAAAACAACATATCTATGAGTTAAGCTTTCAAAGAAATCATCAGGTAACCAATAAAAATAGGAGCAACGCTTCCTTGATTCCACTGATGCAATCATCGATTGGAAACTTTAATAATCATATGATATTTCACTCTTCATCAAATCACAAGGTCACAAAAAGTGCACTCATGCAAGACAAGGAATTATGCAGACACATTTCGATGATTTCTTCTCAAGCTAGATACATCAGTAGAATTTGCCAAAACCATAGCAAACACTCAAACTAAAGAGATCACATAACCATAAACAAAGCAATAAAATTTTGGCTCAATCACAATCCCATGAACATACATCCACCAAAATATGACACATTTAGGCAAGAATCACTACACTCTAAATGCGAGCAACAAAAGCATAATTTTATTTCAAAATAATAGCGGCTCCAATTACATATTACAATGGTGTATTTATAAGAAATGATCTCCTCAATTTGTGTTGGGAGTGAGAGATATCTTCATGCAATAATATGCTTTTAATTTAATAAAACAAACTAATTAAAAAACTAACAATCTAACTGGTGCTTAGTAATACTTCATCCATTTCTTATTCATTAATTGGATGCATGAGCCTTTACATGTCAAAAATAAAGAATTTATGAGAGGAGAAAGAATAAGAAAGCCTTTAATCAAAGTAGAAGTGTTTGGAAGTGCCAAAAATGGATGCTGATCCTTCACTAGGCATCTGTCAGAGTTAAATTGCCATCAGAATGCATTTCTAATGCATGGAAAGCTCTATTTTTGGAACTAGCAGTTAGTTGTCAGTGCACCTCTGAAAAAAATGCACTTGTAGATCTGTGCACCTCAAAAGGGTCCAAAATCTCAAAATTTTATTGAGTGTCAAAATTGAAATTCTAGCTTTTGGGTTTTGTTGCCCTTTATCCCAAAGCTATTTTTAGATGTCTGCCCTTGAATTTATCTATAGTCTCAATAATCTTGGCCACATCTGGTAAATTTAGAGCCTCATACTTTTCTTTAACCTTTTGTCTATAGTTGTCTACCTCAATTCGAGTCTTAGCAAAATCCTTAAGTTTGGTATCCAATTCTAATAAGACTTCTTCTATTCTAAAAGCCTACTGAATGTCCTCATCATTAGAAGCTTCTTCAAAAATCTTCCTAAATTTCTTCACTACTACCTCTATGGGCATTAACTTCTCCTATTCATCATCCTCAAAAATCTCCAAACACACATCACTATAATGTCTCTCTGCCTCAAAAATTTGCTCTCGAGCTTGGTCCTTGAGCTGATGGATCTCTACGTGTAATGTTTCCATTACTTTATTGCTATCTACAATCTTTTCAATCCAATCATCAATTAAATCTAATTCTTCTATTGTATATATATCTATCAAAATCCTATACCTTTGCCCTTTTATAGCTTGCAAAACCTATAAATCTTTGCTCTAGGCACGTACTTCATCCATTCTACTAAAATCCTACTTTAAAATTGCTACTATCTTATTTAAATTCTCCTGCATAACATGCAGTAACTTCAGATTCCCTTGGATGATTAAGACACCCTTTTCTTCAAAACTTTCTCCCCACTATTGACATGCTTTAAAAAAATGGTTCCAGATGTACACCTCCCCCTTCTTTGAGTACAACATTTAGAGTCTCCTTGGGGTGATCAGGATCTAGGGAACCAACAACTTTGGCTAAATATCCTCTCAAGATCTCATTTTTCCTTCAAAGTGTTCTAAGTTTAGCCCCTTCCTGCTCCATGCTTTTAAAAACTTCCTTTATTCCCATGGTGACCATCAACTTGGCCATATCCAATGTGGGCTTCCCAAGCATGACCTCTTTTCTTTGATAATCTTGTGGGCTTAGGCCTTCAATATTTTCATTAGGAGGAGGGATAGCCACTTGAGTGAACAAATCTTGATCTTGAGTGCTATTAATGAATGTCAATGCTCTTGCTTCCTACAATGGGGACTAAGGTTTATTTAGGACCTCTTCCAATTCAATGATATCCTCTTCATCAACACAAAATTGTGGTTTCCTATTTCTCATCATTTCTTTCCTTAACCACCTTGGAACTCATTCAATTGAAGGCCTGCCTCTCAAGGATGATGGAGTATGTTTAGCCACCTCTTTTCCCTTATCACTCCTTTCAAGAGTTCTTTCTCTTTGTGAAGGCTCTCCTTCTATGGTCTCTATTTCTGTGGAACTTTTAGTTTGCACCTCAGTGTCTTGGGAGGCTTGCTGAGAATATTCAACCATTCATCCCTCTTTCAACACTTCATTGGTTGCCATTTTTTGTGGCTCCTCCTCTTGTGAAGGCTCCTTTTGAACCTATTCTTCTTCAAAACTTGGAGGTAGAGGAGTAATAGAGCCTTTATCCACCACCGTGAATTGTAGTGGGGATGGGGGAGTAAGATCAAGACCCTGTGATTCTGGTGGCATCTACGTCTAGTCCTCCTATTAGGATTCACCTCTTGAGGTATCCCTGATCTTATCCCCAACCAACTTTGTTCCTATGGGCATGAAGTCAAAATCTGACATTTTGAAGACATCATCACCCTCCACATCTTGCTCATCCACTTGTTATTGTAATTCATCTTCCAAAGAAGTTACTTCCAAAGGTTCCTCTAGGGCAAATGGTGGTGTCATCTTGGAACTTCTCCTCCTTTCTTGTTCCATGGCTCTAGCTAGCTAGGTTCTTCTTTGTATGGGCACATCCTCCCCCTCATCTTCCTCCTCTTCTTCTTCTTCTCCCTTGGGAATAGGTTTTAGCATAGATGGGAAAGAAACCATTCTTTTAATCACCCTTTTCCTTTTCTTCACGTGGATCTTAATCTTTTTCTTTTTCTTGGAGGCAGAAGGGGATGCTAATTTTTTCTATGGAGGAGAAGAGACTTGTTGGATTTTACCCTCCATTTGGTTGGGCACAACTGCTGGCAATTGAGGATCTGTCTTGACTTGGGAAACTCCAGTATCTTTTGATCCTTACACATTTATTTCCTACTGTTGAGGAGGTTCTTGTACTTCACCCTATCCCATCTTGGCCCTTTGAGGAGAACTCCACTTTATTTTCCCCTTTCCTTTCCTCTTTGAAGGGTGATAGTATCCAACTAGGTGATCAAGTTGGTATACTATTTCTGGCCTTATCGATGGCTGGGCTACAAATGTAGGAATAGTAACCTTCTTTCCTCTACCTTTGTCTAGGTGGGCTTATGCATGAAAAACCATTTTTTTAGGTATTGGATCAAGTTGAAATGGTTTCTTGATCTAATCCTATGTCATCTTAATGACGTGCCTCACCCTATGATTTATATCATCACTCTCCTCCCTATCCACCTCAACATTCATTATGTGCCTTTTCCCAATTTTATCTGTGTTGAATAGAGGGTCTAGCAGCTCCCCCAAGTCTTGCTTCAGTATCTCCTCTGGAATCTAAACCTTTAAAGACTTTTTAGCAAAATACAAAGTCATCCTACAATAGTCCCTAATATGAACATCATAGTCATTTTTTGCATTCATCCAATGATCCTCAATAGTCTCTTCGTGCTAAAATTCCCTGCCTGCTAGACTTTAGACCTTCCCAATATTATTGAAGCATGGCCTTGGAGAATTGTATTCCTCAAGGGGATACTAATCCCATTCCCATTCAAAAGAAAGAATATCTTGCTTCTGCTTAACTTGGTATGGTCCTATGACTAGGGCCCATGTCCAACATGGTCTTCATTGTCTCCTAACTAGGTCATATGCAGATTCAATCTGCCATGCTATCTCCAACACAACAAGTCTATCACTAGGATATTTAAGGAGTTTCTTTGGATTGATAGTGACACTAGCTACCCTTAGATATGTGAATGTTTTAAATTGAATAAAATAGGCCCCAAGTGCAATTATCTAAGCTACTACATCATCAAATAATATTTTTGCATAGTCTCCCTCTATAAATCAGATTACAACAAATATGAATGAAATCATTCATGATTCTATATCCTTTGCTTTTTCCTGAGAGCTTCTTCTTCACCAATTGAGGGTACACGATGTATGGCCAAGCATTGGGATCCTACATGCTACCCTTCCTATACAACTTGGGATAGTTTTTTGCCCTTGCAACTAGAAGATACACCAAATATGAAGTCATGCAGAACTTCTTCTTGTCCTTGACTGCCTCCAATTGTTCACACAAGTTTTCACTCAATGTGGTGGCCTAGTCAAGTGGCATCCTTGCCGTTTTGATAGTCTCAATAAAATTTACCATGAAAACATTCAAGTGCCCAACTACTAGTAGACCCATCACCATACTCAAAAGTATGATTGAGTATCCAATATCATCCTTCATATATCCTCTCATTATATCCACCTTCCCAATTACCTTGCCTAAAGGAGTCTTCTCAATAAGATAAGAGGATTGAATGATATCTGTAGCCTCTTTTAGGTATTCCCTATACCACCTTTCTACTACCTCATAGGTGAATCTGATGAACTAATCCACCCTTGGGAGATGAAATACCCTCTCAATGTTGTCAGGTTTGAGGTCAAGGACAACTTCTCTAGTTATGCTCTTTACCACCCTTTGCTCAAGAACAAAGTGTTGTGCAAGTATCATGTGCAAAGATGCATTCACTAACCCTGATCAGATCATAGTAGAAATCATAGGCAATCTCTTAGTAGGATTGTTACAAATCCTCAATAATTCTCCCAAATTAGTGTGTTCTAAGTCTCTATCCTTAATTTTTGAGTAATCATCCTAGAATCTTGACTTCGATGACACACCTTGGAATTTGAATACAATAGGCTTTGGTGCCATTTTCTTGCTAGATGAAGATACCATTGTATCTACATGGTAAAAGAAAGATGTACATTAGCTAAGTCTCACCCTAAAAAAAACCCAAAAACATAGATGCTTGAAGATTAACATAAAAAAGCTATTTAAACCCTAAAAAACCTTATTATGATTTAAACTTAAAAAAAAAAAAATGGTGTGCACCTGTGCACTTTATGGGGTGCATTGGTGTGTAACTCATTTTTTTAGGTTTGATTACCTTTTTAAAATGCATTAGTGTGGTGTGCACTAGCACACCAATGTAGGTGTGCAGGTGTGCACCAATATCGCTTGGTTATATTTTGGATTTTTGTAAAAAAAATGTGAGTGTACACCATCGCACCTGGGGAGGTGTGACAATGCATACCATCCTTGGGTCATGTTTTCTCTTTAATTTTTTTTAGGGGTGTGGAGTAGTGCACCAAGCCAGGTGCACTACTGTGCACCCCTTAGTTTTTTTCCTTCACTTTTCACATATGTGGGGGCAAGTTGGGTGTGTAAGTGTGCAGCCAAGTTGATGTGTTGTATTTTGTTTTAAAGTTTTTTATATTGAGGGTTTGGTGCACACTTGCACACCAAGTCAGGTGTGCTAGTGCACACCAACCCTTGGTCTCTTTTTTATTATGTGTAGGTTTTGCATTTAGTGGACCTCATGATCAAGGAAGCTACATTCGAAGGCATGGCAGTAGCTTTTGTGTACTTGTTGAGTGCGAGAGTGCAGAGTGGGAGCAAGTGCTGCAACATGAGGGCAAGAAAAAAGAAAAAAAAAGTCAAGGGATAGGATGGGGTGGGGGTTTTATATAATCGACAACCACCTTTGGTGTTGCAATTCCCTTCCATAGTGTGCACTTACGCACCATGTCAGGTGTGCTAGTGCGCACTCTTCTAATTTTAATTTTATTTTTAATTTTTGACTTTTGACTTCTGACCTTTTCAAAAAAAAAAAATCCCTTGAAAATTGGACCCCTTGGTGAGGACGTGGGATGTGAGTAAGGGGACTAGGTAAGACCCCAATATTTTTCAAATCCTAAATTAGGAGCCCAACATCCAAAATAATAAAATAGGGGGTCCTCATTCCTCCTAGGGAATGGGGCATGCATTTTGGATCCACAATAGTAATTTAGCGAATTCACCACCTAATCCTCCTGAGAACAATCCACCACAAAATCTACCAATCCAACAAAATACACCTAAAAACCCTCAAAATTTACCATAAAATCAACTTGAAAACCCTCAAAATGAAGGACAACCACTTTCATGACCTCCACCAATTGAAAGTCATGCTTTGGGGACCCAAGAAAATATATTGAATGAAAATAAAAGAAGGAGAACTAAGTTAGAATCAATTATTAGGAGGCTAAAGAATTTGATTCACAATAATCATGGTGGGGCATAGTTGACTCAATAACTTGAGACCATTATGTCTCAGGTAGAATTTATTAGTGACCAATTGAATTTATGGCATAATAAAGTAGAAGAACAAAAATGATATTATGTTGATAAATTGTGAGGATGTCAAAAAGAAGAAGATTACAAAAAGTGACATATGTAATTTATTTTGAAAGTTGGAAGAAAAGCACACCTTGAGAACTACAAAAAAGAGATTACACATCCATCAGTTCATTATTGAAGATATTAAAAATAACTTTTGGGATAGATGATGGATGGTGTTTAGTGCCCCTCCTTGTAACAATCACAAGGTTCTATTGATATGAGATTTTTTTGGAGTGAAGAACCTGTAATGAAACAATCATTATTTTGTCAATGATGTCAAACTTGTTACCTACTAGTGAGACAATTACTTTTTGGTATAAAAGATATCATTTAGTTGATTGATGAAGAGGATCTGAAAAGAGGAGATAATAATAGCATCTAGAGAAAGGTTGAGTTATTTGATATGTAAAAGAAGCACTAAGACTAAGTAAGACATTGATACTATATTGAATTATTTTTCTACTTATAATCTTAAATGAAATATTACTCAAATTAAGACTGGAAGAAGATCAAGTATGAAAAGAGTCTTCCGAGACTTGCCAAGCAGTCATTACAAGCCAAGAAGAAATCAATGGAAGCTAAGTGAAAATAAAGAAGTGCCAAGAAAAGATATAAATTAGTGCAAGTCAAGTGATTGTCAATATATGCCAAGTAAATTTTAGTTTATGTGGAGCATTAGTAAACTTTAGTGTTCACCAAGTAAACTAGTGTTGGATGAGTGGAAGAATAGTATAGAAGTCAAGTGACAACATATTAATGTTGAGTGCTAGTATTTATGTTAAATCAAATATTTAATGAATCTATGCTGACTATTTTGTTTTCTTGAATTATGTGAAGCATGTGGAAGATTACTATGATGAGATGGTGGCATAGGATTCAAGGTAAACCGTTTTGAGGTGTATTGAAGGAAGATTGTAGAATAAGCTTTTAGAGGAACCAAATGGAAAAGTGCATAGATTCATTATATCCTACCTAATCCTACCTAACCCTAAAATGGATGATTGTGGTTAAGAGACAAAAGATCTTAATTATTTACTTATAGCTCGAGAGATGGTCAGAAGAAAAGGTTTTCATGTGTGAGAACCTAAGGAAGACAAGGAGTCTAGAGGTATTACATCATTTAGTGGCCAAACATAAGAGATTGCAGTAGGCATGGAAAGCAAGAAGGCTTAAGAGTATGAATGCTTGAAGGGTGAATAAGCTATCAAAGATGAAGTGTATGAATTCCAAGTAGAATGAAGGACTAAAATGAAGATCTATAATCTACATGTGAGTTCCAATTTGTTATCAGATCAAGCCTTACTATTAATTTCTAATCATTATATCAGTCTAGGATAAATCCATTAGATTAAGGTTGACCTAATATTCATTTGTAAATCCTTTAACTAGGTGAAATTCTAATGGAATGGTCTAAACTCCTCTAACAAGGCTCACTTCTAATAGGGTGATGGAAATCCTTTAACTAGATCACATTTAATAGTGTGTATTGTAGCCTTTAATATGGTTGGCCTTTCATAGGGTATCACTTCAAAAGAGTGAGAATTATCTGCTTGTTATTGACCTAGTTTATCCCAGATTGGATTTCCATGTAAAATCCTTGTGTCAAATGTGTTATTGAATTTTTTATGTTTCATGTTTTACATTTCTGCAAAGTTGTTTTGACCTAGGATAGTAACCTACAAAGTTTAAGCATTGTATGATCTAATGGATGCAGTCATAATAAGGTTTTATGGATATGGGTTTACTAAGCATTGAAAAGTTTTATTTGTACATCTAGACCTTGGATAATTGATTCACTCCCCTCTCAGTTATTTTGAAGAATTCCAAAAATTGGCATCAAAGTGTCATAGTGCTTAAGAGGACTAGTTTGAATGTATTAGAAGCAAAAGATCAAAATGTGTCAAAGAGGGGTACCTAAGCTCAATAAAGAGAACTTCCCTGCATGGAAAATTTTGATGAAGCTACACCTAGGAGGTTTGGTAGGTAGGCTCACTACCTTTGAACTCTCTTATTTTGATAACTTCAAATTTGAGAATGTTGAATCTTCTTTCAAAGCTAAACTATCATTAAAAGAACCTAAAGAGAAGAAGAAAAAGCCCAAATATGTTTCTAGTGATAGTGATACAGATGAGGAGGATGTAGAACAACTTGAAGCATTGTTAGCAAGGAGATTTCATAGAAGCAAAGGAAAATTCAAAGGTAAGTTACCTATCATGTATTTTATTTGCAATGATATTGGTCATATTGCCACTAGATATCTAGAAAATAAAAATAATAGAAATGGAGACAAATACATAAGTAAAAGAGATTAGGACAACAAAGATTACAAAGACAAAGGCAAGAAGTCTTGCTATATTGCAGAAGAGGAAACCAAAGATGGATCTAATGAACATGATGATGAGTGGTGTATGTTGCAATGAAGGATGACTCTGATGAAGAGGAGGCAACTACTTTAGTGTCTTATGTGAACAAGAGTGATAGATTGATCATTGATAGTGGGTGTTCACATCACATGGCTGGAGATAAAAGTAAGTTCATTATCCTAAACTATTATGATGGAAATAGTGTAAGATTTGGTAATGATGCACCCTGTTTGATAAAAGGAAAAGGATGTATCAAACTCACATAAAAGATCATGTGTGACAATACTTATTATGTTGAAGGACTTAGATATAGTTTTTTTAGTGTATCACAAATGAATAGTTTAGGTTACAAAGTTGAGTTTGAGAATAAGATAGCTAAGATCTATGACAATGATGGGAAACTAATTAGGAAAGGTGATTAGACTAGAGGTGATCTATTTTATCTTGATATGAATGATGCTACTTGTCTTGTTGTAGAATTTGATGATATGTGGTTATGGTACAAGAGGTTATGTCATGTTAAATTTTATAACTTAGTGAGTATTAGTAACATGAAAAGAGTCAAAGTTTTTCCTAAATTGAAGAAACTTGACAATATAATTTTCAAATAATGTTAGTTAGGCAAGATGAAAAAATCTAGTTTTATCAGTAAGACTCATACCTCTAAAGAAATTCTAGAGATTGTTCATACTGATTTGTGCAGACCAATTGATGTGTAAAGATAAAAAGGTGACAAGTACATAATCCTATTTTTTTCTAATTATTCTAGGATGATGATATTTATGTTTCTAAAACAAAAATTTGATGCTTTCCAAATGTTTAAGTGGTACTTAGCTAGAGTTGAAAAGGAGATAGACAAAAGCTTGAAATGTCTAAGATCTGATAGAGATGGAGAATTTACATCAAATGAGTTTCAAATATTCTATAATGATAGAGGAATCAAAAGATAGAAATCTACACCTAGGACCCCTCCATAGAATGGGATTGCTGAAAGGAAGAATAGATCTGTAATGGACTGTGCTAGGACACTCATGATAGAGAATAATGTTTCTTTGAAATACTAGAGAGATGCTGTTAGTACATTTATATATACCTTGAATTGTGTGCAAGTCAAGAAAGGTACTCATTCAACACCTTTTCAATTATGTTATAGATACTCACCCAATGTAAAATATTTTAAGGTATTTGGAAGCAAGTGCTATATTCTTAAGGATTTTAGGAATAGAAAATTAGATGCTAAAAGTGAAGAAGGTATATTCCTTGGCTATTCCACAAGAAGTAAATCTTATAAGTATTTAAATACTAACACTAACAAAGTTGTGGAAAGTGAAAATGTGAAGTTTGATGAATATACAGAGGTACATGAAGCTAAACCTATGAAGGAACCTAGGGAGTACAAATATTTTGTATAATTTTAGGAAGGTATGCCTACCGATGAATATGTTGTAAGCCAAGTTACAAATCAATAAGAAGTTTTAGTGATTTTCGAATCACATACAATGAATACCGAGTTAAATTTAAGAGCCAAGTTGCAAATAGAAGCTGAGGCACACTCTAACTCTAAGATAAGTGTACATGAAAGAGATGGTGAATTACCTGACAGAGAAGTACATAGTTATTCTAAATTTTATAGACCTAATGAGGAAAGGATAGTAGAACCAAGATTGTCAAATTATCTCCAAAGAAATCACCCTACCAAACAAATTATTGGAGATAGGCTGGGAAATGACACATGTTTTTTGAGAATGCATAATCCTAAGATAGTGAAAGATGCCTTATAAAATGAGGATTGGAGTAAAGCCATAAAAGGAGAGATTGAGCAGATTGAGAAGAACAAGACATGGACTCTAGTTCCTAGACCAGAGGACACAAATGTGATTGGAACCAAGTGGGTGTATAGAAATTAGTTAGATGAAAATTTTGAAGTCACAAGGAATAAGGAAAAATTAGTTTGAAAAGGGTATGCACAAGAAGAAGGAATAGACTATGGAGAAACACTTGCCCTTATTGTAAGATTGGAAGGAGTAAGAACTCTTCTTTCTTAATCTGTATATAAAGGTTTGAAAGTTAATCAAATGGATGTGAAGTTAGTATTTTTGAATGGCATATTAGAAGAAGAGATTTACATAGAACAACCAAAAGGATTTTTTGATGCTAACAAAAGGAATATGGTATGTAGATTGCACAAATATTTATATGGTTTAAAGAAAGCCCTAAGAGCATAGTATGAAAGGTTTCACAATTATCTTGTGAAGATTGGTTTTGAGAATATTGATGATAACAAAAATCTGTACTTGAAGATAGAAGGAGGTAAAGGTTTTTTTACTAGCTAAAATTCTTATTGATGATATCATATTTGGAGGTCAAGATCAATTATGTAAGGCATTTGCAAACTAAATGAAGAAAGGACTTGAGATATCTATGTTTAGAGAGATCAAGTTCTTTGTTGGTTTGCAAGTATATAGGATGAAATGTGGTATATACACTACTTAGTCTAAGTATGTGAAGGAAATATTAGAAACTTCTAGATTTGAAGACTCAAACATTGTACATATCTATGATTGGAAAATTGCAATATGTAGTACATAACAAACTTGAGATTGCATTATCTATTGGGATAGTTGCAAGATTCTCTCCTAATCCTAAGGAGAATCATTTGATGCCTATTAAGAGAATTTTGAGATATCTTAAAGGAATAGAAGACTATGGTCTATACTACAAGAAAAATGAAAAATTCAAGTTGAGAACCTACACTGATGTTGATTGGGTTGGAAATATTGATGAAAGAAAGAGCACAAGTGGAGGAACATTTTTCTTAGGAAAGACGTTGGTCACCTAGACCAACAAGAAACAAAATTGAATTTCTCAATCTATTGTTGAAGTAGAATATGTTTCTATGATAGTAAATTGTACAAACATTGTATGGATCAAACACCTACTCAAAGGTATAAATGAGGAAATCATTGAACCTGTGGTACTTTATTGTGATAATACAAGTGTTATAAATATATGAAAGAATCATGTGATGCACATAAAGACTAAGTACATTGAAATCAAGTATCATTACTTGAGAGAATCAGTTCAAGATAAATAAGTGAGGATCGAATATGTGAATACAAAAGAGAAGATAGCTAATCTCTTCACAAAAGCTTTACCTAAAGATGCTCATGAGTATCTAAGAGGTAAAATAGGTTTGATACCCCTATTCAAAGCTACTTAAGAAGCATGAGTAGTCCCTTACATCAATTGAAGATTGATGTTGTGTCTTACAACTTGATGTAGTGGATCTATTACTTTAGAAGCTGCCTAAAGTAATGAAGGAGTTGAATTAGAAGATTTATAGTCATAATAAAAGGTGATAGAGGGATTATCTAGAATTTATTATATCTGCATACAGAGATGAAAAGTCTTTGGCATTGTTGTCAAAGAGGGATAAATGACCTAAAGAGGGAGGAATGACCTATTAGGGAGAAATGAGCTATTGAGGGAGAAAGTATTGAGGGAGATATAATTCAGAGGGAGAAGATGGAATAAAGGAACTTGAAAAATCTCACATTACACTATATAGAGGAAGGCATATTCTACACTGACAAAGTGAGAAATTCCAAAGATTTATTTTCTTTTCGATATTATTATTGGTATTGGTTTGCCATCAATGACAAAGAGGGAGATTTTTGATATGAGACTATTTTGAAGTGAAGAACTTGTAATAGAATAATCATTATTTTGTCAATGTGTCAAACCTGCTACTTGCTAGTGAGACAATTGCTTTCTGGTCTGAAAATTATTAATTAGTTGATTGATGAAGAGGATATAAAAAGAGGAGATAAAAATTGCACCTAGAGAAAGGTTGAGTTATTTGCTATGTAAAAGAAACACTAAGACCAAGTAAGACATTGATACTATAATTAATTTTTTTATCTACTTATAGTTTGAAATGAAAGATGACTCAAGTTAAGAGTCGAAGAAGATCAAGTATGAAAAGTGTTTATCGAGCCTTTCTGAGCATTTAGTGAAAGCCAAGCAGAAGTTAATATAAGCCAAGTGAAAATAAAGAGGTGCCAAGAAAAGATGAAAATTAGGGTAAGCCTAGTGATTGTTAGTATATGCTGAGTAATGTTTAGTTGATGCAGAGCATTAGTAAAATTTAGTGCTCACTAAGTAAACTAGCATTGGCCAAGTGGAAGAACAATATAGAAGTTGAGTAACAACATATTGATGCCGATTGCCAGTATTTATGTTAAATAAAATATTTGACAAATCTGTGTCAACCATTTTATTTTCTTGAACTGTGCGAAGCGTGTGGAAGATAACTATGATGAACTAGTGGCACAAAATTCAAGGTAAACCATTTTGAAGCATATTCAAGGAAGATTGTAGAAGAACTTTCTAAAGGAAGAAAATGAAAAAGTGGGTGGATTCATTGTATCCTACCTAATCCTATCTAACCCTAAGATAGATGATTATGGTTAAGAGACAAAATATCTTAATTCTCTATTTATAGAGAGAGCTAGTTAGAAGAAAATTTTGTCATGTGTGAGAACCTAAGGAAGTAAAAGAATCTAGGGTATTTCTTCATTCAGTGACTAAATAGAAGAGACTATAGTTGGCATGCAAAAAAATAAGGCTTAAGAGTATGAATGCTTGAAAGTTGAACAAGGTATCAAAGCTGAAGTGTATGAATGCCAAGCAAAATGGAGGATTGGAATAGAGATCTATAATTTGGAAATGAGTTGTAATTTGTTATCAGATCAAGCCTTACTGTTACTTTCTAATCATTGTATTAGTCTAGGGTAAATCCTTTGGATTAAGGTTGACCTAACTATCATTTATAAATCCTTTAACTAGGTGAAATTGTAATAGAATGGTCTAAGGTCCTCTAACAAGGTGCACTTCTAATAGTGTGATTGAAATTCTTTAACTAGGTCACATTTAACAATGTATATTGTAACCTTTCATAGGGTTGGCCTTTCAAAGGGCATCTCTTTAGAAGAGTGAGAATTAGTAGCATGTTAATAGTGGTTTTTCCTAGATTGGGTTTCCATGTAAAATCCTTGTGTCAAATGTGTTATATTTCATGTTTATTTTTTTGTAAAGCTATTTTGACCTAGGATAGTAACCTACAAAGTTTAAGTATTGTATGATCTAATGAATACATGCATAATAAAGTTTTATCGATATGGGTCTATTAAGCATTGAAAATCTTTATTTGTACATTTGTACCTTGGATAACTAATTCAACCTTAGTTATTCTAAAGAATTCCAATAGGTTCCAAAGTATTTCTTAATGAAATTGTATTGTGAGTTTATCCTTGGGGAGATCCCCAACTATTTTGATATGCTAGATTTTCATGGTAGAGGCAAGGGATCATCATTTGAGAGACCAAAGGAAATTAATGACCATGATTTTGTTAGGGCATCTATTAGAAAACTTTAGGTAGAGCATGTTATTATTCTTTTTGTTGTGAAGGAACATGTAGAGGCTACCACACTAGGCACTATTAGTGATTTGGACCTGAGCCTCATTCAATGTGCCACTCATTTTCTTGTAAATGAGCCTCATCAATCTAGTGGAGGTCACATATGTATTTCATGTGAATATTTGTGCACATTTGGTACTTTCAACATAGAGGATGATGATAATAGGATGATGATAGGTGACTTCCTCAATGCCACATTTGGCATTGATACACATGTAAATATTAATAAACTTACTTAGCTATTACTAAGTTGTAGTAAACTATAAAAATGTGTAAAACAACTTGCAACACAAATAAAATTCACACATTTGGAACAAAAATTTTAACATAGAAACCTTGTGAAGGGAAAAAATACTTGGAACTGGTGACCCAAATTTTTTCACTCTTCTGAAGTGAGCTATGATAGGGGCCAACTTTGTTAAAGGTTTCATACATATCACTAATATGACCTTTTTAGAGGATGTCACCAAAATATCATCAAGACTTTATCACTCCTTGTTCCAGACTAAAGAGTAACTTGATTTATACTTACAAACGCCACTAATTGATGTTACCATATAGGATTTTATAGAGTTGTTATGTCCACTCAGTTCTTTTGATATTTTCTACTACAATGGTTAAATAGTAATAATATAAAGTAATTTTATTAAGAATAAAAAACTACGTTTTCTTTTTTAGATCTTTTCTCTGAGATCCCTCTCTTGAATCTTGTGAGGCCTCGCCCTGACCCATCATAACATAGTGATACTTTATTATTTTGATACTCATGACTCTATATGTTGAGACACTATTAGATGCTTTGAACATATTATATTATTTCATGTTGTGTGATGTTACTTTCAGATATTTGAGTTCATCATTTAATGCTTTATGAACATGTATGTTGATGAAGTAAGTAAATGTAGGATTAACACTTTGATTATGAAATCGTAATGATTAAGAATATGAGTAGGACGAGAGAAACTTTGATTGATTGAAAGATATATGTTTTAATTTATGTGATTCCCTGATACGTATACACATATGTGCATGTGAATTTATGGGGCTACTGATGTGTGCAATGAGTGTGCAGAAATATTTTAGTCGAGAAAACCATCAGAAGAACGAAATTGATCCCTATGTGCCATTTGTGGAAACCTTGTTGTTTGTAACTTAATTGTATTGTGAGATTTATGAATGTATCTTTCCATGATCAGTAAATGTTAATGTTTCGTAACTGTGTTCTTATAGTGTCACTTGACACTCGTGAATTGCATATGCATTCCAGCATGCTAGTTAGGGTTATTGGTGTAACCTTTGGACCTGAGTTAGACTAAGTTAGTGACCTTTTGGCTAATTTGTTTTTAATCAGGTTTAGTCACCCCTAATCTTGATTAGTGCTTGATCTGCATTTTGGAGTTGTTAGATGGTCCTAAATATTCCTAGCATTTGTTTGGTCCCAAATCTATTCCTAAGGCCTTAAAACATGAAATCTTTATACCCAAGGGGTATGGGGATGGGTTGGGGACATTTTCCACCCCCTTAGCCCCTTTTGTTGACTTTTATGGTCACTCAAAAAGTCTATTTTTGCCTTAGTGCGAAAATTGAAAGTTGTTACCATGAGTTGAATAACCTCAACTCCACTTATAGGTTAACCTTAGGTTTGGTTGAGTTAGAAACTTCTATATTTTTAGGTGAGTGGGGGAAGTTATTTCCCTTTTTGGTGGTTGAGTTTGGATCTTATTTAGAGGCCCTTTTTTATTAGTTTTGGTTGTTACCCAATCTCTAATTTTAGAGAGAAGTCTTGAAAGATTGAAGGCAAGGAAGGAAAAACTCTTCTCAACTTGTTCATTTTACCATAACCTCTTTGTGAAGGTAGGAGTTCTTCATCTCCTTTGTTCATGTTGCTCATGTTGTTTCATGCTTGGTTCATGGTTATGTTATTGTGTTGTTTATTGGTATGCTTGTATGTATGTTGGGTATGCTTGGGAAGGATTGAAACCATGTTTTATTGAATGCTTTTCTTTCATGTTTTGCTTGAATTTTGAAGTTTCCTTGTATGGGTGTGCAGAAGTGGCCAATTTGGGGAAAGGTATTTAGTTGGACTCCAATAGTGTAGAGTCTCTTCTCAGGATGAGAAGGGGAGAGAGGGTAGGGTGTTATGGGCCCCTACCTGTTAGCACAAACCACATATGAGTTTTGGCATGTAAGAATTGAAGAACGAAAGTTCTTGAGTTATAGCCCCGATTAGGCACCTATTTTGGTGTTGTGTTTGACATCTCCTGTTGGAATAATCCACCTTTCCCTAGTTTTGATTCAATGTTGAATCATGTTGTGAAACCCTAGTATGGATATGAATTTCTAATTTAGTTTTTTATTATGTTGTTTTGTCACCTAGTCAGTTTTTCATTCCCTCCACGACCTCAGCAATGTATTACAGAAAATGAAATGGGTCTCTTGTTAAGGGCCATGAAGGAAATTTAATTTGATTGTTGTAATTTTGGGATTGGAATCCTATTTAAATTATATTTAAAAACTTTGCTGTAATGGCAACGATGCCGAGTTTTCTTCCTGGTTCTTTCTCGGCACTAATACATTTGGTACCAAATTGCAATGGCAGTGCCATTGTAGTTTTTTCGTCACAACCTTGTTGTTGTCGCAATTGCGATAGTAGACTATCGCAATTGTGACGACAACAAGGTTGTGATAGAAAAATTGCAATGGCACTGCCGTTGCAATTTGGTACCAAATGTATTAGTGCGGTGGAGCCTTTGAATTAAGTTGTCAATAAAATAGTGATTGAGTAATATTGCTTCTCATGAGATTTTTCATATTTTCTTTTTAGTTTTAGTAATGAATATCAAAATGAGATAAATGATGATGTTGAATTATGAAAAAATTCACCTTCCAAAAAAAAATGTCAAGACAAAAATGCTGTTATGTTGGGAACTTGTTTTGGCTTCATGCTTATTAGGAGAAAAATTTGCTCTTGCTTTATTAGGATAGCAAAACATTACACTCTATGATTAATCTAACTTTAAAAAAATTTAATCCACTTGGCAAACTAATCAATTTGGAAATCTATACTTAGAAAAATAAGGACTTAAATTTTTTTTTTCCCCCCCAAGTGTAAAAAACTCTTTCTGATTTTTTTATGGGAAACAAATTAAATTCTCCCCCTTGTGACAGAGAATCTTAGAGGAATCTTTAATATCCTTGAAATAAATAAATAAAATTATTTTAAATAACTAAATAAACTAAATAGATAAATAAATTGATATGAAAACATAAAGCAAATATCCTAGCTAAGCTTATATCTTTTCCTACCAACTTAACTTTATGCATTAGCTCCTCCTTTCCTTGGCACTAGCTCTTGGAATGGGCTTGAAAAAGTTTTAAAACAAAGACAAATCACTTTTATTGGGTGACATCACCCCACCTTTTTCCTCTTCTACTTGGGCGCATGACATCATTTGTTATTGGGATGGGATTCAAGTTTGATGGGATTTGAAAAAAAGATTGTTTGTTTTAAACCTTGGCCTTTTTTCCTTAAGCCCATGTCTTTGTCAAGCTATGTCATGTGCAGTGGGGGGAGAGTCAGTCCTATCAGCAGTACACAGGACAATGCAGGCACCTCATTTCTTGGGAAAAGGGGTTAGTAGTTATTAGGGGTAGGTAGATTAATTTTGTTTGAGTTTAGAAATTAATGGGTTCTTTTTAAGAATTAATTTAGTTAATGTCTTGTTTAGTTAATAATTATTGTAAGCTAGTTGTCTTATTAAGATTTAAATTAATTAATGTTTTTAATTTAATTTAGTTGTCATCCTAAATATTAGTATCATGTTATTTAGTTAAAATTAGGAAATTAGTAGTATTGGATTTTAGTGATGTTAATATTAATATGTTTAGTGTTGGTATGTTAGTAAAAAAGTTTTTAATTATAGTTAAGAGTTTTGTTAAGTAAATAAATCTATATGTTTTCCTTAATATTAGGTCAGTTTTTGTTCCCTCCATGACCTCAGCAATGTATTACAAAAAATGAAATGAGTCTCTTGTTAAGGGCCATGAAGGAAATTTAATTTGATTGTTGTAATTTTGAGATTGGAATCCTATGTAAATTATATTTAAAAACTTTGTTGTAATGACAACAATGCTGGGGTTTCTTCGTGGTTTTTTCCTGGCGGAGCCTTTGAATCAGGTTGTCAATAAAATAGTGATTGAGTATTATCGCTTCTCATGAGATTTTCATATTTTATTTTTAGTTTTAGGAATGAATATCGAAATGAGATAAATGATGATGTTGGATTATGCAAAAATTCACCTTCCAAAAAAAATGTTAAGACAAAGATGTTGTTATGTTGGGAACTTGTTTTGGCTTCGTGCTTATTAGGAGAAAAAATTGCTCTTGCTTTATTAGGATAGCAAACCATTGCACTCTATGATTAATCTAACTTAAAAAAAAATATTTAATCCACTTGGCAAACTAATCAATTTGGAAATCTATACTTAGAAAAATAAGGACTTAAAATTTTTTTTTTTCACCCCCAAGAGTAAAAAACTCTCTGGTTTTTGTATGGGAAACAAATTAAATTCTCCCCCTTGTGACAGAGAATCTTAGAGGAATCTTTAATATCCTTGAAATAAATAAATAAACTTATTTTGAATAACTAAATAAACTAAATAGATAAATAAATTGATATGAAAACGTAAAGAAAATATCCTAGCTAAGCTTATATCTTTTCCTACCAACTTAACTTTATGCATTAACTCCTCCTTTCCTTGGCGCCAGCTCTTGGAATGGGCTTGAAAAAGTTTTAAAACAAAGTCAAATCACTTTTATTGGGTGACATCACCCCACCGTTTTCCTCTTCTACTTGGGCACATGGCATCATTTGTTATTGGGATGGGATTCAAGTTTGATGGGATTTGAAACAAAGATTGTTTGTTTTAAACCTTGACCTTTTTTCCTTAAGTGCTTATCTTTGTCAGGCTATGTCATGTGTAGTTGGGGGGGGGAGGGGGGTCAGTCTTGTCAGTGGTACATAGGACAATGCAGGCGCCTAATTTCTTGGGAAAAGGGGTTAGTAGTTATCAGGGGTAGGTAGATTAATTTTGTTTGAGTTTAGAAATTGATGGGTTCTTTTTAAGAATTAATTTAGTTAATGTCTTGTTTAGTTAATAATTATTGTAAGTTAGTTGTGTTATTAAGATTTAAATTAATTAAAGTTTTTAATTTAATTTAGTTGTCATCCTAGATATTAGTATCATGTTATTTAGTTAAAATTAGGAAATTAGTAGTATTGGATTTTAGTGATGTTAATATTAATATGTTTAGTGTTGGTATGTTAGTAATAAAGTTTTTAATTATAGTTAAGAGTTTTGTTAAGTAAATAAATTTATATGTTTTCCTTAATATTAGTTAGTAATTATTATAAATTTAAAAAAAGTTATGTAAGTTATGTAGTTTAGTTTTAGTTTATAAATATTAATTAGTTTTGATTAGATTAGTAAAATGTAGTTAGTGATATTCTTTTTGCAAATCGATACATGTTACACTCTTAATTAATGTTTAGTAAAATTTTGGTAAAATGTAAATTTAGTTTATTTGTTAAGAAAGTTAATCATTATGTTTGTAAACATAACAAGTTATGTTAGACTACTAAGATAATGTAATTTGTTTTGCGTAGTTAAATTTAAGACTAATTTATATTGTTGCTCAAATGATTTCAATATATCATTGAAATCTTAATGTAATAACGAACTAAATGTTGATACCAATTTAATAACGAGAATTTAACTGTATCAATGCATTTCTTCTCATGATTATAAATTTAAGATGAACGTAGTAAATCTATTCTTGCAAATCAACTCTTAAACCCTAGTGAACCTTATTATTATAATTTTTTTTTTTGTGTGTTTTTACCCTCGTATTTTGGGCATGACAAATCTTCTCTCACTCTATACTCACTTGAGTGATTCACTCTTTCACCAACTTTGCTTCTTATCTTTTCTCTTCTCTAGTCAGTTCACTTGGCTCAAATCTTAACTTATTTTACTTTAATAATTTTTCATTCATAGAAGTCATCAATCAAATGTTAACTAGAATCATGAACTCCTAATCAACATAATCACCATTAGTAGCCTGGTATTAGCATCAACAACCTAATCTATCTTATTCTCCCCCTTAAATAGTTTTCTCAATACTTCAAGATTCTTCCACCTTTTTCCTCTTAATCATCATTGTTGATCTTAGATTTATAATATAATTCCTTCATAAAATTAATTTAGACTCTTGGAAAATATAACTTGTATAAAAACTTGTGGAAATCCTTATCCTTCTTCAATCTCCATTATCTGATCCTTCTTAAATTTTCCCAATCATTGATCTTTTGAAAAAACTTTGACTTGTGCCTTAAACCTCCTTAAATTTTCTAAGTTTCCACCAAAAGTTGGCTTCAAATTCTAATTCTTCAAAGTTGTTCATTGATATATCACTCGATAAAAATAGCATTTTTTTGGGCAACATAACACTTGATTAATATTGACTTTCTTGAGAAATGCTATGTTTTCCTTCTTCTTTTTCCAATTGCTTCGGAAACACTATAGTCACTCAGTGAATACAGTCTCCCTTAATTAAACTTTTTACTTAGATAACCTTGTGTTCTTTGATATATTAAAATAATAAATGATTATAAAATAATCAAACCGTTAATACATTATCAGTATCTAACTCATTCAAGAACCCATTGACTACCTTATATATCACTTTTGTCTTCATCATACTTTCTTCAAATCCTCTTCACCAATCAAATGATATAGTACTATAGTAAGCTACCACAATGTCTATCCAATTAAGACTTTGACATCAATGGAAATATAACAACTTAAATGATTTTTTTGTATATGATTTAGTTGTAAAATGGAAGCACTTTAATAGGACTATAGATTTCCACTTTGTAGGGAAACCAAGTCATTCATTTACAATGTGAAAAGGAAAGAGACAATTTTCCCAATATGATTCCAATTTTAGCCCAAATTAGATTAGCTAGGACTCAAAGTGGAAGGGTGCTAATACTAAATCTAGATTATTAAGAGGAATTCAATACAAGGAAATGTACTCTCTTTGGCCCTTAATAGGATAATGTGAATGTGAAATTAAAATAATTTCTTAGAAAATATAAATCTAGATGATATGTGAATACAATCAACCTAATTAAGATGAAAATCTAGGGTAAAGATATGAAAGGAGATTAAATATGAAAGAATCCCCTTGAAATGCATAGAGGAAGATGTATATAAGATCAAGAACTTTCAGATTTGAATCTTTTCTAAACTTGTAATTGAGAATGTCAGAATAAAATGATCAAAGGAACAAACCTAGAAATCTCCCAAAAATCCAAGAATCAAGGATCAGTTCAACTTGGGAAGATATCTTTCCACTCGGTTGATGTAGTCAGTGACTCTAGAAAGCTTACAAACTATAGGTTCCAAATATATAATCCTTTTCACTCCTAACCTAAAAATCAATATAGAAAAGAAATGTTTGGGATTTGGGGTTTGATGAGGGCTTACCTTGCTTAAGCCCTAGGTTAAGGAAATAACCATAAATAAAAAATATAATTGTAAATAACTATAAAGAACATGATAAATGTTAGGATTCACCTTGTCCATGTGTATGTAATGCATTGTAGATCCTGAATTAGGAATGTAGGTTATCTCCACTCTTTGAAATAAATCTACAATAATTCAATCCTAGTGTCATGGATATCAATATCCATTAATAAGGAAGAAGATGAATGTGAATCTCCTCCCTTTATGGCCAACAATACACTAGATCTTGAAGTGGAAATTATCACAAAGGATTAATTAATGCTAGATAGAAATATCCTTTCTTGAATGCTTGAAAAAGACCTGAATGCAAAAAGTTGAAATTCTCACTTGAGATCAAGAGCTTTAGTGTAAAAGATTCTTGAGTGAGTGAGATATGAATGAGATATGAAAATGAAGCCTCAAAGCCTCCTTATATATTAGTTTTTGGGTGACAAAATAATACAGGCCGACTAGATAATGGTCATAAACTAATTAAACCCCTAACAAATTTTGGGATCTAGGTCAGCTTGGGTCAACCTTGTCTAGGACTATGTTGACCTAGTAGGACTAGGTCAACTTGGGTCAACCTAATCCAGGCTAGGTCACTTGAGTTGACCAAATCTAGGAGGAAAGGCCTTGGGTGCCATAGAAAGACAAGGTAGATACCACAAAGATAGGGTATAAAGATATAAGAGAGAAGGTGAAAATAGGAAAAAGCATAGGCATAGACATGATTTAAAGAAGGAATCATGAAGAGGAGGGAGATAAAAGGTCTTAGAAGAGAAGTGCCTCAATTTTAAGATGGTACATTTAGCCCCCACTTTAGTGGGAGTATGATTTTCCTCATACTCATGTTAAATGAGATCAAGAGAAAAAGAGAAACTCTTATCATGACTAAGGAGGACAATAAATCATCTAGCCCTCAAAAATATTGAGTATTTTTCACATCCAGGATCAAAATAACATAGATACGTTCTAAAAAAATAAGATGGGTGTAGTTGCTTGCCCAATAAGATTTGTGCTCCTTATTGTAAACCACACAAGGAAAAAGAAAGAATTGGGGGGAAATGTCTCTAGAAAAGGGGATGATATTGAATAGTCTAGAAAGTGTGTATGAGATTCTAATCAACCCATCAAAGGATGAACCAAATGGTCTAGATAGTGTGTGCAGCATACTAGTCAGTCTATTGAGGGAGTTAACTTTGAGGGAACTCCTTGTCCCAAAAAAGGAGTATCAACAAGAGATTCGAGCATAAGGATTTGTGTGTCCTTATGGGATCAGAATAAGACCAAGCATCCTAGACTATTAGTATTCAAAAGAAGGGTAAAAAATGAGGATCGAGCCTCCCAAACTATGAATAGTTTATAGAGATCCAAAAAGAGACCAAGCCCCCAAGAAGTATGGTTAGTTCCTAGAAAATATAAGGAAAATAGGAAAAGAGATAGGGAAAGAATAAAATAATAATGCATAAATTTTTGTATAACTTAGAAATCATACCAAGCACTAAAGGTTGAAGTGCTCCAAACTATACACAAAATTCATATTTGTATTCCATGGGAAAAGGATGATGGCGTATATGCCCCCACATTAAATAAATTGCAAACACCTCAATATGAGAAACTAATTTAGTGGAAGTGTACATGCATCCATGAAAGAAAGTTTCCATGATGAGATGCCCCCAAGAGGAGAAAAATATCAAGGGAAAGATGCACATGATAAAAAGATAGAGCATAAAAAGGGATCTACTAACTAATGGGTTAGTAAGCTCATATGATAATATGTGATGTTATGTCAAGTATGAAAATATCATCATTCTTAAAAAGAAGTATAACTACAACACAATGGGGGGAAAACACAAAAGAGATACAAAGAAGAGTCTTCTTGGGCCAATAACATGGAGGACAAAAAGAATCAGTGCTACTATATCATAAGCAACCAAGAAGACTATACAAGATCAATATTACAAATAATATCACATGTGAAAAATAACATGGAACAACATATAGAAGAAAAGAGATAAAAAAAAATGAAAGCAAAATTATTTCATCCTCTTGAACTCAATAGAGAAATGAGGATAATCTAAAGCAATTAAAAGACAAGACAAAAAAATACAACCTAAGAACACTAAAACCCACCATGATGGAGGGAGTGTACATCAAGTTTTATGTGCCCCCTCCATCTCAGTCCAAAATTCTAGGGGAAGGATGAAAAATCATGAGAGGAAACAGATCCATAATCGTAGGTATCACAATGAGTCCTAGGAAAGGAATTAGTGAGTCACTATGCTCATTATTAAGAGTGATTGTAAGCTACATAGAAAAAATGTTAGGCCAATAACTATGCATAATAATTATATCTTCATCACTACCATCATCTAAAGTATCTTCCATATCTATATTAACTGAATAAAACATACAAAAAAAATCATCCAATAAAGTGTTACCTTGTGTAGCTTCCTTGAAAGACACACATCATCTGATCAAAGGAAGGTAAAGGTTTCGATGAAGATATAGGTTAAGAAAGAGAATGGGCTTTAGCTTTAGCTTTATCTTGACTATTTCATGACATTGATGGGCATGTTGGATATGAATAGTCTTACAAGATAACATAGAAGGATTAGGATCAACAACCATATGATCCAAAGAAGGAACATTAATGGGTTGAGATGCAATAGCTAAAAGAATGGAGGAACAAGTAGAAAGAATAGATGCAGTAGGAAAGATAGGAGGAGGTGAAAAAACCTTAGGAAAACTAAGCTTCATAATCTTTTTTATATTATATTTATGATAGTTTTGATAGAAATGATTGGGACGAGTAGGTGGATTTCAGAACGAGAAGACCAATCTTAGGAAAATCTCTAGAATATGATAGTTTATAAATATAATGATTAATAGTAACAACATCTCCATCATGATGAAATCTAAGGCTTAATATGATAGTTTATAAATATAATGATTAATAGTAACTGAGCTTAACTTGAAATTGATTAGAAGTAGGAATAACAACAATGGTAGTAAAAATAAATTTCTCTAAAATAGTATAGATAAAGTGATAGAACATTGAGGTCAATAGAGAAAACCATTACAAGTTTGAATCCACATAGAAGTTGAATCATAAATATCTCTATGAAATCATTTGTTAAAAAGGTGTTCTTTAATGATAACACTCACATTAGAGGAAGGATTGACCAGAGTTCCACAAGGAGTATGAGAAACTCTAATAGTGATGTAAAGAGGACAATTAGGGTCTTTCAACACACAAGATTGATTAAAGCGAATGATAGGAGGTATTTGTTTAGGATTAGGTGGAGAATAAATTGGAGGTTGAGAGTCTAACTCAACATGATTAACCACATGATTTTCTTCTTCTATCTTCTCATCATAATAAATATGGTGATAAAAAGAAGGTTGATTAATAACATTCATTGAGTGTGAAGGTAAAGGATTAGTATAAATGTGAAAATTCTTATTAGGTGGTGCAATAGACTGATTCATGTTATTAACTTGAACATTAATAGAAATAGCCCTAGAATCAATAAGGTCTCAAATAGTATTCTTCAAAGCATATCACTTTTGAGTATCATGACCTTATTGATAGTGACATTGATAGAAATCATTATAATCAAAAGTAGGGATAACTTTAAGAAACCCCCCTTTGGAAAAAAAAAGTATAAAATCTTGGCGAATCCAACATTATTTTAGGGGAATAATTTTGACTTCTATTGGTGATTTTTTTTTCAAACTTGGAAATTTTTTAATTTCATTAGCAATTTTTTTCCATCATATGAAAATTCTGTAAAACCTTGGTGAATCTTTAATTATTGAAGAAAATCATGACCGAAAGTATGAATACCTAGAAAGCATATTTTATATCATCAAAAATATAATAACTCATTTTAATAACCATTATATGATCATAAATCAGTGGTTTAAATCCTATTCCGGGCCTAAATATTTAAGGACAACAATTTTTAGAGAAAGTCTTGGGAGTAATGACACTTGTCCACATTCAAATCTATTTTGGGCCAAAGCTTAAAAGGATTAAAACTTACTTGGAAAGTCTCTGGAACAGAGACACGTGCCAAGTATATGTACTTATCATATAATTTAACTTAAATTTTTACCATGTATTGGTGAATGTGACCATCTAATAGGACAAGCCTCAAAAATTATGGGTGAAAAAGATTTAATTTACCATGTGGAAATATTAGATTTTGTTGGTGAAGTCATGGTCAAAATAAAAATGATTATGTATCATTATTAGTGATTTATCCAAGCATGAGACCCAGGTTTCATAAAGTGCAGGTGACGTCGCCACCCCAAAAGTGCAATTTGTTTTGCCAAATTCAAGGTCCCTGATGAGTGAGATTTGCTATTTAGAGAATATTCACCACTAAAGTACACCTTGATCAAAATACTTAGGAAAAGGTTTACTAGGATCAAGAGGAGGAACACGAGGAATATTAAGGACATGATCATTAATAATATTATTCATCACCTTAGACAAAGGATCAAATAGTTGAGTATATTAATAATTATGACAAAATATAGAGGAAAAAGTAGTTGTACCTCAAGATGTAGTAGCCACTTTGTTAGCTTGAATTTTCATCCAACAATTTATTTGTAATATCTCGTGAAAATTAGGAAGAAAATTGTGTTTCAATTGCTTAGGGTTTCTAAGAATGTGTCATTCCTTGTGGAAAAACCCTATAAAATAAATGTGTTTCATGTTTTGTTGAATTACTCATAATTTGACACAAAAAGTATAAGATAGGGATACATAAAAAACTTTGGTTATACATTGGTTTTTGTATTCATAAGTCTATTGATCATTTTCATATATTATAAGTCATGTCTCTAAAGTTCTTTAAAGTTGCGATGTCACAATATTGTTTTTATCACCCCATCACTCCATTATGATCTCTAACTATTTTAGTAGCCGTGAAGTTGTGAATCAGTCATTGCAACACTGCATGGTTATTGTTGACTTTAAAGTTCATGGCTAGTATTGACTTCACATTTTTCAAGTTGTGATGATGTGAAGGGTAACCACAATAGTCAAGGTCTAGGCTATCAAAAAATCAATGCCAATTAAGAGTAACTTGAGCTTTTAGTTGCAAAGTGGAAAAATCTCATTATTGTAGCTTTGTAGGGTTAAAGTATGAGTTAAAGTCTTGTGTTGCAAGGTCACAAACAAGGTGGCAGTTAAATTTAAAATGATTATCATAATATTATGGGTGGAAAAATAGATAATATTTTTCAAGTTACGAAAGTGTGAAATGGAATCAGGACAGTTAAAATTTAAAAGCTATCTCATCATCACATGTGGTTAAACTTGACTTGAGGTCAAGGTAGCGAAGTGATGAAAGATCATTATCACAGCTTCATAGGGTTCAGTCACGAGTTAGAGTTTTAAGTTGTACAACTATGAAGCTAATTTAATAATTAATGAAACAATTATTGCACCATCAAAAAGTTTGAGTCATAGTTAAGTTCTTTGGTTGTGAATCCATGAAGCAAAATAATCAAGACAATCATTATAACCTCACATGGTTTAAAGGGACCATATATTCGACGGTTGTAAAAAGGTGGCATGGTCAAGTTTTGAGTCATCATAACATTACAAGTGATAGAAATACTTAGCCCTAAACCATTGAGAAGTTGCAAAAGGTCAGTTTAAAAGGTTTCAACACTTTGCAAGTTAAAGAGATAATGAAAAATGTGAGCAACGATATTGTGATGAGTAGTTTCGCACCTTCACAAGTGTTAAGATGCAGTCAATTTATGAAGTAGTGATGCTGTAATGAGTTGTCATGTAGTCATTTTGATGGATCGCTGCAGTTAATGAAGTAAACAGTTAATAAGTTGTGAAGCTATGAGAGAGTCAAGTTTTATATGTTTCACTACTTCATTGTGGTCAATAAAATATAAGAATAAATAGTTATAATGAAGTGATTAAGGCTTGAATGAAGAATTCACAATCTCATGGGTCAACATGGTCAATAAAGAAATAGAACTATGAAGTGGCGAATAGATTGAATCACAACATCACAAGGCTAATATGACTGTTAAACTTTATATCAAGAAGTTCTGAACTAGTAAAGATAACCATCTTCACATAATCACAACAAAAAATAAAGAAAGGTAAGAAACTATGGTGAAGTAGAGATAGAAGGAGATTGCTACTTTGCAACCTTTAGTTTTAAAAGCATAAAACAAATTTGAAACATCCATGTCTGAGTTGGAAAAAGAAATGTGAGCTGGAAGTATGAATAGTGAAAAAGTGAAGATATTGCCACCTTTTCAAGGACTAAGAGGATTTCAAGAATTCCAATTTTAATGACAATAATACAACACTCCCATTTACAAAAACAAAAAAATTCTAAGAAGAACATGCGTTTTCATTACTAGTTACATAAACCTTGAAGTGTTAGAGAGATTTTAGGATTTTAGAGCAAATTTTCAGCATAATAGAGTTTCAAGGTTATTGAGATACTTTGAAAGAAATGGTATAGAAGGAAGGAGAATTAATTGCATACATATAGATTGAAGAGTCTACATCAAAAAAAAAAAAACCCTAGCCTATTTGTAGATGAATGGATGGAAATTCTACTTGGTTCTTCTAATCTCCAATTTGCAAATCATCATGCATTCAAAGATCCCTACATTTTTAGTTCTTGATAGAAATGAGGGTGAATTGTTTTGGTTATTTGATAAGTATAGGATAGAGAAAGTCCTAATTTCAAACCCTTGGACCAAAAACTTAGGAAAAATAATCATGCTTGAGGTCTCTGTGGATGCTGACCTAGTCAAGGCACTAATCAAATCATATGATCTAGTCAGCAAGTCCTTCCACATAAAAGATAGAAGTATATTCTTGGCATTGGACAAAGAAACATTTATGGAAGCCTTTAATTTGGGAGGTCCAATGTCATTACCAATTGACATGGGAAAATTTAATGAAAATTTCAAAAATTAGAAGAGCCTCTACATGGGTAGAACCACAACCAGACATATCCCAATGTTGAGGAAAGAGAAAGGAGAAATCCTAATGAAGAAGGAATTGGAAGACCTCATGCCTCTTGAATTGTTTTAGAGGTATATGTAGAAAATCTTTTGGTTTGTATAAGGCCTTGGGTTTAGATGGAACTATAAATTCTATTGGTGGGCATTACATCATGGATTTGAATATTTAGGACCCACACACAAATGTGGGGTATGATATTTTGACATACATTATCACTAGGATCCATGATGAGATTGAAACTACATAGGAGGGAAGATTGGATAATTTTAAGTTCCATCATTACTCTCTAATCATGCATTTGATCCTATACAAAAATGTGCAATTCTTTGACCAAAGCTTCTTTGAGAGTATAGACGAATAGAAAGAGAGACTACCTGTACAATGTTGGACAAGGATATGGCAAAGATTCTACCCATATTCTAAATATGGTAGGAGTTGTAATTGAAATAATACCTAGAAATGTTAGGAAGGTAGTTAAGCCCAACCTCTACTTTGATGAGGAAAAGAATTTAGGGCATGAAATGGGAAGAGCATTTCTTTTTTAGGATTATAATGTCATTAGGATTTATGGATTCCATTAGTCACCTCACCTTCTGCCAAAGTATATTTTAGAGGGACTAGGATTTTTAGAGGTCTTTTCATAGTTGATTTTACTGAATAGAGAATATTTAGGCCGAACTGTAAAAAAGGGCACATTTTTGTGTAGAAGTACCAAAGTTGGAGATTTTGATATAGGGAAGAATAAAATTGAGGAAACTAATGATTTCCTAAGAAATTAAAAAGTACCAATTGCACCTACGAGAATCTATGACCCTTGCAATGTAGTTAGAAATGCTTTGAAGTAGATGAGGGGATATACTTTTCATCCAACAAAGGGTTTATGGGAGGAGGATATCATTGCTGATTTTTTGGATGAGAATTTATATAGGGAAAGGATGATAAAATTTAGGGATGTACTAAGTTTTGAACAAGAGATGAAAAAGGTAGATCCATCCTTTAATGGATTCTATCCTAAAATTGACTACTGCTCTAGGTTTGAAAAATGCATTTAGAAATTTGATGAGATATCATCTCAAGTGTCAGAAGAGATCAAAAAAAGAGTAGATCCAGAGTCTTCTAATTAGGATATTGTTGTAAAGGTTAGTGATGATGATGAGGACTAGGTATAAAGTACAAAATGGGCTCAGTAGAGGAGCAAGAAGCAAGAAATGGTGGAAATTCCAAAAAATGCCAAAGAGAAACCCTTGCAAATCCTACCAAGGAATAGTCAATATTTTGACACTACATGAAGAAATTTCTTGATTTCTTAGGTCATTGAAGATGAAAAAAGGGCCAAAAGGCTAGAGCTTTAAGCTCAAATGCTTGATGATAGAATTATTGAGGTCAATCAATCCATGAATGATGAAAATTTCATCAAAATAGAGGAATTCAAGAGATTTTTTCTCAATTTGAAGTAGAATGAGTTTTCTCTACAAATGAAGCCAGGTGACTCAGATGAAGTAGTTGCTGAAATGGTTAAAAAGCTACAAGAGTATGACCCTGCTAGTGAAACCCTTGCTGTAGAGGAGGCCAAGGAGTTGATATAGAGGAGTGGCATGATTGTATTCCTAGGTTGGGACATCAGTTCCTCATTTTTTCTAGATCAAATTAGAAGGTAGGAAAATACTATCTCATTTGAAGATGAGAATCAACTAGGGTAGTTAAGAGGGTCTAGGTATAACATAGATGCACAAAATATGGAAATATGGATTTTAGCTCTAGAAAACCAAAAGGAAATATAATATTCTAGAATGTGCAAAAAAAACATGGATTATTAAATACTACATCACTATTGGGCAAGAATAGGATAGATGTGCTTGAGGAGCAACTGGAAGGAGCCTATGAGTAGTACATTAAAACTAAGAGGCATTATGAAGAAGAAATGAAGAAGACCTATGTGTTGGAGTAGATAAATCTCACATTAGAGAATGAGATAGTGGTCTTGAAAAATGCTACAAGATCCACCACTGAAGTTGAAGAAAAAGGCATATAGATAGAGGGTCATGCACTTGAGATAGAGGATATGGTAGGTCAAGCCATAGCTATTGATGAAAATGATTTGGAGTCCAGCAAGGAGATATAAATTAGAACCATCAAGAACTTGTTGATTTACAAGGTAAACTCCTTGAAATATGTCTCTTAGAATGTACAAAACAACTATCTTGTTTTACAAGGGGCATAATATAAATTTTCTGAGGCAATTACCTTTTTATCTCCTTTATTCACTACATGGGCCCCCTACACCCAACTCTTTAAGAGCCTTGTGCCCATGCTTCCCTAGAAAAAGGACTTACTAAAAAGGAAAACAATTTCTGTTAGAAATCTAAATCATAAGGTAAAAGAGTTGAATGCTTTCTTTGTGGGAAAGTTATAATTAATGTAAAATAAAATGAAAGCAATTGCCATAGGAACACCTAATTTTTTACCCGACATTTTGAATAATGATGGAGGAGTCAAGGAATGGATAGAATGGTTATCCTCTTTTGATGATATCCTAAATCACTCTATGTTTATGGCCTACTGCATTGGTGAGGCTAATATTGTAGTAGTCTATGATTTAATTGATATGTTATATATACTAGAGTCAAAGATGGGTAAGATAACTTCAGAGGTAAAAGCTATAACAAATGTTAAGTGTAACAAGTTCCTTGAGGAAGTAAATGGTATAAGAGATTCTACCTAGCTTAATGTGGACACTAATATAGCTATCCGGAAAGTTATAGAAGGGATAAAGGCCCTACCATCTAGGGATAGTGACTAGGCAGTTAAAGACATAGTTAAAGGAAAAATATAGAAAGCAAAGAAAAGGAAAAGAAAGAGACAAGTTGTTAAATTGAAAATAGTTTTATATTGAAGACACCTAAGGAAAGTGCCACCAACCAATTTTGCAACTATTTCCCCAATTTTGATTGGATAAAAAGATGTTTTTGTAAAGTAACATGTAAAAATATCTTTGTATTTTTATTCTAAATCAATTTTTGACATATGTCCTCCCATTTGAAGCTTGTTGCAATCCTTATCTATAAAAGGATTTCCAGGATGTGGAGTGAGGGTTTAAGTCCTACATAATTTTTAGTGACTATACTAATTATAGTTGGTCCAATTTTTTTTGTGTCAAGTTTTTTTAGTGTCTATGCTAATTCCAGATAACAACCCAACATATATGTTTACAAAGGTTGTGACAAGGGAGAAGCTAAACTCCTCTTCAACTTTGGTTTTTCTTCTCAACTGAACAACATAAACCAACAACATGGTCTAGGGTGGTTTGATCTAGTGGGAGCCCCATGTGGTAGTAGTAATGCTACAGGATCAATCTCCAAGTGGGAGATTATTGTCTAGTATGGAGTCTGATCAGTCCTCAAGTGGGAGATTGTTAGTTTGTAGTCACTGATAAGAGAATTATTTTACATACTTCATAAATTCTTGATGGTTCTTAGTTTCTTTGGAAGTATTGTACATACATCATATTTGTTTTTTGGCTATTATTTGCTAATGGCTATTATTCACCAATGTATGTTCGATTATTCACCGATTTATGGCCAACATGTTGTAACTAATTTTAACCCTAAAATGGAAAAAATACTTGTGTAAAAGGGCTTAGGGTTAGGGATTTTTTAATAATATGTGATGCAAAATTGCTTCGTGCAGTGGTATTAAGCTATAAGGGATTACAGATTGTAATCAGGTTGTAATCATTGGATTATAATAATATTGGACTTGTTGTTTCATGGATGTAACCTAGGGTTTGGGTGAACCTCATTAAATCTTGGTGTCTTGTGTTCTCCTCTATGTGACATATTGTTTTCTGATATTGTTTATATTTGCATGTAATCATTATTTCTTTCTATAGTTTAATTCTAACAAGTGGTATCAGAGCAAGTTTTTTTTTTTTTTTTTCCAGTTATCCTCTAGAGGAAAGTATCATAGTTGAGTGGGAGCAATGATAGATGAGGAAAGTATCCTTAGAGAGAAATTTGATGTATTTCAAACTTTTAAGAAATGGAAATGCTTGGTTGAAAATGAGATTGGTAAGAAATTAAAATGTCTTAGATCTGATAATGGTGTTGAGCATTGCAGTTATGAATTTGAAGATTATTGCTCCACTAATGGTATTCATAGACATAAAATTGTTCCAAGGACTCCACAAGAAAATGGAGTGGTTGAATGCAAAAACAAGACTATAATGGAGCATGCAAGGAGCATGAGGTTGCATGTAGGGTTGCCCTTAAACATGTGGGAAAAGGCTGTCAATACTACTATATATTTGATTAATAAAGGTCCTTCTAGTCCCTTGGGTTGTGGTATTCTTGAGGAAGCATGGGCTGGTAAGAAGATGAGTCATTCTTTTCTCAAAAACCTTTGGTTGTGAAGCATTTGCTCATATAGATTCTGAAAATAGAACCAAGCTGGAAGCTAAGTCAAAGAAATGTGTATTTGTTGGATATGACATTGATCAATTTTATTATAGACTTTGGGATTTTGAAAATCATAAAATTGTAAGAAACAGGGATGTCATATTCAATGAGAAAGTGTTGTACAAATATTTTTTGTAAAAACATGAGAAGAAATAAGATAATTATGTAGTGCTAGATGATACTCCAAAAGATGATGTTCTAGTAATTCCTCATGATCTACAACAATCGCAATAACAAATACCACACACACCAGTGACTATTAGATGGTCCATAAGGCTAAGTAGACCTCCAAAAAGATTTTCTCCTTCTTTGTACTCTATTTTAATAATAGATCCTAGTGAATCTAAATGTTATGATGAGTTTGTGTAGGTGGATACTAAGATTCAGTGAGAGTTTGCAATAAAAGACAAAATGGACTCTTTGCTAAAAAATAAGACAAGGGATTTATGCAAGTTGCTTGCAAGTAAAAGGGCTTTATAGAATAAATGGGTTTATAGGTTGAAAGAAGAGGATAGGTTAGTTGTAAAAGGATTTTCATAGAGAAAGGGCATTTATTTTGATGACATACTCTCTCCTATTGTGAAAATGACTTCTATTCATATTATTTTAAGTATTGTGGCTAATGAAGATTTGCATTTAGAGAAGCTTGATGTTAAAACTAACTTACTTCATGGTGATTTGGATGAAGAGATATATATAGCATAGCCATAGGGGTTTGAGGTCAAAGGTAAGAAGAACTTAGTGTGTAGATTGAAGAAGAGTCTATATGGCTTGAAAAAAGCCCCTCGATAATGGTATCTAAAATTTGATAGTTTTATGCATGAGCATGGATATAGTAGGTTTCATTTAGATCATTGTGTTTATTTTGAGAGGTTGGATGATGAAAACTACACTATTTTATGTTTATATGTTGATGATATGCTTGTAGCTGGGTCTAACATGCATTACATTAAGGGGCTAAAATGCCAGTTAGCACATGCATTTGTTATGAAGGATTTGGGGACAAAAAAAAAATCCTTGGTATGAAGATTTGTAGAGATAGGAAGAACATGAAATTAACTTTATCTTAGGCTAATTATATTGCAAAGGTGTTGCAACATTTCTCTATGGAGAATGCTAAAGTTGTTAGCACACCTTTATGTGGTTATTTCAGGTTGACCAAGCAAATGTATCTTTAGACACAAGAAGAGGAGGACAAGATGTCCAAGATACCTTATGCTTCAACTATAGGAAGCTTGATGTATGCTATGGTATGAACACGACCATATATTACCCATGCAATGGGAGTCATTAGGAGGTATATAAGTCATCCAAGAATTGAGAATTGGAATGTAGTAAAATTAATTCTAAGATATTTGAGAGGTACATCCACTAAGTGTTTATATTTTGGGGGCTCTACTACTGATTTACAGGGCTATGTTGACTTATATTTGGCAGGGGATATTGATACTAGGTGGAGTACTACATGTTCTATATTTACTATTGGTGGGGCAGCTATGAGATGGGTTTCTCGATTGTAGAAGGTTAATGCTTTATCCACTGCAGAGGTATATTATGTTGTTGATACAAAGGAAATGAAGGAGATGATGTGGCTTTAGTTCTTCTTGGAAGAAATGGGACACCCTTAGAGGGATAATCTTTTATTTATAGATAGTTAGAGTGCCATTCACCTTGTGAAGAATTTTGCTTTTCATTCAAAGACAAAATACATACAGTTGTGGTACCATTTCATTCGGTCAGTTTTGGATGATGGACAGTTAAAGATGGAAAAGATACACACAAATGATAATCCAATAGACATGTTTACAAAGATTGTGACAAGGGAGAATTTGAACTCCTCTTCAACTTTGATTCTTCTTCTTGACTAAACAACGTAAACAAATAGCATGGTCCAGGGTGGTTTGATCTAGTGGGAGCCCCATGTGGTAGCAATATTGTTGTAGGACCAATCTCAAAGTGGGAGACTGTTATCTAGTATGGAGTCTGATCAGTCCCCAAGTGGGAGATTGTTAGTTTGTGGTGACTAATCAGGGAAGTACTGTACATACTTCATAAATTCTTGTTAGTTCTTGGTTTCTTTGGAAGTACTATACATACTTCACAATTTTTTATTTGGCTATTATTCGCCCTTGGCTATTATTTGCCAATGTATGGCCAATTATTTGCTAATTTATGACCAACATGTTGTAACTAATTTTAACCCTAAAGTGGCAAAAATACTTGTATAAAAGGGCTTAGGGTTAGGGATTATTTAATAATGTTTGATGTGAAATTTCTTCTTGTGACAGTATTGAGCTATAAGGGATTATAGATTGTAATTAGGTTGTAATTACTAGATAGTAATAATATTGGACTTTTTGTTTGGTGGACATAGCCTAGGGTTTGGGTTAACCATGTTAAATCTTGGTGTCTTGTTTTCTCTTTTGTGCGATCTATCATTTTTTGATATTGTTTATATTTGTATGTAATTGTTATTTTTGTTCATGGTTTAATCCTAACAAAAACTGTTATTGTCCCAAAAAATTTACTATCCCCTTCACTTCACTATCCCCCTTTTTTGACACTTATGTCATAGGTGGTATACTTATAGTGTTTTTTTCCAATTTTTTTTTTATAGATCTCCATTATTATTTTTAATGTTGTATCTCAATTATTGCATGCTACCTCTAGCGATTGGTATTGAATATCTAGCTTAATAACAAGGTCAACTAAGCCATCATAAGTAGAAAGTTGGTTATCATTCTTCATCAATGTCTTATAAAATGCTAGTTCATTATGCACTACTTCCATGTGAGGGGTTAACATGGATCTGATATTTGTATCTTGTGCTTGTTGCTTGACAAGTATTCCTTGGATTGATAGTAAATCCTAAAAATGGGATTGAATTTGGCATGGAGATAGCTTCAAAGTTGTACCAAGTGTTGTAGCTCTCCTTGTAGTTAGCCAATAGCCCTCTATACTTCATATGTGAACAAATTTACATTACATCACTTGGTGTAAAGAGAGAATATGTTCTCCAACACCTTTATTGCACTCTCTAACTTGGTTTCTAAATCAACCTGTCTAAGTGCAATATCACTAGATATCTTGTAAGGTACTTTAGAGTGGAATTTTCTTTTAGACTATTTTAAAAGTTTGAAATTAGAATCTAGTTCTTCATCTCTAATATTGTCAACAATGTTTACTAGTTTTTCAATGATTGGTTTCTCTTCATTTGGCTCTAGAAGTATGAAAGCATCGAGAATTATATCTTTGATGTCATGAAGCAATTGCTTCTACTTATGCTTCCTTCTAAGAAACTCTTGTTGTTTCTTTCTTTCTAGAGATTCCTGTAGAATTCCCATCTTCTCTTTGGTGATTATTGTAAGATAAAACTTTGGTAGTTCAATCACCTCATCTAATCTCACATCTCCATAAGATGTATCATCTTGACTCCTAGATATCTCTGCACTGGGCCTTGATACTTGCAATGGTGAAACATCAGTGCTCAATCTCTAAAGAGCCTAACTATGGATAGAAGTAATAGAATCTGGTAGGGTAACATGAATTTGTATGGCTATTTGTTCCTTTGGTACTATAGTTGTCTTCAACTCTTCATCCTTAATCTCTTCTTTAGTCATCTCTTCTTTTGGTTTTTCACCTTACACTTTTGAAGTAGGTGTAGGTGAACTTGAGTCCCATCCTTCTCAATAGTTAACACTACATTTTTTCTTGGAATGTTTTTCAATAATGTGTTGAAATGCTAGTTCACTACATCCTTTATTTGAAATACCACTATAGGCATGGAAAGTTGTGTACCAATAGTAATACTTTCATGTTTAGTTCTTACACTATGATCTTCTTTATCTTTTTCCTCTATAGTTTGAGGGCACACATTGAATTTATCTTATGGTTTGTTCCCTTGTAGATGCTAGTTTTTCCTTTTTAATCTCATCTACTCTCACCAACACATGATTGTTGCATAATTTCACTATTGTGGTGTAGTTTGTTAAAATTTTCTTCAATTCTTCTTCTATCAAGGGATTGATTTTCTAAGCTAAATTATCAAAAAAATCCTTAATTTGCACTAAGTTCTGCTCACTCACTTGATCTATATGTGGGGGACTGACACTCAAAACTTGTACATTAGGTACATTATGATTATTTTGCTACTCATCATCAACTGTATCCTCTTCTTCTACTATCTCCTTAGTACCTCCCACATCACCTTCCTTGATTGATACCTCTCTTGCAGTCTTTTCTACCTCTTGTTCACCTTTCTCTTTGATAGCCTTTGTGGATAACCCAAAGTTTTTTTTCTAGATTTGTGTACTCTTGGTTAGCACATCTTCTATATTCTTCCTAAAAATATGGAATGCTCTATATTTCAAAGTAAATTTTCCTTAATGTGATTCCATATCCTTCTTAATCTTTTGCTTGTTCAATTTGGGCATTACTTGGACTAAAGTAGTTTCCCTAACTTTTCTTTTAGTGTGTAAACAATATTTCCATTTATGCTCAACTCAGTCATATAGAATCTTGGGTAGTGAGTTGGCAATATCAAGAAGAGTTGATTTAAATATAGCCATAATCTCATATATGTCTTTCTCTACATTATTTTGATAAGCTTTCTTTAACTTATAAAAATCAATGTGTGAAAAACTAGATAGATCTACATTTGATTTTATATTGTCACAAAAATTATCTATATTTGAGGAGAGATTATGACTTACCACTTTAAATTGAATTAAGTCATTTGACTCAGTCTTCTCCTCATCTGACTCGACTGGTGCAATATACTTTCTCCTTAACCTCTTATAGGTCTACTCTTCTAGCTAACTCTGTTTAGTTGTTGTAATAGATCTTTTTCCCTTTGGCTTTTTAGGTTCTTTCACCTACTTGGTGGCTAACCTTGTGCTAGACCTAGTAGCAGGTACTATTGGCTTCTATTGTGAATATTTCACAATTTTATTTGGTTTCTTCACCACTAATTTCTTTATCTTCCTTTTCTTCTTAGCTGGTTTAGGTGCTTCCTTGGATTCTTCTTCCTCAACACCTTCTATATTTTATTCTTGATCTTCTCCTTGGTCTTGAGTGAGTGCCAATGGGGGTTAGCCTTTTTAATCCTCTTCATCATCTTTATCTTCCTCTTCTTCTCCCCCTTCACCAAATTCCTTTTTCATCTTCTTGACTGGTTTGTTCTTTTTCCTTATCACATAAGCTATTTGTAAGTTAATTGTTATCCTTGATTTGGCTTCCTCATAGTTTCCAAATGAGGTAGCACTTTTATCAATGTCCTCTACCAGTAGTCTTGTGATAGTTGTAGATTCCTCATCTATATTAATCTCATATGGAAAGGTATTAAGCCATCTAATGTTAACAATAGGTTCCCACATATATGTATATTCTACATCAACTAAGAAAACATCATTGTAATTTTTCTCTACTAGTGACACTAGAATCCTTAGTCTTTCCTTCATGGATTTCTTAAAATCCTCAAAATAGCTAGTCAAAACTAACTCAAAATCATTTCCAAGTTTCTTTATCAACTTTGCAATCTGAAATATAACTGGCCTAGTTGATTTTCACACTACTTTTCCAAATGTAGGAAAAGTATTCTACACATAAAAGAATATGTAAAAAAATAGAGAACCAAACTTGCAAGATGCATTCTTTTTTTCCTTATGGCCTCCAAGTTTTTAGATAGCTCCTGAAGTTGCAACTCGGCCAAGTCATAGGTGTGATCTTTCTTCATTATCTTGTATTCCAAATCCATAGTCGTACATGATAAACTATTCAATTTTCTAGACTAAAAGAACTTATATGTAGTCACTCTCACTACAAAGTTAATTAGGGGGCCTACGATAGAATCTATAGACATCCCTCTCTTGTTCCATAATGCACTAGTATTTTTCTCAATTATCTCCTTTGGATCACTACACATGCTCTTAGGTCTATCTAGGTATGAAACCTTGTTATTCAGTTGATGATCCTTTTGGTGATCTTAATTGGTCCATTTTATAACCATACAAAGTAATCATGTATTCTACTAAGCACGAACTTTATCCACTTAGTCTTGAATACATTAGGGAAATCTAGGGCATGGGTCAAACCTTTCTTTTATAAAATTTTATTCTCTACCCTCAAGATTCCATTCTCACAAAGTTTTCTATACAAATCCCTTATCTCCATGTCTTTGATACCTTCAACTTTACATGTATAACAACATCTAACATCCTGAATTATGAGAAATTTTGCTAGTATCATAGATAACACACCAAACGGGTCTCCTTTATATGCTATCTTAGGCATTTCTTGGAAAGGTTGTTGTCTTACATCATTACTAATTAGCTAAACATTAAACACATCCTTTCCTTCCTTCCTAACATTCACAGAAGAGCTAGCTACCATATTTACTACTTCGCATTTACAAAAATTCAAATAAAAAAACTTGCCACTAGTAAAATACCTTTGAATTTGATGAATTTTATTGAGTTGCAATTGAATTTGGTTCACAAATGTAAGAATCTCCTATTGCAATTCACCTTTGTTCTCTTCATTCTCTCTTTGATCACTGGTGAATTCAAATGAGTCAAGAAATGTATATATAACCCTTGGGATTATGTAATAAATTCTTAATTCTTACACAACTATAAGCTTGACTACCATAGGGTTTCCATCTCACTCGACTCACACATGATTTCCACTATGATCAGCTTATACAACAAGCTCGACCAATACTAACATAACTCCTTCACTTGATAATAACTTTGAAACTTTCCATGCTCAACAACAACATGAAAAATATCAAAACTATAGATTTCTTCCAAGTTCTAACCAATATATTACATCTTAATTTTGGCATATATAATCTTTTTGGATTTTATATTCTTGGAACTGATATATATTATAACATTTGAAATATTAGTCCCATTTTTAGCTTTTGATTGCCTAGTCATGGGTGATGTGATCATCTGATCCATTGGATGAAGTGACCTCATCTAAAATTGATGTGTTGCAATCTTCCTTCTTCTTCCATGTCTTGTTTATTTTTACTTTAACCTTCTCAATATTGACATTTTCTTTGCCTTTATTGTTTCCATTACTTGCTGCTGGTGATCTAGCTGGACGATAGCTATTAATATGACCAATCTTGAGACAACTAAAGTATGTAGTCTCACTCAACCATCCATTTTAGTTTCAATTGACATGTGTTCTAACATAATTCTTAGGAACATGTTCATACTCTTGACAATAGTGACAAGGGTACATTGTATTGTAATCCTGAGTATAGGATTTCTCATTTTGTTGAACCTTTGTCTTCTTGTTTGATGTCTACTTGGGCATTCATATGCTTTATGTCCATACTTCTGAAAACTATTGTAGTATCCTTCTAATCTCTGTGTGCTTAAGGTCTTGGTCCAACATTCATGTGCCTGATGCCCTTGCTTGTTTCACTTATGATAGTAACCCTTGAATTTCTTCTTAGGGCTATGATTTTCATTGTTACTCCTACAAACATTTGCTATATGACCTAACTTTCCACAATTATGATAAGCGGGTTTGTAGTTCTTACCTTTTTTGTTTCTTTGTTCATGAATTTTAGATCATTCTCCTTCCCCAATATTGCTATATCCCAATCCAACAATATCATTGTTAGATCTTGGAGATCTCATCTATTTCTCAAAGTATTTGATAACTTCACTAGGTTTGTTGAAACTTTTAGAAAATTCCTTTTTTTCTCTTAGTTCATTCCTCAATTGTTCATTCTGTAACTTTTGGGTTGTGATCTTAATGTTCTTTCCATTCAATTCATAGTTTACAATCATCAATTGATTCATTGTATCTAGTTGCATGTTAGAAATTTTTTGCACATACGATATCTTCTCTTCTAGTTTGTTGGTCAATTTTCTTTTTTCATCTTCAATCATGAATTTTTCTTCCTGATCTTTCTTTTCATGTTCAATCACCTCACATAGTAATACTGATTGGACTTCTTGTTCTATCTTAAGATTTATGACCTCTTCAATTAGGACACCGTTCTTTTCCATCAGATCTGCAACTATTGCATCAAATTCACTTGAGTTTACATTCTCAAACAATTTAGTAGTGTCTTAATCTTGGTATTGAGTTTCATTTAGCTCAATATCTAGTTCCTTTCTTCTCTTTAATGAATGTTGTAGTTAATCTCTTTCTTCATGGAGTTGGTGTAGGGAAAGTTGTACTTCAATCTTTTGGTTCTCAAAAACCTTTCCCAACTTGTAGACTTCCATTCTTAAGATCTTTCCTCCAAAGATGTAAAGACTTCTTTTCTAGAGAACTAGGTCCTGATACTAATTGTTGAAAATAACAATGGGAAAGTAAACTCTGAGAGGGGGGAAGGGTGAATCAACACTTTAAAACTTTAGCCACAAAATATTCACCACATATCCATCTCATAATTTAGCATGTAAAATAAAATAGCTAACTACACATGTTCATCCATAGCATGAAACAAATAACACATAACACAATAAATTTATTACCCAAAAACCCTCCAATGAGAATGTAAAATTGGGGTGGAGATGAGGCCAAAAAATCTTAACCACTACAATTGTTAAGTGTACACAATTAAGGTTATAATTGTTTGATGATAAACTATGATCTATCCTATTATGGGTATTCACTGTCAAATGCTACAATGACTATTAGGTCTCACCTTGTTAGAGGATTTTAACTCACAATGAAGTAAGCACTCAAATAGGAGATTTTACAAAAGTCAATTAGAACTTGAAACCTATTAAGGCTACTCTATCAGGAGATTTTCTTTGCATAACCTATTATAATGATTCAACACCATGATCCTTTGATTAAAACCTTAGTTCTTGATGTTAGATCTTCTCTTTCTTGATGTGTACTTGATCCTCCTGATTAGATATATCTCCTTTACTCTCTTTGCTCTATTTTGTTCTCTCTAACTTATTCTACAATTCATTCCTCTATTTTAACCTTCTTAGTCACCATTAATACATTCTCTACACTTAGAATTTCTCTCTCTTGCACCTCCTTCTCTATCTTCACATACACAAACTATTTAGAGTTTTTCTCCTTAAGTAAGCACAAGTGGGCTAGGGTTAAGTTAGAATTAATAGCTATGATTGATCCATATTTCCAATTAAAACATCCCTTTATCTAATTGATTGCATGTTTTACATAGCGATTCACAATATACATCCATCCTTATCTTCTAGAATCATAAAAAAATCATTAGGTCGGCCCAAAAATGGTTTGCATAGAAGTTTGTGTTATTACAGACAACTATGCAAAAAATTGTTTACTCAACACCTAAAGTATCTGATGCATGGCATCCACTATATCTTCAATGCTGTAATTCTACTTTTGAATGGCTCGACATCCACTATTTACTTGGCATTTGGATCACTCATTATGTATATACTTTCTTGACACTTGAGTGACTCTACATAAGTAAATTTCTTAGCATGCACTATCTGACCACTTATGCTTGCCTTACTCTTTGCACTCGACTCACAATATAATTCTGCTAGAGTATGACTTAAGTGTTTTGTCACTACTTTGTCAAAACCAACATGAGATCAACATAAATTTGTGAAAGAATATTAGTGAACAAGCCAATTAATCCTTAGGTGCACCCTACTTGACCTTGTAGAGCCTAAAGAGTAAAAATCCCTTGTGTGCTTTGTTGAAGTTGGTCCAAATCTAAATGAGTTTATGTTGAACATGGGAATTAGCTTATCCTTACGCATTTATCTTTTTCTACATCCTATTATTCGTTGTTGGAACCTGTAGTTTTAAAATACCAACACACTTGATCATCAATTATATTTGTAGACTTGATTTTGATAAATTTGTTAGGTTTAGATAACTTGTTTGAATTCCTAGTGACATCATTTGTATCACTAAAAATAAGATCCATCGGAGGAGAGCTCTTGAGTTGACTCACTCGTAACTAATAATAGTGAAGCATTGCATATAGATATGAAAATGAGGTATACTCATTAAAAAGGACCTTATCCCTAATGTCTTTTTATAAATTATAAATGAATATACATTGAATGTCATGATCAGGCACAAGAAAAGAAATCTAAGTATACAAATGTTTAAATCTACCAATAAAATCAATAATCTTCTCTTTAAATTTTTTATTACAATGTATTAAATCATTTAAAGAAACCCATGGACCAATATTATTTTCAAACTATTGAATAAAATCATTAGAAAGAGTTTGAAAAGAATCAATAGAATAAGGAGGTGAGATATATACATTGTGAAGTATGGAACCAACTTAGCCATAAGCCTATAGTCATGAGCAAAATCACTACAACATGAATTATGGAATCTCCCTTACTATTATATGTTTCAAGATGAGATACCTCAACATGTTGTGGAATAAAAACATGAAGTATATCTAAGGAAAGGGGATCAATGATATCACACATAACAATATTGTACTTAGATTGAGTTAAATGTGGAAATTGTTATTATAAAGAAAATACAGTTTGAACCAAGGTACTAATGGTAGGATCCAAAGACATGATAGTAAAATTAGATATGCTAGATAGATTAGGAACTGTATAATAAGTGAAATGAATATGTAAAGATGTCAGCGGTGTTATAAATAGGGAATACTAAGAAGGGAGGTGAATCAATATTCTACAAACTTTAGCTCAAAACTGGATATTATTAATTACTTTATAACTTGCATATGAAAGTAAACTAATTATACTAGATGATAAAAATAACCATGAAATAAAAGAATTCATAACACCATATTTTGTTAACTAGGGAAACCCTGGCCAAGCAAAAAATCTTGTGGGGATGGTACCCACAAAATGATCCACTAATCAAAGTATGAGGTTAAAGATATTGACCTTGTTAGGAATCTATGACATTTTTATAATGTCTCAGTCTTTGTTAGATGAATTAGGCCTTGTTTGAAGCCTAAACCCTATTAGGAGTTGTTATATACAAATACAAAATGTATGCAAGATGAGCTGACTACTCAAATACACAATACATAATGAAGTTCCTTAATACAAAGAGATAGATACAAAACCACTTTCACACTACTATTGATATCTTCAATATTTGATATTTAACTTTTACTTCTCATCAAAAATTTAGTTCACATTACTTTGATTATACATCAGAATTTGCATATCCATATATCACATATGGATCACCCTATATCTACATTTTAACTTCACATTTCCAAACATCCCTCTTTTACCTTTTCAATTACAATATTGGTACCCAGTCAAATTTCATACTTTTACAAAATTTAAAAAATACATTATTATAACTCATTGTATTAGGTTTAACATCTAAGATATCATCCCAATTAGTTAAGTAATTATTTCTTAAATAAAATAATTACTTAACCCAAAATACCAATTTCTTTGTTGCACTTTGTTATGCTTATATATTCTTGTAATTGGTAATATACTCGTAACTCTATCCATATAGTCTATTCTATTTTGTGCTCTAGAATACATCATCATAGTAGTCTATACTATCTTCCCTTAAGTTTTTATGTGCAAATATGACTTATGTAAATCTTGCCAATAAATACTCTATATGTTCTACTAGATGTAGCCAACTTTGCTAATGTAGAGGCAACCCAAGGACATCGTCTAATGTAAAAATTAGATAAGCATGGGAAGAATTTTTTTTGATTTATCACACACTAATCAAGGTAGTAGAGGTTGTTAAATTTGAAAGAGGCAGGGCCTCACACAAGAGCAGAGCATTCATGTTAGAGACACAAACAGGAGGACTTGGACCAGAATCTAGAGGTCTCTGGTGTTGAGAAGCAGGTCATGGCATGAAAAAGGAGGAGTTCCACATAAAAGTATGTAGGGGCATCCATGCTAGTAAAACCCCTCATAAGGAGGAGATATCCCATAGTAGGTAAATCCACGTCAAAAAAAAGGAGGGGTGTGGGTTATGATGAGCGCTGCTACCAATTTTCAACCTTTTGTAAACATGCAGATCATATAGTGATGCCCCAAATTAATGGATTCTTGGGGGCACAACATGGAGGAGAGGAATTTTTTCATTACAAGAAGAACTTACATGTTAGGGGCGATTATCTTTCACATAAGGAGGCCATACTGCTGGAGTCTAATGTTTTAGTGAATACTATCTACATGGTTTCAGTTAAAGACAAGTATCTTTTGTCTTGCAAAATGTAGCCCATGCCATTGCCATGAATCATGGGAAATAAATTCCTTTTTTCCAACAAAGTTTTGAATAGAATCCAACATACTATATGCACAATATGGAGAATGGGAGTACAGAGATAGGAAAGTGCATCGTTAAATGTCGGGTTTCAAATAAATGATCCTAATTTGATTTGCATTCCTCATGAGAGAAGCCAAAAGATTCTAGGTTGGTGATAAAATTGAAATTATTTTTCTTCATTTAACCATGGACTCATCATGCATTAGAAAGTTTTTTTAGCTCACCGCAAGAGAAGTCTTCTTTAAAAGGTTACTTTTCCAAAATATCCCACATTTCTTAGGATGTGGTCTTTCAAGCCTTTTAAATATACAAACACTCTATAGCTCATTGTCTTGAGATGCACCTTTTAAAGTTTGGCTTGTGTGCATGGATGGTCTTGTCTTAGTGAGCTAAGGAAAATTTTTGAATGGATGAGCTGAGTTGGTAGGTGAGCTGACATGGCACAATGACATGGATTTTTGACTAATTAGTAGGTAACATGCGGCATGCAACTCAATGAATCTAATAATGACATGTGGTAGAGTGACTCATACTTGGCATGCTTCTTGAGGTCTTGATGTGGCAGAAGGTGACACATGTTGTGATGATGTGGCACCTTGTTGACATGTTAAGTAACATAGCGATCAATGAGGTGGTAGGCAGATGTGGCATAGTGATAGGGTGGTGACATGGTGATGCCATTTGAATGTTGACATAGATCGAGTTGCCACATGTCGCGATGTCACTATGTCACAATGACATGGTATGATGTTGACTAGGATAGCGATATGGCAAGATGACATGGCCACCATGTGGCAAAATAGAGGACCAATGCAATAGCAACACATGGCACCTAAGTGGTAGGTGTCAGGTGACTATGCAAGAATCCAATGAATCACACATTGATACATGTCACAGTCAATCAAACATGTTTGACTTGGATGGAAATTCTAGTGAAAATTTTCAAAATTCAAAAAATCATTTTTTTATTATCTCCCCCAAAAAATCATGTGCAAAAATGGTTTAAATAAAATTTGATTTTTAACCTATAGTTCAAACTTTGGAAATTTTAAATATTTGCAACAACAATGTAGTCTGAAGCCATAACAGGAGCCTATTTTTCATTTTAAGATTTTGGGAATTTTTGATAAGTGGATATGGCACTATTATATATCACTAGAATTGGAAGAGAATGAACTTTCCATTTATGGAGTTTATTTTTGCATAGGAGGCCACTAGTTCAAGTTATGTGAGGTTTTTTTTTTCTTAGGTACCCAATTTTTAGTTTCATTCAGTTGGGTCAGTTCATATTTGATCTCCAGTGAAATGGTGAACTGAATGAACATAAAAGGTAGCATGAATGCAGTTATGGGTGAGTTTTTTCGCTTCCCAGTTAGTTAAATCAAGGTATTATCAAAATTTCATGATGCATTTCAAATATTTTAGTAACACAAGGGTTTTCATCATTGAGGAAGAGATATTTTTGGTTTGTTACAAAATAATGACAAAAATCAAATCAGATTTCATGGGTAGAAAGATGAGAGAGGTTTTATAACTACAGGGAATGAATATTCAAGTGGACACATGTCACTTCCAGATTAGATCCAGGACTTCATTCATCTCCTATATCTCTTTCTTTCTCATCCATTGTAAGGGTTGGCAGTTTTCACTATCAAACTGGTTGGTTCCAGTTTGTCTGTGAGACCACATTGTTAGATCCAGAACTATGATTCCACCATACCCTTCAACAATTTTCCGTTATAATGAATAGCAAGAAATTAGAATATAGATAGTTCCAATCTATTAGGAAGTTTTACATTTCAATTTCATGCATCTTATTGTATTGTTTCAAAAAAAAAAATGAAAATGTAGTAGCAAGTTAATCTTCATTCTGATTTCTTGTCCCCCATTCATGTTGTTTGTGATCTTTTGTGTTTTATAAACTAAGAGTATGAAACTCAGTTGCAATATGTTCGTTGTATATGTTGATTTATTTTTCTTATGACTCAAGGAATCATGTAAATGATTGATTTATCATCATAGGGTTAGAATCTCATGAAGGGATACGTCAAGTATGAGGTTCAGAAAGATGCAAATGTCTGATTCACAAGGTGAATAGATAGATCAGGAAGTCCTAATGTATGGGATATGTCAATGACTTTCAAGGATGTCTATTGGGGGTTTTTCTGACTACCCAATAGATAAGAAATTGATTGGCTATAGGATCAAAGTATTGTGTTGTTCATGTCATGTTTTTATGAAATCAACATCATTAATCAAATATCTTTCCCTTTTATATTGAAGAAATGAAAAGGATTCCCTCACTTAGCTTAGAAATTTCTTTGGTCATGTTATTAGATGTTCCATGTCTGAGATCCTTGCATAAGTGTTAGAAGATTAAGGTTTTTATCTACTTTGTTAGATTCAAGTGTATGTTTTAGCACTAGTACCATATGAATGAATATGTGGTCCACCTGCCTAGGTTTTGCAGAGCTTGAAGTAGAAGAAGGGTCTAGCCTTATAGTTGGAATAGTGTCTGAAAGGATATGTTGAAGATGGGAAGTAACTACCCCTAGATGTATCTTATTCTCATCAGGATAATTTGAAATTGTGATGTTTCAAAACACCAACATAGCCAACCCTGTTAAAGGTTACAAAACACACTGTTAGGTGTGACCCTATTAGAGGATTTAATCACCTTGTTAGGAGTGGCCTTGTTAGAGATCTTTAGACAATTCAATAGAATTTCCACCTTGTTAGAGGATTTACAAATAGCTGCTAAGCCAACTTTGTTAAGAGACTTAGATCACTACTATAATGGCTAGAGAGTAACAATGACATGACCTAATTTGGATGCAACTAAATTGCTGATTGCATATCTTAATTTTGGCTTGTACTTGATCCTTCTAGATCAAATATATCATTTCTACTTCTCAAGGATATTTTTCTTATCTTTCTAATTTTCTTCCTCTTAGCATCATCAAATCTTCAATTATCTTCCATGTATTCTTCACTCTACACTCTTTCTACCCTCAACTTGACCTCTTATTTATATATTTCATATTGTCAAGTTGACTCAAATACAACTTAGAATAATTAATATTCATCTTCTTAGTCAGCTAGAACCAATAGATAAATCAATTAAACTCAATATGCCAAAAAAACAAAATCCTTCGTTAGCCAGCCTTGCTCATAGATACTAACTCAAAAATGATTTTCTTGTGTTAACCAAGTGAACTCGGTCAATAGTACATATTCAAAAAGTTCATTTTGTAACTGAGTGAGCTTGGTTAGCACTGGTTCCATCCAAAATTTCCTTCATTAATTGAGTGAGCTTGGTTAACACTCATCTTCTGTAGACTTTCCTTTGGTGCCTAAGTGAACTTGATAGCCACTGTCTTCTAAACTAGGCAAACTCTGGAATGCTCGGTAGCCATAGAAAACTGTCTTCAATGCCTGAGTGAGCTTGACATACAATGACTGGTAATGATATGAAATTTTGTGTAACATCAAAGACAATACACAATTAACCAATTGTTCCAACACATCACTCCTTCTATTATATAATGATTATTATCTTTTATTATTATCATAAACAAAGCCTATATGTTGTTGGAAAACCCTTTAGCCACTATTATGAGTTTCAAACTTGTCATTTTTCAGTGTAAAACCTCTACTTTACCAATCCATTTTTGATAGACTCCTATAAAATCTTAATTTTACTAGTAACTATGATATTTCAATAATGAATCACCCATCAATGAAGATTTGGTGGAAAATGGCAAAGATTCTCATCAAACAACATGTATTTCGATAACAGTTTATACATCAGAATTAATCATAAAAAAGTATGCAATTATAGACTAATATAAAAATATCTATTTTTAAATATAAAAAAATATATTTCTAACTATAAATTCTCTAATTCACAATTTAGATTATGTGTCTGTATATATATTTGAAATAAATTATGTATAATGTACCAACAAATTTATATGAGAATGTTTCAAAGATTTAATAATACACACATAAAAATATATAGATGTATTAAGTATATTATAATTATTTTAATATTTAATTTTATGACACATTCTTCTAAATTAATATTCTAAATTTTGAATTAAAAAATAAACTTGCAATCACATGCTTTTATGCATCCAACAATTAGTTGATAGGAAATTTAATTTTCTAGGGAGAAAAAATAATTTTTACAACAGACAAAGTAGATCATTGATGTTATATATAGGAAAGAAATACATTTTTTTCTCTTGCAACTAAGAGTTCTCGAAAAATATAAAATAATTGGTTGAAAGGAAATTTTTTTCCTCTATCTTTTAAAAATTAAAGAAAAAATAATAATATCACTTTTTAACAAATATACAAGCTAAAAAAATTATATTATACACATGACTATCTCTAATAGAATATACATATATTATTTTGGTAAAAGGTTCGAGACCTGTACTTTATTAATTAAGAAAAAAATATTACATGCGTGGAAGAAAGTTGCTCAAAAAACCTTCAAAATATGCAAAAGATTATGACTATTAATCCCTAAGTCAACATACATGAATGAAACCGAACCAAACTACATGGAAGCCTCCAAACCCTTATACAAAATGAGATGATGCTAGGACATATACCAGACCAACCATACCAATTACATTTCCACCTAGCTACTAGCACCTTAAGAATAAGGAAAAAGACATACTCACAAAATATATCAGCATATGCAGAAAAATAGCATTGGAAATAAATAAAAATTCCTACCACCAAAGAGAAGTAGGATCAAGATCTATTCACTTGCATCTTGGAAGATTCTAGGCCCAAAGATTGAACACCAATTTTATCCTTTCTTTTGCAAACTTATTCAACATCCCAAGTACTAGAATTGGCCATGGACAAGGAGGTGGATAAAGATGGACAAGGGGGAGGAAGGTCATCAACAAAAAATTGGATTAGAAGGGATGCCATATTGAACAGGGAAAATCATCTTCTAGGACATTGGTGAAGAGGATGCCTGCCAAATAATCCAATCTTTGTAGAAGAATCTAAAGTCTCTTGCCTCCAAACCAAGCTTTAAGATATCAAATATTTTTTCATTTTCTAACTTATCCTCCATAAATGTAGGAGTAAACAAACTCCAACCCAAGAATTTGAGCTTTGTAATCTATATTTTAAATGGCTAAGTGGAGATCATTGTTGTTACAGAAATTACCCTTTACTCATTTAGGTATAATTGTCATAAAGATTTTTTAATATGGAAGGACATCAAATAAATTAGAGAAAAATAATGAAATTATCTTTGAGTGATAGAGGCATTGAGGAGCTCAAAGAATCAAGATACCATCTCTAACCACATATCAAACTGCTCTCTTAATGTTTGTTGAGATATTTTTAAAGGGAATGAAGAAATGTTGTGACATGTATGGAAAAGATAAATTATTTTCCCAATGTTTAATGGGAAATAAAATGTAACATTACACCCACATAAGATGTGTCTTTCCAAGACACATAATAAAATAAAATTTACCAGAAAAATAAGAAAAGTAAGTTTCAAATGAAGTCCCTAAATAGTCAAACAAGAAGTTGAGCAATCATGGCATGGTGATATGAGAACTTCACATCATAAATATTCAATTTTTTTAAGAGATAGAAGATCCCCCCTTAACAAGAATACAATGTACTTGTCCTTCTTGCTAAGGTTTTCAATTTTCCATGAAGTTAATATTAAATCCACTTTCAAAATATAGCTCACACTCTATCCTCATTAACCACCAAAGGAGTCATCTAAGACAATAACTCACTTTAAATGGAATCAATGTACCAAATATCAAAAATTCAATGTTAAATGTTAGCTATTAATGATGATATCCACCTGAGAAAGGGAGTGCCACTACTTATGCCAAGATGCATCAATTTATAATCATTTTTATGTTTCAAGACAATTATCCAACCATCACTCATAAGCCAACACCTCCACATATGTGTAAATTTAAAACCACCTTAGAAGATAATTTGGATAATAAAAGAGAACTTATTAGTAGATCTTGAATACCCTCTTTATCAAACCCCACACTACCTTGATCTCTTCTAGTTACAAGATTAGCTAACCAATCTCCAAGTCCATTTTATTACCAAAAACAAATGGCTCATGTGATAATCATAAAATATTGGGAGTAATATCCTACTTTTCCCAAGAATATAATATAAATACCAAATGATAGGTTTTAAGGATGACAAAGCTCAGGTGATTAGTTGAGAGTTCCCTTCAATATAAAGACAAGAAATTCTTGTTAGCATGAATGCTTATGATATTCCTATGGGGGAAAATCCTAGCATTTATGAGTATTGGAGAGAGTGAAAACATGATTGTGTGTTGCATTCATGACTATGTTTGTCATTGATATTAACATACTAAGAAGGTTGGCTAAGTAGTAGATAGTATTTGATACTATATGGTTCAAGGTTTTCCAATGAGGCCAAGTGTAGTTGGGTACATGTTCTATAGTATGTCTTGATATTGTGGTTATGTGTGCATGAAGAAATAAGAAGACTGCTAGAAGTTATTCCAGATTTATAGAAGATAGTATAGAGAAAGATTTCTTAAGAAGGGGTTTCAGATGATTGGACTGTATCTCCTAACATGAATATAATCTAGATGAGAAAAGTTATACAAAGAAAGAAGATATCTTGATGATGACATCAACAAGTTCATAAAGTTCTAGGTCACAATTATAAAATATTTGTAAAGACTGTGAGCTGATAATGTTATGTAATTATTAAAAGATGTAATGTAATTATCTTAATGAGGTACTACTTTAATTTTTAATTGGAAAAGCCTCAAGGATGATTCACTAAACTAAATTATTTTGAGAACTTGGTATAAAGGAAATATTTTTTCCTTAGTTGTAAAATGTATGAACTATATGTGAATGCAATAAGTGAAAAAGATTAGTAAATGTGAGTAAGAAATCTAGGGGGTTATTGTGATGTGAATAATGGATCTTGTATCTATTAGCATGAATCCTCATAGTATTCCTTTCAAGGAGTATCCTAAGCATTGGAGAGTATTGACATGTTGCATTCATGACTGTGTTTGTCATTGATGACAACAAAGCAGTAAGTCTGTGAAGACTGACAGAGAAGAAAAGAGAGATCTTAGTTGTAAGGACAATGTATTGATTTTCTGGTGATGCATGTTCATGGATATACTCAATTTAGTGTCCTGATGTTAAGGTTTAATGCACAATACTTGAATTGAATATGTACAAAAGATATTCCTAATTTATAGAGAACAATACATAGACATAGTACTTAAGAAGTGGTTTCTAATGTTTGTATTATATATTCTAATAGAGGTATAATCTAGAGATGTGTGGTCAACTAGTGACATAAGATAGTCTGATGATAATATTTGTAAATGTGCAAGCCCTAGTATCGCACATGTGAGAAGTTACATAGACTATGAGTCAAAAATGTTATTATAAATTTGAATTAATTACTTATCTTATTATAATTAATTGGGAAATCCTTAGGGCCGACTCAAGGAATTATTTTGAAGATAGACGTGTAGTGCATGTATGCAAGAAGGATGAATTCTAATAGAAGTGAGAGCATTCATGGTGACTATGAAGGTTATGGAAGATTTATGAATTGCAAAATTAGTTAGAGAGAATAGAGAAGAGTAGTTAAAGGACATAGGAGAGTTTTTTTCCTTGTTTGTAACAAAAGAAGAGAGTATTGAGTGTATGGTCTTTGTGAATTGTGAAAAGTAGCAGAGTGTTTGGTGAATGTGAGTAAGCGATCGAAGGGATTATTGGATGCAAGATTTGTGATCTAGTTACAAGATCAGAAGAAGGAAAAGTCTGTTTGATAGGATAAAGAAAGAGGAAGGAGAAATACTATCCATTTTTATTACTCTACAAGGAATAATATAGAGATCATTTGTCTTTCCCCTAAAGCTATTTGGATAGTGCATCCATCTATCTTCTTCAACTCCTAATTAGGTTGGCACAACTCCTAACAAGGTTGGAATCTCCTAATAGGGATTCAAAGTCTCCTAATAGGGATTGTTATGTATTGGATTTTGTTATAATCTCTTAACATGGTCCATCCTCTAATAAGGAATATTTATATTAGTACACCATCTTGTGGGTATCATTCCCACCAGGGTTTTTCCTCTAACCAAGGGTTTCCCTTGTTAACATATTTGGTGTTATTATGCATGAGTATCTCATTGTGGTTTCTAATTATATTGCTCACATGGTTAAATTTATATAAGGTTGATAAATGTGATATTAGTTGGATTATTGATTCACCCCCCCACTCTCACTTATATTTGTGAACTATAAATTCTAATAGTTGGTATTAGAAAATAGGTCCTTGAAGAGAAATCTTAAAAACTTTGGGAGATCACTGGTGAGTCATTTCAGAAAAAATGGTGCTAAGTCTGATGGAGGAAATTTCATCTCACAGAAGATATAACTTCTTGGTGAGTCATCAAAAATGTGTAAAGAACTAAGAATTGAATTTACAAATCCAAAATCATTTTGTTGGATACAAAAGAAAAGAAGCACAAGTAAAGATATATCCAGATCTAAAGAAGACAAGAAGATCAATGAAGTTATTGATCTACTTATGAAAAGAGAGCCAAAAAGTATGGAAATTTTTGATTGTTGTCGTTGGACATGTAAAGAGTTTTGTCATTTTTTGTGTAGATGTCCTAAGAGAATAAGAAAATCTAGAAAGAATTCACTTTGTGATGAAGATGATGAATTTAAAGCAAGTATGGAAAGATTCTTGAATGATTGTGATGATAAAGATAATGAGCCTGCATTGGTCAAGGAATTCTAATTCTTGAATTACTTAGATGTTTTTCATCTATATTTCCATCAATGCCAAAGAGGGAGATTATTAGCATGAATAGTGATAGTATTCCTTTGGGGGAGTATCCTAAGCATTGGAGAGTATCGATATGTTGCATTCATGACTATGTTTATCATTGATGACAACATAGTTGTAAGTCTTGTTGTGGTTTCACAATGCATGCCCCATTTCAAGGAGAAATAGGGACCCCCTAATATATTTTTTAGCTTTTAGATTCCTAGTCTAGGGCCTAAGTCTTTTTTAGGGTTTCGTATGGTATTTTTGCTTAGTCTGGCTCTCTTCCAAAAAACTCATATTTTTGGGAACTACAGATTTTAAGGAAAAAAATCAATTTTATGCTTAGAGGCACACTAACACACCTAGCGCACCCTTAAAGGTGCACTAGTGTGCTAGTTGCATGAAGGAAGAGTACATCCCTCTTGGAAGTATGCACATATGAACATGCATAGGTGCACACCTCTCAATCCTGAACTTATAAAGACCAGATCCCACCCCTTTCCTTATTTCATTTCTTTCTTCAATCACCCAACAAGCACACCTCCACAACCTTAAGGTGCACTTCATCACTTGCATACACAACATAATCACATTAAACATTAAAAATGAAAAGGTGTGCAAGGGGTGCACCTTTTTTTGTAAAACATTAATAAAACAAAAACAAAACTTAAAACAAACAAAGCCATCACCTTAGTGAAAGGTGCATATGTATGCACCTATCTAAGGTGTGCACATATGAACATTCCAAAAGGGGAAAGCATCCCCTATGCAAGATAAGGGTGTGCACATAGTGCACCCCACAAGGTGCGTTATGTGTGCGCTCTTCCCTTTAAACACTTAGTTTTCTTTACACTATAAGGGTGTACACCTAACACACCCCACAAGGTGCACTAGATGTGCACCCTTAGTGGTATTTTTGTTTTAACAAAGGCACACCTAGTGCACCCTTAAGGTGTGCAAGTTGCACCAATTTTCTTCTTTTAGAGATAGAAAATAGGGTTTTTAATGTTTTTTATAAGTTTTTGGGTTTTTGGGTCATAATTTTTTAATAATTATGGTTTATTTAAATTCTTTTTTCTGCCTTCTACACTAATGGATGTTTGTTTTGGATAGATTTAATGGCTTCCTCCTCATCTTGTTGGAAATATAAATGGAGTAACTGAGGGGGGGGGGGGGGTGGGGTGAATCAGTTACTACAAAAACAAATCCATAGATCCCTTAGATGTCTTAAATAACTAGTTACTACTGTCACTTGGTAGCCACATAGAGAAATGATGTAACTTAGTAGATTAACTTGTTACTAAACTCTAAGCATTCACAATTATTAACATGCATGCAAAAGTAAATAACATGAACACAAGAGACACCAAATTTAATGTGGAAACCCAATATGGAAAAAACTACCAAGTAACTAGCTACCAATTTTCACTCTTTTGAAGTGAGCTCTGTTAGAAGCCAACCCTATTAAAGGTTACAAAACACACTATTAGGTGTGACCTGGTTAGATAATTTAATCACCTTGTTAGGAGTGGCCTTGCAAGAGGTCTTTTAGAACAATTTAGTTTAATTGTCCACCTTGTTAGAGGATTTACAAAATGGCTGTTAGATCAACTCTGTTAAGAGATTTAGGAATTGCTAATACAATGGTGAGAAAGTAACAATAAGTGACCTGAATGAGATGCAACTGAACTTGCTGATACAGATCTCTATTTTTCTTTACTAGATCCTCTTCTTTTCGAATACAACTTTTTTGCACCTCAAGGATATTTATTCCTTCTTCAAAATTTTCTCACACTTTCCTCTTCACATAATAAACACACTTGCATGCTCATTCATTTCAATCAGAAGTCAAAACTGGACCTTTTATTTATACCTTACAAATTGTCAAGTTGGCTCATTTACAAGTTAAAATTACCAATAATCATTACATCAATTAGATACAATCATTACATAAAATAATTAGGATTTATTTTTCAAAATAATGAAATCCTTCATTGGCTGACCCTACTCAGTAAACACTGCTCCAGAAAATGATTTCCAGTGTTAACTAAGTGAAGCTTAGTAAACACTACAAACTTTGTAAAATCCTGTGGAGACCGAGTGAAGTCAGTAAGAAATAAATTTCCTTTGCTGACCTTGATAGCTTAGTAGAAACTAATTTCTACCATAGAAGCCTTCAGCACCCAAGTGAGCTCAGTAGAAACTATCTTCATAGTGTAACCTCTAGAAATGCTCGGTAGACTCTATAACACACTTTGGTAACCTTTTAAGCTCGGTAGATTTTTTCTTTTTCCTTGCTGACCAACTAAGCTTGGTAGACTCTATTTGATGACTGATATTACATTTGTGTAACATCAAAAACAACACACAATTGAAAAATTGTATCCAACACATCCTCCCTTTCTGCATAACTAGAGAGATCATCTTAGATTTGAGGCCCAAGAACATTGAGAAGGTTTTCCATCTTCCTAGGGTAGATCAATATATTAGACTGACATATCATCAAGAAGAAAGGTGGTATAGAGAGAATGAAGAGGAAGCATAAATAATTATCCAATTTTTGTATCTCATTGATAAGACTCCTCTTAAAAAGGTAGGAAAAGTAGACATGATGAGGGATTATATGAAAGATGATATCAGACATTCTATAGTGCTCTTAAGTAGAATAATGGGGGTACTAGCAGTGGGAGACTTGAATATATGGATGCTACACTTCATTGAGACCATCAAAAAGGTGAAGATGCCAATTGATTGGGCCTCAATTCTTAGTGAGAGTTTAGATGAACAATTAGTGGTAGTCAAGAATAACCAAAGGTTCTACATGACATCCTATTTGGTGTACCTATTAGCTACAAGAGCAATAGATTATCTTGGGTTGTTCAAAAGGGGAACTTACAAGATGCAGATGCATGGCCTTATGTGGTATATCCCTAGTTGGTAAGGAAAAAACTTTCAGAGCACAATAAGGAATACAAAATAGTAAATAATGCCTTCATTTTTGCAATCATCTAATTCATTGAAGGAGATTATGCTAAAAGGATGTTAGAAGAGGCAGTGGAAAAGATTACCGAAATTGACACCTATTACATCCAATTTAAAACATTCACTTATTTAAGGGTAGTGGGTATGACTGTTTATCTAAAGAAGCTCCCTATGTATCCGTGTGAAAGACTCATATTGCTGGAGATTGCACGACAACTCTCGTCTGCATATGAGAGAGTAAGGAAGCAACATAAGAAGACCTAAGTATGGCCCATAACTATAGGTATGTTTAGTGTTAACTAAAAGTAGGATATTTTGACTTTTGAGTTTGAGTGGGATCCATATCCCTTGGAGGAATATAACTCTCCTTGTCCCTATTTAGATAACATTGGCAGAGTTAAGTACTTGGAAGGAAAATAATTCCAACATGAAGATGCCATAAAGGATTATTCGATGAATGCAATGGATGACTTCAAAATATGAATAAGGGATTATTGTAGGATGACTCTCTATTTGAAAAGTAGTGTCTTGAAAATAAAGATCCCATTAAAGATAGTGCAATAAGATACTGAAGATGTCTTATATCCTTTGCATAATAGAGATAAGATATCTAATCGGCCTATTATGAAGGCATAAATTGATAGAGAAGAAGACTCATATTCATAGGGTGAGGCATGCCATTCAACTAACCAAGGATTGGATCAAGAGACCATTCAAGTTGGATCTGATTCCCCAAATTGTAGTTTTCCAAGCTACAATCTACCTAGTGAAAGGTAGAGGAGTGAAGGTGAAAATGCCAACATTCACAGCTCAGTCTCCAATAAGACCAAAAATAGTGCATCAACTTGATAGATAAGTTGGATACTTCAGGGCACATAAGGATAAAGGTAAAAGGAAAATAACCTCCCCTCAACAAGATGAGCCTGAAGAAGACAAAAATCAAGCACCAGAACACCAAGGGGCAAAGAATGTACAAGGGGTAGAGAATGTACAAGGGGAAAAAAATGCAGAAGTTATCCAAACTCAAGATAATCCACTAGTGCAACCATCAGTAAAAGGGGAAGGAGATGAAGTAGAAGCACATGAAGTCTCTCTACTTGTGCAAGAAGCCTCCCCATTGGCCGCCAATAAAAGAAAGATAAAAACTTTGATTAGAAGGACAAGGAGACAAAAAGTGATAAGAAAGGTTATTCCTTTTCCATCATTCCTAGAATTTATTTCAAAAGAGGAAGAAGAGGATGATGAGGATGAGGAGGATAGCCTTCCCTTGAGTCAAAGGACTTATCTTTCTAGGGCTATAGAGGTAGAATGGAGAAGAAGCTCCACTATAACACCACCATGTATTCCTATACAACCTACTTAGGTTACAAATTCAAAAGATGAATTACAATAATGGATTAATGGGCAAGAGGATGAAGGGGATAATGTCTTTAAGATGCCAGATTTTGATTTCATGCCAGTAAACACTAAGCTAGTAGGCAACAAGATAAGGGATACACCAACAAATCAACCTCAATAAGAGGATTGGAGCCAATTTCCACCTCAGCCACAAGGACCTTTAATTGATCCACCATCACTAAATCAAGATTTATTTTATGTGGATAAAGGTTCAGTTACTCCTCTCCCTTTGGGTAATGAATAACATGTGTAAGATGAACAGGAAGAAGAGCCACAACAAATAACTACCAATAAAGTATCAAAGAAGGGACAAATATATGAAGAACTTTAACAAACTTCCCAAGATACAGAGGTGAGGACTATGGACTCGATAGACATATAGATGCCTAATGTGGATATCTCACAAAAGGAGAAGACTTAGGACATGAGTGATAAGGGAAAAGGTATAGCTGTACAAGCTCCATCTTCAACTAAAGATAAATCTCAGATGGAAGATACTCCAAGATGGTTGAGAAAAGAGGTGATGGTTAGACACAAAAGGTAGTTGTATTGTATTAAGGAAGAGCGAATGGGAGAATTAATTGAAGCTCTCAAGAAACCTGAGCCTCCCCTAGGTAATGCATGGACACTAGCCTTTGTCATGAGTGATCAAAATCAAGATTTGTTTGTCAATATTTCTATCCCTCTTCTACATACATATATTGAGGATTTGAGCCCAAAAGGTTATCAAATCAAGGAGGTCTTGCTTGGAAAACCCACTATGGATACTACCAAATTAATGGTCACTACATGAATCAAAAAAATGTTTAGGAACTTAGAACAAGATGAGTTTGAATTGTTAAACCTCTAGAAACAAAATGAAATCCTAAGAGGTTATTTGAATGAAGTAGTTGGTCTGTTGGTTCCTAAAAATCCTGAAGAGACTCTAAATGCAACACTTGATAAGAGGGATAAGGAGATTGTACAATTAGATCCATTTTGGAAGGCTTGTCAGCAATGGGGAGAAAGTTTTGAAGAAAAAGGTGTGCAAATCATACAAGGAAATATTAAATTGCTACACCACATGCAGAATAATGCAAATAAACTAGTTTCTATATTGAACCAGGATTTTGGGTTAATGGATGAAGTACATACCTAGCGAAATGACCTTTCAGCATTGCAGTCAATAAAAGGTCAAAGGTATCAGATGCTGATGGATGTATATACAACATATGAGTTAGATAAAATAGATCACTAGATAGAGAAGATTGTAGATGAAAAATAAAGTAATGGAAACATTACATGCAGATATTCATAAGCTCAAGGATCAAACCCAAGAGAAAATTTTGGAAGTAGAGAGACATTATAGTGATGCTTGCCTTGACATTTTTGAAGATGAGTCAAGGGATAGACTTATGACTGTGCAAGTAGTTGTGGAACAATTTTGGAAGAATTTTGAAGAAGCTTCCACTAATGAGGATATTAGACAAGCATTTAAGATCGAAGAAGCATTGCTAGAATTAGATGTGAAATTGGGAGATTTCACAGAGACTTGCATAGACATAGAAAATTATCGACAAAAGGTAAAAGATAAATATGAAGCTTTATATTTTTTGTATGCAACCCAAGTGATAGAAATTATAGAGAAATTCAAGAGCAAATACCTAGACATAGCTCTGGTATGAAGGGGAGCAAAACCTAGAAGCTAGAATTTTAGTTTTGAAACTTGGTGAAATTTTGCATTTTTTGTTCAAGTCTTCTACGTTGCACAAGCTTCCAAGGTGTGCTAGGTGTGCAAGGTGCATAAGGTGTGATTCTCCCAAGGTGCACTTCTCCAAAGGTGCACTAAAAGTTTTTGAAGAATTCATAGGTGCACTGATAGTTAACTACTAGTTCTAAATTTAGAGCTTTCCATGCATCAGAAATGCATTTTGATGTCAGTTTAACCCCTACAAACATCTAGAGAAGGTTGAGCTTCTATTTTTGGCATCTCCAGAGACTCCTACATCATCTAATGGATTTATTCTTCTTATTTTCTCATTCTTTCTTTGTTTTAAGACATGTAAAGGCTCATGCACCCATTAAATGATATAAACAAGGGTGGAGTCCTATTTAGCACCAATTATAGAGTTAGTTTATACATAAATAGATTTTTATTATTATTTTAAAAGCATATGTTTTCATAAAGAGATCTCTCACTCTCAACATAAATCAAGAAGATGATTTCTCAAAAATTCAGGAATGTAATATGTATTTGGGGCTGTTATTTTGATGCAATAATATATGCTATAGTGCTCTCATTCAGAGTGTAATTATTTTTGCCTAAATGTATTACATTTTTTCAATATATGTTCATGGAGTGTAATGGAGCCAATAGTTTTATTGCATTATTTCGATTCAGCAATATTTCAATTTTGGTGTTTTCCACGTGTTTAAAAATTCTACTAACATACTTAGTTGGAGAAGAGATCACCCTATTGTTCTTGCATAGCTTTTGTCTTGCATGAGCACACCTTTTGTGGCCTTGTGATTTGATGAAAAGTGAAACATCTTATGGTTACTGAATTCTCATTGATGATTGCATCAGTGGAATTAAGGAAGTGCTACTCCTATTTTCATTGGTTACCTACCGATATTTTCAAAAGCTTAACTCACAGATGTGTTCTTTCAGTGACTTATGTTTGTTAGAGATTTAATTTTCAAGTCATTTGCTTAAACTTCTTATTAGCCTATCTTTATTATTTTATTTACTAACATTTGGTTAAATTGAAAATTCATATAGTTGCATAGTTAGAATTGCATTCATTATAAACAGAAAAATACAAAAATACATTTCTTTTTGTGTGGTTACTTTTTTTGAGATAGCGAGCAGATTCAAAATTTTATTTAAAATTGGTTAGAACCAACAAAGGCCTCCTCATGAACACTCAAATTTATCTTCTATTGAGCAGATTCCAGTAGGTTGCAAGATTGCTTGGAAACTTGGAGTTGATCCCAGATCCACTTTTCAAGAGAGGATTTCGAAAGGATTCCTTCCGTTAAGCATCATGCAAAATGACAACCCAAAAAGTTTGTGAATATTGATAGAGCAATAGATAGAGATCTTAGTTGTATGGAAATTTTTTTATTGGCTGGTGATGCATGTTCATGGATATGCTTGATAGAGTGTCCTAATGTTAAGGATTAATGCATACTACCTAAGTCAAAGATGTACAGAAGATATGCCTAATTAATAGTAAGAAGTAAACAGAAAAAGTACCTAAAAAGTATCTTCTAACATAGATATATTTTGAAATGAAGGCCAACTAGTGACCTAAGACAGTCTGATTATGACATTAGCAAATGTGCAAGCCCTAGAATCACACGTGTGAGAAGTTACATAGGTTGTGAGTAGACATTGTTATATAAATATAAATAAATAAATTATCTTATTATAATTAATTGGAAAAGCCTCAAGGAAAACTCAAGGAATTATTTCAAAGATACGGTATAAAGAAAATATATTTCCTTGTTTGTAACAAAATAAGGTAGTATCAAGTGTATGTTCTACGTAAATTGCAAAAAAGAGTAGCATGTTTGGTGAATGTAAGTAAGAGATCCAAGGGATTATTAGATGCAAGATTTGTGATCTGGTTACAAGATGAAAAGAAGCATAAATTTGGTTGATAGAATAGAGAAAGAGGAAGGAGAAGTACTATTCATTTCTATTATTCTAGAAGGAATAATACATAGATCATTTGGACAATGGGTTCATTGGTCTTTCCCTAAAGCTGTTTGGGCAATGGGTCCATAAATCTTCTACAACTCCTAAAGGGTTGGCCCAACTCGTAACAAGGTTGGAACTTTCTAACAAGGATTCAAAGTCTCCTAATAGGGATTGATATGTGCTAAATGTTATTATCAACTTGTAACAGGGTCCATCCTCTAACAAGGAATATTTATATTAGTACATCATCTTGTGGGTATCATCCCCACTAGGGTTTTTCCTCTGATCAAGGGTTTTACTAGTTAATATATTTGGTGTTATTGTGCATGAGTATCTTATGGTATGCGCAGGATCATGGTCAACCAAACTATGGCCTTCAGTGGTAGTGAAAAATTAACAAATCAAGGTTATGTCAACTTGACACATAATTTTAAAGTGGTTTTGCACTTTATATAAAAAGGTTGTAATAAAATAATCTATAGGAAATTGAATGTAGTTTCTAAACTACTATGCCTTATCTAGAGAAAAAAATATTTGATTGGTCAAAAGTTTGAATTTTAATGCAGTACTACAAAAATTTCAAGGCGAAAATAAAAAGTAGGTGTATCTCTAACCACCTTAATCAAAATCAAACGATAATATTTTTTAATATAATTATAGATATAAAAAGTAGACTCATGCCTAGATGTGATGCATATTTTTGGATATTTTTATTCCAAATAAATAATTAAATATGAATTTTCTACTATAACTTTTCCAGAATAAAAAAACTCTTGTGTCTGACCACCTCAACTAATTGAAAACTTTACCAAATAATTTTTTTCCCATTTACTAGGCAAAGAATAGAATGTGACATAAATTTTGGATTCCAAAAATCTTATACCATTTGAAAGTTATAGCTACTTTTCAATTAGTATGTCAATCAACACTTTACAATCATCTTTATTAAAGATTAACTAATAAATACTTATCAAACTTAGAATTTAATAGCAATTATATCAATGGAATCTTGAGAGTGTTATAAAAAAGCCCTTTTCATTTCATTGAATTTTGGTGAAAATAATATTGTCAAATGGCTACTTGAAGTTGAATGCCAATGAAACCTTTCTCAAACACATTTTAAAAGTTGACCAAATAGGTTTGGGAAATACCAAGCCTAATCAGGTATACGATCTCAAATCGGGCATCCGATTATGGATCAGATACCTGATATGAAATTGGGTATCTGATTATATATCATATACTCAAATTGAAATCGGGTACCCTAAAACTCCTAATTTTTCAATTTTAAAAATTTTGGAGGGAAACCACCCACTTTGGAAATTTTGGAGGCAAACAACCCATATTAGAGGGAAACAAATATTAGGGAATTGTGGGCATTATTATTATTAACTATTATTATAATATATGATTATGATTATTATTATTATATATAGTAATATTATATTATTATTATTACATATAGTAATATATATGATAATAATAATAATTAAATATATATATAGTAATATTATATGACTATTATTATTATATATAGTAATATATATGGTTATTATTATAATATAGTAATATATATGATTAATATTGTTATATAATCTAGTAATATATTATTATTATAGTAAAATATACAGTATTATATTATTATTAAATATAATATTATCATGAAATGCATCAAAAGGAGTCATAGGTTAACCTATGACCCCTTTCAATGCATTTCATGACAACATATGTCCCTAGGGCCCCTAAGGACCCATTTGGAATGCGTCAAAAAGGGGTCAACCTATGACCCCTTTCGATGCATTTCATGACAACATATGTCCCTAGGGACCCTAGGGACCCATTTGGAATGTGTCAAAAAGGGGTCAACCTATGACTTCTTTCGATGAATTCCAAAACGGTCCCTAGGGGCCCTAGGGACATATGTTCTCATAAAATGCATTGAAAGGGGTTATAGGTTAATTTCGATGCGTTGAAACCAACGAAATGGGTCCCTAAGGGTTCTAGGGCCCCTAGGGACATATGTCATCATAAAATGTGTTAAAATGGGTCATGAAATGTGTCAAAAGGGGTCATAGGTTAATGTATGACCCCTTTTGATGCATTGGAACCAACCAAATTGGTCCCAAGGGGTCCTAGGGCCCCTAGGGACATATGTTGTCATGAAATAATTCAAAAGTCACCTATGAACCCTTTTGATGCATTCAGACCAACCAAATGGGTCTCTAGGGGTCCTAGGGCCCCTAGGGACATATGTTGTCATGAAATGCATCGAGAGGGATCATAAGTTAGCCTATGATCCCTCTCAATGCATTCGAACCAACCAAATGGGTTCTTAGGGATCCTAGGGCCCCTAGGGAAATTAGTTGTCATGAAATGCATTGAGAGGGCTAACAGGTTAACGTATGACCCTTTCAACATACTCAGACCAACCAAATGGGTCTGTAGGGGTCCTAGGCCACTTAGGGACAACTGCTTAGGGACATATGTTGTTATGAAATGCATCAAGAGGGGTCATAGGCTAAAAAATGACCCCTTTCGACATAGTCAAACCAACCAAATGGGTCCCTAGGGGTCCTAGGGCCCCTAGGAACATATGTTGTATTGAAATGCATATTAACCTATGACCCCTTTCGACACATTCAAACCAACAAAATGGGTCCCTAGGGGTCCTAGGGCCCCTAGGGGCATATGTTGTCATGAAATGCATTGAAAGGGATTATAGGTTAACCTATGACATCTTTCAATGCATTCAAATCAACCAAATCCATCCGTAGGGGCCCTAGAGCCCCAAGGGACATATGTTGTCATGAAACCAACCAAATCCATCCCTGGGCCCCTACGGACTTATATTGCAATGAAATGTGTTTAAAGGGGTCATAGGTTAACCTATGAATCCTTTTGATGCATTGGAACCAACTAAATGGGTCCCTAGGAGTTCTAGGGCCCCTAGGGACATATGTTTTCATGAAATGCATTGAGAGGGGTCATAGGTTAACCTATGAACCCTTTCTTAATCGAATCTGTCCCTAGTGGCCCTAGGGGCCTTACGAACATATATTGTCATGAAATGCATCAAGAGGGTTCGTAGGTTAACCTATGACCCCTTTCGATGCATTGGAACCAACCAAATATGGCCCTAGGGGCTGTAAGGCCCCTAGGGACATATGTTGTCATGAAATGCGTTAAGAGGGGTCATAGGTTAACCTATGACCCCTTTCAATGGATTCAAACCAACCAAATGGGTCTGTAGGGGTCCTAGGGCCCCCAGGGACATATGTTGTCCTTAACAGTGTCAAGAGGGGTCCTAGGTTAACCTACAATCCCTTTCAACACATTCAAACCAAACAAATGGGTTTGTAGGGGTCCTAGGGCCCCTAGGGACATATGTTGTCATGAAATGCATCAAGAGGGGTCATAGGTTAACCTATGACCCCTGTTGATGCATTCAAACCAACCAAATGGGTCCCTAGGGGTCCTAGGGCCCCTAGGGACATATGTTATCATGAAATGTGTCGAGAGGGGCCATAGGTTAACCTATGAACCCTTCCATTACATTCTAACCAACCAAATGGGTCCCTAGGGGTCTTAGGGCCTAGGGCCCCTAGGGACATATGTTGTCATGAAATGCATCGAGAGGGGTCATAGGTTAACCTATGACCCTTTTGACACATTAGAACCAAAAAAATGAGTCCCTAGGGGCCCTAGGGCCTCTAGGGACATATGTTGTCATGAATTGCATCAAAAAGGGTCATAGACTAACCTATGACCCCTTTCGATGCATTGGAATTAACCAAATCAGTCCCTAGGGGCCCTAGGGACATATGTTGTCATGAAATGTGTTGAAAGGGGCCATAAGTTAACCTATGACCCCTTTCGATGCATTCAAACCAACCAAGTCGGTCCCTAGGGGTCTTAGGGCCCTTAGGGACATATGCTGTCATGAAATGCATCGAGAGGGGTCATAGGTTAACCTATGACCCCTTAAGACACATTTGAGCAAACCAAGTGGGTCCCTAGGGGTCCTAGGGCCCCTAGGGACATATGTTGTAATGAAATGTGCCAAGAGGACCCCTTTCAACACATTCAAACTTACCAAATGGGTCCCTAGGGGTCTTAGAGCCTCTAGGGACATATGTTATGATGAAATGTGTCGAAGATGCATTCAAACCAACCAAATGGGTTCCTAGGGGTCCTAGGGCTCCCATGGGCATATGTTGTCATGACATGTGTCGAGAGGGGTCATAACTTAACCTATGACTATGTTCAACGCATTTGAACCAACCAAATGGGTCTTTAGGGGTCCTAGGGCCCCTAGGGACATATGTTGTCATGAAATGCATCAAAAGGGGTCATGGGTTAACCTATGACCCCTTTCAACTCATTCGAACCAACCAAATCCGTCCCTAGGAACATATGTTGTCATGAAACTAACCAAATTCGTCCTTAGGGGTCCTAGACCTATGAACACTTTTGACTCATTTGAACCAACCAAATCCATCCCTAGGGGCCCTAGGCCCCTAGTGACATATGTTTTCATGAAACCAATCAAATCCATCCCTAGGGGCCCTAGACATATGATCGCTTTCAACTCATTTGAACCAACCAAATCTGTCCCTAGGGGCCCTAGGGCCCCTAGGGAAATATGTTGTCATTAAATGTGTTGAAAGGTGTCATAGGTTAACCTATGACACCTTTTGATGCATTGGAACCAAACAAATGGGTCCCTAGGGGCCCCAGGGCTCCTAGGGACATTTGTTGTCATGAAATACATTGCGAGGGGTCATAGGTTAACGTATCACACAATTCGATGAATACAAACCAACCAAAGCCCTCGTTAGGGGCCCTAGGGTCCCTAGGGACATATGTTGTCATTAAATTTGTTGATAGGGGTCATAAGTTAACCTATGACCCCTTTTGATGCATTAGAACCAACCAAATGCAGTCTCTAGGGCCCTTAGGGACATATGTTGTCATGAAATGCATCAAGAGGGGTGATAGGTTAACCTATGACCCCTTTCGATGCATTTAGACCAAACAAGTGGGTCCTTAGGGCCCCTAGGGACATATGTTGTCATGAAATGCATTGAGAGAGGTCATAGGTTAAACTATGACCCCTTTCAACACATTCGAACCAACCAAATCCATCCTTAGGGGCCCTAGGGTCCCTAGGGACATATGTTGTCATGAAACCAACCAAATCCATCCCTAGGGGTCGTAGGGCCCTTAAGGACATATGTTGTCATGAAATCCATTAAAAGGGGTAATAGGTTAACCTACAACCCCTTTTGACACATTGGATTAAACAAAATAAATCCCTAGGGGTCTTATGGCCCCTAGGGACATATGTTGTCATGAAATGGATCAAAAGTTTTGACACATTCGAACCAACCAAATGGGTCCCTAGCGGTCCTAGGGCACCTAAGAACATATTTTTTTATGAAATGTGTCGGGAGGGGTCATATGTTAACCTATGACCCTTTTTGATGCATTTGAACTAACCAAATTGGTCCCTAGCCTATGACCCCTTTCGATTCATTCGAACCAACCAAATCGGTCCTTAGGAGTCCTATTGCCCCTAGGGATATATGTTGTCATGAAATACATCAAGAGGGGTCATAGGTTAAACTATGACCTCTTTCGACACATTCAAACCAACCAAATGGGTCCCTAGGGGTCCTAGGGCCCCTAGTGACTAATGTTGTCATGAAATGCATTGAGAGGGGTCATAGGTTAACCTATGACCCCTTTTGACATATTCAAACCAACCAAATGGGTCCCTAGGGGTCCTAGGGCCCCTAGGGACATGTTGTCATGAAATGCATCGAACCTATGACCCCTTTCGATGCATTCAAACCAACCAAATGGGTCCCTAGGGGTCCTAGGGCCCCTAGAGACATATGTTGTCATGAAACCAACCAAATCCATCCCTAGGGGCCCCTAGGGACATATGTTGTTATGAGATGTGTCGAAAAGGGTCATAGGTTAACCTATGACCCCTTTCGACGTATTGGAACCAACCAAATGGGTCTCTAGGGGCCCTAGGCTCCCTAGGGACATATGTTGTCATGAAATGCATTGAGAGGGGTCATAAGTTAACCTATGACCCCTGTCAATGCATTCAAACCAACCAAATCCATCGCTAGGGGTCCTAAGAATATATGTTGTCATGAAATGCATCGAGAGGGGTCATAGGTTAACCTATGATGCCTTTTGATGCATCATAACTAACCAAATATGGTTCCTAGGGGCCGTAGGGAACATATGTTGTCATGAAATATGTCGAAAAGGGTCATATGTTAACCTATGACCCCTTTCGACACATTGGAACCAACCAAATATGGTCTCTAAGGACCCTAGGGCCCTTAGGGACATATGTTGTCATGAAATGTGTCAAGACGAGTCATAAGTTAACTTATGACCCCTTTTGATGCATTGGAACCAAAAAAATGAGGTCCCCTAAGGACATATTATGTCATGAAATGCATTGACCTATGACCCCTTTGGATGCATTAGATCCAACCAAATATGGTTTCTAGGGGCTGGAGGGCCCCTAGGGTCATATGTTGTTATGAAATGCATGGAGAGGGATCATAGGTTAAGCTATGGCTCCTTTTGACACATTGGAACCAACCAAATGGGTCCCTAGGGGCCCTAGGGACATATGTTGTCATGAAATGCATTGAGAGGTGTCATAGGTTAACCTATGATCCCTTTAGATGTATTGGAACCAACCAAATGGGTCCTTAGGGGCCCTAGGGCCCCTAGGGACATATGTTATCATGAAATGTGTTGAGAGGGGTCACAGGTTAACCTATGACCTCTCACAACTCATTGGAATTAACCAAATGGCTCCTTAGGGTCCCTAGGGACATACATTGTCATGAAATTATATTGTTATATTTAATGATAATAGTAAAAATTAGAATAATATAATATAATAATCATATATATATACATATATACATATATTATATTTATAGGTCATAATAATAATAACAACAACAATAATATATATTACTATATTATATTTAATAATTATACTAAAAATCATAATAATATAATATAATAATCATATATATATATATTAATATATTATATTTATAGGTCATAATAATAATAATAACAATAATAACATATGTTGCTATATTATATTTAATAATAATAGTAAAAACCATAATAATAGTAATAATAACAATAATAATATATATTACTATATTATATTTAATAATAATAGGAAAAATCATAATAATATAATATAATAATCATATATAATAATCAAATTTGTTCACATCGCCCACAAAATTTGTTCACTTCCCTTTAAAATTTGGACACCAATTTCGAGTACCTGATCTCATATCGGGTATCCAATTTGGTATCAGATACTCGTTATGAGATCAGGTACCTAAAATACTGTCATGCTTTTCCCAACATATTCCCTATCACTATAGACTTGACAATCACATTTTTTGTGAGCCATTTTCACGGATTTGGAGAAAACTGATTTTCTGGGGCCCATACAATCGAAAAAGGTTCTATAATATATGATTAGGTGTCCGATATTGTTTTTTGAATGGGGAGCAGTAGTTGTTGAAAGGCTAAACATAGAAGGAAGGTATTGAATGAAGACATTGCAACATATAGGGAAAGGGACAAGCTAAATCATCGAAGGAAGAGACAAGGTATGTTAAATGTCAGTCAAGTTGATGATGTATTAATCGAAGGTGAAATCATAGAGTTAGATAATGAATATGTGCATTGAGGAATGAAAATGTACCAATTGATAACGATAATGTTGAGATTGAAAATTTAGAGAATAAAAATTTGGAGAATGAAATGCTTCTAGGTCATAATGTAAATTGCATGATTGACCATGCCGAAATTGACAATGCATAGGAATGTTACATTTCTCCTAATTATAATTGACATGAAGGTTCTAGAACACCAAAATGGATAATTGAAATTGTTGAAATGATTATTATCAATTTGGAAGGGAAAAAATCAGAAAAAACCATTCGGTTATGGGCTTCAAGACTGTATAAGATGTTTTTCGACAATAAGACAATGGTGGAGAAATGCCAACTTTTTATGCACTTATTAAAGATGCAAAATATGAGACCTATGCTTTCCAAATTGAAGATTCATGTCAATAAAAAATTGGAAATAAATGCCATTGTTGTGAAGAATCTTTTCAGTGCTCTCAATAGTATTGGGAAAAATAGCAAGGAGAAGGATAATAGAGCTGCTCGAAGGGTTATTACAATTTCTTCAGCAAGTCATCATTTGAGAAATGGTAGATTTATGAGACAAAATTGTATTGAATTGAACCTAAATCATATTACTTTGAGAAGAGAACTTAGTAGACAAGAGATAATTGATGATCCTCTTCAAAATAAAACATGGGCTTTTGGTGAGAGACTTCTGCATTTTGGTAAGAAGCTATTCGATGATGTGAAGGAAGAAATTACACAATCTTGGCACTCTAGCTTAAGAGTATCACCCAATGCTAAAGACATGTTAAAGTTAATATTGGCATCAGAGACCACACTCCACATCCTAAACATTATTTGGAGGTAAGCCAAACTATGTTGTTCAAACAATTTAGAGAGAGTCATCCAAGATTTCATATATCACAAAGGGCTTTTGAATCTTTGAAGCCATTTTATTGTGTTCCACTTAAAATTTGAAATACATGTTGTTGCAAATATCATGTTGAGTTTTCTATGCACCATGAACTATTATGCTCCATCTGTTCTACTTTTCATAATAAATAAATGTTGGAGAATTGTGGTGCTAGTGGTCTTCCAAAATCATCAAAATACTTTCTAGATCAATTTTTATGTCATAAAATTGATGGTTGTTTCTTTTATAGAAATGCTTGCTTAAATGAGAAGTGTTTAGAATGTGGTGGCTTATCCAAGTTTGACACATGTTTCCATGAGGGGTGCAAACAAGATCTTGGGAAGACAATAGAAAAACAAATTGTATATGAAATAGTGAAATACACATTGAAGAGTGGGGGTGAGGGCTCTAGATGTGAATTAATTGAAAAATAAATCAGTGTGGCTAGTTTTATTTTAAATTTCAAGATAAATATTTTCTACAAGTATGCAAGACATAGTCATAGGTCTTAGTGCTTGGATCAAAAATTTAGAATATGTAAGGAGACTTTTCCCATTGACACTATTATATTAGTTGTTGACTTTGTTGAGGACTACACATTGCAACCTCAAAATGAGACACAATCTCAGTATTACAACTCCATCCAGATTGCTATTTTTGTCCAGATAACATATAGACATGCCTCTTATAGTGGGGAAGATAACCAAAAGATTATTAGAGAGTACCATTTTTATATGAGTGATGATAGATCTCACTCTCACAAATTTGTACAACATTGTTTCAAGAATTATTTTGATTTCTTACAAGAGCATGCAATTTCTATGGATAGACATATCATTTGGTTAGATAATTATACAAGTCAATTCAAGAATGCTTGCATGTTTTATAGGTTGTGTAGGATGCACATAGAGGGTGGGGGGGTGCCTCATATTTGGAGTTTTTTTGAGTCCGGCCATGGGAAAGGGGAACATGATGGATCAAGGGCATGTGTGAAGAGAGCTCTAGTTAAGGAGTAATTGAAGATTTTAAGAGCAAAGCTTCTTGATGCTCATAGCATTGTTGATTGGTGTAGTTCAGCATTAACATGGGGGGGACTCTTGATTCAATAGTACAAAAATTCTATTGGTTGGTTAAGGAAGGGTCCATAGGTGATAGATTAGATTGTGCTACAGTGAGAGACTTAGCAAAAATACATTCATTCCAAAGCTCTGATTCTAGTACATGGACCATTTGGACATGATAGCTAGTTTTCTTTTTTTCTAGTTGTTTTCAGTGTGATTGGGATCACTATGAGTTGAGTGAGTGGGTGGACACATAGGCTCCACATTATCTTACTCCATTGTCTATCATACCCTCTATCAGAAATGATGACATGGAAAGTTCACTTGAGCATAAACATCTATCAGATCTCTTTAGCCAAGACATGTCTTTGCATTGGTTGCACCACAGGGGAATGATGAGAAATTAGATTATTGGTTAGCATGTTGTGTAAGAGGTAAACAAAATATTGCACAACTGATCAAAGATGATGATGGATTCACATATCCTACTGGTTTAGTGGTTGTCATTGGAACATGGCTAGGAACATACATGCTTAGAAGGAATGGAATTCCTGCATTTGAAGGCTATCAGAAGCACAAAATAATTCTCATATATTCGCATCTTATTATAGCAACAAATGTAAAGTTGATGAAGCATTAATGAAGAAAAAAAGTAAAAGAACTTTTTACTATTATTAATGCTGATCATGAAGCCCTATTGGAGACCCTAAAATAGAGAGAGGACCCTACTAGAACAATCGACTAGTTATATTTACTTCTTATGTTATTTTGTTCATAATGATTCGATAAATCGATGATTATCTTGTTTAATACAATAAGTTACTAGTATTTTTTATGATATTTATAATGTAGGTACATCATGAAGAGTAGCCATGCATGAAGATACAAAACTAAATAAGGATTAGAATGAAGAAAAATCTATTCTATTTTTGACACTACTTTTATTGACACTACGATTTTTGACACTACAATTTTTGGTAGTTTTGTATTGATGTAATAATGATGAAACACTTGAGATATTGTAAATGTAAAAGTGTTGATTTAATGTAAGAAACAAAGATGATTTTAATTAATGCAATTTATGTGGAGGGACCTAAAAAATGATGATTCAAATACATATTAACACCAAACTTGCACTATGCCCAATGACAAAAATTTGAGAGAGGTAAAAAATATTATTTTAACTTAATAATAACCCTAGTAACACCCTTTTTATGGCTACTCAAAGAGTCTCCAAGGTGCTCTAAGTGCGTGTCGAGGTCGATCTTCCAAGGGTCATAACTCGAAGCTCATGAGGGCTATCAATGAAGCACCAAATTCTACATGATGGTCATGCCAAGGCCTAAAATAACCTATCTAATTTTTGAGAGATCACATTCTATTTGGATTCGGCACAATGATCTTGCTTGATGCCAAAAATCACAGGGTGCCTTAGTTCATAGGTGCATCACACTGTAACTTTAAAACTTTTGATCTTGGCATCAAATTGTGAACACCATTAGCTCTAGATGGATGGGTAAACCCTAGTGACACCCTTTTTTTTTCCATGAAGAGGCTCCATCATCCATGGCCACCCCATACCGAATAGTCTCCAAGGTCATCTAAGTGCGAGTCAAGGTTGATCTTTTGAGGGTTTAACTTGGAGCTCATGAGGGCTATCAATGAAATATCAAATGCTACATGATGGTCATGCCGAGGCCTAAAATAACCTATCTCATTTTTTAGAGATCACACTCCATTTGGATTCGGCATAGTGATCTCGCTCGATGCCAAAACTCATAGTGTGCCTCAGTTCATAGGTGCATCATAGGGTAATTTTGAAACTGCTGATCTTGGCATCAAATTGTCAGTGCCATTAGCTTCAGATGGGCAGGTGAACCCTAGTGACACCCTTGTTCTAGTTGCAGAGAGCCTCCATCATCCATAGCCACCATGTACCAAAGAGTCTCCAAGGTGCTCTAAGTACATGTCAAGGTTGATCTTATGAGGGTTGTAACTTAGAGCTCATGAGGTCTATTGATGAAATGTTGAATGTTACATGATGTTCATGCCAATGCCTAATATAACCTATCTCATTTTTGAGAGACCACATCCCATTTGGATTTAGCAAAATGATCTCACTCAATGCAAAAACTCATAGTGTGCCTTAGTTCAGAGGTGCATCACAACATAATCTTGGCATCGAATCATCAGTGCCATTAGATCCAAATGGGCATGTGAACCCTACTAACACCCTTGTTTTGGCCACAAAGAGCTTCCATCATCTGCGATCACCTCGTACTGAAGAGTCTCTAAGGTGTTCTAAGTGCACATCGAGGTCGATCTTCTGAGGGTCATAACATAGAGCTCGTTAGGGCCATTGATGAAATATTGAATTCTACATGATGTTCATGCCAAGGTTTAAAATAACCTATATCATTTTTGAGAGATCACATTTTTTTTGGATTCGGCATATTGATCTCACTTGATGCCAAAACTCATAGTGTGCCTCAATTCAAAGTTGCATCACAACATAACTTTGAAACTATTGATCTTGGCATCAAATCATCCATGCCATTAGCTCCAAATAGGTGGGTGAAACCTAGCAATCACCTTTTTTTGGCCATAGAGAGCCTCCATTGTCCATGGCCACCTTGTACCGAGGAGTCTCCAAGGTGCTCTAAGTGCGTGTCGAGGTTGATCTTCTGAGGGTCGTAACTTGGAGCTCATGAGGGATATTAATAAAATGTAAAATTCTACATGACATTCATGCTAAGACTTAAAATAACCTATCTATTTTTTGGGAGATTAGATTTCATTTGGATTTGGTACAACGATCTCGCTCGATGCCAAAACTCGTAGTGTACCTTGATTCATAGGTGCATCACAATGTAACTTTAAAACTACTGATCTTGGCATTGAATCATTAGTACCATTATCTCAAAATGGGTGGGTGAACCATAGTGACACCCTTGTTCTAGCCCAGAAGATCTTCCATCACCTATGGCCATGCCATACCGAAGAGTCTCCAAGGTGCTCTAAGTGTGTGTCGAGGTTGATCTTTTGAGGGTCATAACACAAAGCTCATGAGGGCTATTGATGAAAAGTTGAATGCTACATGATGGTCATGCTAAGGCCTAAAAATAACCTATTCATTTTTGAGATATCACATTTTGTTTGGATTTTGTACAACGATCTCGCTTGATGCCAAAACTCGTAGTGCACCTCAGTTCATAGGTGCATCACAACATAACTTTGAAATCACTGATCTTGGCATCGAATTGTCAAGGCCATAAGCTCTAGATGGGTGGGTGAACCCTATTAACACCCTTTTTTTGGACATAGAGAGCTTCCTTCATCTGCGGCCATCCCATACTGAAGAGTCTCCAAGGTGCTCTAAGTGTGTGTTGAGGTCGATCTTCTAAGGGTCATAACTCGAAGCTCGTGAGGGCTATTAATGAAATGTAAAATGCTACATAATGTTCATACTAAGGCCTAAAATAAAATATCTCATTTTTGAGAGATCACATTCCATTTGGATTTAGCACAACAATCTTGCTCAATGCCAAAACTCACAGTGTGCCTTAGTTCATAGGTGCATTATAGTGTAACTTTGAAATCACTAATCTTGGTATTGAATTGTCAATGCTAGTAGATTTGGATGGGTAGGTGTACCCTAGTGACACCCTTGTTCTAGCCATAGACAGCCTCCATCATTCGTGGCCACCCCATACCGAAGAGTCTCTAAGGTGATCTAAGTGTGTGTTGAGGTCGATCTTCCAAGGGTCATAACTTAGAGCTCGTGGGGGCTATCAATGAAATTTAAAATGCTACAAGATAGCCATGCTGAGGCCTAAAATAACCTATCTAATTTTTGAAAGATCATATTCCATTTGGATTTGGACAATGATCTCACTCGATGCCAAAACTCATAGTGTGCCTTAGTTCATAGGTGCATGACAACATAACTTTGAAACTGCTGATCTTGACATCGAATCATCAGTGCCATTAGCTCCAGATGGGTAGGTGAACCCTACTAACACCCTTGTTCCATCCATGGAGAGCCTCCATCATTTGTGACCACAATGGTGTAGGAGCACCTAGGTAGTGTAGTTTGTACCTAGTGCTTCTTTCTTGTCATTTTGGCTTGTAGTTATGATATCCAAAGCACTAGTAGTTTAATAAGACCTATTAGGTTCTTAGGTAAGGTTAACTTAGTTGCTAAGTGGGTTTTTGCTCCTAGGTTGTTGTTATGGCTATAAGTTGCTCAATAGGGGTTAGGTTAACCAAAGTGGTAGAAAAGTTTCCCAAGGATCAAAAACCATCTTGGAATGTCTAAATCAAGCTAATAGGACCCCTTACCAAGTTTTTGAACTCGTCTAATTAAGAATTTTAAGTTATAGCAAAAATAGCTCAAAATTGCAATTTTGCAACTTTTTCTTGCAAAGTTGAAAATAAGTGCAAAGAGTTAGTTAGGGGTTTGAGCATGACTATAAAAGGTTGGAAACACCTATATAAGGTGTGAGATGACCTTACTATGACCATGATTTTAATGTGCTAACAACAACATCTAGTTGAAATTTGTTTGAGATATTGATTTTTAGTTATTGTAGAGTTGTTGGTTGATCCAATTTCATACATATCAATGTCATGATGCTGATGGAAGCCTTGAATCTTTCTTGTATTTCCAAAACTTCATGTGGGATTGGTAAGTTGAATGTGGAGTAAAGTCTCATAATAGCACTTGTTCTCATTTTTATTTTTAAAGTTGATGTACCAGGGTGAAGGAGGTGGATTGCAAAGATTATTTCAAATTAAACATTTATGATAGAATTTAAAATTAAAAATTGCATCAAAATTTGATAATAAAGGTTGTTAAAATTTTATTCACAAATTATAACATTTGAATCAAATATATCAAAGATGATCAAAATGAATGATATTCCATAAACATGAACAATACACATGATCCATGATAAATTGAACAATACTATACTAAATTAATATGTATATCATTGAGCACATAAATGAAAAAAAAAAAATCAAAATAAATGTATCCATAGACAAATTAAACAAATATATATATCAAAGTTCATGTATCCATAGACAAATTACACAAATATATATCAAAATACATAGATCCATATACAAAATTTGGTTGATCATGCCATCAGAATGTGTATAATATCAATGTTTCTATAAATAATGTGGCATATGCCATCTCAAAATGTCTCATGATGCATCCTATGACAACTATACTATCCTAGGCTGCTGGTGGATGATCAAAATGCAACCTTTTCACTACACTAGGTGGATTGGATGCCTCCTACGTAAACAAAAAAAAGAAAAACCCAAAGTTAGACTACTAAATTTATATGATTCTATGTATCTAACATTGAATTACTCAAATTCATAATGATCTTATTTTAATGAATATTTATAGTATTAAAATTTCATCATAAATACCTCACTTGTTGACCTCTTGCGCTGGTTAGGAGTCCTCTCATATGTCCTTGGCAATGCTTGAACATCACTGATTATGGCTTGTGTATATTCAAGTATGTTTGTTAGATGAATCTACAACTTAAACTATAACATTATAATTTATAGCATGCTAAATTTATAACATATAATCAAGAATTCAAACTACAACTTACCTATTTTGACTCCTCCTCTAGATATAATGGTTGCGTTAGCAAAGATACAAAACTTTGGCATCCAACCTCTTGTGCACTAGGTGTTTCCTATGAGATACAAAATACTAGCTGTTAATATCACGGAAATAAGTTTTGAATTTATTTATGAAAATAAGGAAAATAAAAAATAAATGATACTTATACATGCGATGGGGCTCTTAGTGTGAATGGAAATGCCAGAGCGTCTGCGCTATGGAATCTGCCTAGACTCATCACCAGTAGCCATGCCCTATACAATGAAGAATGTAATTAAATTTCATTACCACAAACATTTTACAAGAATGCATCGATATTTAATCAAATAGAAAGCACCTAATTACCTTTCCCTTGTCAATGGGTCTTGCCTCATCCCCCACACTCTATCCCCCACTAACAGGTGATACCTACAAGAAATAAGAAAGAAAAGAAACCATATATGCTACAATATCAAAAAAAAAAATTTGAGAACACAACATAATGTATCGTAGATGTCTCAAGGCCAAATGAAATAGCTGAGAGTGTGACATTATCAACTTGTCTGATATCCTCCTCAGTCATCAACTAAACATGAATGAAGATCACATACATGTATAAGTCAAGTATGGGTTAAAAATTAAAATTACTCTATTATAAAGATTAACTTTAAATCACATATGTCATAACAAAAAAGTGTATACACATACCAACACAATAGGAGTCCATGCCTCTACATGCCCCTCCTCTCTCACATTAGGGTGAGTAGCCTTTGTACATGCATTTGGTGTATTCTCATCAAATACAAATCGATACTTAGAAAGATCACCTATGGGTCTCAGAAAAATATCCTTGTACGTTATGCAAGTATGGGGCACACAAACATGTGATGAGCTCACCGATGATGAAATCACACCATCATCAAAATAGGGAGGAAACACTGACCTAGCCTGGGATTTCAATAGGCTACTCAATCTATGGATGGCTCTAATAGTCTGAGAGCTAGCCTTTGCAATAATATTAGGATGCTGCACTCGAGGAGGAGGGGGGGGAGACATCAGTAGGGGGGACAAAAGTGCCAACTTTCTTCCACTGGGTAAAGGGTCTATCCTGAGTAGCTCCTCCTCCTACACCCATGTTGGGCTTCATGCTCCAATAGTTCACCTTGAGGCCCAACACAAATTCTGCATACAATTTTCTAAGGAAATAAAATGGCACCTCTAAATTTTTGTGTGGACAGACGTCAAAAATCATCCACCAATGATCTCAAAAGTTTTCACACATAGCCTCATTTGTGCACCATTTAATTGATAGTTTGGGCTTTGTGCATTTGACTTGTTTATTAGTTTTTGGGTTTGCAAAAAGGCTAACCAAATCATCTTTAGTTATATTTAGGGCCACAACCTCATCATAGTCCAACCCATCATCAAACATGGCATGCATTTGGTCACACCAACGAAGAGCAACATTTTATTCATTGGTAAGTGTTTCAATATTATCCACTATGGTGTTTAATTTGGATAATGTAGGAGCCAATGCGGGTATAGTATTATATGTGGTTTGCAAAACCCTCAATTCAGTGAGATTTTTAAATATCAAATCTTCAATTCGATGAGGGTTTTGAGGTGGTGGGGGATCATTTGGTGGAGGGTTATGAGGAACATTATTTCTTGCCTCAGTATCATCATTTCGGTCAGCCATACCTATTAATTTGTAAAATATAATTTCTATTAAAAACAACCAAAATTTCAACAATTTCTATTCAAAAAACCTAATTTTTAACAAATCCAATTAAAAATAACTAATTTGTAATAAGATTCATTCAAAACATTAAAAAAAAAACTTACTAATATCATATACCTATTCTAAGATCCGATATCGGAATAGAGGGAGCTCTCAAACACACAAAAAATGCAATGTCAAAATAGCCCTTAGGTTTTTTTTTATAAAATCAATGTGATAGGTATCAGGTATTCAATTTCATATCAGATACCTGATATTATCGGGTATCCAATATCATATCAAATACCCAATAATATCAGGTATCCAATATGAAATCAGATACCCAATAAGGCTTGGTCCCAACTTTTTAGCTTTGGTACCAGGATGGGTGGAAAAAAGTTAGAGGAGCTTTTGAAACACTTTAAGACATTTTCAAACTCTATTTTTTTCACATCGCCACTTTTTAGCACATCATGATCTTGTACATGTCCTTATTTTGGTTTTTGATTATATTGCTCACATCATTAAGTTTATATAAGGTTGATAAATGTGATATTAGTTGGATAATTGATTCATCCCTCACCCTCTCAATTATATTGGTGGACTATGTATTCTAATAGTATCAAGATCTAAGAAGTGTTTGGTGTGCAAGAGGCATAATAAGAGGATAGAGAAATTTTATATCATTAGTTGGTAAGATCAATTGTATTTCTATAATTCTAAAAGGAATAATATAAAGACCGGTTGGATAGTGAGTTTGATGGTCTACCCATGACATTGTTTGGATAGTGGGCCCTTCTTCCTTCTACAACTCCTAATAGGATTGGAATCTCCACTTAGGGATTCAAAGTCTACTATAAGGGATTGATATGTACTAAATGTATTTCATTGGTTCCTAATAGAGACCATCCTCTTATAAGAAACTTATGTGTTCATACATTATTTATTGGGTACCATTCCCTGTGTGGTTTTCCCTGTGATCAAGGGTTTCCCTTGTTACCATATGTAGTGTTAATTGTGTATGTGTATCTTCTTATGGTTGCTATTGATATTGATCACATGTTTAAGATTTAATAAGATAAAAGTTATATTGGTTAGATAGCTGATTCACACCCCCCTTCTCTCTTAGTTATGATGGTGGACTACACTTTCTAAAACTTGGTATAAGAAAATCAAGTTCTTGAAGGAAAATATTAACACCTTAAGGAGATCAATGGCACACCATTTTAGAAAAGAAAGTCATAAGTTTGATGGAGTGAACTAGGACACATAGAAAGAGAAGATGAAGAAAAATTCCTTCAGCATAGGTCTAGGCTATTAGTTGATCACAAAGAATGAGAAGACATAGCGGAAGAAAGAAAACTTGAAGAATGTACTAAAGATGAAATAGATTTGTTTATGTGTAACATGCTTTCCAAAGAAGTAATTTTTTCATTTCTTCCTTAAAATGAGTATAGTTAGGTAATATATTTGGTATTTTCTCACAAAATTTGGAAACATTTGGAATCTACATTTGAAGATGATAAACATGCTAAGATGGTTACATTGCAAAATTGGATATGTTTATTTTAAGAAGCTAAAAAGATAGAAGATGAATTTGTAAGAAGTTATATTGGTAGAATATAAAAAATATCATAGGAATCAAAGACTTGTGAAGGAACTAAAGAAGACGATGAGATCATATGGAAACTCTTGAAAACTTTGACACCACCATTCAAGAAGATGGCACAGATTCTTGAGAAAGTAATATTCTATATGAAGAATTTGGCTAGAAAGACTCTTCTTGGAAGATTGGAAGCAGTAGAAATAAGTTTGAAATGGTCTTGAGATGTGCCTAGAGTGGAGACTTTGTTTCATGCATTGAGTGTTCGCCCTACTTTATTAAGTATTGCAAGCACTAGTGGAGATTATGCTACCAAATACTCTGAAATGTTTGACATTAGGTGAATGATCATACCATAATTCAAAAAGTTTTGAATTTATACCTTTCTTGATTTGTACTCAGTTCAAGGTGTAGATAGTTGTACTTATGGCTTCTCTCTAGTACTTTAGAGAAACATTCTTCTCCATTATGAGTGTTCTAGTAGAATCCATCACTGATCTATTTCTTCTTCCAGCAATCCTATTCTATGAAGGGGTTCTTGGTGTAGAAGTCTGTCTTTTGATTCCTTTGACAATACAGAACATCTCAAATTCTCTTGATATGAACTCTCCTCGTTTTTCTAATCTCAAACATTTCAAATTCTTTCCTATTTCTTTTTCAGCCCTTGTCAAATACAACTTAAACATTTGAAAGGCATCAGGCTTTTATTTTAAAAACATGATAGTCATCCTCCTAGAGTAATCATCTACAAACAAGATTATATATCTGTCTCATTTGTAACTTTGTACTTTTATAGGTCCACAAAAGTCAGTATGAACAATCTCAAACACTTCTTTAAAAGTATAGGTTTTACTTTTGAAACTTGACTTAGTCATCTTGCCTATCTGACATTGTTTGCACATTACATTGTTAGGCTTTTTCAGTTTAGGCAACCTCTTACTTTCTTCATATTGCTGATACTAATCAGGTTGTCAAAGTTGGGATGACATAGCCTTTTATACCATAGCCACACATCATCAAATTTAACAATAAGACAAGTGGCATCCTCAATATCTAGGTAAAATAGATTGCTCCTAGTTTGGTCTCCTTTTCCTATTAGATTTCCATTGGTGTCATATATCTTGGCAGTTTTATTTCCAAACTCTACTTTTCAACCTACATTGCTTAACTGTGACACACTTAACAAATTGTAATTCAATCCTTCAATATAGTATGCATTGTTACATGAAATCTTCTTTGTAAGCTTAATGGAACCTTTTCCTTTTATTAGACATGGCACATCATTTCCAAATCTAACACTATTTCCATCATATTGAGTTAAGGTGAAAAACTTACTTTTGTCTCCTATCATATGATGTGAGCATCCACTATCAATGATCCATTTGTAATTCTTGTTCACACAAGTTACCAGTGCTATTGCAACATCTTCATCTAACTCATCCTTCATTGCAACATAGACTACCTCATCATCATTTTCATCTGAATCATCTTCTTCTACAATGTAACACTTTTCACCTTTATCTTTGTACTCTTTGGTGTCTTCATTTCTTCTACCTTTGTATTTGTCATTTCCTTTGTAATTTTTCTTTTCTGGACACCTAGTAGCAATATGTCCAACTTCATTGTAATTAAAATAGATGATAGGTAGCTTACCTTTAAATTTTCCCTTTCCTCTATGAAATCTTCTTGCCAATAGTACTTCTAGTTGATTGACATCATCTTCATTAGTGTCACTATCATTGGACACATGTTTTATCCTCCTCCTCTTCCTTTGCTTCTTCTCACCAAAATCTTTTAGTAGCAACTTGGTCTTGAAAGCAAATTCAAGACTTTCTAGCTTGTAGTTGTCAAAATTGGATAGTTCAAATGTAGTGAGTCTTCCAACTAGTCCTTTAAGAGTTATATTGTTCCCTGGAATGCATCTCAATTCCTGTATAGTAGATACTCTAATGGCATAGATAGGTAATAATGTTCTTAAGACTTTTCTTAGAACAATGTCATCTTTAGTATGACTAGTTGCACCTTTTATAGCACTCACTACTTCTTTTATTCTAGCAACATACTGAGCAATGTTCTCACCTTCCTCCATTTTCATGTCGTGAAACTTTCCTCTGAGGCTCTTTGACTTGGCTCTTTGTAAATTCTTATCTCCTCCATAGATGATCTGTAGGCTTTCCCACATCTTGTAAACAGTTTTGCATCCCTTGATGTCATCAAATTCAGTATAGCTGAGAGTAGAGGAAATCTCCAACATTGCCTGATTGTGCTCCTTCTTTTTCTTCATATCTTCAATAATAGGCACACCAACTGGATGAAAATTTTCTACTATGATTGAAGACTATGCATGGTCACCTATTCCTCCAAGATGCAATCTCATTAGACTTTTCCATGCAGGGAAGTTGTCTCTATTGAGCTTGGGCACTTCTCTCTTAGACATCTTGGCCTTTATGCCTCTAGTACCTTCAAACTAGTTTAATCAATAGATGGATCTGATACCAATTATTAGAAATTCTTTAGAATAACTGGGGGGGGGGGGGGGGGGGGGGTGAATCAGTTATTCATGATCCAGATGTCCCAATAAAACCTTTTTTTTTTCTCAGCTTAGTGAACCCATTTAACTATTCATGCATCCAAGCTAAACTTTCTAACTAGCAAGTTACTGATTAATCAACATGCAACAATAAGACATGAAAGATCAACACACATAACAAAATGATTTACATGGAAACCAAATTTGGGAAAAACCACCAGTAACATGTTACCTCTTTCTCACTCTTCTAAAGTGATGCCCTATGAAAGGCCAACCCTATTAAAGGTTACAATACACACTGTTAAGTGTGACCCGATTAAGGGATTTCAATAACCTAATTAGAAGTGAGCCTAGTTAAAGGACTTTAGGCCATTCACATGGAATGCCAACCTATTAAAGGAATTTCTAATGATTGTTAAGTCAACCTTAGTCCAAAGGATTTTTCCCTGATTGATATAATTTTTAGAAAGTAACAATAAGGGCATTTGATCTAATATAGCTTACAAGATATCTTGTAGATTTTAGATCTCTATTTAGTTCACAATTCTGCTTGGCTTTCAGTCTTTGTAGCTCTAATAGCTTTTTCTCTCTTCAAGCTTCTATTTCCTCAAGTACTCTTGCTTTTTGTGTCAATACAGTCACTCTTGTGGTGACTTCATGAAGCAGAGTCTCTGTATTTTGTTCTCTCTTCTCAATGCCTTCTTCTTACCACCACACACTCTAGCCAATCACTTTTCTTCATGACTTGTAACTCCTTAAGTAGGAATTTAGAATACTTTTCCCACTCTATTTTCCCTTGTCTGAATTAGGGTTTGAATGGATTAGGTAGGATATAATGTATCTACCCCTTATATTGTTTCTTTTAGAAACTTCATGTAGAATCCACTTGTAATCACCTGAGATGGTTAATCTTAAATTCTATACCACCAGCTCATCATCCTTATCTTCCACCTAGTTCACAAAATTGAAGTTAACAAACTTGTTGGCTCAGATTTGGTGAATCTCTAACTTTTCAAAAAATGCAGTAGCTTGGCACTATTAATCTTATGATGCTCGGTACATACCATGTTGCTCAACACTTATTACATTTTCACTCGGTATCAACTACATTTTGCTGATGCTCGGTACCTATTGCATTTTTCTTGACACCAACTATGTTACTCGACACACACTAGAATTTTCTTTTACTCGACACTAACTGATATTCTGCTTAGCATGAACTAGCTTTGCAGATAGTCTTAGTATAACCTATTCTTCTAAAGTTTCTAAGTGTAGCCAACCTTTGTGTTTTGAATTATATTATCAATACATTGTTTCACCATTGTCTTAATTGATCCTTGTACTTCATTACATAATCATAACTCAACCTTTCCCTAAGGTGTTGTTGTTACATCTTATTGATTAAATCCTCCTCATTAATCAACTAAGGGATAGTACTTGGATCTTATAAGTAATTGTCTCTCCAACAAATAATAAGTTTGACATCAGTGACAAAACAATGATTGAAAACATTCTTCTTCAACAATCTCTCTTTCTCAATAATGATCTTTTCAATCAGATTTCAACAATCTCCCTCTTTGGCATTGATGGAAAACCACACTAATCAACCAAGTCACCTATAGCATTTTAAAGCTGACTTAGGTTAAAATAGTAAAGCAAATGCCAAAAATAAATCTTGTATTCAAAATTGTTCCTTCTATCAGCATCTTCCAACTTCTTATAATTCCTTCTAAACTTTTTAATATCTCCCTCTTTCAAAGTATTAGGTAATCATCTCCTTTGCTGATACACTATCTCTTTTCTTTTTTCTGCTCCCTCTCTGATCTATCATCCTAATTGATTTATGTTGTCTTGTGCTATTTCTTCCTCTTAGCTACTATTTCTTCCTTTCTTCTTTTCTGCTATTTCTCCCTCTCTTCTTTTGATACTGTAGATTTGATCATTTTCTACTATTTTTCCCTCTTTGACAACAATGCCAAAGACATAACATTTCCACATCTTATCACGCAAATATAGCATTTTTAGTAACTCTAGTTTCACCCTCTATCACATTTCTTGTGATTGATTTGGAATTTTAGTACTTTAATTACTTTAGGAAAAACCTAAAGTACGAATCCTCTACATTAATTTATATCATTTCAACAATCTTCCTATTTGATGCAAGGCAGTTCAGTTGTTTCTCAAACAAACTTAGATAGGGGTAACACCCCTAGCTTACCTCTTAGATATTCAAATGCATATTTACATATGGTTTTGTGAAGAAGTCAGCAATTTGTTCCTTTGAATTGACATATTCCATCTTCACCTCTTTGTCTTCCACTAGTTGTCTTACACAATGATCCTTAATTGCAATGTGCTTTGTTTTGGCATGCATCACATGATTCTTTGATATGTTGATGGAACTAGTATTATCACAATAAAGTATCATGGGTTCAGTTATCTCCTCTTTCATACCTTTTAGTAGATGCTTGATCCATACAATATTAGTATAGTTGATGGAAGCAACAACATATTCAGCTTCAATTGTAGACTGTGAGGTACAACTTTGCCTTTTTCTAGTCCAAGTAACTAGTCTTCTGCCTAAAAAGAGTGCTCCTCAACTGGTGCTTTTCCTGCCATCTATATTTCCTCCCCAATAAATATTAATGTAGGCTTTTAATTCAAAATTTTCATTCCTCTTATAGTATAAGCCAAAGTCATATGTTCCCTTTAGGTACCTCATTATTCTCTTTATTGATATAAGATGTTTTTCTCTTGAGTTTGTAGAAAAACTTACAACTATTCCAATAGACAATACAATATCAGGTCTACTATGTACAACATATTGTAACTTACCAATCATTGACCTATATAGTGTCTGATTTACTTTAGCTGATTCATTATTCTTTGATAACTTATGTTCTGTTATCATAGGTGTACTCATAGGTTTTGAGTCTTCTAGTCCAAATGTTTTTAGTATCTCTTTGATGTACTTTGACTAGGTAACAAATATGCCATACTTCAATTGATAGACTTGTAGGCCAATAAAGAACTTGATTTCACCAAACATTGACATCTCAAACTCATGCTTCATTTGATTAGAAAAATCCTTGCATAAAGCATCTTTTCCTCCAAATATTATGTCATCAAAAAAGATTTTAGATAACAACATGTCCTTACCTTTTTATGTTTTGATGTACAAATTATTGTTTTCATCAGTCCTCTTGAATCCAATCTTCACAATCTTCACAAGATACTTGTGAAGCCTTTCATACCATGCTCTTGGTGCTTGTTTCAGCCCATAGAGTGCTTTATGCAGTTTACATACCATATCCTTGTTGTTGTCATCCACAAATCCTTCTAGCTGCTCTATGCAGATTGCTTCTTCCAATATACCATTCAGAAATGTAGTCTTGACATCCATCTGATAGACTTTAAATCCTTTGTAGGCAACATATGCAAGTAATGTTCTTACTCCTTCCATCCTTGCAACCGGGGAAAAATTTTCTCCATAATCTATTCCTTCTTCTTGGGCATATCCTTTACAAACTAGTTTGATTTTTTTTCTTGTGATCTCACCATTTTCATCTAGCTTGTTCCTAAATACCCACTTGGTACCAATCACATTTTTATTAGCTGGTCTTGGAACTAGGCTCCAATTTTTGTTCTTTTCTATTTGCTCAATTTCTTTCTCCATAGCTTTGCACCAATCATCATCTTCTAGTTCATCTCTCACTATTTTGGGTTTTTTTTGGGTCAACAAGCATGATTCATTCCTTAGTCTATTCCTTGTCATTAGTTTGGTATTCTTATTTCGAATTATTTGTTTAGTGGGGTGATGTCTTCTGACATACTTGGATAGTCTTAGTTCTGTCCTTGTTTCCATGTTTGGTCTTTCAGCTTTAGAGTCACTATGCAGATCTCTTTCAAGTAACTCAACATCTCTTCCATGTGTACTAACTTTAGAATCAAAATGTGCATTTTCTTCATTTTGCAACTCTACATCTGAATGAAACTTGGCATTCACTGGCTATGACTCGACAATTACTAAAACTTGTTGTTGGATCTCCATTTGATTGACAACATCTTCCTCAATAGACATTCCCTCATAGAAGTATGCAAATGATTTGTATTCTTCTGGTCCTTTGATGGGTTCATTATCATGAACTTCTATGTATTCATCAAAATTTACATTTGCACTTTTCACAATTTTTTTAGTGTTAGTATTTAAACACTTATATGCTTTACTTCTTGTGGAGTAGCCAAGGAATATACCTTCATCACTTTTTGCATCAAATTTACCATTTCTATTATCTTTTAGAATACAACTATGAGGCCTCATCTTGACCCATCATAGCATAGATGTTTTATTTCCTATTTTGTTACTTAAGACTGGATATCTCAACATATATTTTGATACTTGATGGACAATAAATTTTGCTACTTATCCAATGATATTTACCTTGTGATCTTCCATTATGATATGTATTAGGACTTAATTGGCATAGTCGATGAATTAATGGATATTTATTCAGTATTTCACTATTATGATAAGTAATGAATTATGATGTGACTCAAATGCTTAATTTGATCTTGTTAGGGAAGTTAGTAATATGTAGGTTTTTGAGGGTTAATGATTAAGTGCTTTATATGTAAATGATGGAGAATAAGAAGTTAATTATGGAATGTGTTATATGTGAATGGTAGAATAACGAAATTATCATGTACTTTTACTTTCATATGTATTTTATATGTGACTTTTCATTGGACTACTGATGCTTGAGTTTAGTGTGCAAGAAAGGAACCATGGAACATAATGGGGAAAAAAGGTATAAACACATGTTAATATGACATTGCCAAAGTGAATCTTTGGAATATTAGTAAACCTCATTGTGATGTGTTTATTTTGTAAATGTGAAAGGTATGTGTGTAGTATATATTTTATGAGTAGATTCAGAACATGTCATACTTGTACTCGTTATGTGGAAATGACATGTTCTCTGAAGATGGATCATGTAGCCACCCTATCTCAAGTTAAATTCCTTAATTAAGAATTAGACTTAATTTCCTTGATTTAGTAAGGGAGACAAGGGTTACCCATAAGAAATTTGGAATTGGACTTTACCTAGCATTGTGAGGGCCAAAAAGTAGCTCTGAGGTGAATTTGAGATGAAAATAAACCCTACTCATGATAGTACTTTAAGTTAGGGGGCTAATAGTGACCACTAGGGTGCCTAGAAGACCTAGGAGACCCCAAAAAGAATGAATTTATATTGAATCCAAATATGGGAGTCATATATAGGGGCAAGGCCAAACTAAAAACTCACTTACCCACTTTCTAACTTTAGAGACCTTTAGGGTTTGGAGGAAGAGGATAATGAGCTCTACTACAACTTTCATTTGCTGTTGCTTGGAGTGAGGTTGGTATCCATGATTCATGATGTATCTTCATTTCATTATAGATTTGATATGGTATTTTATTCATTACATTGTAGGATTGATATGGTGTTTATTCATTCCATTGTAGATTTGTTATGGTCTGCATGTGGTTTGTGAAGAATCTTGTTGTATGTGTGTTGAATGTGAGAAGTTTTATGAGTTTTCTTTCTTGAATCTTATTTTGTTCATGTTGATTGTTTATGTCAAATGGGTATGAAGCATCACTCACCCTTGGGAGGGAAGAGATGCTTGGGTGAAGGGGTTAGTTGGGCTCACCCATGTAGTTGAGAAACTCTCCCATGTGTGGAGATGATTTTTATGTGTTCAATAGAGTATGGACTTCATGATTTCTTGCATTCTTGGGAGATATAAGGAGGTGTATGAAGAAGGGAAGACATTGTTAAGCCTTGAAAGGGCATGTTACTTATGAGAAAATGTGAATATATGTGATTCATGGATTTTGCATTCTCCTAATGGAGAGAGCCCACCTTCACCCTATATCTTGATTCTATGGAAGAATCTATGTGCAAGCCTTGGGATGGGTTGTATTGTGTTGTGTTGAAATGTATTCTTATAGTTTGAATGATATGTGAATGTGAAGGTGTGCAACCATTTGTACCTTGTTTCCCCAAGCTCGGTGGGTGGCATCCTTGAGGCCTAGGATGGGAGGTGAGCCTCCATGGTTCTCCATTTTGTCTCTATTTTGCAGGTTTTACTGATTCTTGGAAACATGGAGTTCATGTAGCTCTTCTATTGTAGAGGAGAATATGACACTACTATATTTGTGAAGAAAATTGTAAACCAAACTCCATCTTGATATGTGATTTTATTTGTCCTTGTAAGAGTGTTGTTATTGTTCTCGTTCATTTCCCATAGAGAGAGTCTTGAATAATCTATGTATTGAAAAGGGTCCTTTCATTGTGTATAGCTTGATATGGTCATTTCACCACCCTTTGTTCATGCTTGATAAGTGTATTAGAAGGAAGATTTGAGAGGATCATTAAGGAGAAGTTTTATTGCATTGATGTTGCTGTTTCATAACCTTGGATATAAATGTATTGAAGAAAAGAGTTAAGCAACATTGTAGACAATAGTAAGATGAAAATAAAACTATCTATTGCTATTCTATGGTACTCCATTCTTATAGAAATAACTAGATGCATTATGTGATCAAACTAGATTCATACATAATTGTAGAATATGTATGCAATAGTTAATGTATTCATATTTAGTTATAGTCAAGAATTGGATGTCAATAATTATGTAAGTTGAATACTTGATGTTCTTGGAATCACAAGCAAGAAGATTTCATTGATGTTCCTATTATAGTATCTTGTAATTAGACTTTGATAATAATATGGTAGTTGTTAAGTGTAACACATTAAGAATGGTTAAGTAAAATATGTATTGGAATACATTATACAATGTTAAAATACCATCAACTCAACTATAAGCAACCATAGAGAATATAGGAAGAAAACTAGGCATATAAGTTTAACTCTAAAAATGAGGCCTGTAGATGCATATTCACTTGCTAGAAAATGTATGGCAATTCAAAAAAATCCTCTCTTCTAAACACAATCAATAAAATAATATAACCAAAATAAAATAAACGTTTCTTAGTAAAACTAATATTAAATAAAACAAAAGTCACCATCATAATATTATTGCCTTTACAAGGAGTCAAAATAAATAAAATAAATAAGGGCCAAGTACATTGTCAGCCCATAAAATAAAAGAATAAAATATATATTTATATAAGTAAAGATATTTAGCCTTGGTAAGAGGTGACAACACCTTAAATACAACAGCTTTCTTTTTAATAAAAAAAAGTGCCCAAAATGGGCGACCATGCATTTAGGGAGGAGTTAGGAAGTTTTCAAAAAAAATATTCATTCAAATTCCCATTTTGCATAAAGGGATGAAAAGATAAGGTGGGCCCTCCCTTGACCCTTCGACACCATCTCCCAAGTCTTCTCCCACGTGAGGAAGGGACAAGGGGTGGGTACTAAAAACACACACACACACACACACACACACACACACACACATCTCCCAAGTCTTCTCCCACATGAGGAAGGGACAAGGGGTGGGTGCTAAAAAACACACACACACACACACACAGATATATATATATATATATATATATATATATATATATATATATATATATATATATATATATATATATATATATATATATATATATATATATATATATATATATATATATATATATATATATATATATAAAAGTTTTAAATTTCAAAAATTGAAAAAAAAAGTTAAGATTAGCTTTAGGAGATTTTTCTTGGAATGTAAAGTATATTGCTTTAGGTTAGATTTGTTAAAGTTTGAATTTTTTAAAATATTATTTTATTTAGTTTGTGTATGGGGAAGATGTTAAGATAGATGGGCATTTAGGTAAGCTTGATTATTATTATTTAATTTAGGAGTATGGGGAAAAGTGTAGGGTAGCTCGATTTAATGTTTTTTTTTTTTGAAGGTTATTAAGGGATTAATATTAAATAGAAACTTAATTAAGTAGTATTTAATAGGTAGATAGTTGGTTGTTTTATTTTTCTTTAAAGAAAAAATAAATTATATATATATATATATATATATAAGGAAACATTAATTTAAGTGTTTTCTTTTAGGGAATATTATGTTAAAAAGAAATTAATGTTAAGGTAGTGTAGTATTATAGAATTTACCTATGGTTAGTAATGTTGTAATGAATGGTAGTTAGTAGATTTTATAGGATACAAATTTTATGTGTAGTTAGGATATATTATGTAATAATCATTGACTGATCAATGTGCACTCACTGAGTATTTTACGGGTTCAAACCTCAATATTGACACTATCGAAGTTATTAGACACATATATAATGATAACCTTAACACAATTTGGAAGCAATTTAACACAAGATATATGTTAGGATAAAAGCATCATAATCCTACCTTATATCCAAGATGTAACTTGCAAGGAACTTCTTAAACCAATGAAGTTGAGAAATTTCTTTACTCTATAATTGAAAATTCAGAAGACCCGGGCAATGTCTGAATCTTCGTCATAACCTGTAATATTAGAATGCAACTTATGCACATTCAGTTATAATAGAGTACCATTCAAGTATAACCACAACTTGATATGAGTGTAAACCCCTTTTTAATTTAAACATCAAGTCATTCGACTAAATTATAAAAATTAACGTATCTTTAAAAAATAAATTTAGTTGCTTTTTTTGCCTTGTTGAATTTTTTGGGCATGAAAACAACATTTGCTACCAAATACTTTGAAATGTTTGACATTAGGTGAGTGACCATACCATAATTCAAAAGGTGTTGCATTTGTACCTTTCTTAATTTGTACTCGGTTCAGGGTGTAGACAGTTATACTTACGGCTTCTCTAGTACTTTAGAGCAACATTCTTCTCCATCATGAGTGTTCTAGCACAATCCATCACTAATCTATTTCTTCTTTCAGAAATCCCATTCTGTGAAGGGGTTCTTGGTGTAGAAGTACGTCTTTTGATTCCTTTGTCATTACAAAACATATCAAATTCTCTTGATGTGAACTCTCCTCCTCTATCTGATCTCAAGCATTTCAAATTCTTTCTGTTTCTTTTTCAACCCTTGCCAAATACCACTTAAACGTTTGAAAGATGTCAGACTTTTATTTTAAAAACATGATAGTCATCATCCTAGAGTAATCATCTACAAACGACATTATATATCTATCTCCTTTGTAACTTTGTACTTCTATAGGTCCACACAAGTCAGTATGAACAATCTCTAACACTTCTTTAGAAGTATAGGTTTTACTTTTGAAACTTGACTTGGTCATCTTGCCTAGCTGACATTGTTTGCACATTACATTATTAGGCTTTTTCAGTTTAGGCAAACCTCTTACTTTCTTCATATTGTTGATACTAATCAAGTTGCCAAAGTTGACATGACATAGCCTTTTATACCATAGCTAAACATCATCAAATTTAACAATAAGACAAGTGGCATCCTCAATATCTAGGTAAAAAAAATTGCTCCTAGTTTGGTCTCCTTTTCTTATCAGATTTCCATTGGTGTTATATATCTTGGTAGTTTTATTTCCAAACTCTGCTTAACTATGACACACTTAACAAATTGTATTCAATCCTTCAACATAGTATGCATTGTCACATGAATTTCTCTCTATAAGCTTAATGGAACCTTTTCCTTTTATTAGACATGGGGCATCATTTCCAAATCTAACACTATTTCCATCATATTGAGTTGAGGTGATGAACTTACTTTTGTCTTTTATCATGTGATGTGAGCATCCACTGTCAATGATCTATTTTTCATTCTTGTTCACTGTCATGTCCCCTTTTCAAATAATTAAAAAATAATAATCTTTGCTAAGGCAAGCAGGCCCAAGAAAGTGAAGTTTCGAAAAAAGGGGGTTAATCTTTGGAAACCGCTGGACTAATAAATGAAAATGATGCATAGACAAGCTCTTCAAGTAGAAGCTCTTCGGATGTAATTTCTTGCAGAAGCTCCTAGCGAGAAATCTCTCTTATATTTTGGTACGGGTGGTGTAGCCCGTCATCAGTGGTATCAGAGCAGGAGTTCCTGAGAGTGCAGACAGATCGCCGAACGTGAGGCAGTTTGCACCAGGACCTTGAGTTGGTTGAAGTTTGTCAAGAAGTTCTTGATTGTGTAGATAGATCGCCGACTGTGAGGCATTTTGCACAAGGTTCTTGTGTTGCATGAAATTTGTCTTCTAAAGACTTGATTATGGAGAAGAGAAAGAAGAAGATGACTTTTGTGATTGGATGGATTCTGAGGATTCCTCGACTTGAGAAATTTAGAGCAAGAAATCAACAATCATTGCTAGTTGATTTGCAGAAGCAAGTGAATGAATTAGAAGCTGAGTTGCAGAAGAGAAGAGCATGTCACCAGAAAAGAGATGTTGATAATTCCTTGCATGTGGAAAAGAAAGATGATCCAGTGGAAGAGCAAGTTGATGAAGAGGAAATCATTTGCGAACCTAAAGTTGAAGAAGATGAAAGACAAGAGGAAGAGCATGAAGATGGCAAGATTTATGAACTTGAAATAGAGCAAGATGATTTGAAGATTGCAACAATGGAGGAAGAATATAGTGCCTTCGTTGGAGATCAAGCAGGTGGAGTAGTTACGTGCATTGTTGACGACATAAAAGAGGCAAGCAAAAATGAAGATGTCAAACAGGTAAATTCTTATGAATCATGGGATGTTGTCTTTGATATGAGTTTAAAAGATATTGATGATGGTTTGCATGAGGATCTTGTTAGTCATGTGTGGTATGCAAAGGAAGATTGGTATGGTGTTGCTGGGTTTATTACAGGTGTGATTAATTCAACAAGATTGGATGAGGATGAGAGTTATACTTGGATAGAGTTCATTGCGAAGGAGTATTTTCAGCAGCAAATAGTTGTTCCAACTAGGTGTTGGAAAAGAAGAAAGAAGGAAATATATCGGCATCGAATACTTGTTCCAGCTATGTGTTGGAGGAAAAGAAAAAAAAACTTTCAACAGTGGCTACTTCATTTTGTGAATCCATATTCACAAAATTTTTCCTACCAAGGGAGTCGGATGCAGGAGCATCATGCATCAGCAAAAAAAAATGTGGAAGATTTGCATGTTGGTTTTCTTGTCCTGTTGAGGTGGAAGCTTGTGGTGAAGATAAAGATGGTTGTATATCTTTCTTTTGGCGTTAAAGTGTGGGACACACTTTTCTATCTACCAAGGGAGTCTGATGCAGGAGCATCTTACATGGAAAAATTAAATTATTAGAAAAAAAAAAAGAGAGGGAAAAAAAAGGGAAAAAAAAAAAAAAAAAAAAAATTGTGGAGGAGAGAGAAAGTGACGAAAATTAGAGGAGAAATAATAAAAAAATAAAAAGGAGAAAAGAAAGGAAAAGGAGATTTCTATTTTCGAGGCGCATAGGTGGCGTAAAAAGAAAAATAATAAAAATAGTTGTCATTCCATTAATCGAGGTGTATAGGTGGCAATTTAGAAGTTTGTGGAAAGATCCTTAAATCATGTATTTAATATTTGTTGGGTGCTTAGTTGTATTTGGGTGGGAATTTAATATTTATTTAAAGGTAGTTGTATTTACCTTTTATCCCACATTGGTTGTGTTTGTAATGTCTTGGGTTAGAAGTGCCTATTTAAGAAAGGCCTATTATCATTTGTAATCAAGTTCAAGGAATGGAAGCTCTTCTAATGGAAGTTGGAGAAATGGAAGCTCTTCTAATGGAAGTTGGAGAAATAGAAGCTCTTCAAGACAAGCTCTTCAAGTAGAAGCTCTTCGGATGTAATTTCTTGTAGAAGCTCTTAGCGAGCAATCTCTCTTATATTTTGGTACGGGTGGTGTGGCCCGTCATCAAAAAATTATTATTAAAATATGTTTCATTAACCTCTCTTGGACGTGAGTTATGGTTATGCCCTCTTTTAAGGGGTTTGGAGGCATTTTGGGCTGATTGGAGAACTTGATTTTGCTCATTTCTTGTTATTCTTCAGAGACTGCCAAACCTGTGGAGAAGGAGACCCAAGAATGGGAGTTTATAGGTTTCTAGGGAGACCCAAGAATGGGAGTTTGCAGGTTTCCAAGAAGGAAAAGGATGGGAGTTTGAAGCCATTCCATGTGCATGCTCATACAGAGTTTGCCTTTGTGCTGAACAGTGTAGATTTGTGGGTTTTCGGGTGTGTTTTTTGTACGAGTTTGGTGTTTTCAATTGAGTATTTCATATCAGTTTGGGTTGCTGCTTTATTTCAGACTTTAAGGTGTTAAAATAGAGCTGAATATATGTATTGGAACGTGATTAAACTTATGAGATAGATTATTAGTGTTTTTGTGGTGTTTCCGGGCATTTTTGTGTTAATTTTGGGAGCCCGATGAGCATAGTTTTTGTCCTACATTTGAGAACTGTTGTGTAAAGGTTATACGGATCTGAAAATGTCATTTTGTAGGCTGTTATACTGCTAAAATTTCTGTAAAAATGTCCTCTTTCATATTTATTAATAATAGGTGAAGCTGTGAAGCTTTTGGCACAATTTCTAGCATACCCGATTTGGGGTTTCTTGAGAAATTTGGTGGATCTTTGTGATATTAGTTGTTTGATCTTGAAAATCTGATTAGAGTTTGGAAATATAATACAAAATCAAAAAAGGGACATTTCAGTGCTATCAAAGCCATGATCTTGCCAGCCTGAGGGTTTGTAGAAGTTGCATGTCAGTTTTGACAACTACCCAGATCTTGCATTTCAATTTTTAGAACTACCCAAATCTTGCATGTCATAATTTATGGTTGCATGTTGCTTCTAATCAGCTGCATGTCAAAATTTATGGTTGCATGCTACTTCTAATCATTTTCATGTTAGTTCTTGGTGAATTTGGTGGTTGTAGAAGTTTGCATGTCAGTTTTGACAACTACCCAGATCTTGTATGTCAGTTTTGACAACTACCCAGATCTTGCATGTCAGTTTTGACAACTACCCAGATCTTGCATTTTTGACAACTACCAAGATCTTGCATGTCATAATTGATGATTGCATGTTACTTCTAATCACCTGCATGAAAAATTTTATGGTTGCATGCTACAGCTAGTCATTTTCATGTTAGTTCTTGCTGAATTTGGTGGTTTCATATTGCTTCTAATCAGTTGCATGTCAAAATCTATGGTTGCATGCTACTTCTAATCATTTGCATGTTAGTTCTTGGTGTTTGAAGAAGTTATATCCTATTGGGGTTACACTCTACTTTATCCAAAATGGACAAGTATAGTACAGAGTCTTAGAGGACACGATCTTGGACAATTGATATCCAGAGTCAAAACAATAGAAAGGATGGTTATTTAGACATTCGAGATAAACTTAGGAAAATAAGCCATGACATGTCTGAACAGTTGGTTGAGCACCACCGTATAATGAATGACATGTTGTCCGACCCAGCTAAGGTGGATAAGTTGACTGGATTTCTATTTGGCAAATTTTCTCACAGGACAGATGACACAACTCCCAAGAACTTGCATGAGGAGTTTGAGAAACTAGCTAATAGCTAGGTAGAGGTCTCAGATTCTACTCTACCATAGGAGGTGGTGGGAAATGATATTACATAGATTGATAGTAATGGTCAACTTGATACTCAAATTGATACAATTGTTTACAGGTCGTCAAAGGGTGATGCCACAGGTATTCAGGATGGTATAGTTACAACAGGCAGTGACTATAGTGTAGTGGGTTCAGATGATGATTATGAGGATGTTGTTGTGTAGGATGGTGAGATACCTGGTAGAGATGAGCATACATTGAGCATTCATGACTTTGCTGAGAAAGAGTACCAGGCACAGTTAGATGCTTCATCACATGAGGTTGAGGCTGGTAGTACTTCACATGATTTTTCTAGCTAGCTGAAGGTGAACAAAGATAGTATTGTGACTTCATTATCTCATCATGACAGGTATGTGGAGTTAGTTGGTATTGGTCATATTACTTAGGTGAGGAGTTTTCTTGAGTTACCAGTTGATTCTAGTTTACGGATATGGACTTGAGATTGTTATATTGGCGTTTGGGATTTAGTTGACTGGAGATCTTTAACACTTTTTGGCAGCAATGTTTGTTTGGGTGCTATCATGGATTTGATTAGCAGATTACATGGTGTTGTCTTTTCTTGTGCCAGTATCTTGTCTGATGTTGGTATTAATTTTTATACATCGATGTTGGGCTTTGTTCATATATCTAGTCGACCATACTTGCTGGAATGTGTTGATGATATTTCATATTTGGCAGTGTGTATAGATGAGTCCCAGGATCATATTGGCATTGATGACATCCAGGAGGATGCAGTGGGTAGTTTTGAAGACTTAGTTTCCTTGGGTATAGAGGAGTTGGATAGCAATGCTAATGTTTTTGATACTCCGTATGTTGATATGAGCTTTAGATTTGATTCACAGGATATGGATGGTAATACTCTAGAGACTAGTAACTTTGAGGATACTCCTTTAGATAGTGCATCAGAGGAGGTTTGTAGGAGACAGTCAAGCCAGTGCCATCATGTGTCTAATCAGTTGAGAGTTAGTGACTGAGACATTGCTATCACTTGCCAGCATTTTGATGTTGCTCGTTAGTTGTTAGCAGTTTATGGATGGGGTTCTCCTACTAGTGATGAGCAGGGAGGTAGTTATCTTTCCTTGACAGAGTTCCACTCTTTATGGGAGGCTATTTGGATTTTGAGATAGAATTATATGTAGTTGGTAGCCGACAGAGATTATCTTATGGAGTGGGGCAGTACAGCATATGATGCATTGTTGGCCAAGGAAGATGAGGTGAGTGAGCTTACTGAGCAGCTTGAGGTGACTTCTGGGATTCTTGAGAGTACACAGTTGTCTTTCAAGGAGTCACAGTTTCATTTGGCTAAGGTGACCATGGAGTTAGAGCAACTACAATCTTTACCTGATTCTATACAGTCACAAGCTGTGGTGTTTGGTGATCCGAGGATGTCCATGGCCGAGATTGTCAGAGACAGTGGAGATGGGGATGCATCCATCCTTGATACTAACATTGGCATATCAGGTTCATTCCCACTAGAGTCAGGTTCAGTTGAGTTGGGTGTTGTAGTAGATTGTTGTATGCCTAACATGGTGGTGGCCTCTAGTACTGATAGCATGAAGACTAGAGATGTATCAAAGATCATGTGTGATGTTGGTGAGTCGGCAGTTGGCATGGTTCCTGCTAGTAATACTACTCCCTTGGTGATATCTTCGAAGGTAGTAGTCATTTCCAAGATGGTTAACGATCAATTGTAGTTAGTTTCATCTAGATTACAGTCTGAGCCACTGACTGAGATTGGCGAATTCTATCGGCATTACACTGTGAGGTACGCTCATCAATTTACCTTTGATGACCATGTTGATGAGATGATGATACAGAGATGTACTTTGGTTCCTAGTGCTTATCATCAGTTATGGGACAGTTTGATGCCTCAAGATGAGAGTTATGATGGGCATGACATGGTGATAGGTTCTGCAGTTGACAGCTTGATAATATGTGACTTAGAGCAAGAGTTTGGGAGTGATGCTTCAGTGGGTGTTGTTATTGATTCTACTCCTTTGGCTATGACATCTCCTGACTTAGCTAGTGATCAGTCACAGTGGGTTGTATCACTTGTTCATGGTGAGCTGTTGACTGAGGTTGGTTTTTTTAATCAACATTATATTGCAGGGTATGTACATCAGTTAGCATTTGATCCTTGTTTTGAGGAGTTGATGGCAGGAAAATTTGGCTTGGATTCCATTTCTTACTCTTTATCTTGTAATGACTTTTCACCATCAGTAGTGCATGGGAGTTATGGTTATGAGATAGTGGCTGATGATTTGTAGAGTTGTGTTGACTACAGGAGTTGTACAGTGTGTGGATTCTCCATACTTGGTACAGTTTCATTCGAGAGCGTTCACCATTGTTGTAAAGTTGGATTGTACATTCCGTATAGGCCAGTGGGATGCGTTGATGGTATTTACTGTGTTGGTAGTTTGATTTGTCCACTTTACTTAGGTTCTAATGTTCTAAGAGTTTGTGTCTCATGGGTTTTTGACTGTGGTAGTGGTGATTTTGGAGTTTGGTTGAGCTATAATTGTCAGTTTGATTATGGATTCTTCTTGGTCATATTGCAGAGGATATTGCAGGAGCCTGTGTTAATTGGTAGTAGTATAGTTCATGACTACATTTGGGATCCAGGTGGATTGATTGGTTTATTGTTCAGCCGTTGCTTGAGGACAAGCAATGTTTGGGAGGGGAGGACTTGTCATGTCCCCTTTTCAAATAATTAAAAAATAATAATCTTTGCTAAGGCAGGCAGGCCCAAGAAAGTGAAGTTTCAGAAAAAGGGGGTTAATCTTTGGAAATCGTTGGACTAATAAATGAAAATTATTATTAAAATATGTTTCATTAACCTCTCTTGGACGTGAGTTACAATTATGCCCTCTTTTAAGGGGTTTGGAGGCATTTTGTGCTGATTGGAGAACTTGATTTTGCTCATTTCTTGTTATTCTTCAGAGGTTGCCAAACCTGTGGAGAAGGAGACCCAAGAATGGGAGTTTTTAGGTTTCCAAGAAGGCTAAGGATGGGAGTTTGAAGCCATTCCATGTGCATGCTCATACAGAGTTTGCCTTTGTGCTGAACAGTGCAGATTTGTGGGTTTTCGGGTGTGTTTTTTGTATGAGTTTGGTGTTTTCAGTTGATTATTTCATATCAGTTTGGGTTGCTGCTGTATTTCAGACTTTAAGGTGTTAAAATAGAGCTGAATATATTTATTGGGATGTGATTCAACTTCTGAGATATATTATTAGTGTTTTTGTGGTGTTTTCGGGCATTTTTGTGTTAATTTTGGGAGCCCGATGAGCATAGTTTTTGTCCTACATTTGAGAACTGTTGTGTAAAGGCTATATGGATCTGTAAATTTATTTTTGTAGGATTTTATGCTGCTGAAATTTCTATAAAAATGTCCACTTTCAGATTTATTAATAATAGGTGAAGCTGTGAAGCTTTTGGCACAATTTCTGGCATACCCGATTTGGGGTTTCTTGAGAAATTTGGTGGATCTTTGTGATATTAGTTGTTTGATCTTGAAAATATGATTAGAGGTTGGAAATATCATACAAAATCAGAAAAGGGACATTTCATTCACACAGGTTACCAGTGTTGCCTCATCTTCATCAAACTCATCCTTCATTGCAACATAGACTACCTCATCATCATTTTCATCTGAATCATCTTCTTCTGCAATGTAACACTTTTTGCCTTTGTCTTTGTACTCTTTGCTGTCTTCATTTCTTTTGCATTTCCATTTTTCATTTCCTTTGTAATTTCTCTTTTTTGGACACCTAGTAGCAATATGTCCAAATTCATTGCAATTAAAATAGATGATAGGCATCTCACCTTTAAATTTTCCCTTTCCTCTATGAAATCTTCTCGCCAACAATGCTTCTAGTTGATTGACATCCTCTTCATCAGTGTCATTGTCACTGGACACATGTTTTCTCCTCTTGTTCTTCCATTGCTTCTTCTCATCAAAATCTTTTAGCAACAACTTGGCCTTGAAAGAAAATTAAATACTTTCTACCTTGTAGTTGTCAAAATTGGATAGCTGAAATGCAGTGAGTCTTCCAACTAGTCCTTTAAGAGTTAGATTGTTCCTTCTAATGCATCTCAATTTGTATATAGCAGATACTCTAATGGAATAGATAGGTAATAATATTCTTAAGACTTTTCTTCTAGAACAATGTCATCTTCAATATGAATGGTTGCACCTTTTATAGCACTCACTACTTCTTTTATTCTAGCAACATACTAAGCAATGTTCTCACCTTCCTCCATTTTCATGTTGTCAAACTTTCCTCTGAGGCTCTCTGACTTGGCTCTTTATACATTCTTATCTCCTCCATAGATGGTCTGCAGGCTTTCCCACATCTTGTAAGAAGTTTTGCATCCCTTGATGTCATCGAATTCAACATAGTTGAGAGTAGAGGAAATCTCCAACATTTCCTTATTGTGCTCCTTTTTCTTCATATCTTCAATAGTGGGCACACCAATTGGATCAACATGTTCTACTATGATTGAAGACTGTCCATGGTCACCTATTCCTCCTAGATGAAATCTCATTAGACTTTACCATGCAGGGAAGTTGTCTCTGTTGAGCTTGGGCACTTCTCCCTTAGACATCTTGATATTTATGCCTCTAGTACCTTCAAACTAGTTCAATCAGCAAATGGCTTTGATAGCAATTGTTAGATTTTTTTTAGAATAATTGAATCAGTTTAATCAAGGTTTGGATGTCCCAATAAAACCTTTTGTTTTCTAAGCTTAGTGAACCCATTTAACTATTCATGCATCCAAGCTAAACATTCTAACTAGAAAGGTACTAATAAATCAACATGTAATCGTAAGACATGAAAGATTAACACACATAACATAATGATTTATGTGGAAACCAAATTTGGGAAAAACCCAGTTAAGGGATTTCAATCACCCTATTAGAAGTGAGCCTGGTTAAAGGACTTTAGGTCATTCACATGGAATGCCACCTTGTTAAAATGTCTATTAAGTTAACCTTAAACCAAAGTATTTTTCCCTGACTGATACAATTGTTAGAGAGTAACAATAAGGGCTTTTGATTTGATACAACTTACAACATATCTTGCAGATTTTAGATCTCAATTCAGTTCATAATTTTGCTTGGCTTTCAGGCTCTGTAGCTTTGACAACTTGTTCTCTCTTCAAGCTTCTATCTCCTTAAGCCCTCTTGCTTGTTGTGCCAATATAGTCACTCCTATGGTCACTTGATGAAGTAGAGTCTTTGTACTCTATTCTCTCTTCTCAATGATTTCTTCTTACCACCACACACTCCAACCAACTACCTTTCTTCATGACCTGTAACTCCTTAAGTAGGAATTTAGAATACTTTTCCTACTCTATTTTCCCTCGTTTGAATTAGGGTTTGAATGGATTAGGTAGGATACAATGTATCTACCCCTTATATTATTTCTTTTAGAAACTTCATGTAGAATCCACTTGTAATTGCCTAAAAATGGTTAATCTCAAATTCTGTACCACTAGCTCATCATCCTTATCTTCCACCTGGTTCACAAAATTCAAGTTAACAAACTTGTCAGCTTAGATTTGGTGAATCTTTGACTTTTTAAATAATGTAGCAGCTCGACACTATTAATCTTTTGATGCTTGACACATACTATGTTGCTCAACACCTATTACATTTTCAGTCGGCATCAACTACATTTTACTGATGCTCAACACCTATTGCATTTTGCTCGATACCAACTATGTTACTCAACACACACTAGAATTTTCTTTTACTCGACACTACTTGATATTCTGCTCGACATGAACTAGCTTTGATCGGCACCCACTATCAACTTTGGTCAATCTTTGGAGACAATCTTAGTATAACCTGTTCTTCTAAAGTTTCTAAGTGTAGCCAACCTTTGTGTTTTGAAGTATATTATCAATACATTATTTCACCATTGTCTTAACTAATCCTTGTACTTCATTACATAATCATAACTCAACCTTTCCCTAAGGTGTTGTTGTTACATCTTATTGATTAAATCCTCCTCATTAATCAACTAAGTGATAGTACTTGGATCTTATAAGTAATTGTCTCTCCAACAAATAGCAGGTTTGACATTAGTGACAAAATAATGATCGAAAACATTCTTCTTCAAAAATTTCTCTTTCTCGACAATGATCTTTTCAATTAGATTTCAACATTGAGAAGTTTAAGTTGTTCAATAAATAAGTTGAGAATGAACCTGGATTGAATATTAAATGTTTAAGATCTAATAGAGGTGGAGAATTTACTTCAAATCAATTTAAAACTTTTTGTGAAGTAAATGGTATTGAGAGACATCTTTCATCCCCTTAAAGACTTGAGCAAAAGAGTATAGATGAGAGAAGAAACATGTATGTAATAGAAGTAACAAGAGATATGATATTTGAAAATTATCTATCAAAGACATTCTAGAGAGAAGCAATAAATGCAATAGTACATACAATGAATAGAGTGCAAATCATAAAAGGTACAGGCAATACTTATGAATTATGGTTTTGACATGCACCATCATTAAAGTACTTAAATTTTTTTGTGGTAAATGATATATCAAGAGAGATGGTGACATTGGTAAGTTTGATGCAAGAAGTAATGAAGGTATGTTCCTTGGTTATTCATTGAAAAGAAAAGCTTATAGATGTTTTAATAAAAGAACTAAGACTATTATTGAGAGCACAAATGTTAAAGTGGATGAGAAGTTTGAATTTAGGAAATAGTACTTTATTACAATTCATATGAAAAAATATAATCATAAGCCTAATCAAGAAAATATTGAGTTGTTTTGTGAAATTAACAATTACTTGCAGAATGAGATCCATTTTATGGAACTAAGTGAGGAACCAAGTGTTGAGGCTAGAGAAAAAATAAGAGTTGAGATAGTGACAACAAACAAGAATTTGACAAAGAATTACCCTAATGATTAGATTATTCAAAGAAAAGATAGAGGATTTATGAAAAGAAAAAAGGTACATGAAGAATTGTGTTTGATTTTTTAAGTTGAGCCTAAAAGTACTAATGAGACCTATAAATATGATAACTAGATTCAAGAAATGAAGGAAGAATTAGTTTAGATTATGAAAAATGACACATGGAAATTAATTCCTAGACCTAAGGATATAAATGATATAGGAACTAAATGGGGTTTCAGAAACAAGATGAATGAACAAGGTGAAGTTGTGTGATATAAGTTAAGATTTGTATGGAAAGGATACTCCCAACAAAAAGGCATAGACTATGAAGAGACATTTGCACCTAGTGCTAAAATTGAATAAGAAAATTATTGGCTTATGCAACTAATAAGAAAATCAAAATATATTAGAGGGATGTGAAGTTAGGATTTCTGAATGGAGAACTTGAAGAAGAGGTCTACATTGAGAAGCCTAAAGGATTTCCTTTGATAAAATAAGGAGATATGATATACAAGTTAAAGAAAGAATTGTAGGTATTAAGGAAAGCACCTAGAACTTGGTATACGAGGTTGGATAACTATTTGACAAAATTGGGATTTGCTAAAGGTATTGCAGATAGTAATCTGTATTTGAAATAAATTGAGAGTGATTTATAGATTGTTGTGATATTTATAAATGATATAACCTTTGAAGGTAACAATGAAAAAAGTGATAAATTTGCTAATGAAATCAAGAATGAATTTGAGATGATCATGATTGGTGAGATGAAGTATTTCTTGGGTTTGCAGATTGTACAAAATAGTGATGGTATTTTTGTATCATAGACCAAGTATTTGAAAGACTTGTTGAAGATATTTGGTTTGGAAAGTTGTAATCCTATTGGTACACCTATGGTAACTGTTCATAAGTTATCTAGCAAAGATGATCCACCTATTGTTGAGTAGGAGAAGTATAAATCTATGATTGATGGTTTACAATATTGGACTCACACAAGACCAGATATGGACAATACATTTTGAATAGTGGCAAGATTTCAATACGATTCTAAGGAATCACATTATGTAGCAGTAAAAAGAATATTCAAATATTGCAAGGGTACACCTAATTTTGGGTTGTGATATGATAGATCAAATGACTTTACTCTATGTGCACCAATCTAACAAAGATGATCCACCTATTGTTGAGTAGGAGAAGTACAAATTTATGATTGGTGGTTTACAATATTGCACTCACACAAGACTAGATATAGACAATACATTTGGAATAGTGGCAAGATTTCAAACTGATCCTAAGGAATCACATTATGTAGTAGTAAAAATAATATTCAAATATTTGAAGGGCACACCTAATTTTGGGTTGTGGTATGATAGATCAAATGACTTTACTCTATGTACAGATATTGGTGAAGATTGGGAAAACAATATGGATGACAAAAAGAGTACAAGTGGTAGGGATATTTCCACTAGAACTTTTGAGCATTAGAGAGATTGAAAGCATGACTATGTGTTGCATTCATGACTATGTTTGTCATTGATGACAACATACTAATAAGATAGGCTAAGTAGCAGATAGTGTTTGAAACCGTATGGTTTGAGGTTTCCTAATGAGGTCAAGTAGATAAATTCAAAGATTTTCTTACCATATGGTTCTCTCCTTAAAAGCAAGGAAATTCCTTCTTCAATTCTTCTATCCTCCTTAGTTCTTGATCTGCTTCTACTAGTATAGTCTCCACTAGTCCTTGCACTTCTTGACAAGGAAGGGTGAACACTTAATGAACTAAAAGTAGTTTAATCTCTAGAAAAACCTCTAGATTGCTTCAAGCTCACTTTTGCTACTTCCAATCTTCTAAGAAGATTGTTTCTAGTAAAATTTTCAGTGCAAGGTATCACTTGCTCAATAATTTGTGCTATCTACTCAAATGGTGGTGTCAAAGTTTTAAAGATCTTCCATATAATACCATCTTCTTCTTTAGATCCATTGCAATACTTGATTTTTGCAATAATTTTTGATATTCTAGCAATATAGCTTCTTATAGAATCATCTTCTATCATCTTAGCATCTTGAAACAAACATATCCAATTTTGTAATTTGATTCTCTTAGCAAGCACATCACCTTCAAAGGTAGATTCTAACTTGCTGTCCAAATTTTATGAGATGTTTCTAAGGATTTTACCTGATTATGTTCATTTTTAGGAAGAGATGACTATAATGATTCTCTAGAAATTATATTGCTCATAAATATATATCTTTCAACTTCATTTCATTCTTCAAGTTTTTTTTTTTCCAAAATCTTTTTTCCATTCTTTGTCACCAGCCAATATGCTAGACCCATACATAGTGAATGAGTCTTCCTCTTCTCTTTCCAGCTATCATAGTTAACTCCATCAAACTTAGGAATTTCATTTCTAAAATGACCTGCCATTGATCTCCTTAAGATATTAATATTTTCCTTCAAGGATCTAATGCTTTGATACCAATTGTTAGAAAGTAAAGCCCACCAAGATAGCTGAAAGGGTGGGGGAATCAATTATCTAATCAATATAACTTTATCATCCTTATTAAGCCTTAAGCATGTGAACAATATAATCAACGCCCATAAGAAGATACATATATACAATAACACCAGATATGTTAACTAGGGAAATGCTTGATCAAAGGGAAAACCCAACTAGGGATGGTACCCACAAAATGATGTTCTAATATTTAATGTTCCTTGTAAGAGGATGGACTCTATTAGGAGCCAACAAAATACATTTAGTACATATCAGTCCTTGTTAGGAGACTTTGAATCTCTGTTAGGAGATTCCAACCTGTTTAGGAGTTGTAGAAATTAGATGGACCCACTATCCAAACAACTTTAGGGGAAAGATTACTAAACTCACTTTCCAAATGATCTCTATATTATTCCTTGATGAATAATAGAAATGAAATAACTCAAACTCCTTCTCTTTCCTCTTGATTGGACCAAGCCTCTTTCGATCTCAATACCAGATCTTTGAACTCAGATCACAGTGATCCCTCTAATGACATACACACATTTACCAACTTCACATATCACTTGCTTAATTCACCCTTGCATGGTCACTCATTTCTCTTGCACACATAAATCCACACACTTCATCACAAGGAAAATAACCTTCCTTTGTACTATATCCTCAAAATAATTTTTGAGTTTTCTTTGAGTCTTGCCCAATTAATTATAATAGGACCTAATTAGGATATTACAATTTATTACATCCTTTCACAATTACAAATCACTCTTGGCTCATAGTGAATACAACTTCTCACATATTTTTCATGTGTGATATCTAATCTCATGCACTTAGTGATGTTATCATCAGGCTATCTATTGTGATTGTCTGACTTTTCTTATCATGATTCTATCCTTGTTAAGAGATACAATGCAATCATCAGAAACTACTTCTTAGATACTCTATCTACACATTGTCTTATGTAATTCTTGAATAACTCTCACATGTCTTCACCTCTATGCATGTGCACTTGTCCACTTCATCAAGACACAATGCAAAACGTATCCTCAACTGCACTGAACCTCATTTTTACTACATAGTTCGTACAACCTTGTTCTCTATTTTCTACTCTGCTAGTCTTTACAAAAACAATACTATGTTGACATCAATGACAAACATAGTCATGAATGCAACATGTCAATCATGCTAACAAACTCTCCAATGCTTTGGATACTCCCCCAAAAGAGCATTACTAACATTCATGCTAACAATATCATCATAGGTTAAAAATAATATATCATCATAGATAAACATAACAAGTTATTATATATTACAGAAGAAAATAATAATAAACTAGATCTAGACTAAAATATATTATGATCAAATAATAATAAAACCAATAAAATCATAATATTATCAATATTTAATTTACTTATAGTAAGTTGCTAAATTAATTAATGTCATTTAGTACAATTTAAAAAAAGTTATTATTCTCAATATAATCTTATTTATATTAAATGATTAATTTTTGGAATGTGATCCCTAAAATCTTGGGGAATAAAATATAATATTAACAAACCTCCTAAAAAGAGGTCCTCTAAGACCAAACCAATTAAACCAATCATATTTGAGATAAATATTTAGTGTAATATATAAAATTCATCAATAAACTTAATAAATTTAGAAGTATGTCAAATAAATTTTTTTGGTTATGACTGGTGCAAAATAAGTAACTAATTGTGCACAAGTGAATACAATATACCACGATAATTGAATAATCTAGATTTTTGAAAAATTGCCATTAACATATTTCTTGCAAAATTCAAAAGAAAAACTATTAAACCAATTTAATTATGTTGAAATCATTTAAAAATCATTCCACTCTAATAAAATCATGGCTTTGAGAGCCTTTGAACTTTTTCCCTACAATCTTAGCCTTAATATTTCTAGCTATAATTTTTTTTTTCAAAATGAGCTAAGTGTAACATAATATTTTCTTCATTAAATTATAATTTTGACAAATCTTTTCTTTTCATTTTTTGATTTATTCGAAGGAATTATTTTCACTGCTTGTTGACATGAATAAAAAATATATATATTGAAGAATTAATAAACACAACTGACATACAACATGGTAGATTAGAAAAGTTAGTAATAGGAGAGCTTTCACATGGCTCTAGCATCATTTTGGCATTCTAACCAAACTTGTTGCAAAAAAATATCATTATGCATCAGACCAAATTAGATGAACCCTTTAATTTGAAATACATCTAATTAATTTGATCAATCATGAAGCGTTAAATTCATTATCTCCCATTATTCACCAGAAATAAATTAAAACCATGTTATATTTAAAAAAGAATGTCTCCCCTATAGTTATTAATCAAATATTACTATTTAAAACTACTGCACATTGAATATAAATGAGATTATCTTCTTGGGACATAATCCATCACAATCAACTCAAGATGGATTTAAAAGCATTAGTTGAAACATCAAGATCAACAAATCTGGCATAGTGCATAAAAATATATCTCTAAGACTAAACAAACAAATACAATAACACCCAACAATTGATGTCATCCCTTGCCATTAGAATAATTTAGTTTCTTTAAAAAATAGTGATTAAAGACATAAAATTCTCCTAAATGAAAGTAGAACTCACATTTATGAAGAGAGACAACATGATCCTTTCGACTTTTGCAAGAATCAACCATTGCTTTATTATTATCAGAATAACATGATACCCATACAACTAGGCAATATACCCATATAACTAGATTAGATCATAAGTATGGATAGTAAGAAAAGTTAACAATTAAACCTTCTGTAGCTTAAAAAGTTGAATTTAGAATTGGTAGCAGCCATGAGAACTAGAATTTGGGTTCATTAGCGAGACAAGCTGACTTTATAAGCTCTAAGAAAATATTTGTGATTAAGTTTCCAGCAAAGTCATATTAGCCGCTCATAATCAAATGTTTAATAACCATGCCATTCAAAACATTAATGTTCAAAAGTTCAATGCCACCATGCTCATATAAACATATAAACCACAAAAATGTGGTTATTATAAAATTATTACAGTCCTAATTAAAATTCAATGTGTTATTCTAGGATTCAAAATTGTAGGATGCAAAAGAATCTCATGTATCTAGAACATAAATTATACTTTCAAATACTACCATTACTACCCTTCAAACATTGCAAAACCTAGAAAGAACAAAATATTACCATCATAAATAACCCTTATAAATATACCAATATAAAAGCCTAGAAACCACAAAATGCTATCATTATAGAAATGTTATTTGACACGATGAGATTTAAAATGTTGCTTCTTGATTCAGGTGTGTATAATCTGAAGAAGTCTATAAAAAGTTGTTTAATAAATTTGTGTTTGGAAGAGAAAAAATTAAGATAACTTGCTATTTTTTTTTTACAAAATAAGGATGAGAAACAAAAAAATTAACTTTCAATTTTAGATTTGAGATTTATTTGGTAAGTTTTTTAAAACATAAAGAATATACAAGCATAGCTATTTTCATAAGTAGAAAAGAAAAATAATGGTCTATCAAGAAAATTAATTTTTACAAAGCTTACCAGCTAAATAAAATATAATCTCACCCCAACTAAAAAATTAAATATATTCAATAATCATTAATTTATAAATAAATAAAATTAAATTAATGAAAAATCAATATAAAAACTCAAACATAAATTATAAATTAAATAGAATAATAAAAATACTCAAATAATATTTTGTATAATACACGGTATTAGACTCATTTATATAAAGGAAATTCCAACTCGGAGTTTAACTCCATAGCAGCTGAAGTGTTTAGAAACAGAGCAGACATATAATCGAACTAACAGACATTTTCAAAGTACAACACTTACCCCGCGATCAAGGAATTGTAGTAATAGCTCCACCAGATTCCCCAGTGTTCCTTCCTCAATTGGGGATTTTAAGGATACACGCAGACGCTTCAGACGGTGCAGTTTGCATACGTCGTGCAAGAAAGCCTCCCACAATTCCCCTCCTTTTCTCTCCTCCCCTGAATATGCAAACGCTGTCGCGGACTGCCACATGTCGAGCTCTTCCAGAGCACTGAGCTTTGATATGTCTGACGAAACGAATCCCAAATCACGACAGTGAGCTAGCTTGAGAATTCGGAGACTTTTCATCTTGTTTATCATGGACGGAATACTCTTCAGAGGGGAGAAAGACAGATCTAGAAACTGCACTGAACCCAACTCATATATTCGATGAGGGATTACCTTGATCTGGGTATTTGAAAGCTGGAGATAGACGACATTCTTCATTCCGTCAATGGTCCTTGGCAAGAATTTGACGGGCGTGTTGCTTAGATCGAGCACCTTCAACATATTCAGCTTCTCCAGAAACCCCTCCGGAACCACCTCAAATGTGTTCCACCTCAGCAACAGAGTCACCAGGTTCTCGCAATCAAAAGTTTCTGGGAGAGATCTGATTTGGTTATGCATCAGTGATATCCTCACCGTTGCTGCATTTGCAATCTTTGGAAACTCTGCTAAACTCTGCCCTGCACGGAACAGGGCACTCTGCTCGACCTCAGCGACGTGTACTGCCATATCTCTCAGCACATCGTGTATTCTCAATTTCCGAATTTCGAGACCATTTTCCTCTCTAACCTCAATCTCAACTAAACATCGGCTCTCCAAGATCCTGAGAATACTATGGCGAGCCTGCTCTCTGCTTTTCACCAGGCCCTCTGCCAACCACAATTGAATCAACTCATCTGCATCGATTTCCTCTGCTTCTCTATAAGCGGCCAAGTACAGGAAACAAATCTTGAGCTCATCTGTTTCCAGAGCGTCGTAGCTGTGCTTCAATGGCTTGAATAAGTCCCTCAGAATCTCTTCATGAATGCGATAGAAGTGGGGATCGATCGCCTTGAGTTCCTGGAGAACATATTCCCAATCAGAAGCGGAACTGCCGTGAAGGTGCGGCACTGTTCGAGCAAGGGTTTTAATGGCGAGGGGATGCCCTTTGCACTCCTTTGCGATGCCTTTTGCCGAGGACTCAGTCTCACTGTCCATTTGCTGATCCTCGCCAGCTGCAAAGGCTCCTCTGCAGAAAAGCTCCCAACCTTCTTCCTCCGGCAGATGCTTCATTTCGATCATCCTGTCTGCTTTCATGCTCTTGCACACATTCCTATCCCTGGAAGTCAGCAAGACCTTTGCTTTATTCTCGGAAAGAGTAATTCCCAAATTGGAAACATCCACCCTTTTCCACACATCGTCCAAAATGAGCAACAGTCGCCTCTCCTTGAAAACCGAATGCAACGCCCCTGCCGCCTCGTCGATGCTCCAACCGGATCGCCAAGGCAATTCGATTCTCTCACAAATCCGTCTCTAGAGGTCAGATATATTGAAGTCTTTGGACACAGTAACCCAAATGACAAGCTTAAAGAAATCAACTACCTTTTCATTGTTGTTGATCTGTTTGAGCAGTGACGTCTTCGCCACGCCGGGCATTCCGTAGACGCCAACGACACGAACAGAGTCATCTTCCAGCAGCCATGTCTCCAGCTCAGACAGCTTCTCGTGAACATATTTGCCAACCAGCTCGTTCTCCATCGGCTGTGTCAGCGCCCCCGGAGTTTCTCCAAGCTCTCCATTTTTAGGAAAATCGGATTCTTTCCTCTTCGGAAGCTTATCCATCTCCTCTATACAATTACGGATCTTATGACTATTTTTGGGGACATGGAGGCAGTGAGAGCAGCACCCACACAAGCGACGGTCCTTGCTTTGATCGTACTGCAGAAGCACTTCTTCAGCAGATTTGACGATTTGCTCTTGTGTGTTGAGCCAATTCCTCACGACTGGTACAGGTTGCCGACCTTTCCCGCTCAACTGAGTGTTAATATGATCGGCTATGCCCTTCACGCGACGTATCTCCTCGGCGAGGCTTTTGGCATCCTCGGGTACCCTGGTTAGGTGCTTAATCTCACTCACCATTGTTTTCAAGAAACTCTTTATACCCTCGCTCGCTAGTCCACTGACGATTTCCATTTGGCCAACGCAAATAGAGTCCTAGGAAAAATAAATAATACAGTCAAGATAGTGGGCTCACGGAAGCAATCGATAAGTGCACAGGTTTTTATAAGTGTTTTTGGACGAGGATCTCTTTAATCTCTTTCTCCTTGTATTGGCGAAGATATCTCGAGCATGGCGTGCTGTGGGGGTCTAAAGATGGCCCAGTTTCTTCCTTTCACGTTGTTTCCACAGATGCTTGCCATTCCAATTTGGCACAGCTTCTAATTTTATCGTTATATTCTGGAGCGCGTGGAGAGTGAACAAAAACAGAGAGATTGACACACTAGAAAAAAACTCAGGAAATGAGCCACAACATATCAATCCAAACTTTAGCGCTGAAAAACTCTAGGCCCAGCCAGTCTATTTATAGCTGAATGTACAGAGCATTCTAAAGAAGAGTTTGGTAATGTTTTTAATGAGAGTAGTTGGCAATTGGAAGGATGGCCGCCTCTAGAAACATCTTGGTCGGTGCCGACCATACTGTGCGGTGTAATTAATTTATGTTGACATCCCCCCTAAATTAATTACAATAGCTATACTAGATATCTACTATGTAAATATCCCCCCATAATCTACATATGATGGGTCCCGGCCTAAAGCCTTGTTAGGTACCCATTTACAATCTATTATCTCTTAAATACAATGGTTGGAATTCATAAGAATCCCCCCTGAATGACAACCATGAGACAATTATGTCACTGCTCTTAAGCCCAAAAGATGTCGAAGAGATACAAACTTGGCTTCACTTAAAGCCTTGGTGAATAAATCAGCAATCTGGTCCTTTGTCTTGCAATATTGAAGATGAATCACCTGTTGTTGGAGGAGATGCCTGATATAATGATGATAAACTTCAATATGTTTGGTGCGAGCATGGAACACGGGATTCTTAGACAATGATATGGCACTTTGATTGTCACAAAGAAGTAGAGAAGGCCTTGCATGATGTTGCTTAAGAACTGATAGAATAGCTCGTAGCCAAGTGATTTCTTTTGCTGCTTTGTTTGCCGCAGTATATTCAGGTTCTGTAGTGGATAGAGCTATGGTAGATTGCTTTTTACTGCACCAAGAAACGAGACCTGCACCAAGATAGACAACATAACCTGTAGTGGACTTACGATCATCCATGCATCCTGCCCAATCAGAATCTAAATAGCCAATAAGTGAAATATCTCCATGAAATGAATAATATATGCCCATCGTTAAAGTCCCTTTCACATATCTTAGTATTCTTTTAGCAGCTATCCAATGTGGGACTTTAGGTGAGCTCAAAAATCTGGAAACCACACTAACTGCAAAAGAAATATCAGGACGAGTGTGTGTTAAATATACAAGACTACCAACCAATTGCCTATATAAGGTAGGATCAACATCTTCACCTTCCATGTCCTTGCTTAATTTCAACCCCGAAGCAATTGGAGTAGATACACTTTTACAATCTATCATTTGAAACCTCTTCAATATGTCTAGGGCATACTTAGTTTGAGAAAGATAAAATCCATCATCTTTTTGCCATACTTGTATACCAAGAAAATAGTGTAGAAAACCAATCTATTTGTCATCTCAAATGTATTTTGCAAGCTTAACTTTATGTTATTAATTTTATCCATCCTATGTCCTGTGATAATAAGATCATCAACATAAAGAACAATGATTATGATATCACCACTAGCAAATTCCTTCACATACAAATTTGGATCATGAGGACTATTATGGAAGCCTGGAATTTGAAAATATTCATCAATTTTAGCATACCAAGCCCTTGGAGCCTGTTTGAGACCATATAAAGACTTCCTTAATTTGCAAACCAAATGTTCTTTCCCTTGTATTTCAAATCCTTGTGGCTGAGTCATATAAATCTCTTCATCAATTTCACCATTCAAAAATGCATTTTTAACATCCATTTGGTGTAAAGGCCACTTAAAATGAGTTGCTAATGCTATAATAACTCTAACAGTACTAATCTTTGCTACTAGGGCAAAAGTTTCTGTGTAATCAATCCCTTCTTTTTGTGAATACCCTTTGGCTACAAGTCTTGCCTTATGTTTTTCAATACTCCCATCTGACTTGAACTTGGTCTTATAAACCCACTTATTGTTAACCACATTCTTACCTTTTGGTAACTCTACCATTTCCCAAGTGTTGTTCTTTATCAAAGAATCATACTCATTTTTCATAGCTTCTTCCCATTCATGTTTTCCTTTGGCCTCTTCATATGTTTGAGGATCATTAGTTTTCATTATGGTGGTCATTAAAGCATAATTAATTTGATGAGTCCTTTGATAAATTTCTTGAATACTCTTGGTCTTTGGGGAAGGACTAGATTCTTCATCCATGTCAAAGGGTTCCTTAGAACTTTCACCAGTTTCAAAATCATTAGGATCTTCATGATTCTTAATGGTCACGTGTGGAATAGGAGTGGATATTGGCATATCATCAAACCCCTCATTAAACTTGACATCCCTACTTGTAAACACATCTTCTACACTAGGATCATACAACCTATATCCTTTCCTTTGGTCATCATACCCCACAAAGATGCACTTAATGCTTTTCTTATCAAATTTCTTTTCTCTAATCTCATCTGGTACATGGGCATAGGCTTCACATCCAAACACTCTAAAATACTTAACATTAGGTTTTCTTCCACTCCAAGCTTCTTCAGGAGTAATGTTTTGCAAAACATTTGTGGGAGATCTATTCAAAACATGAGATGCAATATTAATAGCTTCAACCCATAAAAACAAAGGAAGATTCTTAGATTGTAGCATACAACATGCCATTTCCACTAAGGTCCTATTCTTCCTTTCAACAATACCATTTTGTTGAGGAGTATATCTAATAGTCATCTCTCTTTTGATCCCATGATGCTCACAAAATGATTTGAACCTATTGATTACATATTCTCCACCATTGTCAGTTCTAATTCTCTGGATCTTATTTCCACTTTCATTTTCCACAAGAGCTTTAAATATTTCAAATTTGTTAAACACTTCATCCTTTTGTTTCAAGAAATAAACCCAAATTTTTCTTGAAAAATCATCAATAAATGTCAAGATATACCTAGCTCCTCCCTTTGATGTTGGATTCATAGGACCACACAAATCACTATGGATAAGTTCTAGACTTTTCTTTGCTCTCCATCTAGACCTCTCAAAAGTGTCTCTATGTTGTTTACCAACCATGCATCCTTCGCACACATTTGTATTTAATTTTATCCAAGGTAATCCATCAACCATATTCATCTTTGAAAGCATAGCAAAACCTTGATAATTTAAATGACCATACCTTTGATGCCATAACTCACTTAAGGATGATCTTGTAGTGATATAAGCCTTCTTAGCAACACTAGCTTGAAATTTATATAATCCATCATTCTCAACTCCTCTAGCAACTATTTTGTATCCATCATTAATATTCTTGATTAAACACTTATCTGAATAAAACTCCACCTTATATCCATGTTGAGTTATTTGACTCACTGATAGAAGATTTGTAGCCAACCTAGGTACAAAATTCACATTAGTTATCTCTAAATTTTTACCTCCATTACCTTTCATTGAAATTGTACCTATTCCTTCTATGTCATGTGAACTATCATCACCAAGAAATATTTTTGCACCTCTTGTTGCTTCTAAAGAGCTAAAAATATTTTTTTTGTGAGTTAGATGTTGGCTAGCTCCTGAATCAATATACCATGCATTACTTGAATCACCTTGAGCAGCCAAAGAAGCTATCATTATATGATGATCACCCTCTTCTTGAACAAAATTTGATTGCCTTCTTTGATTAAATCTTTTTTGCCATTTCTTAAAACATTGATCACTTTTATGCCCTTCTTTTCCACACTTGAAACATTTGATAGTATTTGCTCCTTTGAGATTATTATTGTAATTTCTCCCTTCATTTTGTGGCATTTGATAATTTTGCCTATTTTGATTAGCTCTTTGTTGTGACCATTGTCTTTGATTATTTCTATATTGATTCCCTTGATTAGGTTTTTGATTTTGATATGTTCTTTCTTGATTATAATACTTGTATTTCCCTCTAGCTATAAATGCTTGACTCTTGCTAGACTCACTTGTAAACTTGTGAAGCCTTTCTTCTTCATTTAACAAAGCACCATAGACTTCTTGCAATTTTATATTTTCAAATTTGTCAGTTAATTCTAAAGTGCGAATGAAATTATTATACTCCTCTGGAAGACTTTCAATTAAAAATTCTATGATTTCATCATCTTCATACTCAACCTTCATCATTGCAAGCTGATTTCTTAGGTTTTTCAATCTAGCAATATGATCATTCATGCTATCTCCTTCTTTCATTTTCAAATGAGTTAATTGCCTCTTAATATCCATTGCTTTTAACTTACTTGTTCTTTCATACATTGTTTGTAAAGTTTCCCATATTGCCTTTGTTGTTTTTAAACCTTGAACATGAGGCCTAATCCTTGGACTAATTTGCCACAAAAGTGTAGCATGTGCATTCATATCTTTTTTATTCCATTTATCAAGTTTATCTTGATCCTCAGGTTCTTCTTCTTTGACTAGTTCCCATAAATCTTTCATTTGTAAAATTAACTCCATCTCACATTTCCAATTAGCATAATTTGATTCATCCAATTTTTCACTAACCACAAGACTAGACATCTCATTGGCAGCCATAGTTAAATTCCAATCAATTATTGACACACATGCACTTAATCACATAAGCATCAAGTATCTAGCAAAGACCATGCCTTGATATTGGCCTTCTTAAGAACCTATCAAAACAAAGACTTCTAAAATTACCACTTTCAACTTCCTACACAAATCTTTCAAAGTGCTCTTTATAATATCTTTCAAATGTACTTGAGTACTATATCACCAAACAACCATTAAACACACACAATTTGTATCTTCAAATGAAACAGTCTCAACCACATATAATATCTCAAAAGATTAGTAAAATAACAAAAGCATACAACACTCGAACTATGTTAAAAATCTCCCCAGAAGCTTAACAAATAGTAAAATTCTGCCCCGAACAGCAACTTATTTCTCCAATTTTTTATAAATCAAACTATTCTCCAACTGCACCAACACACATATCTATTCATCAAAAAATTGTTTAGCTGAAATCAAACGTACCTTCAGCACTTTCCTTGATTCGTTTAATTCTCCCTCAGCTCACAGTGTAAATTGGTATTCACTAATCGCCAATGCAACTTTATAATGGGGGGGCAGCCTTCTCACAGCGATCTTCCTTAACACAATCTCCTTTCTTCACACTTCTAATCAACCAGCATTTTTCAAAGCAAGATTTGACACTGATCACAATCTTTCAATCATGGCTCTGATACCATGAACAAAAACAGAGAGATTGACACACTAGAAAAAACTCAGGAAATGAGCCACAACATATCAATCCAAACTTTAGCGTTGAAAAACTCCAGGCCCAGCCAGTCTATTTATAGCTAAATGTACAGAGCATTCTAGAGAAGAGTTTGGTAATGTTTTTAATGAGAGTAGTTGGCAGTTGGAAGGATGGCCGCCTCTAGAAACATCTTGGTCGGTGCCGACCATACTGTACAGTGTAATTAATTTATGTTGACAAAGAGATGATGTAAGAATGTTCCATAGCTTGAGGCCATTTTATGCCGCAAGATTTTCCTTCAAGGAAGATTTTCGTCGAAGCTGATTTGCCTCTCGCTACGATTAAAAGTATATATTTAGCTTGGCTTATTATCGCTGGGTTTTCAAACTGGGAAGGAACAGTTATAAATGTTGCAAATCCATGGGATCGACCTAGGCCGTGACCTCGACAAACAAAGTTATTCCGTAAGTTTCGTATTTACGATTGAAAAGAAAACTTTTTAATATTAAATTGGTTAATGGTGAACAATAATATTCTTTTTTGTTTGTGCGAATTTATTCCGGTTGGGGGAGTGTTGTTATATTAATATATGTATGTCAGTTTTGTGAAGGTTCTAAAGGTCTGTTTGGTTCATGGAATTGTAAAAACTGTGATTTCTACAAATCTTGGTTTAGCCAAATCAAGGTTTTGCAAATCTTCATTCCAATTTTTGGGATTTTACTTGAACTCTTTGTTTCATTCGGAAGATGTGTGTGAAGACATGTTTTTATGCATAAGCTTGGAGCTAAAGGCAAATTTCAAAAAGTAGTCCAATCTATTGTTTTTACATGCCTTAAAAAACATAACTAGGTTTTGATTTTCAATTCCTACTTGCTAGTAGGAAGTTGGAAAACCTCGTTTGGAGGCAAAATTGGAAGTTTGGTATGCTAATTCCATTTTGCCAATTTTGAAACAAATGCAAAAAATTTCAATTCCGGATTTTGAAAAAGCCAATTCCTATCATCTTCTAGGAACCAAACGGACCAAAGTTATGACGTTGGGGATAAGATTCGGAATAGGAGTTTTGTTTAAGGTAATGGTACAACTTTTGTCGCTAGTGTTTGTGTTTGAGATTTATATGAGAGATGACAAGAGTGACAATCTAGACAGAGATGGTGTGAGAGCTACTTCAAAGGGTTTGGTTGATCTAATTGGATTTTCAAATGAAAATATTTTCAAGATGATTGTCAATTCTTTTGGTAAGTTTCATGCTACAAACAAATTTACAAAGTTTAACAAGCGCTTATTATTTGCAAGATTTTGTGTTATTGTAGAGAAAAAATAGATTCTCCAACCCATATCACTTTCTCATCTAAATTTGGGAACTAAGTGGATCACTTGACTATGCGAACTCCCTAGTTATTGGCCATGCTTGTAACCAAGTGAGTCGTGTATATAGTTCTTGTTTAAAAAATAAGAAAAATACTTTATTTGAAAAAAAAAAGACAAATTAGGGTTATACTTTCCCTAACTTTCAGGATGGTCAAATACATATTCTACTAATCAGGACAAAAATAAGGACGAGACTCCTATTTTTTAGGAGGCTAAAAATACTTATGCCAAACAAAGGAGGCTCCTATTTAGATTCATGAATAGATAATCCTTTGGGCCCGAACAAAGAATGTGATAAAGATTGCATATCTTCTCATCTCAAGAAAATAAGACTTGGAGAGCAAGACCATTCTACTATGCTCTATTGTAGAGCTTTGGCCCAATATTTCAAGCCACATTGATTTCAAGTTTTCTCTTTTTCACTTTGCCAGAGTTTGCCTCTTGATTTTTGTTGTAGTTCTATTATTGTGATATTGCTATTAGGATTTAATTGTGTAGTTTTTGAGGCAAACTCATTGACCCATATATCATGAGTAGTGATTCGCACATGAATCCATCTCTCATGAGAATAAATGGAATACTTAGCACTCATTGGATCTAGGTGATTCTTATAGAGGTGAAGCAAGGTCACCCATCCCAATACTACTCTAGCTTGAGCACACTTAAATACAAAGTTCCCTCCATGGTTAAACCCACTCTGCTTGTTACCCCATTTGCAAAACCTTCACCGAGTGTTGTGCCTTATGAAACATTAAGTAGAAAGCCCCTTAAGCTCATCAATTGATAAGTAGGCGATATTTTCCATAGCAAGTCAAATTGTGATATTTTCCATGGAAAGCAAGGTCTATTATTATTTTGTTTTAGTTGGTTGTTCTTCTATTGGGCTTAATGCTTCATCTTTTTATTTGTACAACGAATTAGAGCCCTTTCAAAATCTTTTCTCAGCGAATAAAAGACAATAACATTTTTTTTTTATGATAGTAACCTATGGATATTTAATAATTTTTAATTGTGTTAATTAATTTTAACTTGTGTCATAATAGGTTTTAGTAATTTCATAATATGTTCAATAATGTCATCTTACTATGCAAAGTTTTATGATTTATCTACTAGACTTACATTACATAGTTTTACATAAGTAATGACATACATTAAATAAATAATTATCTTTATTTTATTTCAGTTAAGTGATTCCTTTTTCATTAAAGTTTTTCATATATATCTTTGAATTATTTTTAATATTTCACTAATTTTTTTTTGTAATATATTGTTTAGTATTCCAAGTTTTTCAAAATTATATTCTTCTAATAACAAGAGAATAATACATCTTTGGGTAGCTTTGTATACGTATACTTAAAAAAATGTAAAAATGTTATAATATCATATATATGAGGTAGTAGATTTTATTAGATAGGACAAAAGATTCTCATGAAATTTTTTAAGATTAGAGATATTATTGATAGTTGATTCTAGACAATAAGAGCATATGTCAAGACTTTTGTATTAGATTAGATTTTCTATTTTCAATGGAAGGGACTATATTTTTTTTTTTGTGGATTGATTTATTTTCTAGTTGTTTTTTCTTATGATATGGAAGAAGATTCTAAAAGCAATATACTACAAATTTTCTCTACTTAGTTTTGGGTTCATCTTACTCTTTATTTTCCTTTCCTTTCATTTTATATAAGCTGCATTCAAAATCTCTAGAAAAGATTTAGCCTAGACATTAAAGAAAATAAAATCATACATGATAAAATAGATTAACTTAATTATATTGATAAAATTCTATTCGAACTAAATTGTAATATAAGATTCATGGACCTTGTACATGATTATGTTAGAAGCATTAGAATAATTAATTTGCAAGTTTTGGGTTGGTGGGGGAGAGGAGATGTAGTTTCTTACTTCTTAATGATGTTGGTGTTGTAATGAGAAAATACTAAAGATTTAATTAAATATAGAATTTAAATAATTTAATTTTAAAAAATAAAACAAAAAGGAAAAAGTATACAATGCAAAGGCAACTTGTAGGCCTTTCATGTGGGAGGTCTTGGGTTCGAATCTACCTTCACTTAACATATAATAATAATTAATTCAAGAAATAATAATAATTAATCTAGGCTTTAGCCGTTTACCGATAAAAAAAATAAAAATAAATAAATAATATATGTGCATACATAACTTGACCTTAAAGTAGTGAGTTGGATTTTAAGATAAGTATAAATAAAAGCATGAATAACATGATTAGTATTATTTGTCTGATAAACAATTAAATTAAAAAATAAAAAAACAAGAATAAATACATGCATATGTATCACATCATAAAAGTAGTGAATTATTTTTGAAGGTAAGTATTAAAAAATATGATCAACATGATATTCATCCTAAACTTTATATAAGAATTAAGATAAGCATTACTTACCCAACAAATAATTGAATTTAAAATTAATAAATATGATTCATTTAACTTTATAATTAAAAATGATTTAATTATATTTGATTATATGTTCTTTTAGGCAAGAGTCTACGACACAATGGTAAACTGCAAGCCTCTTATTGAAGAGGTCTTGGGTTGAAATATACTCAAGCTTGATAAATAATAATGATAATTAATCACAACACATAACAATTAATCTTGGCTTCGGCCTCTTACCAATAAAAAAAGAAGATTATATGTTCTTTCATTTATAAAGTTATCGTAGATTATATTCATGTTGAATGATTACTCTCTCCAATCCTCCCACATTAAGCGATAAGAAAATAATTCCTAAATTATAAAGAGAAACTTAATGTTAGAGAAGATAGATTTAAATTTAATTTTTCTAAAAGCAATTATAATACTTTTTCTAGAGGTAAATGATTTGAAAAATTAGATTTGAAATAAAGTTATCTAATTTTTTAAAAATTCTACAATTATCATAAAAATAAAGTAGAATACGTATTCTTTAATTTCATATATGTCCTAATTATGGTAATTAAAATGTAAAATTTATTATTTAACTTATTTTACAATAATTTATTTAAAATTGTCATTCAAATATTAAGATATATTTGATTTTAAAGAATATAGTGTAAATTAGATACACATGTAAATATAATCGTTTAATAATATGCCCAAAACTATAGTTTTATACAACACAATTTTCAAGATGAATTTAATGAGAATGTTACAAAAACTTACCATCGTTCCAAGCTCATTCTGTTGGAGGGTCTCAAGCCTCAAGTTTTCTTGTTTTAAGTTCATTCGTCTAATACCTTAATTCTTCTTCCCTACGACTATGCTCTCAATCTGGTTCACTCTATATGTGAACAACGTTTTGATACTTAGACCCCTCGTAACTAGAATGTAAGAGTATATATTAGACATAAAAATAATCTATAAGTATATAACTTCGGAATATTGGTATCGTTCTTTTAATCTCAATATATATAACAAATATTTTATTATTAAATATTTTAAAGAAATTAATACTATAAAATAAAATAAAATGAATAATATTTGTAAAAATTTCAAACTTATTAAAAAAATTCTGACTTCATATGTTTTATTATGAAAATGATTCCAAATACATTATACTAGCAGTGGCATGCTTTTGTGCATGCAACAAGTGCACTGATAGAAAATTATTTTATTAAAAGTAAAATCTAAAATTATGATAAAATATAGAAAGCCATCATAAACAACCATAAAAAAAAAAAATAAAGCACGTAAAGTTTATAAAATATTCTCTCTATAAAAAAGTAATTTCAATATAGAAAATGGGCTTCAAAAATAATGTAATACTACAATAGAAATTGAGTAATGAACACTCCCAACTTTCCATATTCATAAAAAAATACATACCGATAAAATGTATTAAAAAATTAAACAAATATACCAGAATAATTCAAAGTTTTCTTAGGTATAACAAGTCTACCATGACTAACATTCTAATTTACAACTACAAACTTGTATAGCAAGGAAATATTATTTAGTTTATAAAAATTTACTATAGTGCATAAAAACCCCCAAAAAATCCATGATTTCCACTCATGAAATGCATTTTTTTCTCCCAAATTAGTTTATAGCTTCTTCAGATTGAGCATACTAAAGTAGATAATTGTTATACATTTTCAAAGTTCAATTTTAAAAATATAAATCCAAACCCTATAAGCTTGATGGGACCCACAACTCTTTACCCTTAGTACAATCATCTACTTAAATTAGATTTAATTTTCAATGATAATTTTTTTGTATTCTAATTTTACATATCTAAATTTTGATCATACGAACTCAATAGAGTCATAGGATCATTTTATTAATTAGTCTCAAAATAAACTATTTCATCTTACAATCTAAATTTTCGATAAACCCTAAACCATGAATAATAACAATTTTAGAAAACACATATCATGAGTTATCAACATAAAATCATATACACCATTTATTTACACTAATTTAATGTTCTTCCATAAAATAATAATTGAAGAAATTAATGCATTTAATATCACTATAAGGAATACTGTAAAATGAAATCAATATCAAATCATCTGCTATTTAGTACAAATATTAAATTTTAATTGGAAAATTAAAATAATTAATAAAGATCTCAACATTCCAATTGACAAATTAAAATAGCCAATACACATACGAGCAAATAATACTCGTACAAACATGAACAACTCCATACATAGATAAAATCGATAAAAGACCAAATCAAAGCAATTGCCCAAATCAAAAATATGGAAAAGAAAAAAAGAGATATTAGAAAAAGGGTACTTAGAATGTGGTTTGAGGACTCTTGCATCAAAGAATATTTTTCTTCTAGTGGGTAAACAGTGAACACATTAACCCTTGGGCCTTCCTTATTGATCTGATGAATTACTCTTAAACCATTTTTGTTTGTAGGAATAGGAGTTGCTAAGTAACCTCCAACTTTTAAAATTATCATCTGTAGATACTAGAAATCAAATTATCTATCATCATATACCCTATAGGCACCCTAGTCATCTATAATCATTAGGCCATGTTAACAATGTTGGCTGAATAAAAGTTGTTAAAAGAGTCACAAGTCAAAAAATAATTTTAAGAGGTGTAAATGCCACTCTCACCTTTAGGTCACCTTTGCAATATTGTGATGAACCTCCTTATAGCAATATCGTGAGAATGCTCGAAATAACAGAATACAAAGTGATAGCAGAACTCCGAATGAATCTACTGATCGCAGGCCACTTCGAGGGGGTAACCTCCTTTGAGCAAGCTCAATACAATAAATTCGTCCGTGCCCATCAAGGGCCTCAACCTATTCTTATTTACTGAGTACGATCTAGAAAAGTAATACTACCTATGCATGTGGGATAATAAAATATACTCACGGGACGACTTACAAAGCATATGCGTCCAACAACACTACTCTAACAAAATAAACAGAAGGAACACACAGGTTCCTAACATCCCCTCTCCCTTAGAAAAAAGCTTTGTCCTCAAAGCTTAAGGTGTGGAAATTGTTGTTGAATCTGAAGAAGGGGTTCCCAGGTAGCATCCTCTAGTTGCATGCCATGCCACTGAATCAAGACCTCAGAGATGGAGCGAGAGAGAAGCTGGCGAGTGCGCTGGTCAATGATTGCCACCGGCTCCAGGATAATGGATCCTTCTGTATCCATTTCAGGGAGAGTAGTTTGTGCGCTGACAGTGGTACCCAGAACTTTCTTTAGACAAGAAACATGAAAGACTGGATGAATGCGGGAAGAAGGAGGAAGTTCCAGTTTATAAGCAACTGAACCAATCTTCTGCAGAACCTTATAAGGCCCATAAAATTTTGGGGCCAGCTTATGACGCCCTTTCAGCTTTAGGGAGGATTGTTTGTATGGCTGTAGACGAAGAAAAACCATATCCCCAACTTGAAATGAGCGCTCAGAACGGTGTTGATCTGCTTGCTGTTTCATCCGATTATGGGCCATGTGAAGATTATCCTGTAAGGTACGAAGAATCTGATCCCTGCTGCGGAGAACTATGTCAACTGCCTGGACTGGTGAGCTGTTGGGAGTGTAGGGAAGGAGCACTGGAGGTGCCTGACCATAGACTGCTTCATATGGAGTCATTTTAGAGGCAGTGTGGTAAGAGGTATTGTACCACCATTCAGCTAAAGGGAGCCACTTGGCCCACTGATGTTGCTGTTCGGAAGTGAAGCAACGAAGATAAGTTTCCAAGCATTTATTGACAATTTCAGTTTGACCATCAGTTTGTGGGTGATAGCCCGAACTCATCTTCAGTTTGGTGCCATTTTTCTGAAACAGTTCAGTCCAAAAATGACTGGTAAAAGTTGCATCACGATCAGAGACAATGGAAGAAGGGAGTCCATGAAGACGAAATATCTGGTCCATGAAGATTTGTGCAACAGAGGAGGCAGTATAGGGGTGGCTGAGGGCACAAAAATGACTATATTTCGAGAGACGATCAACCACAACCAAGATCACTGTCTTGCCACCGGATTTAGGAAGCCCTTCAATGAAATCCATAGAAATATCAGTCCAAATCCGTGTAGGGATGGGCAATGGTTCGAGCAAGCCAGGAAGGAGGGTCGTTTCACCCTTGTGGCGTTGGCAAGTATCACATTCAGCCACCATCTGTTGAATCGTCTGTTTCATCCCTTTCCAAAAGAAGTTTCTCCTTGCTCGCTCATAAGTTTTGAGGAAGCCTGAGTGCCCTGCTGAAGGAGAAGCATGGAGTTCATAAAAAATAGCCTGATGTAGAGCTGGGTTCTGAGGAAGCACTAGCCGACCCTTGTATCGAAGAGAAGCACCATCCCAAGAGTAATGTGGTATAGCAGAAGGATTATTGGCTAGCTGGTGAATGATTTGAGATAAAGAAGAGTCACTGTCATAGCCCTGCTGAACAGACGCTAACCAATTGGGAATGGGCATAGAAATAGCGAAAAGGGAAGCTTGATTATCAAATGTGCGAGAAAGAGCATCTGCCACAATATTCTCCTTACCCTTCTTGTAGGTGATCTCATAATCATACCCCATGAGTTTGCTGACCCATTTCTGTTGTGTAGGAGAGGATACCCGTTGTTCTAGGAAGTATTTCAGACTTTGGTGATCGGTTCTGATGCAAAAATGACTCCCTAAGAGGTACGGCCGCCACTTCTGTACAGCATGCAAAATAGCCATCATTTCTTTTTCATAAGTAGAGAGGGCTAGATTCTTACCAGAGAGGGCTTTGCTAGTGAACGCAATAGGATGGTCATCTTGCAGGAGAACAGCACCCAATCCATTGCCACAAGCATCACTCTCAATAGTGAAGGGTTTGGAAAAATCTGGCATCGCGAGAACAGGTGTACTGCACATAGCCTGTTTCAGTTGTTCAAATGCAGTCTCAGCAACAGGGGTCCAGGAGAAGGCATCATTTTTTAACAGAGCTGTCAATGGTGCTGCAATTTTCCCGTAATCTTTGACAAACTTGCGGTAGTAGCCAGTCAACCCCAAAAAACCCCGAAGGCTCTTGAGAGTTTTAGGATGCGGCCAAGTTTTCATGGCATCTATTTTTGTAGGATCCACCCGCACTCCATGGTGTGCAACAATATGCCCGAGATACTCCACTTCCTCCTGGCCAAACACACATTTAGATAGTTTTGCACAGAGTTGATGATCAGAGAGAAGTTGCAAGACAAGCTCCAGATGATGGAGATGCTCAGCCCAAGTTTTGCTATATATGAGGATATCATCAAAGAAGACCAGAATGAATTTCCGGAGGTATGGTCGAAATATGTTATTCATCACTGCCTGAAATGTTGAAGGAGCATTCGTGAGGCCAAAGGGCATGACTAAAAATTCATAGTGACCATCAGGTGTGCGGAAGGCAGTTTTAGGTATATCCTCCTCATTAACCCGAATTTGATGATACCCAGAACGAAGATCTAACTTGGAGAAAAAATGAGCCCCATGAAGTTCATCAAGAAGTTCATCAACAACTGGAATGGGAAACTTGTCCTTTATAGTGAGATGATTAAGTGCTCGGAAATCAATGCAGAGTCGCCATGACCCATCTTTTTTGCGAACAAGCAGAACTGGAGAAGAAAAGGAACTGGTACTAGGGCGAATAATACCTTGCTTCAGTAAGTCACGGACAAGTATCTCGATTTCGATCTTCTGATGAAATGGGTAGCGGTAGGGCCGGATGTTGGGCGGAACACTGCCAGGAAGGAGCTGAATACGGTGGTCCTCTGGACGAGAAGGAGGTAATCCCACAGGTTCAGCAAATACACCAGAATACTTGTCCAAAATGTGTTGGAGATCGGCAGGAGTGCTAGAGACTGCTGATGGCTGCATCTGAATGGAATGGAGCTGAGCGATGACACCATGTGAATTCTTCTTAAGAAGTTTTTCCATACGGTGTGAACTGATGATGCTGAGAGACCCTGGTTGTAAGCCTTTCAAAGTGTGTTGGTGCCCCTCGGCTGAAAACTGCATCCAAAGTTCAGCAAAATCCCAGAGAATGGGGCCAAGAGTGCGTAACCATTGGGCACCCAAAACCACATCACAACCACCTAAGGGTAAGGCAAACATGTCAAAGCGCATGTTATAATCTCCAATAGAGAGACGCACATTGCGACATTTACCTTTACAAGGTAAAGTGCCCCCATTGGCAATCATGACTTCAAAGCTAGAGCAGGGATGGATAAAGCAATCAACCTGTTTGGCTATTCGTGGATCAATGAAGTTATGAGTGCTACCAGAATCAATGAGTATAGTAAGAGGGATCTTCTTGAAGAAACCCTGGACCCGCATGGTTTGTGGAGTAGTGACTCCTGCCAAAGCATGGACAGATATCTCTGGTGGAGCTTCTGGTGAAGGAGGTTCAGGCTGGTGAGGCTCAACCTCATCATCCACTGTTTCCTAAGCATCTACATATTCTTCCAGTTCCGGTGGAGAATCCACATCCAAGAGATAGAGCTTTTGCTGAACACATCTATGGCCCCGAGACCATTTCTCATCACAATTATAACAAAGCCCTTTGTCTCGCCTGACTCGCATCTCTGTTTCAGACAAGTGCTTGATCGGAGTAGTTCTGGGAGCTGGTATGACTGGAGGGTTGTGAGAACCTGTATTTCTGAATGGAACAAAATTAGATCTGGAGCGTTGTAGAGCACTAATCTTGTCTTCCGCTAACTTAGCCAACCCAAGGGCTTCCATCATAGTAGTAGGTCGAAACATTTTGACTTCTGAGCGAAGTGCATCCTTCAGACCACTGACAAAACAACTACGGAAGAATTCATCAGACAAGCCCTCTGTGTGATTAGCTAATTTTTCAAACTCTGTCTGGTATTCTCTTACAGTGCCTGTTTGACGCAGTTTAGTGAGTGCTCCTGTGAAATCATCAAAGGAACTAGGGCCAAAGCGCTCCAAAATGAGGGTGCACAATTCTCTCCATGTTGGGCCTACATTAGCCTTGATGTACCAACGGAACCATTGAAGAGCTTCATGTTCCAAATGAAAAGATGCAAGGGGGACTTTGTGGTTATCCAAAGTATTATGCAAGCTGAAATACTGCTCTGCCCTATAGATCCATCCAGTCGGATCAGAACCATCGAAGCGTGGAAAATCAAGCTTTGGTCCACGGAAATTGCCAGAAGAGGACCCAGTATCTCCTGAATGGTTTCGGCTCATGGCTGACTGCTGAAAGTTAAGACCCAGAATTTTGTCATCCAGATCTTGACGTTTGGTTTTGAGGGATGCCATTTCTTCTTCCATGATTTTTGCTCCTGTACGCGTAACAACCATAAAGCAAAGTTTTTTTTTTTTTTTTTTGGAATGGGTAGAAGATGAGAAACAAAAACTTTTTTAGTAACGGCAAACTTGGATTTGGGTAAAACTCAGATAGGAAATGGGTGTTCGACGGGTGGTGGGAGACTATCTGGGGACAAGGGAAACAGAAAAATGAGGGTTTCAAGGGTAGGGAGGCGAAATGAGGCGAACAGTCCAAGAGGGATAAGGGAGCAAAATGAGGAATGGAATCTTGTGGCTCAGTTTGGTGGCGATTGGATGAGAGGTGAAAAAGATAGGGCAAACCCTAAAATTAGATAAATGAGGGATTTAGGGCTTTGATATGTAAAATTTGGGGTTGGGTCGCCAAGGAAGGAAGTATGCGAAATGATATTGCAGACGTTCTGCGGAAGTATGAGCAGAAACAGAAAGCAAACAAGGAAGCTACGACTTAAAAACAGAAAAATTTTTACTTTTTTTTTTTTTTTTTTTTTTTTTTTTTTTGAACAGTCGACTTATAAAAATTCACTCACAGACAGAACAACTGAAAAGAGTTATTGCAATAACAAGAGATATTAGAAGTGAGAGGAACCTGAAGGCCACGACAGAAAAAAATTTGATGTAATTTCCACCCAGCGAGCCCAAGAGAGTGCTCTGATACCAGATGTGATGAACCTCCTTATAGCAATATCGTGAGAATGCTCGAAATAACAGAATACAAAGTGATAGCAGAACTCCGAATGAATCTACTGATCGCAGGCCACTTCGAGGGGGTAACCTCCTTTGAGCAAGCTCAATACAATAAATTCGTCCGTGCCCATCAAGGGCCTCAACCTATTCTTATATACTGAGTACGATCTAGAAAAGTAATACTACCTATGCATGTGGGATAATAAAATATACTCACGGGACGACTTACAAAGCATATGCGTCCAACAACACTACTCTAACAAAATAAACAGAAGGAACACACAGGTTCCTAACAAATATGTTCCATCATGTTACCAACAACATTTTTGGAATCCTTGAGAAGTTGTAATCAAGCTCAATCTCTTCATGACCAGGCCAATACTCACAGAAGAAAATAACAATACTACATATTCTTTTATTTTTATGTGTTCTACTAAGAAATATGCTTTGAAGGTGGCATCTGTATTTTTTGGGATTGTTATAATTCTAAGCTCATTGTCTTCAAGTACATCCTACTCTATTTGATTAGCTCATTTGAGGAGAAGGCTTATATATGTGGAGGGCAACATCTTTGTTAACACCCTTGGCAATGTGGAGTAGATAAGTATACATTGTTAGTTTTTAAATTTTTTTTGCATTATTTATGTTTCTAATTTTGTTTGTTGTGTAATATTTTAATAAAAATAGTAGAAAACTATGACTTAGATATCATGTTAAAATTTCAACTACTTTAAAACAAAATCACATGATTGAAATGGTAAGAAAACAAACATATCAACACGAATTAAATAATGATAAAGTTGATTAGATGATTTAATTAAGATATACTTAAAGTGTCAAAGATAATTCTAATAATTCTTAATCATAACAAATAAGAATTCTATTAAAACACTCTAATTCATTATATTACACTAATCTTTTAAGAAGGTAACCATGACTAAATTGAAGGATATGAAATCATAATTATAAATAACAATACACATTTAATACAAAAAATATGTATTAGATATTACATACCAATATTTAGAATAGAAAAGTTTAATATCCCACATCTAGTTGGGGGAAGTAAAATTAGAAGGATAAAATGAAGAGATGTTTTATACTTTTTTCCATTCAAAATAATTATTTTCTTTTTATTTTACATATAAAAGATGAGCAAAATAGCAATGATATTCAAGTAATTCTATTTTTATTTAATTTGATATTTCTTAGTTTAGATTTTTTTTAATCCTTTTTAACAAATAGGAAAGACATGAATAAAAAATAATTAGCAGTGAATAACTACAAAAAAAACAACTACCATTTCAACCAAAAAATATAATAGAATATAAAGATCCTTAAATAAACAACATATTCTTAACATTTTAAAATCAAAAGATTCTAAAAAAATAAAAATAAAATAAAATTGAACAAACCATTTTACCAAATACATCATAAACTTTTTATTAATCGATCACTTTCAGCTTCCATGATCCATATTCGTCAATAGATAAAAATAAACACGTTAATAAAATAACTCTTCACCAATGTATAGAAGTGATAAAGGAATGAATAGAGTTTGGAAAAGGAATTTATCTGAGAATGAAGAAAAAATAACTCGTAATATATTATTACCAACAGTGGCTATCTTCAGACATTTTATCATTTCAATGTGCAGATTCAATGTCTCTAAGGTTTGAAGTCAAGAATGGAAGCTTGGAAAATATCATCTGCATTATCATGTTTTCTTTTAATCTTGATCAACGATGTGGTCGTGGATAGACTTTTCATTATTTCACAGTTATACCTACAAAATGGGCCAAGTTATAGTATCATTATATATATATATATATATAACTATAAATTAATTATATGTACAAAAATATCAAATTAAATAGAAAAGTTTTAAAGTCCACAATTTCATATGTTTAATATTATTTTAAAAATATTCTATATATATATATTAGTTATCTGTCTCTAATTAATTTCTTAAACCCATTTTCCCTCACACCATCAATATTAATGTGATGAATAAAACCACATTCCTTTGCCCCACCAACCCAAAGACCATCAATCCATACTAAGCTGAAACATATTCCCTCTCATCATCCATCTCAGAGTAATGAGACCCCAAATTAGATGTGAAGAAATCTTAGCAGCAAAAAATGGCATCTTTCTATGGGCCCAAAGAGTTGAACATGCTTAGCTGAGTTCTTTCTCTCGAATCTGGAAGAAGAGAAAGTATTTGATATTAAATCTGGGTAATAGCTGGCCTTTTGTGAATTTGTAACACGCATATAGAAAAGGACTATACATAAAAAGAAAAAGTGAGGAATGTGAGGCACAGTAAAGAATGTGAGGCATCCGAAGAAATATATTGAAGAAGGATAGAACTGGGCCATGTTTACGCCAACACAATGTGACACTACAAAGATAAAAAGATACTCCAACCTGACTTATAGAACCGCAGTATTTCTCCAGTGCTCTTGTGTGCAGACTCTTTTCAGATAGGAGGAGGTTGGTGGTTAATCATTATTTTCTTTTGCATTGAGTCTCTCATTGCCATTGGCAAATGGATGGTCGATCTCTTCACTTTTGCAGGCGAGGGTGTAAAGTGTGTCTTGCGAATGAGATCAAGAACGCCATTAATTTGCCCAGTGAGGGTGAATGGGTTAGAAAAGTCAAAAAACCCATGCCAGTCAAATCCACATCAGCTTCTATTATAATCACTACAGATTTTCTTGCTAAATGGATATGGATGCTGTCCTCCAGATTAGGTCATACAACTCTATAAAATCCACATCTCCTTGTGGACTAAGTCTTACAGCTCATGCAGCCATCCACTTGTCAAAAGCCTAGAATTTTCCTCTACTAGTTTTGTAGCTGGAATCCTCTATTTATATAGACTATGTAATTGGATTTCGGTGTGCAGCTAGATCAATATGAATAATGAAAGTTATATTTTTTTGTGATCTGCTGTCACCATTTTTAGTTGATTCATAGTTTTAATTTTCAATAGAATGACTCCATAGGGAGATAGATGGTGTAAGGGGAATAGTTGCTGATATAAACAGTCGGCTAAGAAGGCAAGGCCGACAACCTTTGACAGTCGGGCCATGCATACTTTGCAAAGGCTCCACCTGTGACATTGAGGGAACCCCAGATTTATTCTCAGGATTAAAACATCTCAAGTACTTAAAGCTGCTCTCATCGTAATTACTGGCCACGCTTTTCGGATTAGGGTTGGGAGGATTATCCGATTAAGAAGAAATGTAGATTGAGGAATGTCATCATCTCAAGGAGTTGAGAGAATAATTTGGGAGGAAAGGTTTGTTTCCAAAGCTGTGCAAGCTCAAACTGTGGATGTTATCTTCTCTGGAGAATCTGTGTACTTCTGTGGGACAAGGACTCTCCCCATGTTGTAGATTATGACTGTATTCTGTTGTATGAATGTTACCTGTTGCAATATTGGATTTTTTAAAAAAATGGATCGAATTTCCTAAATTGATTCTTTCCTTTCTTGTAGCTTTATGCATATGGCACACAACTATATATGTACCTGTACAGTTTTATGTGAATACAAGAATAGAAAATATTCTTCTTGATTTCTGATTTTGAAGTTGGTATCAGAGCTTTGAAGTTTGAATCATTTGTATCCCTTTATTGAACTATGGTCGATTTAGATTCAAAAGTATTTGAGAGAAAACATGCTCCCATTATTACTCAATCTGAAGGTTCATCATTCTAGGTAGGGATTACACTTGATGAAACAAACTATGATTTGTGGTCTCAAATCATGAAGATGCATATTGCTAAGAAGGAGAAACTCTCTTTCATTTGTGGTAACTCACAGCCACCTATGGAGAAGGATAATGGATATGAGAAGTGGTATGCAGACAATCAAAAGGTCAAAAGGTCATTGTTGATATCTATGTCCCCAGAAATTATGAACCGATACATTCACTTACCCACTGCTTGAGATATTTGGAAAGCTCTTTCTAAGGCTTTTTATGATGGAGCAGATGAATTGTAGGTGTTTGTCTTGAATCAAAGAGCTTTCTTTGCCAAACAGAATGGTAGAACACTCTCTGTGTATTATGGAGAATTAACCAAGATTTTTGGTGAGTTGGATCATCATGATAAAGTGATCATGGAAAGTGAGAACAATGTTGAATCTTACCAAAAATTAGTTCAGTGACAAAGGTTGCATATTTTTCTTGCTGGATTAGATGGTGACTTCGAACAAGTTCATAGTGAAATTTTGAAAAAGGATCCTATTCCTGAATTAGAAACATGTTATGCATTGGATTGCCATGATTTTTTTCGATGCACAATAATGATTGGAAAACTAGAAAAGACTGAAGCTTTAGCCATGGTGACTCAAAATTGATCTAATCAGAATGGGCCTCCTCAAAACTTGACTAAGATCACTAATGGTGCTGATAAATGTACCTACAAATGCACCCATTGCAATCAAACTAGTCATCCCAAAAGTCACTGCTTTGAACTTCTTGGGTATCCAGAATGGTGGGATCATAGCCATGATTCATAGAAGAAGAATTCCAAGAAGACCTCTAGTGCAGCATTTGTTGAAACAAAGATAGAGGATAATGTTGCTAGACAGATCTCAACATTAGCAGCAGTGGCATGTAATAGTGGTAAGTCTTTAAATATGTCTATACTTGTTTCTAATAGTGCACATATAATTGATCCTAGTGCTACTGATCTTATGAAGTTTGATTATAGACAGGTCTTATCCGTTAAACCATCCTCACAAAAATTTGTTTCCACTGCCAATGGCTCTCTAGACCTAGTTATTAGAGAAGGACCCTTACCTCTCACTAATACTTTGAATCTAGATTTTGTTTTAGTAGTTCCATCTTTGAATTATAATTTGTTGTTAGTTTCCCAAATCACCACTACTTTACTTGATGTTGTAATTTTTTGGCCTAATTTCTTTGTGTTTAATGACATTCAAACAAGGCAAATGATTAGTTGTGGTGTTAGGCAAGGGAAGCTGTATTACTTGGACTTGGTGTCAAATAGTTCAGACAAGCTATGTCGAGCTCTAGTTATGGATGGATTTGAGGGGAACAAGTAGAAATCTGAAATCTAGTTATGGCATCGACGTCTGGGACATGCTTCCTTTGGTTACCTAAAGAAATTATTTCCTATTTTATTTGAAAAATTTGGTGTTTCTAGCTTCCAGTGTGAAGTTTGTGAACTTGCAAAAAGCCATCGTGCTTCTTTTCCATTAACTTTGAATAAAAATCCAGTTCCATTTATGATCATACATTCTGATGTTTGGGGTCTGTCTAAAGTCACTACCTTGGGTGGATCACACTGGTTTGTTACTTTTATTGATGATTGTACTAGGATGATTTGGGTATGCTTAATGAAGTCTAAAAGTGATGTGAACTTGCTATTTTAATTTTTTTATAACATGATTCATACTCAATAGAATGCACAAGTTCAAGTTCTTCATAGTGACAATGAAGGAAAATATTTGAGTTATGAACTTCAGTAGTATCTGGAAGCATATGGAACTATTCATCAAACTAATTGTTCTAATACATCTCAGTAGAATGGGGTAGCCAAGAGAAAAAATCATCAATTTTTGGAGGTTGTTCGTGCTTCTTTGATAGAAGCCCATATGCCATTATCCTATTGGGGTGAAGCACTTACCTCTGTAGCATATTTGATCAACTGAGTACCCTCCAACACTATTGATTTCTAGACACCATCCCAGGCTCTCACTGAGGTGGTTGTTGCTCTAGCTATCCCAAATTTACCTCCTCACTAAAAATTAGTTTAGTGACAAAGGGTGCATATTTTTCTTGCTAGTTTAGATGGTGACTTCGAACAAGTTTGTGGTGAAATTTTGAGAAAGGATCCTATTTCCAAATTAGAAGCATGTTATGCATTAGACTGCCATGAATTTGTTTAATGTACAACAATGATTGGAGAACCAGAAAAGACTGAAGCTTTAGCCATGGTGACTCGAAACTGATCTAATTAGAATGGGCCTCCTCAAAACCGCCTAAGATCACTAATGGTGTTGATAAATCCACCTACAAATGCACCCATTGCAATCAAACTAGTCATACCAAAAGTCACTGCTTTGAACTTGTTGGGTATCCAAAATGATGGGATTGTAGCCATGATTCATGGAAGAAGAATTCCAAGAAGATCTCCAGTGCAACATTTTTTGAAACAAAGACAAAGGATAATGTTGCTGGACAGATCTCAACATTAGTAGCAACATCATGTAATGGTGGTAAGTCTTTAAATATGTCTACACTTGTTTCTAATAGTGCATGGATTATTGATTCCGGTGCTACGGATCATATGACATTTAATTCTAGATGGGTCTTATCCCTTAAACCATCCTCATAAAAAATTGTTTCTACTCTCAATTTCTCTCTAGCCCCAGTTATTGGAGGACCCTTACCTTTCACTAATAGTTTGAATCTAAATTCTATTTTAGTGGTTCTATCTTTGGATTATATTTTTTTGTTAGTTTCCCAAATCATCACTACTTTACTTTGTGTTGTAGTTTTTTGGTCTAATTTCTATGCATTTAAGGACATCCAAACAAGGCAAATGATTGGTTGTGGTGCTAGGCAAGGGAAGCTCTATTACTTGGACTTGGTCTCAAAGAGTTTGGACAAGCTACATCAAGCTCTAACGATGGATGGATTTGAGGGGAACAAGTAGAAATCTGAAATTTGGTTATGGCATTGACATCTGGGACATGTTTCCTTTGGTTACCTGAAGAAACTATTTCCTATTTTATTTGAAAAATTTGATGGTTCTAGCTTCTAGTGTGAAGTTTGTGAAATTACAAAAAGCCATCGTGCTTCTTTTCCATTAACTTTGAATAAAAGTCCAATTCCATTTATGATCATACATTCTGATGTTTAGGGTCTGTCCAAAGTCACTACATTGGGTGGATCACATTGGTTTCTTAGTTCTATTGATGATTGCACAAGGATGACTTGGGTATGCTTAATGAAGTCTAAAAGTGATGTGAACTTGCTATTTTAAATTTTTTTATAACATGATTCATACTCAGTAGAATGCACAAGTTCAAGTTCTTCATTGTGACAATGGAGGTGAATATTTGAGTTATGAACTTTTGTAGCATCTGGAAGCACATGGAACTATTCATCAAACTATTTTTTCCAATATACCTCAGCAAAATGGGGTAGCCGAGAGAAAAAATTCTCACTTTTTGGAGGTTGTCCATGCTTCTCTGATAGATGCCCATATGCCATTATCCTATTAGGGCAAAGCATTTATCTCCATAGCATATTTGATCAACCAAGTGCCTTCTAGCACTATTGATTTCTAGACACCATTCTAGTCTCTCATTGAGGTGGTCGTTGCTCCAGCTATCCTAAATTTACCTCCTCATGTCTTTGGTTGTGTAGCTTTCGTACACCTCCATAAACATCAACACAACAAGTTATCTTCTTGAGCACTACAATGTGTCTTTCTAGGATATGCTACTTATCAAAAGGGGTATCGATGCTATCATCCTCCAACCCAAAAAATGTTTATTACATTGGATGTAGTTTTTCATGAAGACTCAATGTATTTTTCCTCTGATCTTGAACTTCAGGGGGAGTATAGAAGGAAATTTAGACTCTAGACTATGATGATCACATCTCTGAAGATGTGGATGTTCACATCTCTAAAGATGTAGGTAGCTTGGACATATTTGAAGATATGAATAACACCTTTGAAGATCTAGATATTCACATGCCTAAAGATGTGCAACTTGGACACTTGTGAAGATGTGGATGTTCACATCCCTGAAGTTGTGGGTAGCTGGGACATCTTTGAAGAAGGGGAACTCTCTAAAACTGTTAATCAAGAAGTATGTGAAACTTTGGATCAAAGCAGTGATGAAAACCCAAAAATTGAACCTATGGGTCCACCTTTTTCCAAGTCCCTTACACCACACCAATCACTTACCAAGGATGTTCCTAAACCATCTAGAAAATAGCTACCTCAGCATCTCACTAGAGGTATCCCTAAATCCACATATGAACCTAAACTTTCTAGTAAAGTTAAATATCCTATGAGTCATTATGTGTCCAACCATTGTTTGTTAGAATCAAATCAGTCATTTGTAAATCAATTGTCTACTGTATCTATTCTAACATTGTGTGGGAAGCCTTAGCTAATCCAATGTGGAAAGCCCCTATGAATGAGGAGATGAAGTCATTATAGGAAAATAATACTTGGGAACTTGTTGACCATTGACCAGGAAAGAAACCAGTTGGATGTTGGTGGGTTTATATTGTTAAGTACAAAGAAAATGGTACAATTGAACACTTTAAGGCAAGACTGGTGGCAAAAGGTTACACCCAAACCTATGGGATTGATTATATAGAGACATTTGCACGTGTAGCTAAAATGAATACAATACAAGTCTTGTTGTCTCTAGCTATGAACATGGGTTGGCCATTATAATAGTTTGATGTAAAGAACACCTTTCTACATGGAGAGTTATTTGAAGAAGTCTACATGGAACTCCCACCCGATTACATGATACCAGAAATACATAGTCTAAGGGTGGGTAGATTAAAGAAGTCACTATATGGGTTGAAAAAATCTTCGAGGGCATGGTTTGGAAGATTCACAAAGTCAATGAAAGCCTTTGGTTATTGTCAGAGCAATTCAGACCATACTTTATTCATAAAGATTTAGTAGAGTAAGATCACTACACTTATTGTATATGTGGATGACATGATAGTTACAGGAAATAATCCTAAATAAAGGAGGGCTCTATTGGATTACTTATTTAGATAATTCAAAATGAAAGACTTCGGTCCCTTGAAATATTTCATTGGGATCGAAGTGTCTCAATTTGATAAAGGGATCTTTCTGTCTCACAGAAAGTATGCCTTAGACTTGTTACGAGAAGCTAGTATTTTAGCATGTGAACCTATTGATACACCAATGGAAGAAGGATTGAAGTTATGTATTGAGTCTAATTAGGTACTAGTTGACAAAGGAAGATACAAAAGACTCGTAGGAAGATTGATGTACTTAGCACACATAAGGCCAAACCTTGCCTATGCATTAAGTATTGTTAGCTAGTTTATGTATAATCCTGGAGAGCAACATATGAATGCAATTATGTGCATTTTGAGGTATCTGAAGTTTGCTCCTGGAAAAGGAATTTTATTCACTAAAAATGAGGATTATCAAAGTGTGGATGCATATACTGATGTTGATTGGGCTGGAGTAGTAGATGATAGGCATTCTACTTCAGGTTATTTCACCTTTGTAGGAGGTAATCTAGTTATATGGAGAAGAAAAAAATTGAATGTTGTTGCACAATCAAGTGTGGAGGAAAAATTTAGAGGTATGGCACTTGTAGTATGTGAAGCATTGTGGCTAAGACTTCTCCTAAGAGATTTGGGCTATCTGCCTAGGTGGCCAATTCAACTATATTGTGACAATAAAGTAGCATGTCATATTGCTCATAATCTAGTTCAACATGATTGTACAAAGCATGTGGAGGTAGAAAAATTCTTTATTAGGGAGAAGTTGGATGAGAAGATTGTGGAGCTGCCTAAGATTCTATTAGAAGATTAGCTTTCCAATATTCTTACCAAGGCAATTTCAAGTTGAGTGTTCTCGATGTTTTTGGGCAAGTTGGGCATGTGAGATGTCTATGCACTAACTTGAGGGGGAGTGTTGGAATATTGGATTGATTCTTTCCTTTCTTGTAGATATTTCGTTTCTTGTAGCTTTATGCATATGGCACACAACTATATATGTACCTGTACAGTTTTATGTGAATACAAGAATGGAAAATATTCTTCTTGATTTTTTATTTTCAAGTTTTCCATGGGGTCTTCATAATCTCAAGTCTCTCAAATAGATTATTGGAGATAAAGAATGGTGGGATGAGATCAATTGGCAAGATGAAGAAACATAGTGACATCTTTATTCTACATATGTGGAAACTCTGGAAATCCATGAAAATAATCATGTTTAAACCAAAGTTTTCTGGTAAGTCTTCAGGCAAATGAGGATGTTGTGTCTTACAAATATTGCTTGTTGTGTGGAATTGTGTAAGGTAAAATGGGATTGATGGAGTTTGGTATTATAACACTGTGTTGTAAAGGATTACTATATCATTATTTTCACCGTGAATATATTTTTTATTTTGTAAATTTAATCTATTATATCTTGGTATGTTTGAATTAATCTATTTTATTATATTTAAGTTAACTTAAAATTTACAATCCAAATAATGTGTTATAATTCATGTGTGTATACATACAGTCACATATTCATATGTTCGTGTCTGTATTACATCTAACAAAAATCTTTTATAGTTCATGACACTTTTTAATATTGTAAGTTTCTATTCTATTAACTAATATTAAAGAAGATGAAACTTTTAACATACTATGTTTAACAAATATAGATCAATCATGAAAACTACATGTATAATGTCCACATTGCACATGTAGGTTCTATCTTATGGTAATATATATTTAAATACTATATCTCTATTTGATTTAAATTGTATAGAAGAAACCAACAAAATAAAATTGTACTAAAGAAGATATATAACTATATAATAAATCTATAATATTTAAGTTCATCAATCAAATGTCTCTTACTAACCTTTTTTACAAAATTTGTACAAACCACATAATATATAATGTATTGTGTATTTAGAATGATGAAACTCTTATGAATAGAAACCTATTCTAGAAATGTATGTTTCATAGTCTTCATAAACTATACTAGAATATCTTAGAATATTTTAATAAATTAAGCGTACTATCTATTTATTTTTTTATTTTGATTAAGTCAATAGGGAGATGGCCTTGATTGCTAACAATAAGTCAATTCTGAATACATCAATCGAAATTTAAACCATTACAATCTAGAGAAACAAAACCTCTACACTAGAACTTCACAATTTAATATTGTAATATAATCCACTCTCACAAACGTTACCACTAATACTATCACCATCCTTTAAAGCTTGAAAATTATATAAATAAATTAACATTAAAATAAAATATCAATTCTATTTAAACTTTGAAACTATACTAGTAGTGTAGTATTTAAAACAAAATAAACCCAACTATTGTTAGTATCATGACCCTTGCAAAACTTAGGAAAAACTAAAAAGAGGAAAATAGTCTTAGATCATTGCTTCCTTTATAGCATCTCCACATGTAATAGTCCCCCATTCCTTGAGATATGCAATAGATTGACAACCCAATCCTTGAACTCAACAATTTTTTTTATCTTCATGAATCCCTTGGATCTCATCGGATCATCTTTCTCCTTCTTTGAATATTCCCTTTTTTCCTTTTTCCTAAAACAAGGCCACTAATAAATTTGTACATCAAACCATCTATAATCCATAAAAGATAAAATAGTTTGTTGCCTAATTTCTATTTGGTTTTAACAAAGAAAGTAAGGATTTCCTCTAGTTTTGCAACTATGTTAGTAGGTCATTGACTTGTTTGTGAAGGTTGAGATAGTTATCTTTTCTAGAACCAAGACTTAATCGAGAGGAAGTCACTTTTATATTTTCTTCCTATTAGGAATAGGGGAGGTAGAAACATTGTCCATGATATCATCATAATCATTAAGAGATTCTCTTTACCATGTCCACTAGACTTGACATCTTTACCCACATAAATAAAATTATTAATAAATTCTCCTTCTTTAAGTTCACACTCAAAGTCAAGTAATGAGATAGTCTCCTCCATGAACTTTTTACATTTTAGTTGGTTATTTATAATCATGCCTAGAGTCATCTTAGTTCTTAACATATTTGGGCTCCCCTTCAAGATGTTTAATGTCAAGCTTAATCATTGTAAACTTATACCCTTTACCCATTTTTCTAGCTTTAATAAGGTTAGGCTTGGAGCTTATAGAATTGAATTTTTTTGGAGTATTTTCCAATAGCTCAACCTCTGATGTTTTTTTATTAGGGTTAATTTTTTAAGCTTTAAATTTTTCTTATAAGTAAGGTTTAGATTCTCTAATAAAATATTAGACTCAATGGGTACTATTAGATCAAAGCTATGAAGAGGATGATTTTGTTTGTGAGGTTTATATGGGGATAAGAAAAAATATAGCTATAGAAGGAGAAAGTATCAAACTAAATTTGAAATAAAAAAAAAGTTATTCCTCGATGCAATAAAGGGAAGACACCTTTAGAAATACTATTACACATGGACATATATAAAAAAATATGACATATAAATCTTCTTTCTATGCCTAACATTATTTAGAATAGGGAAATGGTAGTTGTGGAAAGAAGTATACTTACCTTCTAAGGTGAAATACTTCATGAACTAAAATAAAACCAAAGAATAAGTGGAATGCATTAGAGACTACCAGTCACACCCATTGGAAATAGATTAAACCTTCGACTTTTTTGCCTTTTTGAAAACTTTCTTAAGGTAGACCTTGTATTCTCTCGAGGTCATTTGTTTTGAAATCATTTACATTTAAGCATATTAGCATAAAAAAATTAAATGAGGATTGACTTACGACTTAATACTTCCAATAAATATGAAACCCTTCTACCAAAAATTTAAAAAAATGGTGGGTATGGTTAAATTATACCCTTGTGTCACTAAGAAATACAACATAATCTTAGCTACTTCCAAAGATCTTTATTCTTAGTTAACTCTTTTTGGTCTTTTGGTTTTGATATTTTAATAGATCATCCCATCACTTTAAAATTTAGAGGGTTCAAATAAAAATTACATTTCTCATTTAGGAAGGCCTGCAACAAATAACAATTCTATAGGTAAAAGACACCTTTTCTCCTCTTTTGCCAAAAAATTCCAAATTATTCTTAAAATAAATTATCATTAATAGTCATCATACATACCTTTTAAAATTTTAATCTTTTTTAAATGGTTAAATTTTTTATTGATAATATTATTTTAATTCACAATATTATAGAAAAGACCTTTCAAAGAAAGGATGACCTTAGTGATCCCAACATAGCATTTTCTAGAGCTTCTTAATTGTATAATCACATCCTTGTTATGAAATGGGTGTCTCTTCATACCCCTTAACATTAGTTGCTGAAGTATATTCCTTCCAAAAAAATGGTAGAAACATTTCCACTTCCAAATATTTGTATCAAAATTAATGATCCACATTAATCTTTCCTTAATAAGTCCGATTATTTTATGATTGGGCATGATGGAGGTGGTCTCCATAAAATAAAATTCTTTAAATTTTCATTGGAAACTTCCTCTCTCCTTATTTTTGTACCCACATTTTTTTTTAAAATTAAAAAAATCAAAGGAATTTTTACCCAATTATCCTTTCCTATACAAGGACTCCTCATTGACTACATTAACCACAAAAATCATACTAATATTCCAAGAAAACCTAGAGTCTAGAAGTAAAATTAGAATACTACATGTGAGAACATGTATACTTTCAATAATCATAAGTTGTTTGGTGTACCTTGTGTGTTGGTGGAAATGTGAATCAAGGGGACCAACCCTAAGTTCATCACACAACCATAGACACCTCAAAAGGGATGGAGTCCAAGGAAAGAGATTATTTCAAGGAAACCCTAAATGGTGTTAGATCTTAGTAGGTTAATGTAATCCAAGGGATAAAGGAGCATCGACACTAGCTAAGATCCAATGATTATGAAGGCAAGGAAAGAATATCACTACCCTTGAGATCTAAACTAATTACTTCTACATCTAGGACATGAGTGTACAAAATAGAAAAGTTCTTAAATGAAAATTTAGTGTTAAAAAAGGAGGTAAAAAAGGTACTTATCTTGAAACTTTGAAGCTCGAATTCTATGTGCTACACTACTGCTAGAAGTTCATATCTAAATCCCAGCCTAAAAGTGTGAGATTGACAAAACCCATAAATATTTTGGCAATTTTTTTGGGAGAAATTTATGCATAAGGGGTAAAAATTTTCCCCTAGTTGAGGGTGTCCAAAGCTAATTTTCATTTCACAGCTTTGCTAAATGGTGAAATGGATAGTCCAATCTAAAACTTCTTTTCTATTCTAAGATTGAAGAACATCTAGATTGTGGGAAGTTGGGTGGCTATGTAGGAGTATGTCTTAGTCAATCCCCTGTATTAGTGATTTCCACCTCTATTAAAATAGTTGATTTTGAAATGTATTGTAAAAAATGCTCATGTGTGCACTTTGATTATGCAAATTCAAGGATCCATGCCCTTAGATCTGAAATCCTAGCATTAGATGTTATACTAGAATGTGAATGAAATAGTAATGCATATATTTGAGGATAACATAGAAATCATACCAAGCCTTGAAGGCTAAAGTACTCTAGGCCATACTCATGATCCATTTTCACTACTCCATGATTGAACGTTGAGTGCTTGAATTGAATATGAAGAGGAAGATGGAGAACTCTCTTGCTTCAAAGGATGTTTCCAAGCCTCCTTGCTTCCACCTTGTAAATGAACTAAAAAAAATTAGAATGTTCACAATGTCTTGTTCACATTATAAATTCTTTCTTGATCTTTCTTGAGCACAAGCATGATTGCTTGCTTGATCTTGCTTAAGTGTAATTGTGCTTGATTTCTTGATGGTCCATGTGCATATGATTTATGAAAAATGAAGAAATTGAGGGTGTTTATATAAAAATTGGATACTTAATTTCCTACTACAGGCCAACTAGGCACAAAGACTTGGTTCGTAACAAAGCCTTGAGACGTTTCCAACGAATAGGACCTAGGATGGGACCTAATCAAGGGAGACATTCACCCCTAAAAGAACCATCAAGTATAAATTCTCCCTTGACAACAATGTGCATAATCACCCGAGACAATCTCAAGATCCCAAATAGTTCTTGAAATCTAGAAATCAAGTCCAAGTTATGAGAAAATCTCATTTTGGTGTTAAAGGGAGTTAGATTGATTGAAAAGAAAGGAAAAGGGAGGACATAAGTAAATATATCCTACCTTGATTTTTGTGTTGTATTTCAAAGAAAAACCAAGGAGGACTTATTAGGTCCTACCTAAATCCCTCTTAAGAAAAGGAGAGATGAGAAACTTAGATGCAATTTTTTCATTAAATTATATCACATAGGTGTTAAATGGTCATTTATTTAAGTGATTCTAATTTGGGATGGTACATTTGGCCCCAAATTTATCTTGATATGACACTACATGAATATGCAAGCTAAAGTAAAGAAAAAAAACCTTTATAGAGATAAAGGATATAGTAAAGTCCAAGAGCCATGATCCTACAAGAAAGTGTTAGTGCTTGTATCATGCAAAATACATGTTAGTAAAAATACATAATTAACTATTGGAATTACAAATGGGAAACATATACTTCTGAGAGGGGGGTGAATCAGAAGTATTAATCTTTAACCAATAAAACCTTTAATTTAAAATAATGCATGCATCAACATATTGAAATAACATGTAAATTAAATGCATCCACATAAACACTTAACACCATATATGATTACCTAGAAATTCTCCAAATGAGAAGATAAAATTGGGGTGGGGATGACACGCACAATTCTCCACTATTGAGACAATAAAGTGTCACCTATTAAAATTACATAGTTTGACCATTTTCATGATCTACCCTATGAAAGGCCTACCCTATTAATGGCTTACAAAGAATTGTTGGATCCTACCCTATTAAAGGATTATAAACACCTTGTTAGAAGTGTGCCTAGTTAAAGGACTTTTAGAATATTCACTTGGAATGTCACTCTGTTAAAGGATTTTCCAATGACTGTTAAATCAACCTTAGTCCAAAGGATTTCACCCTGCTATTATAGTTGTTAGAAAGTTGTTGGCACTCAAAATTATAGCCAAAATTTTGAGCACCATTGAGAAATTGAGCCCTATAAATGCTTTTTTGATGCACATGTACCCGGCTGTCAAGTTGAGGCCTAAGAGGTGTTCAATGATTCTAACACCTTCCATTCAACCTGTCTAAACATTCACATGAAGTTAAATTGCCATTCTAAGCTATCCTGTAAGATCTCATTTTGAGCAATTGTTAAATCTACATTTTTACCCTATGTCAAATAGCGACAGGAGGCTATGTTTGCCATTAAATATCTTGCAGCCAAAATGTTTTCATGACTCACTGCTTTGGGAGTGTTTAGTGTCCATACCTAAGAACCTATGTTTTAGATTTTGAGTCATTTTGAGTTCATTTGATTAGGTTTTGAATCCCTCAAAGTTGGTCAGTTACTGTTTTCATGCTTTTGCACATTGCACATAATTCTAGGAAGCCTTGTTTGATGAGTTATAACTTTTGACCAGTTGACCCGAATGCTAATATTCCTTTTGCATTGCATTATAGATGTTAGAGATTTGTCATGTTTCAAGTTTCAGCTCTTGATGAATCTGTTTGATTAGTTTTCAAACATGATTCCAAATGGAATTTCTATCTTTTTACTGGTGTCATAAAGTGTAGATGGTTTGGTACCCTTGTTTGGGACGTTACATCTTTAGATCTATGACTACTTAGATCGAATGGATTGTACCTCTATGTTGTCCTTCAAAAATACTCCAAGTGTGTCAATTTTTATGTCTTGATGAATCCATATGCACACTTTTCTGGTCAATTCCATTTGCAAAAAATGTTTTTTGTCAGTACTTTTAATCTGCAAATTCTGTGTAGCTCACTTTGATTGCTCACCATGTGCGCCCTATTATTCATCATGAGCCCAAGTCATAGATCCATTCTCTACTCGTTATAGTGAACTAATGTCCTAGTTTTCAAAGCCCAATCCAAACGTAATTTGTTGTAATCTGACATGTTTATCTGCAGGTGAATTTAAGAAGGCAACTTTGATGGTCAATATCTTTTGACCCTGAATTCTTCATGAGACGAGATTCAATAGGGTAAAAGTATGCCGAACAAAGAGTCAATGTGCCAATTTTTAGAGCCCATTCAGTTGTGTAAGTTAGTTTTTAAGACCAGTCAAAGGACCTCCTGGCACCAAATTGATAGTTTGCAAAAGAGATTTAAAATGATGTTTCAGTGATGGATTTTGTTTCAAATCAATGCTAGATAATCAACGGGCTGGTTTGAAGGTTCAGTTGTTCAAAAACAAATTTTTTTTAGTTGGGCCCACCTTGGGGCCCGACTAATTCAACCTGGATTGACAAGTTTTGAGGCAAATAGAGGATGTTTTAAAAATAAAAAGTTATTCACAATTAGATAAGAGGAAAGTGCATGTAACTAGAGAAGCAATATAAAACATCCATGTCCCAAGTATCATGAGATTTTAAGATGCTAGAAGTGGAAAATAAAGATGCTTTGCAAGGAAACAAATATAGGGGTTGTTTGCAAAAACATTGAATAAGATGTACCTTTGAGAACTAGATTTCAGATGTAGGAAGGAATGGTAGGGAGTATGATGAAGAATGCTTCTGAGTATCGATGTTACCTTTTCATTTTGAAATGGATATGAGGGATAAAATAGATGAAGTGCCCATGTCATCAAATAGCTAGTTGCAAGATTTTTCACAAGTAGATGTGGAACTGCAATCCTTTCCAATGAATGGGAGTGCATCCTTGTCCTTACCTACATTGAGGGGCATGAGATAACAAATAGAGGAATACACGTGGTTGGAGAAAGCCACAAGTTTGAAGCAAAAAACATATGAATGAAAAAGGAGAACATGTCTATAGGTGCCATGGAAGGAGCAAGTAAATGCATGGGGAGTTTTCAAATGAAGATGGTATCTATATTGGGGACAATAAAGTCATTCATTTCATTCAAGGAAGATATGAAGAAGTGACATATTTGAGTAATGGTGTCAAATAAGCCTTGTTTGTTGCAAAAACTCAAGGAGGAACTTGCACACTTGCAGAGACAGATTCTACAAAAGATAGTCCTACATAAGGAAAGATGCTTGTTTGAGAGTGGATTTGATTGCTTGATTTATCACCTGCTAAGCACAATCATGATGTTGATTCATCAATGGTGGACAATGAAAATAAATTCTTGAATGCTACTACTAAAACAAGAAGTAGATCTAGAGAAATTATAGAAGTAGCAACATAGGTGCAAGGAAAGGAAGCTATGGTAGTCCCTAATGGGGTAAATACACCTCCAACTACACCTGCAGGAAATTTTGCTCAAGTAGCTTTGAAAAGCATTCACTAGAAAAGTCTATGTTGACTATAACATTCTAGAAGATGAAAGGGAAGATGAATATGCAATAGACTTAGGTGATGACTCAACTATTTTGACCTCTTTAGTAGCCAAAGGAGGCAGGAAAATGCATGAAGGTAAGCTACATGTATGAAGAAAGGAAACATGTGCATAAAAACAACTTGCAGCAGGATCCACGTATTAAAACATTGACCATGCAAAGGAGCTAAAATTGAAGCATTAGCCATGTTGAAGAAGATCATAATAAATAAGACACACAGGGAAGACAAGGAAACAAAGGAAAGGCAATTTGTGTGAAGAAAAAAGCTGCCTTGGAAGTTAAAGAACATGGAAAATCCATGATGGTAGAGAAATTTAAAGAGACAATTTGTGTGGGATTGCAAAGAAACCAGTTTGCAAACATAAAAAGCCATTGCTAAAACAAGGAGAAGTCCTGACACAACACAATACGTTGATCAAGGAACCATGCAACGTAAGTAGAGGAGGTCCACGTGCACCAAGTAGGGAGGATGTATATGCATTAAAAAGACCCCACGCTGTAAAAAGAGCCTCACACATTCAACACTAAGAGGCATCTCATGCACATAGGGTAGGTGCATTAAAAGACCAGACTCCACACTGAGTTTACAGTCCACCAAAGGATGATCATAATAAGAACAATGACGAGGAGACTGATGATGTGGGTAAGGATGGAATTAATAGTGAGCCTTTGTGTCCTATGAAACATGCTCTTTTTAGGGTACACGAAAGGATTATAAAGCAAAGAATGCCCATGGTTCCAAGGGAAAGGGGAGAACATCTCAGACCTTTGATCCCACATTGATAAAATAAGAACATTTTTAATGTTTAAATACGATAACACTTGATATGTGTTATGTCTTAAGAATTGGGCCTTTTAGAAGTCGCTAGTGGTTTAGTGGGGCTCGTGAGTGGTCAAATTGGTGCATTCAAAGAAAAATAAAAAAAAAACATCCATATTAAATTGATGAGATCAGAAAGTAGTAAGTTGCCAAAAAATTCCAAAATCTAGTGACTCGCTATCTCACCACCGAAAAGTGGTGAGAAATTCTGGCTAGCGAAATAGCGACTAGCCAAAAAACTCAAGAAAATGGTGAGAGAAAAAAGATGGTTGTGGGTCTCACATATAGTGCAGTCAACAAATCAGATTGTGCCAAGTGGCAGTGAGCATGAGGTGATGTGGCTAGATCCAGATAGATGAAGGAGATCATGCCACATGGCACATCTAATGGTCCTCGCTATCTCACCACGAAGAAGTTGCTCACACGATAACATGGTGACATAGCAAGGGTCGTTAAGGTGATGACACATGGTAGCGGGTTCCGATAGCGATGATTAGGTAGGGGGTGACTAGGAAGTGATTGAGCGATGATAGAGAAACAAGGCAACCAATCCTATCCTGACAAGTGTCATCAAGCTGGTCAAACCAAGATTGAACTTGGATTTAAAGGGAAAGGAAAGCTGTGAAGGCAAATGAAAAGTAATTCTTAAATTATTTTATGCAAAATGGATGCTCGTGCAATTCTTTTTAAACTCAAAAAGGACTTTAATATAAATTTTTGACTTTAGAATTTTTTAAATTTTGCAAATTTTAAAATCAGATGTTGCAGATAAGCTAGAGTTTCATAATAGAAGGGCATTTTTCAAACCAAATTTTTGGGCATTTCTGGAAGGCTAATATAGTGATATTATATATCACTGGAATTGTGAGAAGATGAACTTTTTGATTATGGAGTTTTTTTTTGCACAAGTGCTTCCTAGTTTGAGTTATAGACAAAAATGTGAAATTTGGGGCTTTCTTAGTGGAATGGGTAAAAACTAAAAATCTAGTTAGAGGATCAGTAAAACTTGGTAAGAATGCAATTGGAGTTCACTTTACTCACATTCACTCAGTAAAACTCAAATTTTGCCAAGCATTTTAGTGGGTTTTTAGATAATTTGATGACTTGACAAGTTTTCATCATTCAAGAAAGGATATTTGCAAATCAGTTATAGAAATGATGAAACCAAATCAAATATTCAGTTGAAGAGAGAGATTAGAGAGAGGATTTTTCTGCTTCTTGGGGATGAATTCTAAAGGGACACTTGTCATCTCCTGATCAGATCTGGGATTTCCTTCTCCCTATATCATTCCCTTTCTTTCTCACTATAAGGGTTCCAGTCTTTTGGATAAAATTGGCAAACTACTGTAAGACCATATTTTGGTTCCAGTTTTGATGCATTCCCAATACTGAGACACCATATTTGTCAGCATAATTCTCTCATGTGAACAATAGTAGGAAGGAATATACAAATAGTTCAGATCTATTAGGTGTTTTTATGTTTTCATTTCATGCATTTGGTTGTATTGTTTCAAGGAAATTAATACAAAGAGTAAAAGAATTTCATTAGTTTCATTCTAGTTCTCATCTCCAGTCTTAGTGAGCTGTCAATGCTTTATGATCTTTGAACAAAGAGCTTAGGTCATAGTTGCAGTCCCTTAAGGTTGTATGTTGTTTTTTTGTTGCTTATGACTCAAAGAGTTATGTAAATGCTTCAGGGAATCAACAGGGTTGCAGGTTCATTGAGAAGGATATCATGTAAGAATGAGGTTTGGATTGAGCACTGATGTTTATTTACAAGGTAAATAGATAGATCGTATATCTGAATATATACATAAGTATTAGATATCCATATGCATGCATTTGATTCATGGATTTTCCCAATAGATAAGGCACTGATCAGTTTACATGATCACTAGGTCTCACTGCTGCATATCTGAGGTTTTTGTTGAATTCAACATTATTAATCAAACGTTCTTTGCTTTTCATGTTGAAGGACCTAAATGTTTAACCCTCACTCAACTTATGAGATTCATAGCTTTGCATTTAGCTACTATAGATCTGTGTCATTTCATGAGTCATTAGGAGAAATAAAGGTAAAATCTTCTTAATAGATTCAAAGATATGTTTTTGCACTGGTACGGTATCATTTGAATCTGAGGTCTACCTGCCTACGTTTAGCAGAGCCTAAAGTAGAAGAAGGGTCATGCCTTATAGTTGGCCTGTTGTCAGAAATGACATGTTGAAAATGGGAGTTAGCTGCCCCTAGATATTTCAGTTTCTTAGTGGGATAATTGAAAACCCTCTAGCATATTCAAACACCAACAAAATGGTGACTCTGCTGGGGAGGTAAGTGTTAGGATAAACCACGAAAAGAAATAAAAAAACTACATGCAAATATAACCAATAACATAAAATAATAGATCATGTACAAAAATGAACACAAATCACACAAAAATGAACACAAGACACCAGGATTTAACGTGGTTCACCCAATCCTTGGGCTACATCCACCAAACAGCAAGTCCGATCTTATTACAATCCAGTGATTACAACCTGATTACAATTCGTAATCCCTTACAGCTCAATACCACTACAAGAACCAATTTCACATCACAACATAATGAAAAATACCCAACCCTAAGCTCTTTTTATACAAGTATTAAACTGCTTTAGGGTTATACATATGTCGGCCATAATATGTCAGCTACTATTTATGAAGTATGTATAGTACTTTTTTGATCAGTCACCACAATCTAACAATCTCCCACTTGGGGACTGATCAGGCTCCACACTAAACAACAATCTCCCACTTGGAGATTGATCCTATAGCAATACCACTACCACATGGGGCTCCCACTGGATCAAACCACCTTGGACTCTACTGTTCTTTTATTCATGTTCAGTCTAAAAGACCAACCAAAGCTGAAGAGGAGTTCAACTTCTCCCTTGTTACAACCTTTGTCAACATATCTGCTGGATTGTCATTGGTATGTATCTTCTCTAGCTTTAACTATCCATCCTCCAAAATTGACCGAATGAAATGGTACCGCAACTGCATGTGTTTGGTCTTAGAATGCAAAGCTGAATTCTTAGCAAGATGAATGGCACTCTGACTATCTGTGAACAAATAATTATCCTTCTGAGGATGTCCCAATTCTTCCAAGAAGAACTGAAGCCATATCATCTCCTTGGCTGCCTCTATTGTAGCAACATACTCTGCCTCTTTAGTGGATAGAGCATTAATCTTCTATAACCTAGAAACCCAGCTCACGGCTGCCCCACCAACAGTAAAGACATAACTTGTAGTACTCTACCTGGTATCAATATCCCTAGCCAAATCTGAGTCAACATAGCCTTGTAAATCAATAGTAGAGCCCCCAAAGTGTAAACACTTATTGGATGTTACTCTCAAATATCTGAGAATCCACTTGACAACAATCCAATGCTCAAATCCTGGATGACTCATATACCTACTAACGACTCCCACTGCATGTGCAATATCTAGCCTAGTGCATACCATAGCATACATCAAGCTTCCTACAGCTGAAGCATAGGGTACCTTGGACATCTTATCCTCCTCTTCCTGTGTCTTGGGACACATTTCCTTAGTCAATTTCAAATGATTGGGTAAAGGTGTGCTGACAACTTTAGCATTCTCCATAGAGAAACGTTGCAACACCTTCTCAACATAATTAGCTTGAGATAGCATCAATGTTTTGTTCTTCCTATCTCTACAAATCTTCATACCAAGGATTTGTTTTGCTGCCCCCAAATCCTTCATAGCAAATGCATGTGCTAACTGGTGTTTTAGCCCCTTAATATGATCCATGTTAGACCCAACTACAAGCATATCATCAACATATAAACATAAAATAATGTAGCTATCATCATCCAACCTCTTAAAATAAACACAGTAATCTGAATGACACCTGTTATATCCATGCTCATGCATAAAACTGTCAAATTTCAGATACCATTACCGAGGTGCTTGCTTCAAGCCATATAAACTTTTCTTCAATTTGCACACTAAGCTCTCCTTACCTTTGACCTCAAAACCCTATGGCTGAGCCATATATATTTCTTCATCCAAATCACCATGAAGAAAAGTTGTTTTAACATCCATTTGCTCTAAATGCAAATCTTCAGTAGCCAAAAGACTTAAAACAATACAAATAGAAGTCATTTTAACAACAGGAGAAAATATCTCATCAAAATCAATTCCCTTTTTCTGTGCAAATCATTTTACAACTAACCTGACCTTAAATCTTTTCTTACCTCCTTCCTCTTCTTTCAACCTGTAAACCCACTTATTCTGTAAAGCCTTTTTACCTGCAGGCAACTTGCACAAATCCCATGTCTTATTTTCCAGTAAAGAGTCCATTTCATCATTCATTGCAGACTCCCACTGAATCTTAGTATCCACCTGCACAACTTCATCATAACTTTCAAGTTCACCAGCATCAGTAAGTAAAATAGAATACAAAGAGGGAGAAAACCTTTGTGGAGGTCTAATTTGCTTCGTTGACCATCTAACATTTACTGGTGTGTGTGGTATCTATTGTTGCAGTTTTTGCACATCATGAGGAATGACTGTAACATCAGCTTTTGGAGTATCATCCATCACTACATAATCATCTTCTTTCTTCTCATGTTGCTGCAACAGATCTTTGTACAACACTTTCTCATTGAATATGACATCCCAACTTCTAACAATTTTAAGATTTTCAAAATCCCAAAGCCTATAACCAAATTCATTAATGCCATATCCAACAAAGACACATTTCTTTGATTTAGCTTCTAGCTTGGTTCTATTTTCAGAGTCTATATGAGCAAAAGCTTCACAACCGAAGGTCTTGAGAAAAGAATAACTCGCCTTCTTACCAATCCATGCTTCCTCAGGAATACCACAGCCCAAAGGAGTAGAGGGACCTCTATTAATCAAATATACTACAATATTGATAGCCTCCACCCACATGTGTAAGGGCAACCCAACATGAAACCTCATGCTCCTTGCACGCTCCATTATAGTCCTATTCATGCGTTCAGCCACTCCATTTTCTTGTGGAGTCCTTGGAACAATTTTCTGTCTATGAATACCATTAGTGGAGCAATAATCTTCAAATTCATGACTACAATACTCACCACCATTATCAGATCTGAGACATTTTAATTTCTTACTGGTCTCATTTTCAATCAAGCATTTCCATTTCTTAAAAGTTTGAAATACATCAAATTTTTGTCTAAGGAAATAAACCCATACTTTTCTAGTTGCATCATCAATAAATGTAACATAATGATGAGAGCCACCAAGGGAAGATACCTGAGATGGTCCCCATACATCTGTATGCACAAGCTCTAATTTCTCCTTTTTGTTTTCCTTCCCAGTCTTTACAAAACTCACTCTCTTTTGTTTTCCATACACACAACTTTCACAGAAATCCATATTCACACATTTCAGACCTGGTAAAACTTTCTTTGAATGAAGTACTTTCATACCTTTCTCACTCATGTGCCCAAGTCTATTGTGCCACAGTGCTGTATCAAAATCTATAACATCTATTTGTTCTCCTTGCTTAACTGCAACAATTGTTCCTGAACATTCATTTTTCTTTGAAACAATCAAAGTAGAAGGAACAATATGACCTGTACAAAGATATAAGGTGCCTACTTTCACACCTTTTGCTACTACAAGGGAAACTTTTGAAACCTTCCAATTTTTATCATTAAAAGTAACTACACAACCCTCATTACTGAGTTGCCCTGCTGAAATTAAATTCCTACTCAGCTTTGGAACATGTCTTACCTCATGTAGTAGCCAATGATTCCCATTCTGCAACTTAATCTTAATTTTTCCCTTTCCAACAATTTGACAGGGTTCATTATCCCCCAAATAAGCAAGCCCAAAATCCCCTTGGACATAATCAATGAAATAACCTCTATGAGGTGTAGCATGAAATGAAGCGCTAGAATCTAAAACCCATGAATCATCAACACTCTCTAAAGACAGAAGCAAAGCATCATCTTTGGATTTGTTACTTACCACATTTGCCTCCTTGTCTCCATCTGATTTATCTCCTTCATTTTTCTTTCGATTCCAGCAATCTTTCTTTTTGTGCCCTGGTTTCCCATAGTACCAGCAATCATTTGGTCCTCTCAATTGAGACCTCCTCCCCTTTGACTTTCCTCTTGATTTCCCACGATTTCTAGAGTTACTTCCTCTTTCAGTCGTTCTGCCCTTGCTTTGTGCATTCAAAGAACTTCCTAATGTAGATCCACTTAAGGATTTCCTACGAGTTTCCTCACTCAAAACAACACCAATCACATCATCATATTTTAGCGTACTAGATCCAGGAATAGAATTACTCACCACCATTACCAAGCCATTCCAACTTTTAGGCAAAGAACAAAAAATCAAGAGAGCCCTAATTTCTTCATCAAAATTGATACCCATAGAAGATAATTTACTAGTAATAGTATTAAACTCATTTAAATGATTTGCAATAGATCCACCTTCTGCCATTTTCATATTAAATAAATGCTTCATGAGAAATACCTTGTTTGAAGCGGAGGGCTTTTCATACAGTGTTGCTAGGGTTTTCATCAAATCTTCTATCGTCTTTTCTTTTGTAGTATTAAATGCCACTGATGGTGCCAAGCATAACCAAATGCTTCTGAGTGCCTTTCTGTCCAAAAGATCCCATTCAGCCTCTGACATAGTTCCCTGATTCTTGGCTTTGCCTTCCAACAACTTCCATAAATCCTTCTAATATAGATAGTCTTCCATTTGCATCTTCCATAACTGGAAGTTCTGCCCATTAAACCTGTCAACCCTCAGCTTACCCTCATCTGCCATCGCTCCCACTCAACCATGAGACTCCCACTTAACCGTGAGACTTTCTTGCAGAGGATAACTAAGAAACAACCTCGCTCTCATACCACTTGTTAGGATACACCACAGACAGAAATAAAAAAAACATGCAAATATAACCAATAACAAAAAATAATAGATCACATAGAAATGAACACAAGGCACCAAGATTTAACGCGGTTCACCCAATCCCTGGGCTACATCCACCAAACAGCAAGTCTGATCTTATTACAATCCAGTGATTACAATTTGATTACAATCCGTAATCCCTTACAGCTCAATACCGCCGCAAGAACCAATTTTGCATCACAACATAATGAAAAATACCCAACCCTAAGTGCTTTTTATACAAGTATTAAACTGCTTTAGGGTTATACATATGTCGGCCATAATATGTCGGCTACCATGTCAGCCATGGCCCAAATTTTTTTTTCTATTTATGAAGTATGTACAGTACTTTTTTGATCAGTCACCACAATCTAACAATAGATTGTTGGGTGATGTGATGCACTCCCTTGCCCATAGGTGGTTAATTATGTGGTGTTCCATGTTCACTAACAATCATGGCTTTTGGTGCAACAGCAAATGGGCCTTACAATTGGTATCAGAGCTTGGTTTTGGCTTGGTCATGGGTTCAAATCTCCTTGGTGCCTTCTTGACCTACGTAAGCACCTAGTATGCGCATCGAGGGGGAGATTGTTGGGTGCTTCGACACACTCGCCTGCCCACAGGTGGTTAATTATGTCGTGTTCCATATTCACTAACAGTCATGGCTTTTGGTGCAACAACAAATGGGCCTTACAGTAAGATGGCAATCCATTTTTTTGAAAGGACAAGAGTCTCTGGTGTTCATTGAAAATTTTAGTCCTCTTTTTAGTTGGGTTTTGTCCATCCAAGTTGCCAACAAAATGGTGACTTTGCTGGGGACTATATTGAATCAGATTTAAGACAAAACCTTGAGAATTTGAAAAGAAGAGATTCAATACAGTAAGAAAGTGCATTAAAAAGTTTCAACAGTAAGTTCTTTGATGTTCTTTCCAATTTTCTTACTCCAAATTATGCACCCATTGAAGTTTTATCCATTTTTAGTAGCAACTTTGAGGTTGGATGTAGATTTTGTTGTTCTTAAGTTTCATTTTCAATTAGTTCAACCGGATCTTGTTTTCAAAGTGTTGTTGTAATTTTAGAATTAGAATTGTTTAACAATGGTTTCTCTCTTGTAAATGTTTAAAAGTATTGCAAAATTCTACAAAGTGAAATTCTAGTTCAAATCTATCATGTATGATTTATGTTAAATCTTTCTCACAATCATGAGTGGTGACTCTCTCTAAAAGGATCTTTGAACCAGTGTAGATCAATTACATAAAATTGCTTTCAAGAGTTTTCAATTGAATCAGACAGATCTGAAAGTTGTGTCAAATTTTAAACAGAAAAGGAGAGTATATGAATTTTTGACCAATAAGTTTTAGAGTGTTCTTGATTTGTTGTCATAAGAATTTTTAATGTTAAATGTGAATCACTGTTGTGATTTCATTTTTCTCCTCAACGAGATGGCAACTCTACAAAGGATATGATCAGTGGTGTGAGGAATTAAGATCAACACCAGGCCAATTAGTAGATTAGTGGTTTCATGCAGCAACACTTGAGGTATTCCATTTTCATGATGTTTTTCTTGTCATGAAAGAAAGTATTTTTACATATGTGTTTTCCATCAAGTGAGTTTTAGCACTAAGAAGAGGAGAATAGTTTGAAAAGTTCCATACACTTTATTGATTAAGTTTCAGCTTGTTGTTTTAAAGTTCTAAAGTGTATTTGAAGTGTTCATTTGGTAGAGGGTTGTGTAGATCTCCTGCAAGTTATAAATCAGAATTTATTATGGGTGAATGAGTTTCATATTATGGAAAGAATGTCAAATTTTATTTCACCTAGTATGCAGCCAGTCAGTAAATTTTCTAGATCCATTTCTACCAAGAGATATATGCCATTAAGTTTCAATGGTATTCATGGTTTCTCAAATGTCATTCCTAATGATGTCCGGAATAAATTGCCAGAGTTTAGTAGGAAGCATACTATTTCAGCCAGTCATCATGTTGAGTTGTTCATTGATTTGATGGGTGACTATGAGATTGCTCATGAGGACATGTATATGAAGTTATTTGTTCAGACCTTAGAAGGTGATGCTAGAGACTGGTTTTCATTTTTACCAGCACTTTCTATTTCATCCTAGAGTGAGTTGCATTCTACCTTCATGGAGCAATTTGGAGAACGGGTAAGCATATTTGATTCTTATGATAAGTTCTTGAAGATTCATATTTAGAGTGATGAACTTGTCCCTTAATTTAACATCAGATTTGCAAGAGTTTTGAATGAAATCCCTAAGAGTTATAGACCTTATGATCAAATGTGTTTAGCTATATATTTTGATGCATTTGACAAGAAAATGAACTATCTACTAAGGGATAAAGAACCACAGACATTATATCAAGCTTTTATGACCGCTAGAGATATTGAGAATAATTTGAAGTATGGATTAACTAGAGGTCATTTTTCCTTGAATGATTGCCAATATAATGTGTTTGAAAGAAAGGATGAGTGTGGTGTTGATGATTCAGTTTCAAATAAGAATATCAACACCCCTTCTGTAATATATAATCAGATTGAAAATTCAAGTCAGAATGTGTGTATGAGGAAGGTTAGTCCAGTTGCAAATGAAGACACACATATTTTTGATGTTACATCAGTAGGATGTATCTCAAACTTTGATAGGGTTCGACATCATGTTGATTTTATGAATCAAGGTTTAGTTACAGTAGTAAGTTCTTCTCATGATGATTATATGAATGATGATGTAACTAATGCTTCAAATTTTGAAGATGTTGCACCTAAATCTTAGTCTTATGTAAGTGACAAGGCTGGAAGTTATCTCTCTGATCATGAACTTGATGTTGTCGATTTGATATGTCATAGAGAGATAATACAAGATAGTAATATGGATCAGTCAGATAGGCAAGAAATGAATTATCTTATGGAGAGATTGCATTATGTTGAGAATGTTATAAAGGTTGAAGTTGAAAGATATGCATCTCAATATGAGTACAAAGATGTTGAAAGTCATGTTTCAAATGATGATAATAAAGTTGCTGATCTGATGTATTATCAAGAGGTATCATATGAAGCTGATGATGAGATTTGTTATTTGAGTCAAGGAGAGGACAGTCATAGTGTATGTTCATCTTCATATGAATTAGATGCAAGTTGGGAAGAAGAAAGTAATTATGGGAGTGAGTATTCTTATGTCACTAAAGGTACGAGTTCTATTCCTAAATCTGAAGTGAGTTTCTAGTTTAGAGTTATATAAGTTAGCTAGATGTTGAAAGCTATGAAGATTTGTCTACACAATACAAGGATAAAGAAATCCTTTATAAGGATGGATTACCCAATTGTATAGATGAATGTCTTGAGAATGAATGCAATGATGATCAATATATGAGTGATTCTAAGGTTAATGCATTAGCACCTATCACTAAGATAAATAATGATAGGTTTGCAAGACATTTGAATCACCTACATGAAGACAATGAAAGTAACCTTGATTTATATTCTACATGCTTCGTTGATGGAGTAGAAAGTAAGTCCACATGTAGTTCTGATTTTTCTTCACATGCTGAAAATCTCCATGAAGACAAGATGGGTAATGGTTTAAAAGTATATACTAACATTCTATATAATGAAAATCCTGAGGATTATCAGCCCATTTTTTGTCATAATGTTCAAAGAGGATCACTACATGGAGTTGTTAACCCGCTATTTGAAGAGCACATGGATAATTTGGATTTAGTTGAGAATGAGTTTGATGATGATACCTTCTCTTACTGTTGTGAGTGATTAGAATGTTCTTCTTCCAAGTATGATAGTGAAACCGATGATTGTGTTGCATCTGGTGAGATAGGTAACAAAACTAATTTCCTTGAGTATAATATATACACAATTTGGCATATATACAAAACTTCAAAAATTTCAAAACTCTATAATAGACTCATATACCTCAAAATTTTGTTCAAAATTTTGTAACTCCCCCTGAGTTAATGTGTCTTTTCTATGTCCAAAATCTCTTCTCTTCTCTTAGTAGATTTTCTTCATGCTGATACTCTTTGTCTTCAAAAATACTGACACTCTATTTCTGTCCTTTTGCTATTTTCTCCCCCTTTGTTTGCTCTCCCCCTTTTAGGTTATCTCCCTCTATATACTGATACTCTTTATCTCTCCCCTTGCATACTTATCTCTATTGGAAATATAAGAAGAGTAACAAAAGGGAGGGAGGGGGCTGAATTAGTTACCACTAAAATGAATCCTAGATCCCTTAGATGTCAATTATAAAATTCAGGCTGATAAAACTAGTTATTGCTGATACTTAGTAAACACATACAAAATTGTTGTAACTTGGTAAATGTAGAGTGTGAATTACTTTAGTAAATCTTAAGATGTTATCAGTAATTACTTACAAACATGAAAGAAATAACATAAACATGAGACACCCGAATTTAACGTGGACACCCAATTTGAGAAAAACTACCAATGTAACTAGTTACTATTTTTCACTCTTCTTAAGTGAGCCATGTTACGAGCCAACCTAGTTAAAGGTTACAAAACACAATGTTAGGTGTGACCCTATTAGAGGATTTAATCACCCTATTAGGAGTGGCCTTGCAAAAGGTCTTAAAATAATTCAATGGAATTGCCACCTTGTTAGAGGATTTATAAATGGTGTTAAACCAACTCTGTTAAGAGATTTTAGATCACTACTACAATTCTTGGAGGGTAACAATGAAATGACCTAATTGTGATGCAACTGAATTGCTGATTATAAATCTTTGCTTGGGTTCATACTTGATCCTTCTTGATCGAATAATGATTTTCTACTCCACAAGGATGTTTGCTTATCCTTCAAGTTCACTTCCTCTTCTTATCTTTTTCAACTCATTCAACTTGCATCACACACACTTTGAAATCACAACTTGACCTTTTACTTATACCTTTCAGATTGCCAATTCAACTCAAATAAAAACTAGAATAACCAATATTCATCACCTTAGTTGGCTAGAATCAATAGGTAAAATAATTAAGCTTTACATGCTAAAAATAAAAAAAAATCTTTGGTAGCTGACCTAGCTCAGTAGAAACTAATTTTGAAGTGATTTCCTGTGTTAACCAATAGAAGCTTGGTTAACATTGTGAACTTACAAAATTCCTTTGGCAACTGAGTGAACTTGGTTAATACTAATTCTGTCCAACTTTCCTTTATTAACCAAGTGAGCTCAGTTAACACTTTTTTCTACTTAACTTCCTTTGACACCCAAGTGAGCTCGATAAAAACTACCTTCTACATAGAGTAAGCTCAGGAACACTTGGTAGACTAGGAAAACTATCTTCACTAACCAAGTGAGCTCAGCATGCACCAACTATCAACTGATATCACATTTGTGTAACATCAAAGATAACACATAATTAATTAATTATATCCAACAATCTCCCTCTTTGGCATTGATGGCAACACATGTCATAGCACAATGAAATTTTGAGAGCAAGACTCCCTTTGTTAGAAAGTTTCTCCCTCTATGAATGAACTTCTTAATTTCTCCTTCTACAAAATTTAAGAAAGATATGATTGTAAACTTCTCCCTCTTTGACAACACATGCCAAAGACAATTATGATTAGTATTAATGTACCTTGAGTAAAGATTCATTTGTAATATGTCCTTACCAATACTACATCATTTTATTGATCTTCAACTTGGCTCCTATTGATGCATCACTAAACTTTATTTAGTGAGCTTTAGATAGGGGAATGACCCCTAGCTTACCTCTTAGATATAAGAATGCATCCTTAGGTAATAGCTTGGTGAATATATCTACAATTTGTTCTTTTGTATGCACATATTCCAATCTAATTTCTTTGTTTATACTAATTCTCTTACAGAGTGACATTTGATAGTAATCTGCTTTGTTTTAAAATGCATCATTGGATTCTTTGGTATGTTGATTGCACTTGTGTTATCAAAATACATCACTATTGGCTCTTTGATTTCAACCTTCATTCCTTCCAACATCTATTTGAACCAAACAATGTTAGAACAATTCATTGCTATTGCTACATATTCTGCTTCTGTTATGGATTGAGATGTGTAGTTTTGCTTCTTGCTTGTCCAAGATACTAGTATTTTACCAAGAAAGAATGCTCCACCACCAGTGCTCTTTTTGTCATCAATATTTCATGACTAATCAGCATTAGTAAATGCTTTTAGGTCAAAATTGCCTCAAAGTTTGTACAATAAGCCATAGTCTTCAATTCCTTTTAGATATCTCAAGATTCTTTTTATTGCCATCAAGTGGTTTTCTCTATGTTTAGCTGAGAATCTTGCCACTATCCCAACTGATAAGCAAATATCAAGCCTTGTATGTATCGCATACTATAATTTTCCAAATTATTGATCTATATAAGGTCTAATCTACTTCTTTGGAGTCATCATCTTTTGTAAGCTTAAGTCTAGTACACATGGGGGTTCCAACTGGTTTTGAAGCTTCCATTCCAAATTTCTTGAGTATCTCTTTGATGTACTTAGATTGAGTGACATAGATACCATTTATGTTCTTTTGTATCTACAATCCAACAAAGAATTTTATTTCACCAAACATGGACATCTCAAATTCCTTATTCATTTGTTCTAAAAATGCTTTGCATAAGTTATCATTTCCTATGAATAGAGTATCATCCACAAATATTTTTGCAAATACAATCTTCTTATCTGGTCCTTCCTTGATGTATAGGTTGCTGTTATCATTTGTTCTTTGAAAATCTGTAGTGCCTGCCCCTAGTTCGCATTTTGTTATCGTTGCTGAACTCTTTTAGAGCTAGTTTTATGTTGATCGTTAGCAACATGCTTTTGAGATTATCAGATATTGTGCTATGGATTCAATTTATTATGTGATGAGATCACTTAGACTTTATATTTCATGTATGTATGATGATTATTTTTAGTGTTTGCAATTATTAATGATGATTAGTAAGATGATTTATTATCATATGTGTTTTCTTATGGATACTTACCCCATACTTGCATGTGTATGGTGTGCGTGTTTGCTTTTGTATGGTGTGTCTGATGTGGTTAAGGAAAGGAGTCGTAGTCACCTGCTAGTCGGAATCTACACGATGCACCACTTCCTGCCATTGCCTGTTTAGTTTAGTATATATTGTGCTTGTACATGCATGGTTTTTATGTAGGTTGCATGTATCGGGTATCGACTTCCCTAAATTGCTAGGATAAGCATACCCTATCATATTATCTCAATGATAAGAGAGGGGAGATAAATTCTCAAGTCCAAATCCCAACCCTTTTAAGCCATTTGTTCTAATTGGAAAATGAGCACAAGTATTTGAGTTGAGTACCCTCCGAATACGTTGGATAACGTAATTCGTGATATAAACCTTTGGTTTGATTTTGTATGTATTTTGGCTATGATGGATTTTCGTATTTTTACCTTGAGAGTCTTTGATGTGTTTTCTATTAATTAAGCCTAATTAAAAGATTTAATTACTGGTTTAATTTAAATGGAAAAATTAATATGATATTTTAATATTTATTTTATTTAATTAATTGAGAAATTAATTAAATAAAATAATTAAATTTGAAGATAAAAGTTATAATATTAAATTTGGAATGTGACAATATTTATTTTAATAATAATATATTTATTGGAGCTCATTTTTAAATAAATGACTAAATAATAATATTATTAAAAATAATAAATATTTTAGCAATTAAGTTTTGGAAAATGAAATTTAAAAGTGGATGATATATTTAAATTATTAAAAGATTCTAGATTTCATGTGATTAAAATATAAATATATTAAGATTGAAAAGTGGAATTATTAAAGTTAGTGCATAAGATTTAATAAATAAATTAATTAAATTGGAAAGAGTAAAGTAAATATTAAATTAATTAATGTGCATTATTTTAATATTTTCTCACATAGGAGTTGGCAAATTCTCGGGAGTTGTCATGTAGACAACATAGGGGTTTGCACTCTAGGTATGCACTAGTTGTCTACACTTAGAAGTTAGCATTTTATTTGAGCACATGGTGTCTACAACCTTAAGACTTATCTAGAAGGTTGGAGAAGACCCGTGCTTGGTTGTCATGCTTATCTTCTAGTTGTCTCTAGAGACACTCTAGATGCATCTTAGAGGCCTTTAAATAGAGGCTTCCCTAGTGTGTTTGGACAAGCAAAAATGAAAGCCTTATGGAAGCTTAATGGAAACTACAAGCCACAAGCTAAAATGGAAGCTTCAAAGCATACATGCATTGGAGAAGTTCATATGCTCATATATTTTCTACATGCTTCTATGCTCCTTCTAGCTCTTCTAGTTACTTGGAGGATTCGGTTGGCTCGGATCTTGGAGGATTTGCGAATGATGAAGAAGGAAGGGGATTTTCCATGGACTTCTAAGGCATGGCAGATTAACATCAGTGTCCAGGTGCACTCGTGATAATCACATATTCTCTTTGCACCATTTCTCTTCCTGTCTTCATCATGTTTGTTATATGTGTCTGATTATATTCCATGAATGAATTTGCAATTTGAATCAGAATCTAGATATGTATTTATTTGTTGAGAAGAAAATAATAAAAAAACCCTAGATCCAATTAAGGAAGAAATTAGATCTATCGGGTTTGGGCTCGTATTAGAATCGAATTGATAAATAGATTTGAAGAGAGTTTCTAAATCTATAATCAAAGCTATTAGAAAAATTAATTTAGAGAATAAATACCATTCTCGAAATGAAAAGCCCTTCCTGTTTTAAAAATTATATATATGTAAACATACATCTATATATATAGATGTGTCTATATATATATAACTGTGAAATTTATTATATTCTGCAAACAAATATATATACATACATACATACATACATACATACATACATACATACATACATATATATATATATATATATATATATATATATGTTTTAATTCGCAGTTTAAAAATTATTACTAAAAAATGTATTTGCAATCGAAATTCATTTTGAAAGAACGAATTTTAAATAAATATACATTGTATCGAATTTGGTAGTAGTGGGGGGGAAACAGACCCGCGCCTCGTACTCCCCTCCATCTCCATAAGCGACGGCAGTCGCAGGGTACCTGCGTACTACAAGGTACCCACGACAGATGTTACTGCTGCATGATTTCCTTACTACGCTGTGTCAGCGGTTTAAAAGAAGTCGCGCCCGTTTTAAGGTAAGTGTTATATTTGTTTTGAGTTTATATATATATATATATAAATATGTGATTTGTGTAAATCGATTTTGAGCATTTCGATTTATGATTAATTGTTATTGTTTATTAATAATTGTATAATAATAAATGTTATTTAACTTATTAATAGATTTGGTAAATGTCAATGTATATATATATATTAAATCTATGTGTTAACATTGTTAAAATGAACTTGCTAATTATTGTTAAAAGAGATATTAATGTTTGTTAATGAAAATTTTAATATAACTTGTTTAATAACAAGTTATCGTGAACTTATTAATAATGGATTAGAATATAGTTAATTCTTTACATTTATTATTAGTCATTAAATGATGAATATTCTTGGAGCTATTATTAGATAATTTAGAAGTGAAATTATATATTAGTAACAATATGTGCTATCAAATATTATTCAATACATATATTCACAATTAATGTTTGTAATTGTATAAATGATATATGGTTAATGCTATTAGCAATTTTGGGCTCACTAGAGTCACAAAATCATCCGCTGAAGTTTAAAATATAATTCAACTTAGCGGGATAGAGATTTAATTAAAGAAACGAGGGGGGGGAAATTATACTAAGTGATAATTACCACTAATAGCATGATTAATAGATCAAGGATAGATATATCAAAATTCACTTAAAAGGACTAATCAATCTTGATGAGATTGGGAGATAGTTATCCTTGTATTTTTTGGAATATTAATGTATTGATATATAGGTTAAGAAAACTATGGTTAAATAATAATTGAATTGCGGATATAGTCATGTAAATATCAGTTAATTTAATTAATTATAAAATTAATTAAATTTAATTAGTAAAGAAGTTAAGCAATATGGTTTACTTGTAATAGTAATATAGAGGTCTAAATGATTATCGATATTACAATTTGTAAAGGAGTATTCTTTGAAAGAGAATCGAATGTGGTCATTATTAGTATTATTATCAAAATATTAATATTAGAATGACCTTTTTGTACAAACTATTGTTAGTCAACTAATATTCATTAGGTTGATGGAATGGTTGTGCAATTATTAATTAAACCAGTTAATGAGAGTTAATTAGATTTAATTAATAATTAAGTTATGTAATAGAGATTCAATTGATATAATTCTTTTGACGAGATTGTAAATTATCTATATTGAGGTTGACAAGTCTTATGACTTGAATTATGATTTTAGATATTATATGGTTGTCAATGATGATAACGATTGAATTAAAGGCTTAAATTTTAATATTATTTAATCAAGAATTATTAGAATGATAATAGGTCATAGATGGTGTGCCTATGTTAATTGATGGATTTAATTGATCATTCTAATTAAGTTATGATATCTTATTCGAAGATTGATAATTGGTTTTCTTATAATTTAACGATCAATGATCCTTGATTTATGTGAAAAGTTGAAGTATAATTAAAGAAGAGTTAATTAATTAAAATATGGATCATGGTTAAATATAAAGGACAATTTAATTAAAGGTCGATGATGATCAGTTTAATTAGTAAATAATTATCCTTAAGTTAATTATCCTTAAGTTATTCTTAAGTTATTCTTAAGTTATTCTTAAGTTATTATTTTTGAGTCATCGATCAGTTATCCTTGGATTATTTTCTATTCGCCATGATGGGACTATGATGTGGATTTATTTCTTGATGATGTCATGTTGTTGACTCAACCATTTTGGAGTCTTCGATCAGTATGATTTTGAGATATTCTTGGTTGCTTGTTGAGAACCAATGGATGTGATGATTTATTTTGGTTATTGAGAACCAATTGATACTTATGATTATCAGTGATACTTTAGTTGCCAATAGAGAACTGTTGTGGTCATGATTTTCTATGGATGTTTTTCAGATGCTCATGGAGATTTGATGATTCTTATCTTGGTGATTTGATGATTCTTATTATGGATATTTGATGCTTTTATCATGGATATTTGATGATTCTTTTTATGGATTATCGTTTGGATTTTCTTTACAGTCGCTTGTACAGGAATGTGGTGATTTTATGATTCCATGAGCATTAGGGTAGGTTATCTACTTGTAGTGTCGGGAAGTGGCTTGCAATGGGGGCCGGGGCCCTAAGTGGCTACTAGGATAACTCATTGTAAGTTTGGTTAATAAGTGATAACATTTACACACTAAATGGGGATTAAATGAACCTAAAAAGATAATTTTTTTGGATGTTCTCGCCCATGCCTTGAGCGCTTGTACAGGCTAGGATGGGAGTAGTGAGATGCATGGTTGCGACCTTGCATTCCATAGTATGCCTCGTCAGTATGAGAGGATACTAGTGGCCGCATGAGATCTGTATGGACCCGTGGAGTTTAGCTGACTGCCAGGGTAACTTGTACAAGATAAATGCGATGACACTTTCCCGCTTGCAGAGTAGGTTTCCTACATGTCATTGTGTGTCTTTTGGAATTAGATGTTGGTTTTGTGTGATGGAACCTTTGAGTTAGTATACTTTTTAGGATTCCTGGACTATAGAGATTTGTGTTATGTGTTATGGATAGCCTGTTTGGGACTTGAGATTATCTCCTCAGCACGGTGGGAGTGGACCACTTAGGTTCCATGTGGTCGAGTGGTAGTGTTTTATCACTCTTATCATTTGAGATCCGTCTGAGACACCGTGGCTGGAGTATTATTGGTTGGTATTTATCTTCATTATGCTCTTGGATCATTATGATAGATGATATACCTTATGATGGATGTATTTACTGGTATGTTCTTGTATTGATGATTTGCATATGTTAGATGATGTTATCCTATGCTTTGCTTTGCATGTTAGTAGGATGTTTTAGGAGTGACATTCCTATTATGTTTATAGCCGATGATCTCTTCGGTGCTTTGGAATGTTACGCATAGAGGGATGGCTAGGATCCATGATTGTCTAATGATGCTATTAATGGTTGGGAGGAACCGTGCACTTAGTTAGTTATTTATATTTGTGATGTATGATTATCTTTTATGATGGATGTCTATGTCTTCATGATGATGATGTATCATGTATGGTATGTGATTTCATTATGTTATTGCATCATGGATTAAAATTGGATGATGATGTACTTTATTTACATGGATGTTTATTCTTTTAAGCTTTTCATACCTTGTAACATGTATAGTGGATGATTGAGCAATCTAAAATGTACACTTGTATATGGTTTAAGAACATTGGATGTATCCTTGTTATTTCATTGTTAAGGATGTAATGATAGATGGATAGTTAAGATTAGAAGTAATTCAACGTTAAAGGATCTTTAAAGAATGTAATCTGTTATGTTATGTTATGTTATTTTTAGTTGGATGTTACTATTGATTTCACAAGTGTTATGAATGGTTTATCTTTCATGTAAAAAAAAAAAAAAATTTGTTTGGTAAACTTAGTGAAAATTCTTTGGATCCCTTGGCGGGGCATTACATTTGGTATCAGAGCCCGAGTTTCAACATTGGGAGCTCTGGGTATATTTGAATACCACTAGTTGTCAACTAGATGAACAAAACAAAAACTTTGAACTATCATGTGTATCTCTTTCAAACTGAAACTTGAAACTAGGTGAACTAAAACAAAACTTAAACTGTTACTTGCATATTTTTCATGCTTAACACTTAGCTTTTAAAACTAAAAATTCTACTGAAAACCTAAACGAAAGGAAAAACTAAAAATTGGAACTTATTCTAGTTGCAAAACATGTATCTTTTATTTAAGTTTCAAGGTAGTATACTTTTGTTTATCTTTGCAAGCATTAAGTTGCTTTTGTTTAGAATGTATTAAGGGATATATTTCAGTAGTTGTTAAAGGAATGATGTTGGATCGAAATGGTTTTCGGTTTACCATTAAACTAAAATCATATTGCTCTAAGGGTGTTGTAATATCTTAAGTGGAATCATGCCTCCCTACAGAGGAAAAATGATTCAATGGGACCCACATAGTGAGTATCTTAGTTTTTCATTCTTGTAGGCTTCCAGGAGTAAGCCTAATCCCAGGGGGGGTGGATGTAGTGCCTGCCCCTAGTTCGCATTTTGTTATCATTGCTGAACTCTTTTAGAGCTAGTTTTATGTTGATGGTTAGCAACATTCTTTTGAGATTATTAGATATTGTGCTATGGATTCAATTTATTATGTGATGAGATCACTTAGACTTTATATTTCATGTATGTATGATGATTATTTTTAGTGTTCGCAATTATTATTGATGATTAGTAAGATGATTTATTATCATATGTGTTTTCTTATGGATACTTACCCCATACTTGCATGTGTATGGTGTGCGTGTTTGCTTTTGTATGGTGTGTCTGATGTGGTTAAGGAAGGGAGTCATAGTCACCTGCTAGTCGGGATCTACACGATGCACCACTTCCTGCCATTGCCTGTTTAGTTTAGTATATATTGTGCTTGTACATGCATGGTTTTTATGCAGGTTGCAGGTACCCAGTATCGACTTCCCTAAATTGCTAGGATGAGTGTACCCTATCATATTATCTCAATGATAAGAGAGGGGAGATAAATTCTCAAGTCCAAATCCCAACCCTTTTAAGCCATTTGTTCTAATTGGAAAATTAGGACAAGTATCTGAGTTGAGTACCCTTCGAATACGTTGGATAACGTAATTCGTGATATAAACCTTTGGTTTGATTTTGTATGTATTTTGGCTATGATGGATTTTCGTATTTTTACCTTGAGAGTCTTTGATGTGTTTTCTATTAATTAAGCCTAATTAAAAGATTTAATTAATGGTTTAATTTAAATGAAAAAATTAATATGATATTTTAATATTTATTTTATTTAATTAATTGGGAAATTAATTAAATAAAATAATTAAATTTGAAGATAAAAGTTATAATATTAAATTTGGAATGTGACAATATTTATTTTAATAATAATATATTTATTGGAGCTCATTTTTAAATAAATGACTAAATAATAATATTATTAAAAGTAATAAATATTTTAGCAATTAAGTTTTGGAAAATGAAATTTAAAAGTGGAAGATATATTTAAATTATTAAAAGATTCTAGATTTCATGTGATTAAAATATAAATATATTAAGATTGAAAAGTGGAATTATTAAAGTTAGTGCATGAGATTTAATAAATAAATAAATTAAATTGGAAAGAGTAAAGTAAATATTAAATTAATTAATGTGCATTATTTTAATATTTGCTCACATAGGAGTTGGCAAATTCTCGGGAGTTGTCATGTAGACAACACAGGGGTTTGCACTCTAGGTATGGACTAGTTGTCTATACTTAGAAGTTAGCATTTTATTTGAGCACATGGTGTCTACAACCTTAAGACTTATCTAGAAGGTTGGAGAAGACTCGTGCTTGGTTGTCATGCTTATCTTCTAGTTGTCTCTAGAGACACTCTAGATGCATCTTAGAGGCCTTTAAATAGAGGCTTCCCTAGTGTGTTTGGACAAGCAAAAATGAAAGCCTTATGGAAGCTTAATGGAAACTACAAGCCACAAGCTAAAATGGAAGCTTCAAAGCATACATGCATTGGAGAAGTTCATATGCTCATATATTTTCTACATGCTTCTATGCTCCTTCTAGCTCTTCTAGTCACTTGGAGGATTCGGTTAGCTCGGATCTTGGAGGATTTGCGAATGATGAAGAAGAGAGGGGATTTTCCATGGACTTCTGAGGCATGGCGGATTAGCATCAGTGTCCAGGTGCACTCGTGATAATCACATATTCTCTTTGCACCATTTCTCTTCCTGTCTTCATCATTTTTGTTATATGTGTCCGATTATATTCCATGAATGAATTTGCAATTTGAATCGAAATCTAGATATGTATTTATTTGTTGAGAAGAAAATAATAGAAAAACCCTAGATCCAATTAAGGAAGAAATTAGATCTATTGGGTTTGGGCTCGTATTAGAATCAACTTGATAAATAGATTTGAAGAGAGTTTCTAAATCTATAATAAAAGCTATTTGAAAAATTAATTTAGAGAATAAATACCATTCTCGAAATGAAAAGCCCTTCCTGTTTTAAAAATTATATATATATACATATACATCTATATATATAGATGTGTCTATATATATATAACTGTGAAATTTATTATATTCTGCAAACAAATATATATACATACATACATACATATATATATATATATGTATATATATATATGTATGTATGTATATATATATATACATATGTATATATACATACATATATATATATATATGTATGTATGTATATATATATCTATATATATATATGTATATATATATATATACATACATACATATATATATATATATATATACATATATATATACATACATATATATATATATACATATATATATATACATACATACATATATATATATACATATATATATATACATACATACATATATACATACATACATATATACATATATATATATATACATATATATATATATATATATATATATATATATATATATCTGTGTGTGTGTGTGTGTGTGTTAATTCGTAGTTTAAAAATTATTACTAAAAAACGTATTTGCAATCGAAATTCGTTTTGAAAGAACGAATTTTAAATAAATATACATTGTATCGAATTTGGTAGTAGTGGGGGGGAAACGGACCTGTGCCCCGTACTCCCCTCCATCTCCATAAGTGACGGCAGTCGCAGGGTACTTGCGTACTGCAAGGTACTAGCAACAGACCTTACTGTCGCATGATTTCCTTACTACGTTGTGTCAGCGGTTTAAAAGAACCCGCGCTCGTTTTAAGGTAAGTGTTATATTTGTTTTGAGTTTATATATATATATAAATATGTGATTTGTGTAAATCGATTTTGAGCATTTCGATTTATGATTAATTGATATTGTTTATTAATAATTGTATAATAATAAATGTTATTTAACTTATTAATAGATTTGGTAAATGTCAATGTATATATACATACATACATATATATATATATATATATATATATATATAATCTATGTGTTAACATTGTTAAAAATGAACTTGCTAATTATTGTTAAAAGAGATATTAATGTTTGTTAATGAGAATTTTGATATAACTTGTTTAATAACAAGTTATCGTGAACTTATTAATAATGGATTAGAATATAGTTAATTCTTTACATTTATTATTAGCCATTAAACGATGAATATTCTTGGAGCTATTATTAGATAATTTAGAAGTGAAATTATATATTAGTAACAATATATGCTATCAAATATTATTCAATACATATATTCACAATTAATGTTTGTAATTGTATAAATGATATATGGTTAATGATATTGGCAATTTTGGGCTCACTAGAGTCGCAAAATCATCCGCTGAAGTTTAAAATATAATTCAACTTAGCGGGATAGAGATTTAATTAAAGAAATGAGGGGGGTGGGGAAATTATACTAAGTGATAATTACCACTAATAGCATGATTAATAGATCAAGGATAGATATATCAAAATTCACTTAAAAGGATTAATCAATCTTGATGAGATTGGAAGATAGTTATCCTTGTATTTTTTGGAATATTAATGTATTGATATATAGGTTAAGAAAGCTATGGTTAAATAATAATTGAATTGCGGATATAGTCATGTAAATATCAGTTAATTTAATTAATTATAAAATTAATTAAATTTAATTAGTAAAGAAGTTAAGCAATATGGTTTACTTGTAATAGTAATATAGAGGTCTAAATGATTATCGATATTACAATTTGTAAAGGAGTATTCTTTGAAAGAGAATCGAATGTGGTCATTATTAGTATTATTATCAAAATATTAATATTAGAATGACCTTTTTGTACAAACTATTGTTAGTCAACTAATATTCATTAGGTTGATGGAATGGCTGTGCAATTATTAATTAAACCAGTTAATGAGAGTTAATTAGATTTAATTAATAATTAAGTTATGTAATAGAGATTCAATTGATATAATTCTTTTGACGAGATTGTAAATTATCTATATTGAGGTTGACAAGTCTTATGACTTGAATTATGATTTTAGATATTATATGGTTGTCAATGATGATAACGATTGAATTAAAGGCTTAAATTTTAATATTATTTAATCAAGAATTATTAGAATGATAATAGGTCATAGATGGTGTGCCTATGTTAATTGATGGATTTAATTGATCATTCTAATTAAGTTATGATATCTTATTCGAAGATTGATAATTGGTTTTCTTATAATTTAACGATCAATGATCCTTGATTTATGTGAAAAGTTGAAGTAACATTAAAGAAGAGTTAATTAATTAAAATATGGATCATGGTTAAATATAAAAGACAATTTAATTAAAGGTCAATGATGATCAGTTTAATTAGTAAATAATTATCCTTAAGTTATTCTTAGGATAACACTATCGGGGAACAATTGGGTTGACTTGTAGGTCAAATGATGGAACTTAGACATTTGAAGTATGTTTGAAAATGGAACTGAAACCCCTACACTTGAAAATGGAAAATGAAACTCTACACATTATTCAACTATGTAAAATAGCAAAACCAAAACATGTGTCTACATCATGTATTCTATATGCTTCTTGTTTTGGGTTTTTGGGTTGACTAGTGTTGACCAGTCCTAGGTTGTTACCAGAGGCTCGGGGGTTATGAGATGTGTTGGCATGTTGATCTTATTTGGTCTCAATCTTTATAAGCCCAACCATGGTTATGTGATCGTATGCTCTATGAAATGTTTGCTATTGTTCATCAGTCTTCATGTGTGAAGCTGAGATGTATATGTGTATGAGACACTTGAGCTAACCATTATTTTTGAGTCATCGATCAGTTATCCTTGGATTATTTTCTAGTCGCCATGATGGGAGTATGATGTGGATTTATTTCTTGATGATTTCATATTGTGACATGTTTGACTCAACCATTTTGGAGTCTTCGATCAGTATGATTTTGAGATATTCTTGGTTGCTTGTTGAGAACCAATGGATGTGATGATTTATTTTGGTTATTGAGAACCAATTGATACTTATGATTATCAGTGATACTTCAGTTGCCAATAGAGAACTGTTGTGGTCATGATTTTCTATGGATGTTTTCCAAATGCTCATGGAGATTTGATGATTCTTATCTTGGTGATTTGATGATTCTTATTATGGATATTTGATGCTTTTATCATGGATATTTGATGATTCTTTTTATGGATTATCGTTTGGATTTTCTTTATAGTCACTTGTACAGGACTGTGGTGATTTTATGATTCCATGAGCATTAGGGTAGGTTATCTACTTGTAGTGTTGGGAAGTGGCTTCCAATGGGGGTCGGGGCCCTAAGTGGCTGCTAGGATAACTCATTGTAAGTTTGGTTAGTAAGTGATAACATTTACACACTAAATGGGGATTAAATGAACCTAAAAAGATAATTTTTTTGGATGTTCTCACCCATGCCTTGAGCGCTTGTACAGGCTAGGATGGGAGTAGTGAGACGCATGGTTGCGACCTTGCATTCCATAGTATGCCTCATCAGTATGAGAGGATACTAGTGGCCGCATGAGATCTGTATGGAACTGTGGAGTTTAGCTAATTGCCAGGGTAACTTGTACGAGATAAACGCGATGACACTTTCCCACTTGCAGAGTAGGTTTCCTACATGTCATTGTGTGCCTCTGGGAATTAGATGTTGGTTTTGTGTGATGGAACCTTTGAGTTAGTATACTTTTTAGGATTCTTGGACTATAGAGATTTGTGTTATGTGTTATGGATATCCTGTTTGGGACTTGAGATTATCTCCTCAGCATGGTGGGAGTGGACCACTTAGGTTCCATGTGGTCGGGTGGTAGTGTTTTATCACTCTTATCATTTGAGATCCGTCTGAGACATCGTGACTGGAGTATTATTGGTTGGTATTTATCTTCATTATGCTCTTGGATCATTATGATAGATGATATACCTTATGATGGATGTATTTACTGGTATGTTCTTGTATTGATGATTTGCATATGTTAGATGATGTTATCCTATGCTTTGCTTTGCATGTTAGTAGGATGTTTTAGGAGTGACATTCCTACTATGTTTATAGCCAATGATCTCTTCGGTGCTTTGGAATGTTATGCATGGAGGGATGGCTAGGATCCATGATTGTCTAATGATGCTATTAATGGTTGGGAGGAACCGTGCACTTAGTTAGTTATTTATATTTGTGATGTATGATTATCTTTTATGATGGATGTCTATGTCTTCATGATGATGATGTATCATGTATGGTATGTGATTTCATTATGTTATTGCATCATGGATTAATATTTGATGATGATGTACTTTATTTACATGGATGTTTATTCTTTTAAGCTTTTCATACCTTGTAACATGTATAGTGGATGATTGAGCAATCTAAAATGTACACTTGTATATGGTTTAAGAACATTGGATGTATCCTTGTTATTTCATTGTTAAGGATGTAATGATAGATGGATAGTTAAGATTAGAAGTAATTCAACATCAAGGGATCTTTAAAGAATGTAATCTGTTATGTTATGTTATGTTATTTTTAGTTGGATGTTACTATTGCTTCCGCAAGTGTTATGAATGGTTTATATTTCATGTAAAAAAAAAAAAAAAATTGTTTGGTAAACTTAGTGAAAATTCTTTGGATCCCTTGGCGGGGCATTACAAAATCAACTTGTATCAAATAGTTATGTAGTCTTTCATACTAGGCTCTAGGAGCTTGTTTGAGACTGTATAGAGCTTTGTGTAATTTGTAGACCATGAAACTTTTTGCTAGATCAACAAAACCTTTTGGCTGCTCAATGCAGACTTCCTCGTCAAGAATTCCATTCAAAAATGTAGATTTAATGTCCATCTAATATACTTTGAATTCTTTGTCAGCTACATAAGCAAGTAAAGTCCTAACACCTTCTAATCTTGCAACAAGGGAAAAATTTTCACCATAATATATACTTTCTTTTTGAGAATAACCTTTACTTACCAACATTGCTTTGTTTCTTAACACTTTTCCATCTTTATTCAGCTTATTTTTTAATACCCATTTTGTACTGATCACATTTTTATCTTTGGGCCTAGGTACAAGAGTCCAAGTTTTATTCTTTTATATCTATTCTATTTCTTCATTCATAGCCTCAATCCAACTTTCATTTTCAAATGCATCTTTAACACTTCTAGGTTCAAATTCAGTAAGTAAACATGTACCTTTTAGTTTGCTTCTTGTCATTGTTCCATTAGATTTGTCTCTAATAATCTGATCAAGTGCATGATGCCTTCTGACATATTTAGCCAATATAGGTTCTTTGACTTTTGAATGAACTACACTATCTTCATTTTGAATTTCAACTTATGGCTTGGGTCCTTCTATCTATGGCTTAGGTTCTTTAGACTCAGTATGCACTAACTTAGTAGCCTCTAAATTTGACTTGGGTCCCTATGACTCAGTTTGAACTTCCTGCAACTTGGTAGCTAATGGAGATTTGGAGAGCTTAGGAGATGAAGTCTCCTTTTTGTCAGATGTGTTGGGTAATATATCAGGTTCATAGTAGACAAATATTTTGTAATTTTCTCTTCCTTTTTACTTTCTTCTTCAGTCTTTTCTACAAACTCATCAATTCTCACATGTGCACTTATTATGATTTTGTGTGTGGATAAATTTAGACATTTGTATGCTTTACTTCTATTGGAATATCCTAGAAATATACCTTCATCACCTTTTACATTGAATTTTCCTTTTCTAGATTCTTTCAAGATATAACATTTGATGCCAAATACTTTCAAGTAACTTACATTAGGTTTGTAGCCATAACATAGCTCATAGGGAGTTTTTTTTGAGTCTTTCTTCAACTAAACTCAGTTAAAAGTATGAACTGCAGTGCTGATAGTGTAGAAGTTGATGAAACCCAACTTCATAGTGTGCCAAGATTACTTGTATGCAAATAACTTGCTAAAGAGAAACTAAAGAAGGAAGGAACAAGAGCTTGAAGCAACAAAGAGAAATTATATTGCAACAATGTGAAAATGAAATTGCTATACAATATTGATATGTAAAAAGATATGAAATTACAATAGGAAAGCTTGAATGTAAAGGCCTCTAGAAAGTGCTAGAAGATAAGGTTAACAACTAAGCATACATCCAAAAAAAGGTGGATTATCCTCAATCAAGGTGAGAAGATAAGTATAACTTAGATAGGAACAAAATCTCATGTTGTAAACAACTCCTAAATTACAACTAATAACTAGATGCATTAACCTAAGTGCACTTAAGTAAAAGCATAAATAATAATAATTTATTCTAACACCCCCCTTAAGTGAAACTTAGGGGAATGCACTTAAGTTTACAAAAGCTAAGATAAAATGTAGAATGGGTCTCATAAACTAGGCCATGTTAGGTACCCAAGTATAATGCAAAGAAGTCTCTATAAACCAAAGAAAAAGGAGAAAACCCAATGGGAAAACCCCTCTCCAAAAAGAGATAGTTGAAAACCTAGTGAAGGACTAAAGAAGCCTCCAACTAGAGAAATGCCCCAGAAAATAGGAACAAAGAAGATCATGAGGAGCATCATTGAAGCATGAAGAATCCACACACTTTGTTAGAAAGAAACTACTAATCTAAAGATTCTCCATGGAAAATAGAAGGCACAAAATGAGAGTGTCTATATGGTAGATGATCCATCTTACCAAAATGCATAGGTAGCTAGCCATTGCAATTGCCTAGTATATAGGATCAAATACTAAATGCATAGCTCACACTTTTAAACCATTGTACCAAGTGTTAGTGAACAGATTTTCCTTCAAGAAAATGCATGCAAATTTGACCTTGAATGCCCAAATGAAAGGACGAACTAACACCAATAGTTGGACAGGTTATCACTGGGTTGATAACCTTCCTTTGAATTTTATTGGGTATAGCTCCCCGTATAAAATATACAATGAATTAAACGTGAATGATTTCACCAGGAAGCATAAAAGGACCTCAAACATCTACCCATAAACATAGAGTAGACGCGAAAACCTATAATACTGCATGAAAAGAAAGCAAAGAAAAGCAACTGAAACAAAGTTCATTTGTTGAACACTATGTGTGTAATGAAAATGAAACTATGTCATTCATCTCCCTAAGAGAATTAAAATCAGAGCCTTGCAGAATATTTGGAATGTCAACATAATAAAGAAACAATGACAACAAATTGTAATTTCTAGGAAAAGTGAAAATGACTCAAAGTCCAAATTCAGTGGAAGGAAAAATACATTATCAACAAAGTATAATATGTTTAACCTTCAGCCTCCCTTCCCTGACTATAAAAGAGCACAAAGACTCCTTTACACATTGCAATCTGACCATTATTTAAAGAAAAATAGAAACTTCTTTCACAATATTACATCAACTATCAAAATCCTATCTCTATCTTAGACACACAGTTCTAGAAAAGAAAAACAGCCCATGCTCTGCCTCTCATAGCCTCTCAAGAAAATGGAATCATTTGCAAAATCTCCTTCCTGCCTGAAGCTCAAAGTCTGCAGTTTGGAAGAAGCCAAAATGGAACCCCTTCTAAATACCTTTGTCCTTTATTTATTCTTCTCTTTGTCCGTCTCCATTCCCTTTCCTATAACTGATTATTGGAAATCAATATTATTTCTAAAGTCATTCCTATGGAAACTTTTCAATTTTCCTCTACCATTGGTTTTTCCTGATAAACCTTATTTAAAGTTTATGTTTTTCCACTTTCTTCCTTTTTCTCTCATTTATGTTTTGATAATCTTATAAAACATTGATGTAAATTTTTTATAAGAATAATTTGAAATATTAAATGAGACTTGGACAAGTGGCACATTATTATATTATTCTAGTATGAAAATACTTTTGATTATGGGCGGATTCAAAATAACTCTGTCAGAAACAATGGGTCTCGGTGCAGGAGGCATAACTATTTATCCCATTGTTGGATCCTGCTGAATTTTGGATATGTTATCCAAATACTAGTTCTCCACATTCTCACCAAGGAAATTTTAAAAATAATGCCTGAGTCAAACTTTACAGATCTCTGTTTGAGGGTCTATATGACTGTCAAAAAATTTGACTTGCTAAACTTGATCCAAAAAGCAAGCTTCTCTTCATATTTTTATGCAAATTCATGGGCTACCTTCAATTAATTTGCTAGATCATTTTAATGCACATTTATATCTAAATGGAATGAACTTTGTGACAAGAGTTGTGTTTGAATGCTTATATCAAAAATTGCTGGTACCCTTTATAAATTGCTTCAGTCTATCACAACATTTCATGATTGAGCAACTTTATTCCCTTTGATCAGATCTAATTAACATTAATCATGTTCACACTTGACTAGAGCACATTCCCACTATCGATAGCTAGTATACCTGATGATGTGGCCTTGTGGCTATACTCTCCTTAAGACACGGAGTTATTATGCTTGAGTGGATGTTGGTTTTCTTGCAATGTAATTTTCTTCATTATTTTCCTATCACACTGTGTGGAGATCTTGGTTGACTATGGCATACAACATGTAAAACACTTGATTTTCCATCGACCCTGTGGCAGGCTTATATGTGATTCAATAATTAACATTTCCATCTTCAATCTTCATCCTCTTGATGCAAACTTTCAATGTACGAGCCCTTTGATTCATCTTTACTAATCTGGGAGCCCCATGCTCCTCATTTTATGATGGAAGTGTGATCACTAACAAGATTCAAGTTATATGCTCATGGGATATCTGCATCCTCTATAGCTTATTGGATTATCAATTTGCACCTTGAGATTACAATTGTCCCCCCTCGAGATCTACATTTGGAGCTATTAACCTGACTTTGAGAATCTAAGACTATATTTCAGAATCTAATTTAGATCTGTATCTAAATCTTGAACCATTGAACCATATCAAAAAATCCATATGAAGAGCAAAATGGACCGCTTTAAACCTTTGAACCACTTATGAATGATATCCTAAGACTTATGTATCCCCATCTTTGACACTAAAATTTGAATTGGCATCAAGAAGGATTAGATAGATTTGATGGGATTTCTAGTGAAGTCTAAATTTTGAACTCAATGATCTTGATACCCCTGCCATTGGATCACCAAATTTGAAGACATTGAGCTCAGACATTGTCTCTAAATCTGTATGTTGAACTGATGAACTGCCTAAAACTTCTAAACCATCGAACCACTTTGAACTTCTGAACCTAATCTTCATCTTAATCTGCACCTCACATCTTCTAAAATCATTGGGTTGAGACTGAATCACAAATAGAGGCTAAGTTCTGACCTTTTCGAACTAACCAATCTGCATTTTCAAAATCATTTGAATTGTCGAATTGCTTTGAACTACTTTGAACTTCAGTTCGAAGTGGTTCAACAACTCTGAACTTGAAGTTTTGAAACTATGATCGTATTGAGTGCTAACACCAAGGAAGCATTAGAAACAATAGAATAACCCCCCTTAATGCAAATGGGGTGAGATGATAGACAACTGAAAAAGTGAGCCAAAATCCTCTACAGAAAGAACCAAGAACAACAAGAGAGAGTAAGAGGTACAAACACCTATAAAGGCATGTGTCACCGATACATCATGGGGTAAAAAAGGAAGAGGGCACAAAAGTGGCAAACAACTATCCCCCCATGAGACTTTATAAAATAGTGCGAGCACAACTATCACAAAACAACGTTCATGAACTCGAAATACAAGAGTGGCACTTTATCTCAGTGTGTTTGCATAAAGATACTTACAAATGATAACAACAATGAACATAAAGGAAAAAAAGATGATACAAAAGATAGTACAGCCCAAAACAAAAGATCCCATGCCATGAAAATGATCCTTAGACTTGGAACACCCAAGATATCCACCATTGAGAAAAAATGCCTAAAACATGATAGAAAGTGAATGGGGCAAAATCTAAAGGAAATTATAGCATTTTTGAAAAGTAGACAGAACTAGCTTTCCAAAAATATAACATTTTCAAAAAATAGAAATGGGATGCTCAAGATAAGCTTGCCAGAGTGAAAAATAGAACATTTGACTTTGACTTAAAAAACATGCAAAAAAACTACATCGAAACTACAAAATACCTATACCAATGTCCCCAACTCAAAAATAGCCTTTTGATGCTTCTTTTGGATCAAAAAAAATCTCTGTATGCTCAAGTTATGGCGAAAAAATTGTGAGTAGGTCAAAAAGGGATGTGAAGACCTTTCAAGTGTGCAGATGCAGTGCTGATGTCATGTGAATGTTAACATTCCCTAAGCTTAAAATTGATGGGTAGATGGCCATCATTATAAAAGGAGACTACCAAGTGGTAGTGCCATGTGGCATCCACATGGTAGGTTTGTTGACTAGACACTAATGTGGCATAGGCCATGTGGCACCCATGCCACATGGAAGACACACATTGGTACATGTGTCTAGGGGCTACAGAGGTGGCAAGAGGCTATAGGTGAGTGGAAACCACTAGTAGTGGTGGTCATAGTGGTTTTAGAAGTGGCCGAAGGTGGTTACAAGGGTAGCAACCATTGGAAGTAGTGGTTGGTTGGTGGCCCCCTAGCAGTGGCTAGACCCTAGCATCACTATGGTGTCTCTGTGGTGGCATGGCTAGCTGTGGTGGTGCCTGGGCTACTCATTGGTAGGGCCATAGTGGCATGGCAGTCCTGCAAAAATTTTTATTTATTTATTTTTGTCTGTACAATCCATACAATCCTCTTGGGGGGCAAACAAATTTTCCAGACACTACAAAAGTCAAAAATGGAAAAATTTATATGGATCCTGACCATAATAGGCCTTCTAAACTCAATGGTAGTGTCTGTTTAGGCCCAAAATGCTTCGAAAAAATACTCTTCCTCTCGATTGAAGAAAAAATCATAAACAAACTAGGGTTTGTGTCTCCAAATGATGGCTTCAAAAATCAATCAGCCAAAAAGCAACAAGAGGCTCTGAGATCATGTAGAAGTTGATGAAAGCCAACTTCACAGTGTGCCAAAATCACTTGCATGCAAATAACCTATTGAATAGAAACCAAAGAAGAAAATAACAAGAGCTTAAAGCAACAAAGAGAAATTATATTGCAACAATGTGAAAATGAAATTGCTATACAATATTGATATGCAAAAAGATATGAAATTAAAATAGGAGAGCTTGAATATAAAAGCCTCTAGGAAGCTTGTAGAATAAGCTAGAAAGTGCTAGAAGATAAGGTTGATAGCTAAACATACATTCAAAAAAAGTGGATTATCCTCAATCAAGGTGAGAAGATAAGTATGACTTAGATAGGAACAAACTCTCATGTTGTCAACAACTCCTAGACTACAACTAATATCTAAATGCATTAACCTAAGTAAACTTAAGTAAAAGAATAAATAATAATTATTTATTCTAACACCCCCACTTAAGTGCAACTTAGGGGAATGCACTTAAGTTTACAAAAGTTAAGATGAAATGTAGAATGGGTCCTAGCAACTAGGCCATGTTAGGTACCCAAGCACAATGCAAAGAAATCTTTATAAACTAGAGAAAAAGAAGAAAATTCAATGGGGAAAACCCCTCTCCAAAAAGAGATAGCTAAAAATCTACTGAAGGATTGAAGAAGCCTCTAACTAGAGAAATGTCCCAAAAAATAGGAGGAAAGAAGATAATGAGGAGCATCACTAAAGCATGAAGAAGCCACATACTTTGTCAGAAAGAAACTACTGATTTGAAAATTCTCCATGGAAAATAGAAGGCACGAACCGAGAGTTTCTATATGGTAGATGATCCATCTTACCAAAATACATAGGTAGCCATCCATTGGAATCGCCTAGTATATAGGATAAAATACTAAATGCATAGCTCACACTATCAAACCATTGAACCAAGGAAGCATTAGAAACAACAAAATAACTGCCCCTTAATGCAGATGGGGTGAGATGACATGCAATTGAAAAAGTGGGCGAAAATCCTCTATATAAAGAACCAAGAACAAGGAGAGAGTATAAGAGGTACAAAAACCTATAAAGGCACATGCCACTGACACATCATGGGGCAAAAAAGGAAGAGGGCACAAAAGTGACAAACAACTATCCCCCCATGAGACTTTATAAAATAATGCAAGTACAACTATTTCAAAACAACATTCATGAGCTTGAAATGCAAGAGTGGCACTTTATCTCAATGCATTTGCATAAAGATGCTTACAAATGATATCAACAATTATCAAAATGGGAAAAAAGATGATACAAAAGATAGTACAACCCAAAATAAAAAATTCCATGCCATGAAAATGATCTTCAGAGTTGGAACACCCAAGATATCCATCATAGAGAAAAAATGCCAAAAACATGATAGAAAGTGCATGGTGTACAATCTGAAGGAAATTATAGTATTTTTGAAAAGTAGATAGAACTAGCTTTCCAAAAATATAACATTTTCAAAAAATGGAGATAGGATGTTCAATATAAGCTTGCTGGAGTGAAAAATAGAACTTCCAAATTTGAGTACAAAAACATGCAACAAAATTGCATAAAAACAACAAAATACCTACATCAATGTCTCATCTCAGAACTAGCTTTCAAGCACTTCTTTAAGCTTAGAAAAATACCTCTGTATGCTCAAGTTATGGGCAAAAAATTGTGAGAAGGTCAAAAAGGGACCTAAAGACCTTGTAAGTGTACTAATGCAATGCTGATGTCATGTAGATGTTAGCATTTCTTGAGCTTAAAATTGATGGCTAGATGGCCACTATGGCAAAAAAATGGGCTGGCACTAACATGGCACAGGCCACGTGGTAAGTGCTAATGTGGCACCCATGCCACATTGCACACACAAATTAGTGCACACATCTGGGGGCTACATATGTGGTAGGAGGTTGCAGTGGTCATAGTGGTTGCAAAAGCGGGTAGATATGGCCACAAGGATGATAACTACTAGTAGCAGTGGTTGGTTGGTGGCTTGCCAGTGGTAGCAGAGCCCTAGTGTCATTATGGTGTCTCTGTGGTGGTGCCCAGGTTGCTCGCTATGGGGAGCTGTGGTGGCACAATAGTGGCTGCTAGGTGATCCTGCAAAAATATATTTTTTACTTTTTATAATTTGTATAGTCCTCTCAGGGGGTGAAAAAAATTGTTAGATGCTATAGGAGCCAAAAATGAAATTTTTTATATGAATCTTGACTGTAATGGGCCTTCTAAACTCAATGGCAGTGTCTATTTAGGCCTAAAATGCTCCAAAAAAATGCTCTTCCTCTTAATTGAAGAAAAAATTACAAACAAACTAGAGTTTGTGTCTCTGAATCATGGCTTTAAAAATCTTTTAGCCAAGAAGCAATAGGGAGGCTCTAATACCATGCAGAAGTTGATGAAAGCTAACTTCACAATGCACTAAGATCACTTGCATGCAAATAACCTGTTGAAGAGAAACCAAAGAAGGAAGGAACAAGAGCTTGAAGCAACAAAGAGAAATTATATTGCAACAATGTGAAAATGAAATTGCTATACAATATTGATATGCAAAAAGATATGAAATTACAATAGGAGAGCCTAAAAATAAAGGCCTCTAGGAAGCTTGTAGAACAAGCTAGAAAGTTCTAGAAGATAAGGTTGACAACTAAGCATATGTCCACAAAAGGTGGACTATCCTCAATCAAGGTGAGAAGTATGATTTAGGAACAAACTCCCATGTTGTCAACAACTCCTAGACTAAAACTAATAACTAAATGCATTAACCCAAGTAAACTTAAGTAAAATTGTAAATAATAATTATTTATTCTAATAGATAGGTTCCTTCTAGTATTTGATAGCAACATTCTTCTCAATCATTAGTGTCCTTGCACAATCCCATGATGGATCTATTTCTTCTTTTAGCTATTCCATTCTACTCAGGAGTGCTAATGGCTAATACTTTTCTTTTGATTCGTCTTTCAATGCAAAAATTGTTGAATTCATTTGAGATGAATTCGCCTCCTCTATTTGATCTTAAGCATTTCAACCTTTTCCTAGTTTCCTTTTCCACTCTAGCAAGATACCATTTGAATTTTTCAAAAGCTTCTATTTTTTCTCTAAGATACATATCAATCATCATTCTAGAATAATCATCAAGAATAAGAATGAAATACTTTTCTCTACTATAAGTTTCTATTCCAATGGGTCCACACAAATCAGTATGGACAATTTCCAAGACATCTTCTAACTGATAGTTCACATGACATAGTCTTTTGTGCCATAGCCAACTTTCTTCTACTTGAGAAATGAAACATGAACAATCACCAAGATCAAAATAAAATAGGTTATCTTTTGTTTGCCTACCTGATCTAATTAGATTTCCTTGGTTATCCAGTAGTCTTTCCATTCATGAATTCTACCTTGAATCCAATGTTTTTTAGTTGTACCACACTCAATAAATTACATCTTAGTTCTTCAACCTAATAGGCATTTTCACATAAAAGTTCATTGGTTAATAAGATTTGACCTTTTCCTTTTATGCAACAAGGTTCATTATTTCCAAATCTTACACTACCTCCATCATAGTGTTCAAAATGTTCAAACTTAGTTTTGTCTCTAGTCATATGGTGAGAAAATACACTATCTATGATCAATGTGTCATTTTTTCTAACATGAGACAAGTGCCATCTTATCTTCATCATCATCAAATTCATCTTTTACAACAATATAAACTATTTCATCTTCACTATTATCAGAATGTTTAGCCATGAAACAAGTTTTCTTACCTTTGTCTTTGTAGGATTTGTGACCTTTGAATTCCTTCTTGTCTTTGTACTTGTGGCTTTTCTTCTCTTCCTTGCCTTCTTTGTTTGGACACCTAGTAGCAATAAAACCAATTTCTTCATAAGAAAAACATGTTAGAGGGATTTTACCTTTGTACTTTCCTCTACTCTAGAATATTTCTTTGCAACTATAGAGCTTCAACAACTTTAAGATCACTATCAAAACTTTCTTCAATTTCTTCCTCACTTTTTGATTGATTATCTTTTATTTTCTTGCCTTTTTCTTTGGGTGAGAGTTTAGCTTCAAATGTAGACTCAATATTCTTGGAAGCGGGAACATACTTATCAAAGTTATCTAGTTCAAAAGATATCAATCTTCCCACTAGGGCATCTAAACTTAACTTGTTAGTTGGATCACATCTCTTTTCTTGAATAGAAGATACTCTAATTGCATAGATAGGAAGCAAAGTTCTGAGTACTTTACTTACAATAGTTTCTTCTTTGATTTCTCCTCTAGATGCTCTGATTGCACTAACACTGGCCTTGATTCTTTTCACATATTTTACAATATTTTCATCTTCTCTCATTCTCATTTAATCAAATTTTCCTCTAAGGCTTTTTTCTTTCTTTCTTCTTACATTGTCATCTCCTCTATAGATTTCTTCCAGCTTGTTCCACATATCAAAAGCTATTTTATAGTCTTTGACCTCATCAAATTCAGCATAACTAAGAGTAGATGCAATGTCAATTATCATCATGTTATGGTTCTTCTTCTCAGCAATATCATCAACTGATAATGTTCCAATGGGAGTTTTATATTCTTCATCAAGATATTTGTATCCTAAGTCACTGGTGGTAGTTAGGTGAAGCTTCCTAAGTCCTTTCCATGCTACAAAGTTGTCTTTGTTTAGTTTTGGAATCTCTCTCTTATAAGACATCTTGATCTTTAGCTTAGGTCATTGAAACCTTCTCTACAAGCACTGAAAGCTCTAATACCAATTTTTGGAAATATAAGAGGAGTAACTGAGAGGGGGAAGTAAATTGATTGCAACTTAAAATTAATCCTAGATCCCTTAGATGTCAACTATAAAATTCAGACTAATAAAATTGGTTACTACTGATACTCTGTAAACACACAAAAAATTGTTGTAACTCAATAAATGTAGAGTGTGAATTACTTTAGTAACTCTTAAGATGTTATCAGTAATTACTTGCAAGCATGAAAGAAATAACATAATCACATGAGACACTAGAATTTAACATGGAAACTCAATTTGGGAAAAAACACCAATGTAACTAGTTACTATTTTTCACTCTTATGAAGTGAGCCCTATTAGGAGTCAACCCAGTTAAAGGTTACAAAACACACGGTTAGGTATGACCCTGTTAGTAGATTCAATCACCCTATTAGGAGTGGCCTTGCAAAAGGTCTTAAAAAAATTCAATGGAATTGCCACCTTGTTAGAGGATTTACAATGGCTATTAAACCAACTTTGTTAAGAGATTTTAGATCATTGGTACAATTGTTAGAGAGTAACAATGAAATGACCTAATTGTGATACAACTAAATTGTTGATTATAGATCTCTGCTCTGGTTCTTACTTGATCCTTCCTGATTGAATAATTCTTTTTTTCTCCACAAAGATATCTACTTATCCTTCAAGTTTTCTTCCTTCTCTTATCTTTTTCAACTCATTCGACTTTCATCTCACACACACTTTGAAATCACAACTTGACCTTATACTTATACCTTTTAGATTGTCAAGTCAGCTCAAATACAAATTAGAATAACCAATATTCATCACCTCAGTTGGCTAGAATCAATAGGTAAAATAATTAAGCTTTACATGCCAAAAATAAAAAAATCCTTTGATGGTCGACCCAGTTCAGTAGAAACTAATTCTTAGGTGATTTCCTATGTTAACCAATAGAAGCTCGATTAACACTACAAACTTACAAACTTAGTTAATACTGATTCTATCCAACTTCCCTTTATTAACCAAGTGAGCTTAGTTACAACTCTTTTTTACTTAACTTCCTTCAATGTCTGAGTGAGCTCGATAGAAACTGCCTTCTACATAGAGTAAGCTCAAGAATGCTTGGTAGAATAGGAAAATTGTCTTCACTAACCAAGTGAGCTTGGCATGCACTGACTGTCAACTGATATGACATTTGTGTAACATCAAAGAAAACACACAATTAATTAATTATATCCAACAATCTCCCCCTTTATTCATTATTATCTCCCCCTTTTTTGACACTGATGTCAAGGGGTCTATACACTGATTACATATTTTTCTAAAAGTTCTTGTGAACTTCCATTATAATTGTTAGAGCAACACCCTAGTTGTCTAATGCAACATCTAAGGACTTTATTTGGATGGTTGTCTCTACTACAAGGTGAACTAGTTTGTCCAAAGTTGATTGAATAGGATCTTTCTTTAACATTGTTTCTACATAAGCTAGTTCCTTTTGGAGTATTCCCATATGAAGAGTAAGGGAGGCTTGTATATTAATCAACTTGGCTCTTATATTAGCCTCTTCCATTGTTAACACAACTAGTTGATTTTTTGTTTGAAGCACTAAATAAAAATGTTTCTCACTCTGAGCTAGGTTCATAGGTAGTTGCATACCTTAAAGTTTTAAATTGCTCTCCAGGCTTAGAATCCTATGGGTCATTTCTCATGTGAAGAGTGTGGGATCAAACAATTTTGTGTACAATGAGAATATGTTGTCAAGTACTTTCTTCATTTTCTCATTTTTGGTAGCCAATTCAACTTGTGACAGTGCTATTTCACTAGATATTTTCTCATTAACTTTCCCTTGAAATTTCTTGTCAAACCATTCTATAAGTTTAGTATTAGTATCTTGGTCTTCATTAGTCACCTATTCCACAATTTTTGATAGTTGTTCTAATATGGGCTTGGATTCTTCATGTGTTTGCAAGATAAAGGCATTCAAAAAGATGTCCTTAATCTCTTATAATGCTTACCTTCGTTTATACTCTTTTTCGAGTATTTCTTGAATTTTATTTTTCTCTAAGGCTTCTTGCATTATACTTATCTATTCTAATGTCATGGTTACATAGTCATATTTAGGTATCACTATCTCTTCATCTAAAATTGCATCACCATAGTGAAATACCTTGGAAAGCTTGGATGAGCTAGAGCTTGGTGCTAAAATTTGCAATGGTATTGCATCAGTGCTTGACCTTTGAAGGACTTTTTTGGAGAGCTAGATGTTGGTAAATTTACCAGTGTTTGTATGGCTTCTTTCTCCTTTTCCTTGGGTTTTTACTTTTCTTCATTCTTGTCTTGATCAATTGTTAATATTTGACCTACTCCTTGTGTTTGTGTATCAAGTATAGATATCTTTGTCTTTCCTATTTGTGCTTCTGAAGTCTTCTCCTCTTGAGCAATCTGTGTTTGTTGTTCAACCATGACAACTTCTATAGTAGTATCAACCTTTGTAGATGTATCATTTTATGTTTGCACTAAAGGTTGACCACTATTAGCTGAAGGGATTCTAGAAGGTGGTTCTTGTGTATTCAACTTATCCCTTGTTATATCAACTACTACCTTTCAGAGTTCATCCACATTGACCAACACTAGGTTCTCACATAATCTAGCTTGTAGTGTGGTTTGGTCAAGGATCTTCTTTAGATCCTTTGCAGTTAATGGTTTGATGTTTTGAGGTGAACTATTGAGAACATCCTTTAATTTTATGGTTTCTTTAGGTGTGTTCATGTCATGTGGAGGGCTCATAGATAGCATTAGTGTGTCTTGCACACTCTATTCTATTCGTTGCTCTTTAGTTGTTGCCATTTCATCTGACTTCTTTAGTGTCTCCTCCACTGTGATGTTTTCCTTTTCTTTTTCTATCTCTTCTTCCTTGTTTCCATCCTCCTCATTATTTTCACCCTCAAAGGGATATGTTTCTCCTGCTTTGATTATAGTCAAGCCATATATCATTTTCCACATTTTTGTGGATTCCTTGACAACATCCTCAATTTTGTTATGCAAAATGTTGAATGCCCTATATTTTAGTGCAAATCTGCTACCATATTTCTTATTGGCCTTGGTAATTTTTCCCTTTGATAACTCTAGCATCACTTGTGCGAATGTTGATTCCCTTATTTCATTCTCCATGTTCAGGTAATAATGCAACTTATTCTCAACAATTGTATACAATTCCTTTGGCATTGTATTATCCAATTCAAGAGGAATGTTCTTGAATTTTTTCGTCATGGCATACACTAACTCTTCTATCATATTTTGGTCTTCTTTACCAAGTTTTTCAAAGTTAATACCTTTTAATTAGGTTAAGTCTACATTATCTCTAATATTATCACAAATATTTTCAACATCAAATTTAGGTGTATGACTTACCACTCTAAACTGATTTGTATCATCAAATTTTGCCTTCTCATCACATGTCTCTAGTTGTGCTATGTACTTTCTTCTTGGTTTCTTCTGCACTGGACTAGTCTATTTAGTAGCCTTAGTTTTCTCTTTTACTTGCTCCTTGGATTTTTGATTAGTTTTCATTGTAGTGGCTCTTGTTGCTAGAGTTGTGGGCTTTGTTGCACTTGGTTTGGTAGTCCTTTTTGCCTTTGGTTTACCTATAGGCTATGCCTTAGATTTCCTCTTCTTTGTTTTAGGCTTTGTTGGTGCTTCCTCAACTTCTTCTTCCTCTACACCTTCTTCTTCCTGATCTTCACCCATTCCTTGGGTTAAAGCAAGAGAGTCCTTGACCTTGAACCTCTTCTTCCTCTTCATCATCTTCATCATCTTCTTCATCATTATCTCATGCACCTTCTCCAAACTTAGCCTTCATTTTCCTCACCATTTTGTCCTTTTTCAAAGTTGAGGTTGGCTTCAATTCCATTTCAACCTTTAACTTCACAACATCATAATTACCAAAAATTTTGGCATTTTTTTCAATTTCTTCTATAAGGAGTGTAGTGATAGTAGCTAAGGCTTCATCAACATTAATTTCATATCCTAGAGGCCTTATCCATCTAGCTCTAGGTACAATAACCTGGATGAAAGTGTAGTCAATGTATAAAAGGAAACAAATATAATGGTAGTGTTACTCAAATAAGGAAATAGGAATCCCAAACCTTTGTTTCATAGACTTCTTAAAGTCTTCAAAATAACTTGTTATTACTGATTCAAAATTTTCTCCCATTTTTTTAATATATTCATTAATTTGAATTGCAACTAACCTATTGGTCTTCCATCCTATTTTTCCAAAAGATGAGAGCTCATTTTTTACATTGAAAAATATACATACCAATATTGATCCAAATTTACATTGAGCACTCTTTGACTTTCTTATTTCTCCTAGGTTTTCTATTATTTGCTGCATTTGGAGTTTTGCAAAATCATAGGTATGACCTTTCTTGACAATCTTATAGCCTACATCAACTACTATGTAGGGAACACTATTTAGTTTTCTTTACTGATAGAATTTATGTGAAATGACCCTAATGGAAAAGTCAAGAAGTGGATCTATAATAGTGTCAATAGTCATTCCACATTTGTTCCACTTAGTCCCTATGTTTCTCTCAATTACCTCTTTTGAGTCGCTCCTCAATATCTTGGGCTGATCTAGGGTTGGGTATCTAGTAACCCTATGTATAATTCTCTTTGAAATTTTGATAGGTCCACTCTCTAACGAGAGACATCCATCATGTATTATTATCAAAACTATTTGATCCACTCAATTTTGAAAGCTATTGGGAAATCTAGGGCATGAGTTAAGCCCTTTCTCTCTACAATCTTGAATTCCTCCTTCAATACACCATTTTCACAAAATTTGTCATATGCTTGCTTGATTTCCATGTCTCTAGTGCCTCTTACTTTGCAATTATAGCACTTTCTTACATCTTGTACCATTACAACCTTAGGTAGAATTATAGATAATGCTCCTACTGGGTCATTTTTATAAGTGACTTTTGGTATAGCCTTGAAATTTGGTTGTTTAACCTCATTGCTAACTAATTGAATGTCAAATGCCTCTTTCTCTTTCATAGTTCTTGAACTTAATGTCATTTTGATAATCTAGGGTTTTAACAAATATGAAACTACATAGCTTGGCGGGTGAAGAATACCTTTAAAATTGATGGACTAATGCTTGATCTTCATTATGATCCATACAGATGCTTGGATCTTGCTTGCGAATCACTCTTCACTTTGTTTGCTCTTACTCTAAATTTGTAATGATGAAAAATATGTGAAATTTGACCTTATACCTTTTCAAAATATAGCATTTATTGCATGGTGCATGTACAATTGTAAACTCAAATTTAATACAATTTCTATTTCACTTGGAATTCATTGATTTTTACCATCTCTCGATAGCTACTACTGACTTGGCTCCAACTAACTTTGGCTGATAGCTAGGTACATACTAGTATTTTACTTGACATCTGAAGAGGACTTTTCTGATGATTTGACCTTGGATTTTCCTTATTATCTTGCATCTTTCTGCATGGCAATATATCTTTTTCAGTACTAACTTCTTTTGGAATTGATTTATGATGAAACATTTAAATATCAATCCCTTATACCTCCTTTTAGCTTAATTTGATGAGGTGTGACCACTTGACCTATTAGGTAAAGTGATCCCTTCATTTGATGTAATGTATCCATCTTTCTTCTTCTATGTTTTGTTCATCTCTCCTTTGGTGTGTTCAACATCTACCTTGCCTTTTCCTTTGTTGAACTCTGAATTAGGTGCCTTTGACCATGTTGGGCAATTCTTGCTAATATGACCAGTCTTTAAACAACTGAAGCATGTAGTTTGACTCAACCATCTATTGTAGTTACCACTGAAGTGTGTTCTTATGCAATTCTTAGGGATGTGTCTATACTCTTGGCAATAATGATAGCTATATCTTGTATTGTAATCCCAATTATAGAAAGTTTCATAGCTGCTTACTTTTGTTGGCTTACTTGATGACCATGTGGACTTGGATTTCCATTCAAAGGATTTGCGTCCAAACTTCTAACAATTGTAGTAGTGTCCTTCAAATTTTGGTGCATGCATGGTTTTGGTTTTGCATTCATGTGCCTGATGACCTTATCTGTTGCACTTGTGACAATTAGTCATGTTCTTTGGCTTAGCATTTTGACTAGCATTCTTACTTTTGCAAACATTTGTTGTATGCCCTTTCTTACCACAATGATGACAAGTAGGTTTAGAGTTCTTACCTTTATTGTTCCTTTCCTTAGTAGCTTTGGATGATTCTCCTTCTTTAGTGCTTATGTAGCCCAATCCTGATGTATCATTATTGGATCTAGGGGATTTTAGTAGTTTCTCAAAGTACTTGATGGCTTCATTTGGCTTGTTGAAACTTTTAGCAAACTCCTTTTCTCTCTTCAGTTCATTCTACATCTATTCATTCTACAACTTTAGTGTGGTTATTTCAAGGTCTTTAACATTCAACTCATGATGAGCTTTCATCATTTGGCTTAAGGTGTCCAATTGCATGTTTGAGATCTTGGATAGCTCTACTAACTTTTCCTCCAATCCATTTACCAAAATTCTTTTGTCTTCTTCAATAATGGCCTTGTCTTCTATAACTTTCTTCTTTTGTTCAGTCACCTCACATAGTAGTATAGCTTGTTATTCTTGTTCCAACTTGAGATTTGTGATCTCTTTCACTTATGCTCTATTCTTTTCCATTAGATCTACAATTACCACATCAAATTCATTGGAGTTACCATTTGCAAATAATTTTGTGGTATCAATCTCTTTGTATTCTATGTCATTTTCTGCTATAGCAATCTCTTTCCTTCTCTTCAACAAACTCTTCAAAGCATCTCTGGCTTTATTCAGTTGTTGTAGTATGAGATGAATCTCATCTTTTGGTTTTCAACAGTCTTTCCCAACTTGTAAACTTCCATTTCAAAATCTTTTCTCCAAGTTGTAAAGCTTCTTCTCCCGAGAACTTAGCTCTAATACTAATTATTGAAATTACAAATGGTAAACATATAGTTTTGACGTCAGGCGGGTGGGCAGGGGGAGTGAATTATAAGTATTAATCTTTAACTAATACAACCTTTAATTGAAAAAAATGCATGCATTAACATGTTGAAATAACATGTAAATTAAATGCATCCACATAAATAATTAACACCAGATATGATTACCCAAAAACCCTCTAAATGAGAAGGTAAAATTGGGGTGGGGATGACACTCACAATTCTCCACCACTACAACAATAATGTGTCACCTATTAAGATTACATAGTTTGACCATTTTCATGATCTACCTTATGAAAGGCCTACCCTATTAAAGGCTTACAAAGGATTGTTGGATCCTATACTATTAAAGGATTTTAAACACCCTATTAGAAGTGTGTCTAGTTAAAGTACTTTTAGAAAATTCACTTGGAATGTCACCCTATTAAAGGATTTTATAATGATTGTTAAATCAACCTTAGTCCAAAGGATTTCACCTTGCTGATGCAATTATTAGAAAGTAACAGTCAAATGTTTGATTTGATAACTTACAACTTTGGCTTGCTGATTTCAGATCATAGTTCTATCCATCTTGATCCTCTTGATTTGTTATAACAATTTTGTATCACTTTTCCTCTATTCTATGAACTAATTATGCAATTCCTTCACACTTCTAAGTCACCTTGAACACTTTTAAATCAATTCATCCCTTCTCTCCCTTTAATTCTTCACTCACATCACTTCCTCATACATATTGAATTATGGGGCTTCATCTTCCTTAAAAGAACTTTGGTTTTCTTAGGGTTAGGTATGAATCTATGACTAAGATTCATTCATTTTCCCGCTTAATCCCTTCCAATTTTCTAATTAGTTGCATGTTGATTGCATAGGAAAACCAAATAGATTCAATCTTATCTTCAACACTTCAAGATCTATCCATAAGTTGGCATAAAAGTAGTTTAAAAAGTTGTTTGTGCCATCACAAACACCTAGGTCCATTCTGTGTTACTTGGCACTTTATAATACTGTTGCTTGAAACTTATTGTAATTCTATCTGGCTCGACACCTAAACTTGCTCAGCATCAATTGCATGCTTGAAACTTGAATTAATTAGCACATGAGTGACTCAACACTCATTGCAACTTGACATCTATACATATTATACTCGGCATGTGTTACTAGCTCGACATGAACTTAGTAAATATCTTACTCAATTGTCAAAACCAAACTAAGATCAACATTAACTAGATCTTATAAAGGATGATTTTGTGAGGTTCACAGGTACCCTTATGCCCCCTCATTTCAACTTTCTCAATTAGGGAAGGTGAAACATGGTGATATAGCTAATCCTAGGAACTAGAAGCATAGATTGATGAAGAAGAACTTCAAAACTAGTGAATAATTTATCAAAACCTCTCAACCAACTTCAAAGGGAAGATAACTAAATAAAATTTTTGATAGTAATAAAATCAAACTTATCTAGCTCTAGTTATGATAGAAATCGTAGATGCTTATTCCAAAAATATAGAAAGGAAACCCTAATTGTAACCCTACTTTAATGATGAAAAACACTATAGATAGGGGTCTTACCATTCATTTGTTACCTTTCTAGTTTGAAGAAGTGAATAAGTTTTGAAGATGAAGGAGCGTGAGCCTAATAGGATGGAAGCATTAAGAGTAGTCATCACAATAGAGGACCCACTTCTTCAGGTAAGTCATATTATAGATTAATTTCTAAGTATTCTGATGCATATTTTGAGTTTTTAGGTGAGAATAATATGCATTATGGGTAGAAACATTGATCCTAATTGACTAGGTTGATCCTAATGAGAAAGGTCAACCCTTATCAAGGAATATCGACCCTAAATTAGGGAAAGTTGATCTTGATTTAGGAATATCAACCTTGATTCAAGAAAATTTTATTTTGGTCAAGTGGAAGTTGACCTTGACCAAAATGATTAGACTGACTCTCAAAATGATATTGATACTAAATTTTGTGTGCTATGTAGGATCGAGTGTCTCTTTGGGAGCATCAGATGTCACATGCAATGCAATTTATAAAAGATATCATATAGAAGATGAGCATTAAGGACATATGATTTCTGAGGGAGGTGGGCCTCTACTAGGAAGGTTAGATCCCATACTTGAGATTTCACTAGGGCATGATGATCTAGGTGGATCAAGAAGGCCTAAAATTTTTACAGTCTTAGAATCTCATGGAATCAACATTACTGACTAGAGCTTCTTGATACGATCCTGATGCATTTTGAATCACATTAAAAGGAGCTCATGGTGAAAAGTTATGCTTGGTCAAAGTTCAAGTCAAACTGGTGAACCAAGGGTTGACTTAATAAAAAAGAGGTGAAATTTGACCATCATGAAAGTGTCCAACAATGGGTTTCAAATTAAAGAGCCTATCAAGAGCTTTCCAATGGTGTTCATTTCATAAAAAATGGAGGTCATATGAGAAAGTTATGACAACTTGAAATGTGCAAGACAAGAGGTAATTTTGATGACATCATAAATCTAGTCACCATGCTAATGTGGAAATGTACATGCATACATACATAAATACATACATTCCCCTAAGTTTACTTACCACTACACCATTTTTAATTTAATAAAATGGCATCCAAATTTTTTTTTATGAGATTTAAAAGAAAATCTCCTCAAAAAAAAAAAAAAAAACTAAAACAATATCCTAATTTTATCCATCCAAAAGGAATTTGTTTATTTTATATGAATTATAATTTATAGGAGCCAAAAGGAGGTTTTCATATGGTTTTATATTTGTTAATTTGTTATGGTAAAATGAGAAAATGGTTATTATGTGGTTATTTGGTTTTAGACCAAATAGGATTAATTTTTATGTATAAAATGGAAGTTACTCTCCTTTAGAAGACAATTAGATTTGGGAGAAGAACTTCTTGTGGGGAATTAGTTCTTGGGAAAGAAGTTAGTCATGGAGGAGAAATTATTGTGAAATTTTTTTGGAGATAATTTTTTTGTGAGAGAATTTGTAAGGTGTTATTTTACACCACCATTTGTAAAAGAAGAAAGAGACTGTGAAGGCTCAAAGCTTGGATTATGTAACAAAGTGTTTTGCGTGGTATAATTAATAAAGTGGTCCCCTAATTGAGAAGTGGATCTGAAGACATAGTCCTACCCGAATGAACTCCACAAAAAATTATTTGTTTCTCTTTTATCTCTTTATTATCTACCAAGTTATTTAAATTTTATCTATTGTTCTATTTTATGAAAATTAAACATATTATTAAATTAAGAATTTAAGCACTAATCTTCTTGTAATTTCAACGGTTACAACACATAGCCATGCAATTACTACCTAGATCAGGGATTAAATCTATAATTTGGATTAAGTTATAAAATTTGTAAATCCTAATATATAGATCAAGTTTGGTATCAGAGCCTATTTTGCAAAAAGTTGTAGGTGGTGAATGTTAACCAGGTTGAAGTTGAAACAAGGAGAAGGTGAACTTGTAGAATTCAATCCAGATATTGGGAAAGGAAGAACTTTTTCATGAGTCATGGCATTTGAACAAAATCTTTCCAAGTTTAATGCAGAAGCCTTCTAGAGAAATTTTCTAGAGTTAAAATCTTTAGTGGACATTCTTCTTCAAGAGAGGCATGAGTGACAATTGAGAAAGGTGGACAAGGATAGGAAGAAGGAAGAAGGCAAATCTTCATCAAAAGATGACAAAGTCAAAGGATTAGGAGGTGGTAGTGACCCTCCTAAACCTTCATCCCCATCTTCTTCATCTTCTTCATCCTCTTCTTCTTCTAAGTTGTTTACTTCTTGTAAAAAATTTATATGTGAAGACACCCTTGTAAAAGCTTGATGTAAATTTTGATTTACCTATATATAATGGTGAATTGGATGCAAAGAAATTGGATAACTATCTTAAGTAGATTGAAGTGTATTGTAGAGTTTAGAATATTTTGGACGATTCTTCCAAAATCTAGCTAGCTACTCTTAGAATGGGAGACACATCATTAGTCTTGTGGGAGAGTAAGATCTAGGATGATCTTGCTACACATGGTAAAATCATTTCATCTTGGTATGAATTTACTTCTACTTTAAAGAAACAATTGTATCCTTTGGGTTATATGCAACAAGCCATAATGGATTGGCAAAATCTCAAGCAAGGCAAAGGGCAATCTATACAAGAGTATACATATGTGTTTAGGAAGAATGAAATTATTCTTGGAATTCCTCTTTATACTCAAGATACTTTGTTGAAGTATATAGGTGGAATGTATTCGTATTTAAAACATATGTAATATTGATGTTTAGTCCTTTGATGAAGAATGTGTTCAAGCAATCCATATTGAAGCAGATGAAGGAAACACAAGTTTCAGTTCAAAGAAGGATTTTTTTTCCCTCTTGAAGGATACAAGAAGGGTAATAAAGCAACCATTGTGATGAAAGAGGAAGGTGAAAAGCCTACTTGTTCACATTGTTAGAAGAAAAGGCATGCAGATGCAAAATGTTAGAAACTACATCTTGAATTGAAACCAAAGTTGTTTAAGAAGGATCACAAAGGAAAAAAAAGACTACATCTATTGTTCATGATCTTGGATCAAATTCTAATGACAAAACAAAATATTAGTTGTGAGTATGAAAGGTAAAGCTTTCATCGGTCATGATTCTTCCACTAATGTTTCATGTTCTACTTCCAAAAGTCATGATATTTCTGAAGATAGTAAAAGGTGTGAACTTTTTCATATAAGGGTGATTTCTAAGAACACTAAAATTGGCACATTGATATATGGTGGATCCCAAGTTAATTTGATTTCGAAGGAACTTGTTAAACAATTGGGATTGAAATCTACAACATATAAGAGACCTTATCTTTTAGGTTAAGTGTGCAATGATAATAGATTATGAATAATAAGGCAATGTAAGTTAAAATTTGCAATAACATCCAAGGACATAGATGAGGTTAATTTGGATGTGGTTTCACTTGACATTTGTGGGATTGTGTTGGGTAGCTTGTATTTATATGATAGAAAAGCTATCTTCTACAGGGAGCATAATAAGTATCATTTATTTAAGAATGGAATTGAATACCTTATAAGAGCTCATTGCATGAAGAATGAAGGATCAATTGTAAATACAAGGCATTTGAAAATGATTGTACAAATGCAGGTAGTAGACTGACTCTCATGTCTGCCACAACAAGTGAGGATCAAGTGCAAGTAGAATGAAGTCTTCAAGAAGTGTTGGTAGTAGAGGGTTTGAATGATTCATTGTCTAATGGTGTTCCTATGTAGGGGATCCAAAGAGTTGATACTTTTCCTTTTTCATCAGTTTATTCAGTGTTGTTGCTTCTTTTTCTACTAGCTGGTACTATGTGGGTGATGGATGCAACAATTAATCTTGGTGGATGTATGGTTAATTGTGTCAGAAATGCTATCTCATTTTTATTATGTTTATGATAAGTCAGATATTCAGGATTCTAATAGTTTGTACAAGTGATACTAGACAAGTGAGGTGAACATGCCTTCACATTCATTCTATGTAAAAATAGACTTTTGGAGGTCCAAAAGCTTTTGAGTGGGGAGGAATGATCAAGTCAATCTAGAAGGCCTAAAATTTTCATTGCCTTAGAATCTCATTTAATCAACATTGCTGACTAGAGCTTCTTGATACGATCCTGATGCATTTTGAATCGCCAAAGGAGCTCATGGCAAAAAGTTATGTTTGGTCAAAGTTTAAGTCAAACTGGTGAACCAAGGGTTGACTTAATAAAAAAGAGGTGAAATTTGATCATCTCAAAATTGGCCAACAATGGGTTTCAAATTAAAGAGCATGTCAAGAGCTTTCCAATGGTGTTCATTTCATCAAAAATGAAGGTTGTATGAGAAAGTTCTAACAACTTGAAATTTGCAAGACAAAAGGCAATTTTGATAACATCAAAAATCTAGTCACCATGCTGATGTGGAAATATATATATATATATATATATATATATATATCCCCCTAAGTTTACTTACCACTACACCATTTTTAATTTAATAAAATGGTGGACATTTACTTTATTTTCAAAAAAAAAATTATGAGATTTAAAAGAAAATCTCCTCAAAATGTAAACAAACAAAATATAAATAAAATAATTAAAACAATATCCTAAAATTATCCATCCAAAAGAGATTTGATTATTTTATATGGCTTATAATTTATAAGGGCAAAAAGGAGGTTTTCATATGGTTTTATATTTGTTAACTTGTTATGGTAAAATGGGAAAATGGTTATTATGTGGTTATTTAGTTTTACACCAAATATGACCTTATTTTATGTATAAAATGGGAGTTACTCTCCTTTAGAAGACAATTAGACTTGGGAGAAGAATTTCTTGTGGGGAAGTAGTTCTTGGGAAAGAAATTAGTCTTGGAGGAGAAAGTATTGTGAGAAATTCTTGGAGAGAATTTTTTTGTGAGAGAATTTGCAAGGTGTTATTTTACACCAACAATTGTAACAGAAGAAAGAGACTGTGAAGGCTCAAATATTGGATTCTATAACAAAGTGTTTTGCTTGACATAATTAATAAAGCAGTCCCATGATTGAGAAGTGGACCCAGAGATGTAGTCCTACCCACACGAACTCTATAGAAAATTGTTTGTGTCTGTTTATCTCTTTATTATCCTCCAAGTTATTTAAATTTTATCTATTTTTCTCTTTATAAAAATTAAATATATTATTAAATCAAGCTTTTAAGCACTGGTCTTCTTGTAATTTGAATGGTTAAAACACATAGCCATGCAATTACTACTTGGATCAAGGATTAAATTTGTATTTTGGATTAAGTTATAAAACTTGTAAATCCTAGTATACATATCACATGATCTTAGCATTGATAGAGTGGTGGGATGAGGATAAGTATTGTTCCTTTCATATTTCAATTGGGGAGATAACTGTTACACTTGAGGATGTTTACCATGTGTATTCTACCTTCCTATCAAAGTGTTTTTAGTGAGGTCTCAGTCTAGGAGGAGCATAAAGTAGATTCTTTTTAGGATTAGGATATTTGATCGGTTAGAGACCATTGATGAGAGAGAGAATATTAGGTAGAGGTACATGATATCATACTAGGCTAAGCAGTAGGATGAGGATAAGTATTTTTCATTTCATCTTTCAATTACAGAGATAAGTATTAACTTGAGGATGTTTACCACATATTCTTCCTTCCTATCAGAGTGCTTCTAGGGAGGCCTCATTCTAGGAGGAGCATAAAATAGATTATTTTTAGGATCAAGGTATTTGATAGGTTAGAGACCATTATTGAGAGAGAGAATATCAGGAAAAGCTACATGATATCATACTAGGTTGTACTCCTTTAGTGAGATGATGGATATATTGTGTATTGAGCTGCATCATTTCCTATAATGGTGAGGGGACAATTTTCCTATCATCCTTTCCACATCTATAATGGGTAGTAGAGAGAGATCAAATAGTTTTTGCATGGGGTAGGAGTATGAGCTAGTGACTCTTTATGTAAAGCTAAGAAAACTTACTAGGTACCAAAGAGATAGATTGACATTATGTACACTCTTACATGTATGGGTGTTTGAAAATTTTATATGCACCAGTCCAATATGAGTTCTTATGGGACTAGATCATAGTCTACTAAGAGTGTATGCAATCCCCTAGCTAGATTTTGGTGGTTCAGAGATGTACTATACTAGAGAGTGAGATTTGATTGCATGTACAAGGATGAGATAGTGTGGATACCATATACCTAAATAACAGAGTGGCTTGAGACTACACAATAGATGATATTTTCATAGAAGAGAAGATTCTCAGAGGGATGAAAGAGTCATGTGATCATTCCATACTACTATGACTAAGTACTAAGATGGTTGGGCTTACAATAGGGTGTATTGAGAGTAGTGCCATGATATGCCCACCTTAGAGATATATTCAAGGAGCTAGAGGCATACAAAAACCTATAGTAGGGGGCATAACCTCAAGTGATTTAGAGGATGGAGAAGATGCACATACCATAGAAGACCTATATGTAGGTTGCACAAATGAGCACATTGACTACTAGGTTAGAGATGGAGTCAAATCCATCTTCCAACAAGACTACCCCACAAGAGATCTGGGTCCCATTCACAAAGCTCAAAGAGGAGCTACCAAATATGAGAATGAGGATATGAGAGAGGGTGAGGAGATGGAGGATGAGGATTGTATGCCTAAAATGTAAGCACACTTCTATAAGTCATTATATCCAAGATTTCTCAAGAATGAGGTCTTGAATGGTGGCTCATAGCTCTCTATTCATGGAATGCAAGGATTTGTAATGGAGGCCCTTAGTTTGGCCTAGTTTGTGCCCATGCAAGTACACCATAAAATGAGAGATTCAAGGATCAAAATATGAATGCAAATGGAGATGAAAACTAATTTATATGATATCAATACAAAACAAATCAAAATCTAATCTATCAATGCAAGATCTAATCTATGAAAGCAAGATCTAAGCTAATATGAAAATGCAAGGATGAAACTTCATGATGATGCAAGCCATGGATGCATGAGAGAAGAAGACAAGAAGTTAGAAGTTCTCCACAAAAGTCTTTAGTATTCAAACTCCTTCAAAAATTTCTCTCCAAACCTGTAGAATAACAATAGCATAGAGTATGTGTATGTAAAATGAGGAGAGGGCTCGCCCTTATAAATAATATTGGATGATCAAGATAAAGAGGAAAAAAGATTTAATCAAGGGTGGAGAAATAATGATCTATGTGAAATAAAGATCCACCAATGAGAAAATAGGAAAAGAATTAAATGGAATCCCACTTAGAAATATATGCATTTAAGTGTAGAGGAATTTTTAATTTTATTTCCTCTTTAAGTAGGGATTTATTTAATTAAAAGAGAGAAAGTTATTTTAATTAAATAGGAAATATTAAATTAAATTAAAAGAGGAGTTTTTCTCTTAATTAATTAAATGCGGATGAATTATTTAATTAAAAGAGAGGTTTTCTTTTAATTAAATGGGGACTTATTTTATTTGATTAAAAGGGATATTTTCTTCTAATTAAATAAGACTTGGGATAAAATGATCAACCTTAGAAATGAAATAATCAAATTTGATGAAGGAAATTGATTGGAATTGATTTAATAAAATATTGCTAACCATTAATTTAGGAAATTGATAAATTGATAAATTGAATAATGGGGGCCCATAGTTTGGGTGACCGTTTTAGGGTGCATACAAGGATCACTTGACACCAGATATGAGAGAAGAGGATCCCTCAGCACCAAAGATGAGAGATGATGAGATCCTGGAGATTGATGATAGAGAAAATGAGAGAAATGAGCTATTTGTAGAGGAGGTTGCTATAGAGGAGATCATATAGGAGAAGGCCCCACCAAGTCATGTAATGGATGAGGAGCCTACTTCCATAGTGTATTCCAAAAAATTTTGATCATGGTCTCATGATCCTAGTGTGATATGACACTCCCACAACATGAGTAGCGAGAGCATGGTGAAAGAAGTTAGTCCATGCCCCCACCTTCAAGACTAGTAAGAGAGACAAACAACTCCAAGGGGATCCCAAGAAGGGCTTGGTTTATAGAGATAGAGATTTTAATTGAAAAAAAGAATACATAGTACTGACACGATTCTATGATTGAAAAGACAAAGAGAGAGTGGATGATCTTTGTAGGTGAGGTTCCAAAGGACCTAACTATATCTTTCAGAGTACCTTTCGTTCATTTCCATGAGGTTAGAGGATAGAGAGATCTAGGAAGACATGTTGATATTTTTGCATGTTTCACTCTAGAGATGAGGTTGAGACATGAGAAGGAGAGTCTCCAATGTCACATAGTAGAGTTAAATATTGGGCTATGAGTGATACAAGAGCACATGATGGACCATAGATCCTCAAAAAGTCATACTTAGAGCACTACATCTCAGAGATCATCCTCCTCCCACCATGGACAAGAGACATTAGGGAGTCATCACCCAATGGAGAATTGAAATAAACTGCTAGATAGATGATATATATAAAAGAATCTTTTGTATAATGTCTTCCATGTATACCAACCTTTGATAATATATATAAAATGAATTGTTATTTATTAGATTATGAATTGCATAAAAATAACAACGATTGAGAAAACTAAAATTGTTTGTCAAGTAATATTTTAATATTCTAAAATATTACACGCTAATAAAACATAATGATCATTTTATTAGGAGAAACATAAGTATCATTTTATTAGGAGAAACATAAGTATATCTAGAAAGATAAGTTAAACATAATAACAATGAAGATGCATATGTTCGATACAATTGTTCAATTGTGTGTTGTCTTTGATGTTACACAAATGTCATATCAGTTATCAATTAGAGTCTACCAAGCTCAGATGGTTAGCAAGGAAAAAGACAAAGGTTATTGAGTTCAGAAGGTTAACAAAGAAGGTCTATAGTGTCTATCGAGCATTCTTAGGCTTTACCTTGCATAGGTAGTTGCTACCGAGCTTTCAAGGTTTAGCAAAGGAAATTCAGTTGTTACTGAGCTCACTCAGTCATCAAGAGAAAATAATGTAGGAAATAGTTCTAACTAAGCTTTCATTGACAGTGAAGGAAATCTAGTTCTTACCGAGTTAACTTGATAGCCAATGGATTTTTTACAGCTTTTGCAGTGTTAACCGAGTTAAGATGGTTAACTCAAGAAATTATTTCTAAAAGTAGTATTTATCGAGAAAAGTTGGCCAGTGAAGGACTCCATTATTTTGTGAAATAAAGTTTATTTGTTTAATGTAATATTTGTAGTCGATTGTTATATGGTTTATTAGTAAATGTAACTTGTGAATGAGCCAAATTGATAATATGAATGGTATATATATAAGGTCAAGCTGTGAATTCTAAGTGTGTGATGGATGTGAATGAGAAGAAGGACTAAGAGTGAATTTTGAAGGATGATCAAAGATCATTGAGGAGCATCAAAGCTATATTTGATTGAGAAGGATCTAATAGTGCAAAATGGAGATATGTTATTAGCAAATTTAGTTGCATCTTATTCAGGTCAATTCATTGTTACTTTCTTACCATTGTAGCAGTGATTTCAAATCTCTTAACAGAGTTGGTTTAACAACCATTTTGTAAATCCTCTAACAAGGTGATAGTTCAGTTGAATTGTTCTAAAGGCCTCTAGCAAGGCCACTCCTAAAAAGGTGATTAAATCCTCTAATAGGGTCACACCTAATAGTGTGTATTGTAACCTTTAATAGGGTTGGCTCCTAACAGGGCTCACTTCAGAAGAGTGAAAAATTGGTAGCTAGTTACTTGGTGGTTTTTCCCATATTGGGTTTCCACATTAAATCTGATGTCTCTTGTGTTCATTTTATTTAACTTTTGCATGCATATTAATAATTATGAATGCTAGATGATTAGTAACCAGTTAATCTACCAAGTTACATCATTTTTATAGTGTTTATGGAGTATTAGCAGTAAATAGGTATTTAAGATATCTAAGGGATCTGTGGATTTTTTTTTTGTGGTAATTGATTCACCCCCCTCTTAGTTACTCCATCTATAATTTCAAAAACATAATATTAATAGGTTCCATAAGATGAACACCATCCATATCTACAATGTTATATGCACTAGAGCCATACATTCTAGTAACCAAAAAAGGACCCAACCAATTAAGATTGAATCTTCCCTTTTTATCTAGTAAAAAATTAATATATGGTTGATTTTCATAAAGAAAAAGATCACCCACAATGAATGAGCATTCAAGTAATTTATTGTTATAGCATTTTTGAAGGGTTTTTTTCATAAGATCTCAAATGTTTGAAGTCATTGATATTTTGTTTGTTCAACATTTCCAATTCCTATAAATGTTGTTCTCTAAAAGTTTTATGATCAATCATTCCATGGAAAGAAACTTGAAGAGAGGGGATTTCTAATTCTAGTGGTAAAATAGCACCCACACCAAATACAAGCTTATAGGGAGAAATACTAGTAGCAGTATGAACTCCTATCCTATAAGCCCACAAAGAACATGCTTTATAAGCCCATAAAGCATATGTGAGTTGTATACATTCCAATCTTTTCCATTTTTATTCACTTTATTTTGTATGATTTTTTCAATGACTTTGTTAGATGCTTCAACTTTACCATTAGATTGAGAATAGAAATGTGCAAAAAATCATTGACGAATATGATATTTCTCCATAAACTTCTTAAATTCTTTATTTTTAAAGGATGTTCTTGTTGATATATCAATCAAGTTTTTTTATTAGTGATACACACTTATTTAGATTGTAAATGAATACCAAGCTTATTGTATAGTTAATAGTGTTTGCCAAGAATTTTAGTTGTTACCGAGTTCTATAGTTGCTACTGAGTCCTTTGGACAAATCCCAGTGGTTATCAAGCAGTTACAGCTATAGTGAAGATCGGCAGTGTAAACTATGCATCTTAGTGTATGCCAAGTTTACTAGTGCAAACTGAGTTGTGCAGTGTTCACCAAGTTTGTAGTTTATGTGACACATGTCCAATGTTAACCAAGCTACCTAGGGTTAACCAAGTGACTCAGTTTATATTGAGCTTGAGGTGATAGTGTTTACTGAGTCATGAAGGTATAAACAAGTGATTCAGTTTATATGATGAGTTTCATAGTATCTACCAAGTCACTAGTGTAGACCGAGTTCAAGACTACTTGGAAGTGATAAGTATGGACTGAGCTTCTATGTCTATTGAGCGCATGATGATTCTAAGCATTGATAGTGGATGTTGAGTATCAGAACTTCACTAAGTCAGTCTTTAGAGCCCGAGTATCTACTCTTGAGATAACTTTGTAATATTTGTGTAAACTTGTATTGTGGCTGACTTTGTAATTTGTATAATTGGATTAGTACATATGTAATAAATTGTATCATAACCAAGTGAGTAAGAAGAGTGAATGTATATGCAATGTAATCAAATATAATTAGAGAAGAGTAGAAAGAGAAAATTACAAAGGCTACAATAGTATAAGGAGTAGCAATGAGATATCTATCACAGAAAGGTGATTAGTACACAAAGGAATCTCATTCAGAAAACCAAGTGGCAGATCAGAGATTAGCTACTATTTCATCCTAGTAGGTGGATCAGTCAAATCCTGTAACAAGGCAGACCTAAAAGTCTTTTGTAAAGTGCATACTTCATTGTATGTTTTTAAATCCTTTCACAAGGTTGAACTAGTAGTCCTTATTGCTCCTAACAGGCAAGGTCATCAAAAGTGATCAATATAAGCTTTAACAAGTCAACTTTATACTACAATACAAAGCTTGTGGTTTTCATCCCCACCCTAGTTTTACTTTCTATGTGGAAGGTTTTTGGGTCACCAAATCTTTGTATCATAGTGTTATGAATGCTTTCATGTCTTCAATTTCTTATGCATGCAATTAGATCAAATTATTTGAGAAGGTTAAAATGCTAAGTGGACTATTGGATTAAGAGCTAAAATTGTAGAAGTTTTAAAAGTTACCGATTCATCCCTCCCCTCCCACTAACTTAGCATAGTCTAGAATATTTCCAACAATTTGTATTAGAACATTGTGGTTATCAAGAGAGAAAAGATCAAATCCATGGAGATATTCAGACTTGACAAAGCTATTGACAATGAAAAGCTAGATTTAGAAATGTCTATTGCCCAACTCAAGAAAGCAAAGGAGCAACTGTCCCAGTCCCTAAAAAGAAGAAAAGATCTTGCAATTCAAATGAATGATCATCTCTATATTTAAGAAAGACTTGAAGACCTTCATTCAAGCAATTTAGATGAGGCCAAGGAAGAAATCAAATAAATCTTAGAAAAGAATGGATCCCTACAAGAAGAAGTAAGAAAGCTAAGAAGAGAAAAAGAAATTTAGTTAGTGAGGCTATGTGAAGTCATGGATTAGAAGAACAAGATAAAAGAAGAGATAGAAGGAAAGAAAAATGAAATATAGAACCAATCCCTTCAGCAAGTAGACCTTATTGATCAACTCTCTAATGCAAATGAAGAAATCATGAGCCTAAGATCTGAAAATGAAAGATTGTGAAATGATCTAAACTTTGAAAGGAAATTCAATGAAAGAATGATGAAATCCTATGCAAATATGAATCAATTGAATGAGAAAAATCTCTATATACAAAAAGGAAAAGCACAAATTGGATATACAAAAGACATACTTGCAATCACTATGGTAGGATAGGTCATACATCAAACAAATGTTGGAGAAATGAAAAAGAAAAATTCAATGGAAAGTGCTATAATTGCAATCAAAATGGTCATAAGGCTACTGAATGCAAAGAGAAACCAAGATTTGAAGGCAAATGCCACAAATGTAAGAAACATGAACACAAGTCATCAGAATGAAAAACCAAGACATTGAATCTAGCAGAGCAAATTATGAAAGCAATATTTGGTTGGGACTACAACACCTAGTGTAGATGTCATTAGTGTGGAGAATTTGGACACATTGGAATGAATTGTGTAAAGAATCATTTGAGAAAAAGATATACTACTAAAAGATGGTTCATTCGTATAGAACTTGGTCATCTTGCCAAGAACTATATGAATACTGGTAGAATAAAAGATGAAGAGAAGGCAAAAGTTGATAACATCCGAAAATAGATGAGAAAAAAATGGGTTCCAAAGTCTACTGAGAATACAAGTCCAAGCAATGGTGATCAAGTCACTCAAGAATTGGGTGACTCTACCATTTCTACTTAAGTTCTTAAGGAAGAAATGGAACTAGGCTATCAAAGAAGAAATTCAAATCACTTCTAGTTGATAACAACAAAATGATCCAAATATATATTCAGGATACAAAGGGATCACCGAGTAAAATGGTACTAGTGTCTGCTGAGTTTCATTCTCTACCAAGTGAGGTTGGGCCATAGACTCTATCAAATAAGGTCGAGAGTAATGAAGATGCATATGGTTACCAAGTCATGAAGACTTCATCGAGTGTTCAATGCAAGTGTAGTGGATGACAGTTTGTCAACATGATGTCAATTAATCTACCTTTCATACTGACCATTTATGGTGAAATTTGATAAAAGGAATGGAATAAAAGTCATTCTTATAGTGAAATTTTCAAAAGCTACTACAAAGTGCAATCTTCAAAGCATCTAATTGATTTGAGAAAATTTTCAGCAAAAGATTACAAATTCTCTCAAGCCCTACTGAGTGAAGATAGCATCCAGTAATAGCAAGGGAAAGTGAGGATTAGATATGTTGGTTCATGGTGAATGGAAGACACTAGATTTCAATTTGACCCCTACAATCACAAAAACCCTAGGTCCAAGTGGAGTGCAGTCTCAAATCTCTCCAAAGGTATAGTTGATCAATGATATTCCCACTCACTTTAAATGTGTTATTCAAGATATTGGCACTTTGGAAATGGATAATGCCTTAGGTAAACTATGTGTAAATGGAGTTTTGAAACCTGAGCACCAACACTTGGAAACTAAAGGGTTAACTCACATCCCTCGAATTCCCCATGAATTTCAAGTAAAATGGATTAGGTTTATCCTTAGTTGGGTGCATAATGGACAGTTGTGGTAGGAGCAACTAGTATTGACCACAAAGAAGATGATTCATCAAATCATTGGTCTCCCAATGTTAGCTAAAGCTAAGATGACTAAAACCATAGTTCATGTAGAACTTGAAAAGAAAACCCTACTAGAATGGGATGGAAGAGGAATCAAAATTAGTAGCGTCATAGATATGGAGTTGAAATTTGGCATCCATATTATTGCACGAAAGATTTATAACTCAAGTAGGTTAAGTAGTGTGTCATGTGAAGCTGTGGACTTGGCCTACAAGGTAGTAAAGAACAATTTATCTTTCGACCTTGCTAAGCTGCTGTTGAAATAGTTCAACAAAAATATGGAAAGCATCAGGACATCAAAGAATAACTCATGTAAGTTTGGTTCCCTATTAAGATGTCTATTCTTTTATGTTAAAAAATTCTTCCCTTTAAAAGGAACTATTGTATGGAGAAAAGATGTGCCTGTGCTATATGAAATAAATGAGTATATTGTTGAAATGTGTGAAAACTATAATAGCATTATGGACAACTATTTTGATGCATTCAAGTAGAAAATGAACAATAGATACTGAATCCCCAATAAACTTGTTGAAAATTATAAGGATGATGTGTGTTTCATGGTGGATTGTGACAAAGTCTATATCTAGGCAATTAAGCCTAGAATAGCATGGGTGAAACCTCTTGGATATGAGGTTAATATTGATGAAATTAAAGATATCATTGAAGCACTTGTCAATGAGCTAGTTGATCCTAAGGCTACATATTTTGGCACATATGATAAAGAAAAATCCAAGATAAAACTAGAGATAAAGCTCCGTCAGGTAGTTAACAAGGGAAAGAAAAGAATTGCAAAACTGAAAACAAGTTCCACTTTTTTGTTGATCGAGGGAAAAGGTGAGGATGAGGAAGAAAAAGATGAAGAATTTGAGGAAGAAGAACCATTAAGGAAAAAGGGCAAGGTAATTATTACCAAGCTAGCCAAGCCATTCATTGTCGTGTTTACAATAAGATCCTCCTGAAAAAAATCTGACAAGGAAGTAGGAGACATTATATTTAGAAAACCTCCACCCACCTTCCAAGACAGATTGAAAGATTTGAAAGCTGGAGTCAGTATAAAAAAATTTAAGTCATTAAAGTATGAAATTAGGATAGCTAAAGAGAAGAAGTAGATAAAGGATCTGGTGATGGACAAGATGGGTAAATGGAAATACTCACCAGACCAACTTGCTTCTTAGATTCCTAATGATTTGTTTGAGAAAATCAAGCAAAGATGGGAATTTGTCATGCAAACTATGAAATACATTCATGGGAAAAATTTAAGGTAGCTTATACTAAGCATATTAGATGTAGAGGTAAAAAAGCCACTAAAGAAAAATGAAGAAAAATTGACTCTGAAATTCAACACTTACCTAATTCTAATAAAAGATATTGAACATGTTGTAAGGAATGCAACAAACACTTGGAAAAATATCTATCTTCTACATAATCCAAGTGATTTTCTAGTTGATGTAAAAGATGATGATGATGAAGAGGATAAGGAGAAAAATGAAGAGAAAAATGTTGAAGAAGAAATTCATTTTGACAACATTGATGATGAAGAAGAACAAGATATAAAAGAAAGATCATGAGGAAACTGATCCAGTTAAGATAGCTGTAGAAGTCATTGCCTCACTTCCTCACTCTCCAAGCAAACCAGTGACAAAATTTAGCATCGAGACAACCCCAACAAGATTGATTGTGACCACCAGTGATAATTCAAACATCAAATCACTCTTTACTCTTATTTAGCTTAGCACATCACTGACTAAAGTGACCTCCATTTTATCGATCGAGCTGCATACTCTTCCCTCTTCTACTAAGTTGGCTACATAAATTTTGAGCACATTAGTTGTGAATACATTAATTTTGGATTCTTTGAGTATTTATATTAATATTCCTTCAATTAGTGCAGTATTAGTTTTTACAGCCAGTCCTAGTATGTCTACAATTATTTCTATTCTAGGCACACAAGCAATAAGTGTAAGGATAGTTGAGACCAAGGCTCAACTAGGCACAAAATTTTTGGGTAAAGGAAAAGAGGTGGAGGAAGAAATTGATTTAGATGAGGAAATTGTAATCCTAAATTGAGACATTTCCAAGCTCACTCCAAACCAAATGTAGTCATTTGGTGAACTCCTCCAAAAGAAAGCTAAACAATAAAGATTAAGAGAGGAAAGAGATATGCAAAAAAAAAATTGGTAGAGGCCATGGGCATTGTGGTTGAGTCTTCACAACAAATTTTGTTTCAGCTAATAGAGGTAGTTCATAAGTTCAATATAGATACTAATGGGTAGGATAAGCTAGTGCAGAAAGCATAAACAAAGTTTGAGAATAAAGTGTTGGAGCACATTGCTCAACAAATTGCTATCTATCAAATGGAACTTTCTACAATTTTGGGTAATTTGGAAGAATCTTGTACAAATGTATCATCACTTTTTGGTAAGTTATGTGATGTCTCTAATTTTACCAAGGAAATAAAGGACAAATTGTCCAAGATAGATGAAGATCTCAAGGCTAGTGCTCAGCAGCTACAACTTGACGCTAATTCAAGTTCTATACACTTCAAGAGGATAATATTTTTGATAGATATGCAAGCACTATTTCTTAGAGAAGAAGCAAGGATCAAATCTACATTGGTAGATGTACAACATATGATTCTTCCCAACATGGATGCACTGCAAAAACACATTGTACATTCTAAAACTCTCATCCATGAAAATAATTTCTCCATAGCAAACCATATGATAAAGCTATCAATAGAAGTGCAAATTGCACTACATAAAAGTAAGGTCTTGCAAGAAGACTAGGATAAGAGCTTGGAAATCATACTCAAGGTACATTCATAACTCTTATCTCATTTTGGCATTAACATGTAAATAAATACAATAAATCTTTGATATTAATGTCAAAAAGGGGGAGAAAGATATATGTATAGGGAGTACATACTGTGAATAAGGAGAAAGTTATATGTTGTGGGGGAGAAAGATATGTACAATAAGTATATGTTGTATATAATAAGAAGATGTATAGTATGTTGTATGAAAGAACCTTACCATGTACAGATATATATCTTACAAAATCAATTTTGAAAAATCTCAAAAATAGTATAGTCTACTGAGCAAGTATCACAAGGTGATGGATAAAAGGTATTCAAGAAACTTTTTGAATTTAGTTTTGGTTGATAAGTGTTTTTGTCACTAATGCCAAAGGGGGAGATTGTTGACATATCAATCAAGTTTGTTAGAAGTGACACACACTTATTTAGATTGTAAATGGCTATTGAGCTTATTGTATAGTTAATAGTGTTTGCCACACATTTTGATTGTTACCAAGTTCTATATTTTCTATCGATCCCTTTGGACAAATCCCAGTGGTTACCAAGTAGTTATAGTTATAGTGAAGATCAATAGTGTAAATCATGCATCTCAGTGTATGCCAAGTTTACCAGTGCAAACCAAGCTGTGCAGTGTTCACCAATTTCGTAGTTTATGTGATGTGAGTCCAGTATTAACCAAGTGACTCAATTTATATAGTGATTCGGTGGATACTTTCAGGGAAAATTGAAGGGTCTTCAAATCTCCAAATTTTTGCACCATCAAAAAGATCTTAGTGTCTTGATTCCAATGCAACTTGAATGCAAAAATATGGAGTTTGAATGGAGAAGTTACGCTCGAACAAAGTTTTGGTCAAATTGGGACCAAAGGTTGTAAAAGGGTGAAAAAAATCATCTCAAAAGTATTTGAAAATGGATTTCAAATGAAAGAGCTCGTCAAAAGCTTTCCAATGACATTCGTTTCATCAAGAACAAAGATCGAATATAAAAGTTATGATGGTTTCAAATTCAAGTAAAAGTATGGATTTTGATGATGTCAGCATGACATCAAAAAATCATAAAGAGAGGGAAAACATTCAAATTCAAATTAAAATATCTATTTAATTCGAATTAAAGGAATTAGATAATGGGAGTTAAACTCCTAACCATTGGCCTCCTAAAATTAAGGCCAACCAATGGGCTATTTTTGGTATATAAAATATTAAGGGAAGAGTTGTTATCTATGCATAACAAATATGCCCAATCTTATTTAAATAAGGGTATTTGTTGAAAACAAACCCTTAATTTTGGTGTGAGATCATAACAAAATAATGGTAAAAGGGGTAAATTCGAAATATGTAATCAAAATGGGGGATTATGTTGGTTAATTGTTTTAGCCCATTTTTGGCTAAATTTGATGTATAAAATGGGGGTAGTAGGCTTTGGAAAAGCATTCAGGTGGTGAGAATAGGAGAATGTTCAAGAGATTTTTGAAGACTATTCTGCATGTCGAGGGCATGTTATGCTGATGTGTTTAAGGGGATAAGTCTTGGTGCATTTGTAATCTTTTTTGGAGAATAATCAGATCTGTCATACTCTATTGGAGTCAACCTGGAGACATAGTCACATTTGTGGTGAACTCTGAAATCAAACTTTGTTTGCACTCTCTATCTTCTTCTCTCTCAATTCTATTTATTTCACCTTAAATTCTTAAGTTTTGATGCATAATTTCATTTATGTGTAAATGTTTTAAGACTTCCACTAATTTGATTTTATTTAAACATTCAATACTGCAATTAGTCTAGATTCGTTCATTAGATCAAGTGGTATCATAGCCCAGTTGACTATTATTGTAGTTGTTTTCTTGAATGCTAACAAGATATAGGATTCATAAGGGTGAAGGCAAGCTTGAAGAATTTAATCTTGAGATTGAGAAGTGAAGAACATTTCTGAGGATGTCTATTTCTAGAATGGAGGTTCTTGATGAGATCAATGAGTAGGAATTTCGAAGAGCATTCCTCGAGATGAAGGCTAAGGTGGACATTCTTTTTCAGGAGAGACAAGAGTGGAAAGAACATGAAGACAAAAAAGGGAAACATCATGGAGATGGTGACAAGAAACCAGATCCACCCTCTTCTTCTTCTCCTCCCTCTTCTCCTTCTTCTCCATCTTCTCCTCATTCTACTTCTTCTAATCCTTTCAAGAGTGGGTATAAGCCTAAGATCAAACTAGATGTAAAATTTGACTTGCCTAAGTATTGTGATGAACTTAATGCTGAAAAATTGGATGATTGGATTCAACAAGTAGAAGTCTACTGTAGAGTCTAGAACCTATTAGATGATGTTGATAGGATTCAATTAGCTACTCTTCGATTAGGAAGTACAACTTTAACTTGGTGGGAGAGTAAGACTAAGGCAAAAGTTTCACTACATGGTAGAGTTAGTATAACTTGGGAAGAGTTTGTTAATGCTCTTAAGAAGAAATTTTATCCCCTAGGACATATGCAATGGTTAATAATGGACTGGAAAATGTTTAGGCAAGGGAAAGGCCAAAGTGTCCAAGAGTACACCCATGAATTTAGGAAAAGGGCTATTGCTTTGAATGTTCCTTTGTACACCTAGGATACTTTTTAGAAGTACATAGGAGGTCTTCATTCCTACCTTAGACATTCTATTTTGGTTTTGAACCCTTGTAATTTGGATGAAGTGTCGGTTCAAGCTACACACTTAGAGTCAAGGGGTAAAGGATCTTTTATTGATAAGTTTGATAATGATGTAAAGAAATCTTCTAAGAATGCAAAGATAAAGAAAGGAAAGAAGGAAACTACAGTTAATAAGGATGAGAAACTTTCTTGCACTCATTGTGACAGGAAGGGTCATGATGAAGAACATTGTTGGAAGTTGCATCCTGAATTGAAGCCTAAGTGGGCTCAAAGACAGAATCAGAAACAAAAAGGTAAGGAGAAAGCCACAAATGTTGTTATGGATCTTGGTTTAGATTCAAATGATGAGACTAAGATAATAGCTATAGGTGTAAAAGGTAAAGCTCCTATCTCTGGTGTTTATGTTCATAGTTGCACTTCTTCATCTAAAGTTAATGATTTCCCTGAAGATAAGAAAAGGAATGAATTGTTTCATTTAAGGGTTGTTGATAAGAACACTAAAATTGATGCACTCATAGATAGTGGTTCTCAAGTGAACTTGATTTCTAAAAATACTGTAAGAAACTTGGGATTGAAAACTACATTACATAAGAAACCTTATCCACTAGGTTGGATTTTTGAAAATGATAAGTTGCAAGTAACAAGACAATGCACCTTAAGATTTGTAATCACTAGTAAGTTTATGGATGAAGTACAGTTTGATGTTGTTCCACTAGATATCTGTGGGATAGTGCTTGGTAGCCCTTATCTTTATGACCAAAAAGCAATTTTCTATAGGGAAAAGAATCATTATCACTTGTTTAAAGATGGCATTCGGTATATTGTACATTCTCACAAGATTAAGACTGATCCTTCCTTTGCAAACACAGGGTAGTTAAAGAGGGTGATTAATGCAAGTAAAGAGCTAACTCTTATGTCTGTCAGTACAAGTGGTTCTACACTTGAAATTGGAGTAGCTAACCAGGGTTAGATGTTGTAGGATACACTTGCAGTACAACATGAGGAAATGATGATTGAAAGCACTAATGGTTCCTTGGGTAAAAATGTTCCTGTTATGAAGGATCGATATGTTGTTGATTTATTCTCTTTCATTTTTGCATTATTGTTTAGCTTGATGCTAGTCAATGTTTGTTGGTTAGTGGCTACGACAACTGATGTAGATGCTTATGGAAGTGATAGGATAATGTTTATGATCAACAATGTTGTTGTAGTCTTCATTATGCTTGTGAGCCAGGTATTTAGATGTACAGATGATACAGGACAAGTGGGGAGGCCAAGTCCTCACTTTATGTCAGAGTAAATGTCACTTTTGGAGGTCCAAAAGGTCTTCAGTGGGGAGGCCTGATCCAGTGGATACTTTCAGGGAAAATTGAACTGTCTTCAAATCTCAAAATTTTTGCACCATCAAAAAGATCTCAGTGTCTTGATTCCAATGCAACTTGAATGGACAAAAATGGAGTCCGAATGGAGAAGTTATGCTTGGTCAAAGTTTTGGTCAAACTAGGACCAGAGGTCGTAAAAGGATGAAAAAGTAATAATCTCAAAAGTATTTGAAAATGGATTCCAAATGAAAGAGCTCATCAAAAGCTTTCCAATGGTGTTCGTTTCATCAAGAACGAAGATTGGATATAAAAAGTTATGATGGTTTCAAATTCAAGTAAAAGGATGGATTTTGATGATGTTAGCATGACATCACAAAATCATAAAGAGAGGGAAAACATTCAAATTCAAATTAAAATAGCTATTTAATTCGAATTAAAGGAATGAGATAATGGGAGTTGAACTCCTAACCATTAGCCTCCTAAAATTAAGACCAACCAATGGGCTATTTATGGAAGAGTTGTTATCTATCCATAACAAATCGGCCCAATCTTATTTAAATAAGGGTATTTGTTGAAAGCAAACCCTTAATTTTGGTGTGAGATCATAACAAAATAATGGTAAAAGGGGTGAATTCGAAATATGTAGTCAAAATGGGGGATTATGTTGGTTAATTTTTTTAGCCCATTTTTGGCTAAATTTGATGTATAAAATGGGGGTAGTAGGCTTTGGAAAAGCATTCAGGTGGTGAGAACAGGAAAATGTTCAGGAGATTTTTGAAGACTATTCTACATGTCGAGGGCATGTTATGCTGATGTGTTTAAGGGGATAAGTCTTGGTGCATTTGTAATCTTTTTTTGAGAATAATCGGATCGGTCGTACTCTATTGGAGCTGACCTAGAGACATAGTCACGTTTGTGGTGAACTTTGAAATCAAACTTTGTTTGCACTCTCTATCTTCTTCTCTCTCAGTTCTATTTATTTCACCTTAAATTCTTAAGTTTTGATGCATACTTTCACTTATGTGTAAATGTATTAAGACTTTCGCTAATTTGATTTTATTTAAACATTCAATACTGCAATTAGTCTAGATCTGTTCATCAGATCATATAGAGCTCGAGGTGATAGTGTTTACTAAGTCATGGAGAGGTAAACAAGTGTTTCAGTTTATATGACAAATTTCATAGTATCTATTGAGTCACAAGTACAGACCGAGTTCAAGAATACTTGGAAGTGATTAGTATGGATGGAGCTTCTATGTCTACCAAGTGCATGATGATGTCAAGCATTGAAAGTGGATGCCAAGTATCAGAACTTCACCAAGTTAGTCTTCAAAGCCCAAGTGTCTACACTTGAGCTAACTTTGTAATATTTGTGTAAACTTGTATTTTGGCCAACTTTGTAATTTGTATAATTGGATTGGTATAATATGTAATGAATTGTATCATATCCAAGTAAGTAAGAAGAGTGAATGTCTATGCAATGTACAATTATATATAATCAGAGAATAGTAGAAATAGTGAATTACAAAGGCTACAGTAGTATAAGGAGCATCAAATAGATATCTATCATAGAAAGGTGATTAGTACACAAAGGAATCTCATTCAATAAACCAAGTTGTAGATCAGAGATTAGCTACTATTTCATCCTAGTAGGTGTATCAGTCAAACCCTTTAACAAGGTAGACCTAATAGTCTTTTGTAAATTTCTTTACCGAGTGCATATTTCATTGTGTGTTTGTAAATCCTTTTGCAAGGTGGACCTAGTGGTCCTTATTGCTCCTAACAGGGGAAAATCATTAGAAGTGATCAATGTAAGCTTTAATAGGCCAACTTTATACTATAGTACTAAAGCTTCTAGATATCATCCCCACCCCAGTTTTACTTTCTATGTGGAAGGTTTTTGGGTCACCAAATCTTTGTGTCATAGTATTATGAATGCTTTCATGTTTTCAATTTCTTATGCACGCAGTTACATTAGATTATTCGAGAAGGTTTAAATGCTAATTGGAATATTGGATTAAGAGCTAAAATTGTAGAAGTTTTAGAAGTTACTGATTCACCCCTCCCCTCCTAGTAACTTAGCATATCCTAGAATATTTGCAATAGTTTTATTATTAGAAATAATAGTAGAAGGAGAATCAAATTTCAAATTAATATTCTTGACAATGAAATCGCAATAGCTTCTGCTATAGTAAATTAAAGTGGAACAACTTCAACACACTTAGTAAATTAAATTGTAGTAGTTAAAATATAAGTATGTCCATGTGAAGGAGGAGATATCATGCTAAAGAGATTGAGAACCCAAACACTAAAAGGACAAGATGCTAATTGAGTATGAAGAGAAGTAGTAGGAGTATGAATAAGATTACCATGTTTCTGAAATTGTAGGTATTTCTTGACAAAGGCAAAAGAATATTGTTCCATTGTATGAAAATAATATCCCATTCATAATAACTTATTAACCAATGAATCTTTACACAAATGGTCATCATAGGATCCAACATGAGCTTCTTGTAAGGTGACTAGTGTTTCAACATTGGAGAATATTCATATGTTGCATTAATGAATGTGTTTATCATTGATGACAACATATGAGTAAGTTTGTGAAGACTGATAGAGTAGCAGATAGAGATCTTCATTGTATAGAAAATGTTTTGAGTTTCTAGTGATGCACATTCATGGACATGCTAGATAGAGTGTCCTAATGTTAAGGTCTAATGCATAGTAATTGAATCAAAGATGTATAGAAGATATGCCTAATTTATAGTGAGAAGTACAGAGACATAGTACCTTAGAAGCAATTTTTAATGTTTGTATTATATCTTCTGACATAGATATATTTGGAAATGAAAGCCAGCCAGTGACATCATACAGTCTGATTATGATATAGGTTGTGAGCTGATAGTGTTATTGTAATTATGAATTAATTAATTATCTTATTATAATTAATTGGAAAAGCCTCAAGGCTGACTCAAGGAATTATTTTGAAGATACTGTATAAAGGAAAGGTGTTTTCCTTGTTTGTAACAAAAGAAGAGAGTATTGAGAATATGTTCTATGTGAATTGGAAAAAGGAGAAGAGTGTTTGGTGAATGCAAGTAAGAGATCCAAGAGATTATTGGATGCAATATTTGTGATCTAGTTACAAGATCAAAAGAAGCAAAAGTCAAGATGATAGGAAAGAGAAAGAGGAAGGAGAAGTACTATTTATTTCTATTATTCTACAAGGAATAATACATAGATCATTTGGATAGTGTGTTTATTGGTCTTGCCTTGAAGCTATTTGAACAGTGGGTCCATATGTATTGTACAACTCCTAAAGGGTTGGCACAACTCCCAATAGGGTTAGAATCTCCTAATAAGGACTAATATGTACTGAATGTTGTTATAGACTCCTAACAGGGTCCATCCTCTAACAAGAAATATTTATATTAGTACATCATCTTGTGGGTATCATCCCCACCATCATTTTTCCTCTAATCAAAGGTTTCCCTAGTTAACATATTTGTTATTATTGTGTATGAGTATCTTATTGTAGTTTCTGATATATTTCTCACATTGTTAAGTTTATATAGGGTTGATAAATGTGATATTAGTTGGATAATTGATTCATCCTCTAAATTCTCAATTATATTGGTGGACTATATATTCTAATAGTATCAAGATCTAAGAAGTGTTTGGTGTAGAAGAGGCACAATAAGATGATAGAGAAATTATATATCATCAGTTGCGAAGATTAGATGTAAGATCAATTGTATTTATATTATTCTAAAAGGAATAAAATAATATCTAGTTGGATAGTGAGTCTGATGGTCTACCCTTGACATTGTTTGGATAGCGGATCCTTCTTCCTTCTACAACTCCTAATAAGGTTGGGACAACTCCTAATAGAATTGGAATCTTCACACAGGGATTCAAAGTCTACTATCAAGGATTGATATGTACTAAATTTGTTTCATTGTTTCCTAATAGAGACCATCCTCTTTTAAGGAACTTACATATTAGTACATTATTTATTGGGAACCATTCTCACCATGGCTTTCCTTCTTATCAAGGGTTTCCCTTGTTAACATATCTAGTGTTATTGTGTATGTGTATCTTCTTATGGTTGCCATTGATATTAATCACATGTTTAAGATTTAATAAGATAAAAATTATATTGATTAGATAACTAATTCACACCCTCCTCCCCTCTTAGTTATGATGGTTGACTTCACTTTCTAGAAGTTGGTATCAGAGAATCAAGTTCTTGAAGGAAAATATTAACATCTTAAGGAGATCAATGGAAAATCATTTTAGAAAAGAAATTCATAAGTTTGATGGAGTTAACTATGACACATAGAAAGAGAAGATGAAGAAAAATCCCTTGTGTATGGGTCTAGGATATTATCTTATCACAAAGAATGGGAAGACCATAGCAGAAGAAAGAAAACTTGAAGATTGTACTAAAGATGAAAGAGATTTTTTTTAATGTGTAACATGATTTTCAGAGAAGCACTTTTTTCAAGTCTTTTTTAAAATGAGTATAGTTAGGTAAAATATTTAGTATTTTCTCACAAAATTTGGAAATATTTGGAATCTACTTTTAAAGATGATAAACATGCTAAGATGGTTACGTTGCAAAATTGGATATGTCTATTTAAAGAAGCTTAGATGATGGAAGATGAATTTGTAATATGTTATATTAGTAGAATATAAAAAATTAATGTAGGAATCAAGACTTCTAAAGGAACTAAAGAAGAAGACGAGATCATATAGAAACTCTTGACAATTTGTAGACCACCATTCAAGAAGATGGTGCAGATGATTGAGCAAGTAATAGCATCAATGAAGAATTTGTCTAGAGAGACTCTTCTTGGAAGATTAGAAGTAGTAGAAATAAGTTTTAAATGATCTTGAGATTTTCCTAGAGTGGAGACTTCCTTTAGCACATTGAGTGTTTTCCCTACTTTATCAAGGATTGCAAGCACCAGTGGAGATTATGCCAATAGTACTAGATCAAGATTTAAAGAAGGCATAAAGATAGAAGAAATAATTGCATTTCTTGTGAGAAGAACATGGTAAGAAAATATTTAAATGTTGGACTTGTGATGAATTTGGTCATTATACTTTTAAATGTCCTAAAAGAGTGAACTACAAAAATAATTTCAAGTTTAGAAATTCTAAAGAATGTTTGTATGCAAATGATGATGGCGAATTATGTGAAAGAGTCTTGAGTGAAAGTGACAATGAGTTAGGATCTATTGGTATAAAAGAGGAAAGTCCTAAAAAATAAGTTAGAGAAGAAAGAGTCCTAGTGTCATAGGTTGAGAAGAAAGATGATTAGATCATAGATAGCAGTTATTCACATCACATGACTAGTGATGTGAATATATTTGTTGAGCTAAATAGTTATGATGGAGGATTTTTTAGAGTTTGAAACATTGCAACTTGTCACATAAAGAGAATATGATATGTTACTCTTGATGGTAAAAAAATACTAACAATGATTACTTTTTTGATGGATTAAAACACAATATTTTGAGTGTTGGACAACTAGTTGAAAAGGGATATCAATTCTAGTTCACAGAGAAGACATGCATTATCAAGGATAAGGATGGTAAGAAGATTGGTATTGGAACAAGATCTAGAGGTAATGTTTTTTAGTTGAATCCTACTGAGATGACATGTTTAGTTGCTAAGGTTAATAATAGTTGGTTATGGAAGAGAAGGTTTTGTCACATAAAATTTGATAATATAGTGAAGGAAAGAGTTACATTTGTAGTAAGGGATCTGTGAAGAATACTAATATTTTTTGTAAAGAATGTGTTATGGCTAAATAGAGGAAATTTTATTTTCCTAGTAAGAAGTCTACTACAAACACCAAGTTGGAGATTGTTTACACATATTTGAGTGGTGTTACAAAGACAAGAGGATTCTATGGTGAAAGGTATTCCATGATTCTTGTTAATGATTTTACTAGGATGATATGGGTAAAATTTATTAGAGAAAATTTTGAAGCATTTGAGAAATTTAAGTTGTTCAAGAAATGAGTTGAGAATGAACCTAGATTGAATATTAAATATTTAAGATTTGATAGAGGTGGAGAATTTACTTCAAATCAGTTTAATGCTTTTTTTGAAGCATATGGTATTGAGAGACATATTTCATCCCCTAAAACACCTGAGAAGAATGGTATAGCTAAGAGAAGAAAAAAGTCTATAATAGAAGCAACAAGAGATATTTGAAAATGATGTATCAAAGACATTCTAAAGAGAAGCAGTAAATGCAATAGTGCATACAATTAATAGAGTACATATTAGAAAAGCTATAGAAAAGAATCCTTATGAATTATGGTTTGGACATGCACCATCATTAAAGTACTTAATTTCTTTTGGAAGTAAATGTTATATCAAGAGAGATGGTGACATTGGTAAGTTTAATGCAAGAAGAAATGAAGGTATGTTCCTTGGTTATTCATTCAAAAGAAAAGCTTATAGATGTTTTAATAAAAGGACTAAGACTGTTATTGAGAGCACAAATGTTAAAGTGGATGAGAAGTTTGGAATTTAGGAAATAATACTTTATTACAATTCATATGAAGAAGATAATCATAAGCCTAATCAGAAAAATGTTGAGTTGTTTTATGAAATTGACAATTATTTATAGAATGAGATAAGAATTTGTTCCTTTCTACAAACAAAAAATTGACAAAGAATCACCCTACTTATCAAATTATTCAAAGAAAAGATAAGGGAGTTATGGCAAGAAAAAAGGTACATGAAGAATTGTATTTGATTTCTCAAGTTGAGCCTAAAAGTACTAATGAAAAGTATAAAGATGATCATTGGATTTAAGAAATGAAGGAAGAATTAGGTCAAATTGTGAAGAATGCCATATGAGAATTAATTCCTAGACCTAAGGACATAAATGATATAGGAACTAAAGGGGGTTTTAGAAACAAGATGAATGACCAAGGTAAAGTTGTGAGATGCAAGGTAAAATTTGTATGGAAAGGATATTCACAAGAAAAAGGTATGAACTACAAAGAGACATTTGTACTTGGTGCTAGAATTGAAGAAGTAAGAATATTCTTGACTTATGTAGCTAATAAGAAATTCAAAATGTATTAGAGGGATGTGAAGTCAGGATATTTGTGAAGTCAGGATATTTGAATGGAGAACTTGAAAAAGAGGTCTACATTGAGAAGCCTAAAGGATTTTCTTTGATAGAAGAAATATGTATTATATGCAAGTTAAAGAAATCATTGTATGGATTAAAGAAAACACCTAGAACTTGGTATACAAGGTTGGACAAGTATTTGACAAAATTAGGATTTGCTAAAGGTACTACAAATAGAAATCTATGTTTGAAATAAATTGAGAGTGATATATAGATTATTGTGATATTTGTGGATGATATAATCTTTGCATGTAACGATGAAGCAAGTGATAAATTTTATAATGGAATAAAGAAAGAATTTGAGATGAGCATGATTGGTGAGATGAAGTATTTCTTGGGTTTTTGGATTGTGCAAAATAGTGATGGTATTTTCATATAATAGCCTAAGTATTTGAAAGACTTGTTGAATATATTTGGTTTAGAAAGTTGTAATCTTGTTGGTTCACCTATGGTAACTATTCATAAGTTATCTAGTAAAGATGAGACACCTACTATTGAGTAGGAGAAGTGCACATCTATAATTGGGGTTTTACAATATTGGACTCACACAAGACCATATATAGAAAATATATTTGGAATAGTGGCAAGATTTCAATATGATCCATAGGAATCACATTATGTAGCAGTAAAAAGAATATTAAGATATTTGAAGGGTACACCTAGTTTTGGGTTGTGGTAAGATAGATCAAATGACATTACTTTATGTGCATATATTGATGCAGATTAGATAGGCAATATGGATGACATAAAGAGTACAAGTGGCAAAGGTATTTTCCTTAGAAGAAGATTAGTTTCTTGGCTAAGAAAGAAATAAAATTATAATTTATAGACTATAGTAGAAGTAGAGTATGTAGTAGAAAAAAACCATTGCAATCATATCATGTGGATGAAATAGCTATTGAACAATACTAGGATAGACTTTTCAGAAAGTATTATTATACATTGTGATAACACAAGTACAATGAGTATGTCTAATAATCCTATGTTACATTCTAAGACAAAGAATGTATCTATTAAGTGTCATGTTTTAATAGAGAAAAATGTAGAGAAAGAGATCGCACTAGAATATGTTAGTAGAAAGGAACAAATTTTGAATATATTTACAAAGTGTTTACCTAAGGATACACTTTAGTATTTGAGATGTATGCTTGGGGTTATTCCATTTCCTACTTCAAAATAAATGATCTAGTGAATTGATTAGCCGAGTGGTACACAACATTATGATTTATCTAGAATAAATGGTAATGCTTCTTTTATGGGGGAGTATGCATGTTTGAGTAGAGTTATAAATGATTCTTGGTGGATAGTATTGAAAAATATCCTTTGAAACTTGAGATGATTGAATATATTTGAGTAGTAGATTGACATATTAATGCCCTTATCATTGATGTCAATGGGTGACAAGATGTATGAAAAAAATCCTCTAAGAATGGGGAGAAGAGTGCATGAAAAATGGAGAATAAGAGAGAAGATGTATATAGACTTGATGTCAATGGGGAGATGACATATATCAATGAGGAATAGTAGTACTAATGAATATATTTTCTTAAGATTTGAAGATTTGATTGATGAAGAGGATTTGAAAAGATGAGAGAAATACCAATAACATTACATTTTCTATTCTTGGAACTTAAATATTTTTCATCTATGTTGCCATCAATACCAAAGGGGGAGATTGTTAGAATAAATGTTAATGATATTCCTATGGGGGACTATCCTAGCATTTTTTAGTGTTAGAGAGATTGAAAGAATGACTATGTGTTGCATTCATGACTATATTTTTCATTGATGTCAACATACTAAGAAGATTGGATGAGTAGCACACGGTATTTAAAATTGTATGGTTTGACGTTTCCTAATGAGGTCAAGTAGGGAAATTCAAATATTTTCTTACCATCTAGTTCTCTCCTTAGAAGAAAGGAATTTTTTTCTCCAATTCTTCTATCCTCCTTAGTTCTAGATCTTCTTCTACTAGCATAGTCTCCACTAGTCCTTATGCTTCTTGACAAGGAAGGGTGGTCACTTAATGCACCAAAAGTAGTTTCATGTCTAGGAAAATCTCCAGATTGCTTCAAGCTCACTTCTACTTCTTCTAATCTTCCAAAAAGATTTTCTCTAGTAAACTTTTCTATGCAAGTATCAATTACACAATCATTTGTGCTATCTTCTTGAATGATGGTGTCAAAAATTTAAAGATCTTCCATATAATATATTGTTCTTCTTTAGATCCATTACAATACTTGATTTCTACAACCATTTCTAATATTCTACCAATATAGCTTCTTACATATTCATCTTCCATCATCTTAGTATCTTGAAACAAACATATCTAATTTTGTAATTTGATTCTCTTACCATGCACATCACCTTCAAAGGTAGAATCTAAAGTTGTCCAAATTTTATGAGATGTTTCTAAGGATTTTACTTGACTTTGTTCATTCTCAGGAAGAGATGACAATAATGCTTCTCTTGACAACATATTGCTCATAAGTAGATCGCTTTGAACTTCACTACATTCTTCAAGTTTTTGTTCTTCCAAAATATTCTTTCCATTCTTTGTCATTAGCCAATATCCTAGATCCATACATAGAAAATGAGTCTTCCTCTTCTCTTTCCATATATCATAGTTAACTCCATCAAACATAAAATTTCCTTTTTTTAAATGACATGCCATTGATCACCTTAAGCTATTAATCTTTTCCTTCAAGGATCTGAGCTCTGATACCAATTGTTAGAAAGTAAAGCCCACCAAGATAACTGAAAGGGCAAGGGGAATCAGTTATATGATCAATATAAATTTTATAAACCTTATTAAACCTTAAGCATGTGAACAATGCAATCAAAACCCATAAGAAGATACACATATATAATAACACTAGATATGTTAACTAGGGAAACACTTGATTAGAGGGAAAATCCTAATGGGTATGGTACCCAAAAAATGATGTACTAATATTTAACATTCCTTGTAAGAGGATAGACTCTATTAGGAGAGAATGAAATACATTCAATACATATCAGTCCTTGTTAGGAGACTTTGAATCCCTATTAGGAGATTCCAACTCTTTCAGGATTTGTAGAAAGCATATGGACACATTGTCCAAACAACTTCAGGGGAAAGACCACCGAACTCATTGTCCAACTAATCTTTGTATTATTCCTTGATGAATAATAGAAATGAAATAACTCAAACTCCTTCTCTTTCCTCTTGACCAAACCAAACCTTTTCAGATCTCAATACCAGAGCTTTGAACTCAGATCACACTGATCCCTTTGATTGCTTACATATATTTACCAAATCACATATCATTTGCATAATTCATACTTATGTAGTCACTCATTTCTCTTGCACACATAAATCCAGAGATTTCATCACAAGGAAAATAACCTTCCTTTATACCATATCCTCAAAATAATTCTTTGAGTTTTTCTTGAGGTTTGTCCAATTAATTATAATAGGATCTCATTAGGATATTACAATTCATGAAATCCTTTCGCAATTATAAATTATTGTTGGTTCATAGTAAATACAAATTCTCACATATTTTTCATTTGTGATATCTAATATTGTGCACTTAGTGATGTTATCATTAGGCTATCTATTGTGATTGTCCAACTTCTCTCATCATGATTTTATCATTGTTAAGAGATATAATGCAATCATTAGAAACTAGCTCTCAGGTACTCTATCTACACACTATCCTTTATAATTTCTTGAATAAGTCTCACATGTCTTCACCCCTATGCATGTGTACTTGTCGACTTCATCAAGATACAATGTAGAACGTATACTCAACTGTGCTTAACCTCATTTTCACTACATAGTTCATACGAACTTGTTCTTTGTCGTCTACTTTGCTAGTCTTTATAAAAATAATACTATGTTGACATCAATGACTAACAAAGTAATGAATGCAACATGTCAATCATGCTAACAAACTCTCCAATGCTTAGGATACTCCCCCAAAGGAACACCATCAACATTCATGCTAAAAAATCATCATAGATTAAAAATAATATATCATCATAGATAAAAATAAAAGTTATTATATATTATAGAAGAAAATAATAATAAACTAGATCTAGAGTAAAATATTATATGATCAAATAATAATAAAACCAATAAAATCACAATACTATCAATATTTAATTTACTTTAGTAAGTTGCTAAATTAGTTAATGTCATTTAGTAAAAGTTTTAAAATGTTATTATTCTCAACATAATCTTATTTATATTAAATAGATAATTGTTAGAATGTGATCCCTAAAATCTTGGGGAACAAAATATAATATCAACAAACCTCCTAAAAAGAGGCCCTCTAAGACCAAACTAATCAAAAAAATCATATTTGAGATAAATATTTTGTATAATATATAAAATTCATCAATAAACCCAATAAATTTAGAAGTATGTCAAATTAAAAAAATTGGTTATGGCTGGTGCAAAATAAGTAACTAATTGTGCACAAGTGAATACAATATACCACCTACGAATAACTGAATAATCTAGATTTTTGAAAAATTGTGATTAACATATTTCTTGCCAAAGTCAAATGAAAAACTATTAAACCAATTTAATTATGTTTAAATTATTTAAAAATCATTCCACTCTAATAAAATAATTCCTTATAGTGCCTTTGAACTTTTTCCCTAAAATCTTAGCCTGAATATTTCCACAATTTTTGTTGGCTATAATTTTTTTCCCCACAATTTCCTAACCATAAGATAATATTTCCTTCATTAAATTAGAATTTTGAAAAATCTTATCTTTTCATTTTTTTATTTATTCTAAGGAATTATAGTAGAGCTTTGACACGGCTCTGGCATTATTTTGGCATTCTAACCAAACTTGTTGCAAAAAAATGTTATTATGCATCAGGCCAAATTCAATGAACCCTTTAATTTGAAATACATCTAATTAATTTTTTCAAACATCAAGCACTAAACTCATTATCTCTGATTATTCGCAAGAGATAAGTTATAACCATGTTACACGGAAAAAGGAATGCTCCCCCTATAGTTATTAATCAAATATTACTATTTAAAACTACTATATATTGAATATAAATGAGTTTATCTTCTTGGGACATAATCTATCACAATCAACTCAAGATGGATTTAGAAGCATCAGTTGAAACATCAAGATTAACAAATTTTGCATAGTGCACAAAAAAATATCTCTAATAATAAATAAACATAAACAATAATACCCAACAATTGATGTTGTCCCTTGCCATTAGAATAATTTAATTTCTTTAAAAAATCATGATTAAAGACATAAAATTCTCCTAAACAAAAATAGAACTCACATTTCTAAAGAAAGACAACATGATCCTTTCAACTTTTGAAAGAATCAACCATTGTTTGATAATTATCATAATAACAAGATACCCATATGACTAGGAAATATACTCATACAGCCATATTAGATCATAGGTACAAATAATAAGAAAAGTTAACAATTGAACATTGTGTAGCTTTAAAAGGTTACATTCGAATTGGTAGCAACCATGAGAACTGAAATTTGGATTCATTAGTTAGGCTAACTAGCTCTATAAGCTCTATAAAATATTTGTGATTGTATTCCCAACAAAGTCACATCACCCATCCACAACAAAATGTCTAATAACCATGACATTCAAAACATTAATGTTCAGAAGTTGAATGCCACTATGCTCATACAAATCACAAAATGTGGTTATTGTAAAATTATTATAGTCCTAGTTAAAATTCAATGTGTCATTTTGGGATTCAAACTCGTAAAATGCAAAAGGATCTCATACAACTAGAGACATATACTATACTTTGATATACTAGCATTACTACCGTAGAAACATTACAAAACCTATAGAGTGCAAAATATTACCATCTTAAATAACTCTTATAAATACTACCAATATAGAATCCTAGAAACCACAAAATGTTATCATTATAGAAATGTTATTGTGCACACTGAAATTTACAATGTTCTGTCCTCATTTTAATGTGCATAATTTGAGGAAGTCAAATTCCAGAAACAACACTTCTAAAAACTATCATGGCAACAAGCATATCTTATTTAAAAGTTGTTCAACAAATTTCTGTTTGGAAGAGAAAAAAATTAAGATAACTTGCTATTTTTAATTACAAAATAAGAATGAGAAACAAAAAATTTAACTTTGAATTTGAAATTTGAAATTTATTTCGTAGTTTTTAAAATAGAAGCATAGTTATTTTCATAAGAAGAAAAGAAAAATAATAGTAGAAGGGTTGACTATTTCAATCAAGAAAATTATTTTTCATGAAGTTTCCATAGATAGCCTATCGAATAAATAAAATATAAAAACAATCTCATGACAACGAAAAAAGAAAATATATTCAATAATCATCAATTTGCAAATGAAAATATTTAATTTAATAAAAAGTCAATATATACTATCAATCATAAATTATAAACTAAATAGAATACTAAAAATATTCCTATAATATTTTGTATAATACAAGGTATTACACTAGTTTATATAAAGAAATTCCAACTCGGAGTTTATTTATGACTCCATATCAGCTGAAGTCTTCAGAAATAGAGCAGGCATATAATCGAACTAACTAAAATTTTCAAAGTATAACACTTACCCAGCGATTAAGGAATTACACTACTAGCGGGACAACGGGACGCAACGCTATAATTAACCACTCCTCTCAACTTTTTTCGCAGCATAATCACATAAACAATACTTATGCGATTAATGACATAATCGCCCACAAGCAATACTTTCCAAAATAAACAGCGTATGATTCGTATAAGCTATTAGTTGCTGCTTCTTACTTACCTGAAGACTACAGTTGAAAATTTTAAGGTGCTTCCAGGATTTCCACAAACTTAGCCTGAAGACGGTTCTTGGTCCCTTCATTTTCCCAGCTTATCTCATTCCACCATTCCTTATCTCCTTTGATCTGCCTTAGAGACTTGAGATTATCGAAACCCAATGGCAGTACTTTAACTTTCCTGCAACGAAACACTGCCAATGTCTGCAACATGGGCAGAGCCCCTTCTTCCACAGAACCACACAGACTCTCCAATGAAGGTAGCATCCACAATTTGATCTTTCGCAGCTTTGGAAACAAATCTTTCCTGCCAAAATCATCTCCCAACTCCTTGAGCAGAAGGCATTCCTCAATCTCTATTTCCTTCAAATTGGGTAATCCTCCAAACCCTAGTCCGGAAAGAGTAAGCAGCATTTGAGAGGATTTCAGCTTAATGTACCTCAGATTCTGTATTTGGGGAAATAAATGAGAGGTTACCTTCATCTGACAATCATAGAGGTGGAGCCTCTCCAGCTTGTCCATGGCCCGCATGTCAGTGGGCAGATTTGTTTGACCGACCTCGGGCATCCAAAGCATCCAAAGTTCTTGAAGCTCCACCAGATCCCCCACTGTTCCTTCCACAATTGGGGATTTCAAGGATATACGCAGACGCTTCAGACGGTGCAGTTTGCATACGTCTTGCAAGGAAGCCTCCCTCAATGCCCCTCCTTTTCTTTCCTCCCCTGAATATGCAAATGCTGTCGCGGAGTGCCACATGTCAAGCTCTTCCAAACCAGTGAGCTTTGATATGTCGCTTGAAACGAACCTCAAATCGGTACAGTGAGCTAACTTGAGAATTCGGAGGCTTTTCAGCTTGTTTATCATGGACACAATACTCTTCAGAGGGGAGAAAGACAGATCTAGAAACTGCACTGAACCCAACTCATATATTCGATCGGGGATTACCTTGATCTGGGTATTTGAAAGCTGGAGATAGAGGACATTCTTCATTCCGTCGATGGTCCTTGGCAAGAATTCGATGGGCGTGTTGCTGAGATCGAGCACCTTCAACATATTCAGCTTCTCCAAAAACCTCTCTGGAACCACCTCAAATGTGTTCCACCTCAGCACCAGAGTCACCAGCTTCTCGCAATCAAAAGTTTCTGGGAGAGATCTGATTTGGTTATGCATCAGTGATATCCTCACAGTTGCTGCATTTGCATTCTTTGGAAACTCTGCTAAACTCTGCCCTGCACGGAAGAGGGCACTCTGCTCGGCCTCAGCGACGTGTACTGCCATATCTCTCAGCACATCGTGTATTCTCAATTTCCAAATTTCGTGACCATTTTCCTCTCTAACCTCAATCTCAACCAAACATCGGCTCTCCAAGATCTTGAGAATACTATGGCGAGCCTGCTCTCTGCTTTTCACTAGTCCCTCTGCCAACCACAATTGAATCAACTCATCTGCGTCGATTTCCTCTGCTTCTCTATAAGCGGCCAAGTACAGGAAACAAACCTTGAGCTCATTTGTTTCCAGAGCGTCGTAGCTGTGCTTCAATGGCTTGAATAACTCCCTCAGAATCTGTTCATGAATGTGATAAAACTGGGGATCGATCGCCTTGAGTTCCTTGAGAAAATATTCCCAATCAGAAGCGGAATTGCCGTGAAGGTGCGGCACTGTTCCAGCAAGGGTTTTAATGGCGAGGGGATGCCCTTTGCACTCCTTTGCAATTTCTTTTGCCAAGGACTCGATCTCGCTGTCCATGTGCTGAACCTCGCTAGCTACGAAGGCTCCTCTGCAGAAAAGCTCCCAACCTTCTTCCTCCGGCAGATGCTTCATTTCGATTATCCTGTCTGCTCTCATGCTCTTGCACACATTCCTATCCCTGGAAGTCAGCAAGATCTTTGCTTTATTCTCGGAAAGAGTAATTCCCAAATTGGAAACATCCACCCTTTTCCACACATCGTCCAAAATGAGCAACAGCCGCCTCTCCTTGAAAACCGAATGCAACGCCCCTGCGGCCTCGTCGACGCTCCAACCGGATCGCCAAGGCAGTTCAATTCTCTCACAAATGCGTCTCTGGAGGTCAGATACATCGCAGTCTCTTGACACAGTAACCCAAATGACTAACTTAAAGGAACTGACTACCTTTTCATTGTTGTTGGTCTGTTTGAGCAGGGCTGTCTTCCCCACGCCGGGCATTCCGCAGACGCCAACGACACGAACACTAGATTCATCTTCTAGCAGCCATGTCTCCAGCTCAGACAGCTTCTCGTGAACATATTTGCCAACCAGCTCGTTCTCCATCGGCTGTGTCAGCGTCCCCGGAGTTTCTCCCAGTTCTCCACTTTTAGGAAAATCTGATTCTTTCCTCTTGAGAAGCTTATCCATCTCCGCTATAGAATTGCGGATTTTATGACTGTTTTTGGGGACATGGAGGCAGTGAGGGCAGCACCCACACAAGCGACGGTCCTTGCTTTGCTCGTACTGCAGAAGCACTTCTTCAGCAGATTTCACGATTTGCTCTTGTGTGTTGAGCCAATTCCTCACCACTGGTACAGGTGGCCGACCTTTCCCGCTCAACTGACTGTTAATCTGATCGGCTATGCCCTTCACGCGATGTATCTCCTCGGCGAGGCTTTTGGCATCCTCGGGTACCCTGGTTAGGTGCTTAATCTCACTCACCGTTGTTTTCAAGAAACTCTTTATACTCTCGCTCGCTAGTCCACCGACGATTTCCATAGAGTCCTAGGAAAAAGAAATAATACAGTCAAGACAGTGGGCTCACGGAAGCAATCGATAAGAGCACAGGTTTTTATAGGTGTGTTTGGAGGAGGATCTCTTTCTCTTTGTATTGGTGAAGATATGTTGAGCATGGCGTGCTGTGGTGGTCTAAAGATGGCCCAGACCTTTCTTGCTTTCACGTTGTTTCCACAGATGCTTGTCATTCTTGTCTTTCAGGGTTTGTGCCACATATTCCATTTTATCGTTACATTCTCGAGTGCGTGGAAAAATGATGGACATTTTATGCCGCCGAGATTTTCCTAGAAGTGGGATTTTCGTCGAAGCCGATTTGCCTGTCGCTGCGATAAGAAGTACATATTTAGCTTAGCGAGTTATCGCTGGGTTTTCAAATTGGCAAGCAACATTTCTAATCGTTGCAGATCTATGGGTTCGACCCAGGCCGGGACGGCGATAAAGAAAGTTATTCCCTAAGTTTTACTTAAACATTTTATATTGTATTTACGATTGAAAGAAATACTAATTAATTTTAATATTAAATTGGTTAATGTTTAATAATAACATTCTTTTTGTTTGTGGACTGTGTGAGGGGTTTGTTTCAGATGGGGGACTATTCTCATATAAAGGTAGGTTTTGTGGAGGTTTTAAAGTTACGAAGTTTGGGGATAAGATTCAAAATTGGAATTTTGTTCAAGATAATGATAGAGCTTTTGTTGCAACTGTTTGTCTTCATCGTTTATGTTAGAGATGATGAGATGGTGTGAGAGCTACTTCAAAGAGTTTGGTTGATCTAATGAATTTTTTGAATGAAAATGTTTTCAAGATGATTGTCAATTCTTTTAACAAGTTTTGCGAGCGGCTTAAACATCACACACTAATGCTTCATTCTTAAAGTAAAAGTGTTAAATAGTCAAAGTTTGACTTACTTTTCCAAGCTTAATTTTTTGATTAGTGTGTGATGTTTAAGGCTGGCCCAAGTTTTGTGCTGCAAGCAATATTACATAGTTTAAGAACAACTTATTGTTTGCAATATTTTGTGTTATTGTAGAGAAAAATCAGATTCTTTCAACCCATATCACATTATCATCTAAATTCGGGAAATAAGTGGAGCACTTACTATGAGAACTCCCTACTTATTTGTCATGCTTGTAACCAAGTGGGTCATGTATATAGTTCTTGGTTAAAAAATAAGAAACAATACTTTATTTGAAAAAAAGAAGACAAATAAGTCTTAGACTTTCCCGACTTTTAGGAGGGTCAAATACATATTCTACAAAAAATGACAAAAATAAGGACGAGACTCCTCCCATTCTTTAGGAGGCTCAAAATACTAATGCGTAACAAAGGAAATTCCCATTTAGATTTATGAATAGATAATACTTTGGGGCCTAACAAAGAGTGCTAAAGATTATGTCTCCTTGTCTCAAGAAAATGAGATTTGGGAAGCAAGACCATTCTATTATACTTTATCCTAGAGCTTTGGCCCAATATTTCAAGCCACGCCAATTTCAAGTTGGTTCTATTTTACTTTGTGAGAGTTTGTTTCTTGCTTTTGTTTTTGTTGTTGTTGTTTTGTTTTAGCTAGTTGTTTTTCTATTGGACTTCATGTTTCATCTATCAGAGCTATAGTGCCTGCCCCTAAGTTACATTTTTGCTATCATTGCCAAACTCTTTAAGGCCAGTTTTATGTTTAATGATTAGTACTATTGTTTTTGAGATGATTAGATATTGTTTTATATATAGTTTATTATATGATGAGATTACTTGGTACTCTATATTTCATGTATGTATGATGATTATTCAGTGTTTTCAGTTTTCGATGATGATTAGTTAGATGGTTTATTATCACATGTGTTTTCTTATGGATACTTACCCCATACTGCATGTGTATGGTGTGCGTGTTTGTTTTCTTTATGTATGGTGTTTCTGATGTGGTTAAGGAAGGGAGTCGTAGTCACCTGCTAGTCGGGATCTACACGATGCACCACTTCCTGCCATTGCTTGTTTAGCTTAGAATATTATGTCTATACATGCGTGGATTTTATGCAGGATTGTAGGTATCAGGTATCGACTTCCCTGAATTGCCAGGATGAGCGTACCCTATTGCATTATCTCAATCGTAAGAGAGGGGAGATAAATTCTTAAGTCCAAATCCCAACCCTCTAAGCCATTTGTCCTAATTAAAAATTAGGAGAAGTATCTAAGTTAGGTACCCTTCGAATGTGTCGGATGACATTAATTCGTTATTATAACCCTTTGTTTGTTTAGTATGTGTTTTTCTATAATGGGTTTTTGTACATTTTTTATGAGTCCTTAGTGTATTTTCTATTAATTAAGTGTAATTAAAAGGTCAAATTAATGATTTAATTTAATGAAAAATTAATATGATATTTTAATATTTAATTAATTAAATAAAAGAATTAAATTTGGAGATAAAAGTTTAAGGATAAATTTAGAACGTGATAATATTAATTTAATTTAATAATAATATATTTAGAGTTCATTTTTAAATAAATGTTAAATATTATTGTTATTTAAGTTAATTAAATATTTTATCAATTAAGTTTCTAAAATAAATTAAAACTAAAAAGATATTAAACTATTAAAAGATTCTAGATCGCATGATGCGAGCATGAGTTGAAAATAAAAGAAATTAATTAAAAAGATAAAATAAGTGAAATTAATAATATTATTTTAATTTCATAAAGTGCACATGGGATTAAAAGTAATAAATTAATTAAAAATAGAAGTCAAGTGCAAAATTAAATAAAGTTATTTAATCATCCGATTAACGTGCATGAAAAGATAAAGCAAAGATTAATTAAAGTTAATTTTGAGTTTGAGACTTGTGAGCAAGGAGCCCTCTTGGGTGAACGCACAATTAGTGCCCTGATTTGAGGAGAAAACTCCTTATCACAACTTTGGGGTTCATTTTTTGAGGGACCGCGAATTTTGGAGACACGAATTTTGGAAGCGAATTTCAGAAGGAGAATTCTAGGAAAGTTATTGAAGAGGAGCGAATTCTCTCACAGTTTTTCGGGGATTTCGTATTAGCATCAGGATCAGGTAGGGTCTTGTGCTTTGATCACTGATTAATTTTGTAGTTACCCTTTCCTATCTTCTTCGTGACTGTGCATCTGATTGTTTGTATTTCATTGCAACAAATCTTTCAATCTTGTAAATTGGAATTCGGGCATGCATGTTGTTTTCATTTGGTTATGGGAGATTAAAATATCATTACAACCTTCCCTCAATAGAATCAAAATTTGGTAATTAAATCGAGATTTGGGTTGACTTAAAATGGGATTGAGAAATTTAAATTTGGAAAAAGGTTTGATTTTGGAAATGAAAATTCTAGATTGAAAATTCGAATGGTTGGAATTATTTTCTCTATCAGATTATGATTGTAAATATATATATATATATATATATATATATATATATATATATATATATATATATATAATGTGGGAAGGTATTTAAGTGGATTAAATTTTTTTTAATTTATAAAATATTAATTTAAAAAAATTACATTATAATTATATTTTTTAAAAATTATTTATAAATAAAATTGTTTAAACAATTTTTTTAAAAAGTATAAATTTTAAATTAAAAAAATAATTAAAAAAATTTATATATTTTTGGGGAGGCGGGGCCACCAACCCCCACCCCCCATTTTTTTCTCCCCTGCCCGCGTCGCAACAAGTACTATCACGATAACAGTACTGCTGTGGCAGCAGTACCTTGCTGTGACAAACCATAGTCTACAGGCTAGCGGGCCTAAAACGCTTTTGTTAATGTGTTTGTTTTTAAAAAATATATTTTTTGTTTATAATTTTTTAATAAAATTTAATTAATATTTTAATATGATTTTTAATCAATAATTTATTAAAAATAGATTATAGTTAATACAATTTGTTAAATGTTATATTATTTAAATTATAATTAATTTTAATAATTGATTATTAATGTTATTAAAGTTAATTTATAATGAATTGAAATTATTAATTATTAATATTGTTAATAAATTCTATTAATATATATTAATAATTAATTAAATATTATTGATATAGTTTAATATTTAATAATTAACTTAATTAAAATTAGTTTAATTAAAGGTAATTAATAATGGATATTATTTGATAAAATTGTAGAATTAGATTATTGATTTAATGGAAGTTATTATTGAGGGTTTAATTAGTGATGTTAAAAATTTATAATTAATGATTTTAATAAAGTCGTAATTGTTTTATTTTAAATCATTAAGGATCATTTTTATAACTTAATAAAATAAAAAATTATCCTTGGAATATTTATAGGGTAATTGTACAATCATTTAAATATAGAAATGGGTTAATTGTAAGGGGTAATTGCGAAAACTTATTACTTGAGATATACATGAAACTAGAACTTAAAACCTTACATTAACTCAACAATATATTATCATTCATACCCAACTATGTGATGATTATATTTTTATGTGACTATTATGTTGTCTATGATTTGGGGTTTTGGGTTGTCCTAGTGTTGACTAGTTTAGGACATTTACCAGAGGCTTGGGAGTTATGTGAATGTGATATTGTCATGTTTTGGTCTCGATCTTTTAAAACCCAACCATGGTGATGTGTTGATATGCTCTATGATGGATGTATTTACTGGTTGTTATTGCTTTCCAATTTCCTTGTGTGAAGTTGAGGTGTTTTAAGTGATTTGTTCTTGATGATGTCATGTTGTGACATGTTTTGACTTGACCATTTTGGAGTCTCCGATCAAGTATTATTTTGGGATGTTTTATGGTTGCTATTTGAGAACCAATGGATATTGTGGGATACTTTCTGGTTGCTCATTGGAGAATCGATGGATATTGTGATTTATCATTTGATGCTTATTAGTTGCTTATGGAGAACTGTAATGTCCCTTTACTGATTTTTTATGATATTTCCAGCCTCAAATCAGAACTTTAAAATCAAACAACCAATATTACAAAGATCTGCCAATTTTCCAATAAAACCCAAATCGAGTATGTCCAAATTAGTGCCAAAAACTTCACAACTTCACAAATTATTAATAAATCTGAAAATGGACATTTTTACAGAGATTTCAATAGCATAACAGCCTACAAAATGACATTTCCAGATTTGTATAGCCCTTACACAAAAGATCACAAATGTAGGGCAAAACTATGCTCAATCGGGCTCTCAAAATTAACACAAAAATACCCGGAAATACCACAAAACACTCATAAATTATCTCAGAAGTTTAATCACGACCCAATACATATATTCAGCTCTATTTTAACATCATAAAGTCTGAAATACAACAGCAAACCGAACTGATATGAAACACTCAACTGAAAACCCAAATTCAAACCAAAAACAACCCCGAAAACACCCAAATCGGCACTATTCAGCACAAGGGAAAACTCTGTATGAGCATGCACATGGAATGGCTTCAAACTCTCATCCTTAGCCTTCCTGGAAACCTGCAAACTCCCGTTCTTGGGTCTCCTTCTCCACAGGTTTGGCAGCCTCTGAAGAACAACAAGAAAATTATCAAGAATCAAGATGTAGAATGAGCCCAAAATGCCTCCAAACCCCTTTTAAAGAGGGCATAACCCTAACTCACGTCTAAGAGGGGTTAATAAAATATAATTTAATAATAATTTTTATTTATTAGTCCATTGGTTTCCAAAGATTAACCATTTTTTCCAAAACTTCACCTTTTTGGAGCCTGCCTGCCTTAACAAAGTTTATTTATTTTTAATTATTTGAATAGGGGACATGACAAGTCCTCCCCTCCCAAATATTGCTTGTCCTCAAGCAATGAAGGTTGGAATTCTCAAGAATATGTTCTCCTTCCCAAGATGCATCCTCTAGTGGTAATCCTTTCCATTTGACCAAATGCTCTGTGATGCTCCTATTTCTCAACCTTTTCTCTCTTGTATCCAAAATCTCTTCTGGTATCAAAACTAATTTCCCTTCATCATCAAGAGGTGGTAATTCTGTAGATACTATGGTTTGCTGGCCTAGAACCTTCTTTAAGCAAGATACATGAAAAATATTATGTATTTTGCTGTTTGGTGGGAGCTCTAATTCATAAGCTACCTCTCCTACCTTCTTGATGATTTTATAAGGCCCATAGAACCTTGGCTTGAGTTTCTCTGCCCCACTTCTCTTCAAGGTGCTTTGCTTATATGGCTGCAACCTAACAAATACCAAATCTCCCACCTCAAAAGATCTTTCAATCCTTTTCCTGTCAGCATATATCTTTTTTTGGTTTTGTGCATGTTGTAGATTATCCTTAAGGGACCTTATTATGTCTTGGCTTTGCTTGATGAAATCACTTGCTGCGGGTACTCTGCTATCGGAAAGTATTAGATCAACAAAGGAAAGGGCATCGTAACCATAAAGAGCATGAAAAGGAGGCATACCAATAGACATGTGATGAGATGTATTGTAACAATACTCCCCTAGGTGTAACCATTTCACCCAAGCATGTTGTTGATTTGAAACATAGTTCCTCAAATATCCTTCTATCCATTTATTAACTATCTCTGTTTGTCCATCTGTTTGAGGGTGATAGCTAGTACTAGGAGTGAGTTCAGTTCCTGCCAAATGAAAGAGCTCCTTCCAAAAAGAGCTGAGGAATCTACTGTCCCGGTCACTAACAATGTTTCTAGGCAAACCATGTAATCTAAAAATTTCTTTGAAGAACAATTCGGCCACTTGTGATGCCTTGAAATCAGATGTGATAGGAAAGAAATGTGCATACTTAGTTAGTCTATCTACCACCACATATATGCAATCCTTACCTTGAACCTTGGGCAACCCAGTGATGAAATCCATGGAAATACTTTCCCATTTTTGTTCAGGAATAGGAAGTGGCTGCAACAACCCTGCAGGAAAATTTTGCTCACTCTTGCTTTGTTGGCATACCATACATTCCTTAATGTGTTTAAGGACATCCTCCTTCATACCCTTCCATGAAAACCGCTCTCGAATTTGCCTGTATGTCTTGAAGTATCCCTGGTGACCAGCCAAAGGTGTGTCATGAAAGGCCCTCAATATCCTCTCCTTAGTTTTTGACCCTGGCACTAAGAAGATCCTGTTCTTGTAATAAATCAATTCATCAACAACCTTGTACCTGTTATCATCCACTAACTTATCCAAAATCTTGGTGGCAAATGAATCTTTAGCATACTCTAAAATTATGGAGACTTTCCAATCAGCAGAGATAGATGATAAGGAACACAAAGTGGGCTTTCTTGAGAGAGCATCAACAACCACATTATTCTTTCCTTTCATGTATTCAATATCAAAATCATAAGCTTGCAATTTGCTTACCCATTTTTGTTGACGATCATTCAAATCCCTTTGGTTCAAGAAGAACCTGAGGCTATTATGGTCTGTCTTTACAATGAATCTCCCACATACCAAATATTGTCTAAACTTATGAAGTGCATACATGATTGCCAACATTTCCTTATCATAGATGGAGTACCCTTTCTCTGATTGATTTAATTTTTGACTCTCAAATGCTATTGGATGTCCCCTTTGAGTTAGGACAGCCCCTATACCTTCTCCCGAAGCATCACATTCAACAACAAAAGGTAAAGAGAAATCTGGAATTGCAAGCACAGGGCATGAACTCATTACCTCCTTAAGCTTATCAAATGTTTTTTGTGCCTCTTCTGTCCAAAAAAAAGCTCCTTTCTTTGTCAAATCAATCAAGGGGGCAGCAAGCTGAGAAAATCCATAGGCAAATCTCCTATAGTAGCTACACAACCCGAAGAAACCTCTCAACTGTGTAAGATTAGTGGGTGGAGGCCAATCCAAAATTGCCTGGATTTTTTGTTGATCAACCTGTACTCCTTTAGAGCTTATAATATGTCCCAAATATAGGATCTCTGTCAAACCAAACTCACATTTAGATAGCTTAGCATAGAAGGATTGCGGTCCAAGATTCCCAAAACAGTGTCTATGTGCTTTAGATGCTCTTCCCATATTTTACTGTATATCAAGATATCATCAAAAAATACGAAAACAAATTTTCGAAGATGCTGACTGAATACCTTATTCATACAAGATTGGAATGTTGCTAGTGCATTAGTGAGTCCAAATGGCATAACAAGAAATTCAAAGTGCCCATAGTGACATCTGAAAGCAATCTTTTCCACATCTTCACTCCTCATTCGGATTTGATGGTAGCCTGATCTTAAGTCAATTTTTGAGAAGTATACAGCACCATGTAACTCATCAATGAGTTCATCTATGCGTGGTATGGGATACCTATTTTTTATGGTCTTCTTGTTTAGAGCCCTGTAGTCTATACACATTCTCATTGTACCATCCTTTTTCTTGACAAGTACCACAGATGATGCAAATGGACTAGAGCTAGGCCTTATGAATCCCATGTCCAGGAGTTCTTTAATAGTTTTTTCAATTTCTTCCTTATAACCTCTTGGATGGCGGTATGGGGTTGTTATAACTGGTTTGGCACCCTGTTCTAACTCTATAACATGCTCAAAACCTCTATCTGGTGGTAATCCTGGAGGCAAGTCATTGAAAACTATACTATGCTTATCAAGAATATTTTGAATTTCAAAATGGAAATTACCTTGATTCTTGGGAGAGCTTGTTGGTTGGATTATGACTCCTGCTGCCCATGTTACTTGTCCTCTTCGAAAAGTCCTCTCCATCCTCTTTGCAAAGACCGCCTTAGGTGCTCCATTCGATAACCCTCTCAATATGACTTCTTTCCCATTGGAATGAAATTTAAACTCCATAGTTTGATGGTTCATGTAACAGCCTCCGATAGAGTGCAACCATTGAACACCCAATACAAGATCTGTCTCCCCAATACCAACCACATAGAAGTCATCACATAACTCATAATCTCCTAAGGTCATCTTGAGTTGTTTCACCACCCGTGTGCAAGGCATAGTGAATCCATCAGCTACAGTAACATTGAATCCCTCAAAATCTTCTGCTTTAAGCCCTCTTTTCATGACAAATCCCTCATCAATAAAATTGTGAGTTGCCCCACTATCAAGAAGAACAGTCAACCTTTGCCCTGGTAGTACCCCTCGAATTCGAAAGGGATGGTGTCTTGGGACTCCTGATAATGCTGCTAAAGTGCCATCCTTGCTGATTTCTTTTACTTTCTCTTCTTCTACCTCCTCCTTAGTATCATGAAATTCCTCATGCTCATCTGAATCAGATTCTGAAGCAACTTCAATATAGTGCACTTGACCTTTCCCCAAACATCTGTGTCCTGGAACCCATGGTTCTCTACAAGTAAAACAAAGCTTTTTCCTTCGTAATTCACTCCTAGTCTCTTCATCTACCTTCTTTTTTGCCACATTTGTCACATCTTTTGGTGGTAGTGTTGGGAAAGTCTTTTTCTAAAAATTTCCCTTATGTTGCCAAAGATTTGGGGGTTTTTGATTAGTGATTGATTTCATAGGCACGCAAGTTTCAAGTTGCAAACTTCTTTTGATAGCTTCCTGTAAGGTTGAGGGTGAGAAAGCCTTAACCAAACCCTTAACAGAATCTTCTAAACCATCAAGAAAAAGATAAACAATCCTCTTTTCACTCATATCAGGTACCATAACAGCCACTTTTTAAAATTCTTCTATATAATCATTAACTGATTTGGTTTGCTTCAACTTTGACAATTCTTTAAAGTACTCTTCATCATCCTTGAGGTCAAATCTATCTATCAGCCTTTGACTGAAATCTTCAAATGTAGTTACCTGATCGTGACCTTGAGTAGTCATTCCATGATACCACCAATCATAGGCTGCATCTTCCAAGTGTAGACTTGCAAATTGAATAGCATCACTCTCTTTCATGGGGTTAAGTGTGAAGAAAGTTTGTAATTTTTGTAGCCATGCTCTAGCTGAAATTTTATTTGTTCCATCAAAAGTAGGCGCTGTAAACTTGCTTATTTTATTTTTGAGCTCTCTTCCACTTGTGTCATGCTCCCTCCTATTTTCTTTCTTTGGCATCAAAGCGTTCATCATATCCACATATTCTCTAAAAGGAACTGAACTACGAAAGTCATCATCTAAGCCATTGTAAGTAGCTCTTAATGTAATCAAATTACCTGTAACCTCTTCCACTGGATTAATGGCTGGATTTGGTACTGGTGGCTCATCTGCAGGCAAGAAAATAGATTTGGTTGATTTAGATGGTGTGGATCTCCCATTTCTCGGCTCCTCTGAAGTGCTCCCTTTCTCATTAATAGATGCAATTCCTTGTAATTTTTCTGTCAATATTCGCAAAGCCTCTCTAGTTTTCGCCAAACCATCCACTATTTGCTTCTGAGTATTTTGGATGTCTTGGAAGAATTTCTTTGCCATCTCATCTGGATCAGCCATACCTTTTTCTTCCTTGGATTTTGTACTTTTGCTTTCAACTGGGGGTTTGATCAAAAATTTTTTATTCTTTTCTCGCTGCAAATATCTTTTTTCTCTTTCACTTAGTTGCATGCAATCATAAAATATGACATGCAAGATCTGGGTAGTTATCAAAACTTGACATGCAAGATCTGGGTAGTTGTTAAAACTGACATGCAACTTCTACAAACCCTCAGGTTGGCAAGATCATGGCTCTGATACCACTGTAATGTCCCTTTACTGATTTTTTATGATATTTGCAGCCTCAAATCAGAACTTTAAAATCAAACAACCAATATTACAAAGATCTGCCAATTTTCCAATAAAACCCAAATCGGGTATGTCCAAATTAGTGCCAAAAACTTCACAACTTCACAAATTATTAATAAATCTGAAAATGGACATTTTTACAGAGATTTCAGCAGCATAACAGCCTACAAAATGACATTTCCAGATTTGTATAGCCCTTACACAACAGATCACAAATGTAGGGCAAAACTATGCTCAATCGGGCTCCCGAAATTAACACAAAAATACCCGAAAACACCACAAAACACTCATAAATTATCTCAGAAGTTTAATCACGACCCAATACATATATTCAGCTCTATTTTAACATCATAAAGTCTGAAATACAACAGCAAACCGAACTGATATGAAACACTCAACTGAAAACCCAAATTCAAACCAAAAACAACCCCGAAAACACCCAAATCGGCACTATTCAGCACAAGGGCAAACTCTATATGAGCATGCATATGGAATGGCTTCAAACTCCTGTCCTTAGCCTTCCTGGAAACCTGCAAACTCCCGTTCTTGGGTCTCCTTCTCCACAGGTTTGGCAGGCTTTGAAGAACAACAAGAAAATTATCAAGAATCAAGATGTAGAATGAGCCCAAAATGCCTCCAAACCCCTTTTAAAGAGGGCATAACCCTAACTCATGTCCAAGAGGGGTTAATAAAATATAATTTAATAATAATTTTTATTTATTAGTCCATTTGTTTCCAATGATTAACCCTTTTTTCCGAAATTTCACCTTTTTGGAGCCTGCCTGCCTTAACAAAGTTTATTTATTTTTAATTATTTGAATAGGGGACATGACAAGAACTGATGTGATTATTGTGGCTTATCTTTTGATGCTTTCCAGTCGCTTGCATAGGGTTGAGGTGATTTTGTGATTTTTTATTTCATGAGCCTAGGGTAGGTTATCTATGTGTAGTGTCAGGAAGTGGCTTGCAGTGGGGGTCAGGGCCCTAAGAGGCTACCTAGAGAAACCCATTGTAAGTTGTTTTAATAAGTGAAAACATCTCACCTAAATATTGACTTAAATGAACCTAATAAGATAACCGTATATTCTCTCCCATGCCTTGAGTGCTAGTACAGACTAGGATGGGGTAGAGAGAACGCTTGGTTGCGACCTTGCATTCTGTAGTATGCCTTGTCTGTACGAGAGGATAGTAGTGGCCGCAGGATCACAGGGGACCCGGGATTCCTAAGGGATTGCTCGGGTAACTTCCAATGTGACTTTTGAGATGACACTTTTTCGCTTACATAGTAGGTTTCCTATGTGTCTTTGTGTGCCTCTGGGTCTAGATGTCGATCTATGTTGGAACCTTTGAGTTAGTGTACTTTTAAGATTTTCCAGACTTAGAGAGTACTTGTGTTTTGTGTTTTGTGAAATGTCCCTTTACTGATTTTTTATGATATTTCCAGCCTCAAATCAGAACTTTAAAATCAAACAACCAATATTACAAAGATCTGCCAATTTTCCAATAAAACCCAAATCGGGTATGTCCAAATTAGTGCCAAAAACTTCACAACTTCACAAATTATTAATAAATCTGAAAATGGAAATTTTTACAGAGATTTCAGCAGCATAACAGCCTACAAAATGACATTTCCAGATTTGTATAGCCCTTACACAACAGATCACAAATGTAGGGCAAAACTATGCTCAATCGGGCTCTCGAAATTAACACAAAAATGTCCGGAAACACCACAAAACACTCATAAATTATCTCAGAAGTTTAATCACGACCCAATACATATATTCAGCTCTATTTTAACATCATAAAGTCTGAAATACAACAGCAAACAAAACTGATATGAAACACTCAACTGAAAACCCAAATTTAAACCAAAAACAACCCCGAAAACACCCAAATCGACACTATTCAGCACAAGGGCAAACTCTGTATGAGCATGCACATGGAATGGCTTCAAAATCCCATCCTTAGCCTTCCTAGAAACCTGCAAACTCCCATTCTTGGGTCTCCTTCTCCACAGGTTTGGCAGCCTCTGAAGAACAACAAGAAAATTATCAAGAATCAAGATGTAGAATGAGCCCAAAATGCCTCCAAACCCCTTTTAAAGAGGGCATAACCCTAAATCACGTCCAAGAGGGGTTAATAAAATATAATTTAATAATAATTTTTATTTATTAGTCCATTGGTTTCCAAAGATTAACCCTTTTTTCCGAAATTTCACCTTTTTGGAGCTTGCCTGCCTTAACAAAGTTTATTTTTTTTAATTATTTGAATAGGGGACATGACAAGTCCTCCCCTCCCAAATATTGCTTGTCCTCAAGCAATGAAAGTTGAAATTCTCAAGAATATGTTCTCCTTCCCAAGTTGCATCCTCTAGTGGTAATCCTTTCCATTTGACCAAATGCTCTGTGATGCTCCTATTTCTCAACCTTTTCTCTCTTGTATCCAAAATCTCTTCTGGTATCAAAACTAATTTCCCTTCATCATCAAGAGGTGGTAATTCTGTGGATACTATGGTTTGCTGGCCTAGAACCTTCTTTAAGCAAGATACATGAAAAATATTATGTATTTTGCTGTTTGGTGGGAGCTCTAATTCATAAGCTACCTCTCCTACCTTTTTGATGATTTAATAAGGCCCATAAAACCTTGGCTTGAGTTTCTCTGCCCCACTTCTCTTCAAGGTGCTTTGCTTATATGGCTGCAACCTAACAAATACCAAATCTCCCACCTCAAAAGATCTTTCAATCCTTTTCCTGTTAGCATATATCTTTTGTTGGTTTTGTGCATGTTGTAGATTATCCTTGAGGGACCTTATTATGTCTTGGCTTTGCTTGATGAAATCACTTGCTGCGGGTACTCTGCTATCGAAAAGTATTAGATCAACAAAGGAAAGGGCATCGTAACCATAAAGAGCACGAAAAGGAGGCATACCAATAGACATGTGATGAGATGTATTGTAACAATACTCCCCTAGGTGTAACCATTTCACCCAAGCATGTTGTTGATTTGAAACATAGTTCCTCAAATATCCTTCTATCCATTTATTAACTATCTCTGTTTGTCCATCTGTTTGAGGGTGATAGCTAGTACTGGGAGTGAGTTTAGTTCCTGCCAAATGAAAGAGCTCCTTCCAAAAAGAGCTGAGGAATCTACTGTCCCGGTCACTAACAATGTTTCTAGGCAAACCATGTAATCTAAAAATTTTCTTGAAGAACAATTTGGCCACTTGTGATGCCTTGAAATCAGATGTGATAGGAAAGAAATGTGCATACTTAGTTAGTCTATCTACCACCACATATATGCAATCCTTACCTTGAACCTTGGGCAACCCAGTGATGAAATCCATGGAAATACTTTCCCATTTTTGTTCAGGAATAGGAAGTGGTTGCAACAACCCTGCAGGAAAATTTTGCTCACTCTTGCTTTGTTGGCATACCATACATTCCTTAATGTGTTTAAGGACATCCTCCTTCATACCCTTCCATGAAAATCGCTCTCGAATTTTCTTGTATGTCTTGAAGTATCCCTGGTGACCAGCCAAAGGTGTGTCATGAAAGGCCCTCAATATCCTCTCCTTAGTTTTTGACCCTGACACTAAGAAGATCCTGTCCTTGTAATAAATCAATTCATCAACAACCTTGTACCTGTTATCATCCACTAACTTATCCAAAATCTTGGTGGCAAATGAATCTTTAGCATACTCTAAAATTATGGAGACTTTCCAATCAGCAGAGATAGATGATAAGGAACACAAAGTGGGCTTTCTTGAGAGAGCATCAGCAACCACATTATTCTTTCCTTTCATGTATTCAATATCAAAATCATAAGCTTGCAATTTGCTTACCCATTTTTGTTGATGATCATTCAAATCCCTTTGGTTCAAGAAGAACCTGAGGCTATTATGGTCTGTCTTTACAATGAATCTCCCACATACCAAATATTGTCTAAACTTATGAAGTGCATGCATGATTGCCAACATTTCCTTATCATAGATGGAGTACCCTTTCTCTGATTGATTTAATTTTCGACTCTCAAATGCTATTGGATGTCCCCTTTGAGTTAGGACAACCCCTATACCTTCTCCCGAAGCATCACATTCAACAACAAAAGGTAAAGAGAAATCTGGAATTGCAAGCACAGGGCATGAACTCATTACCGCCTTAAGCTTATCAAAGGTTTTTTGTGCCTCTTCTGTCCAAACAAAAGCTCCTTTCTTTGTCAAATCAGTCAAGGGGGCAGCAAGCTGAGAAAATCCCTTGGCAAATCTCCTATAGTAGCTACACAACCCGAAGAAACCTCTCAACTGTGTAAGATTAGTGGGTGGAGGCCAATCCAAAATTGCCTGGATTTTTTGTTGATCAACCTGTACTCCTTTAGAGCTTATAATATGTCCCAAATATAGGATCTCTGTCAAACCAAACTCACATTTAGATAGCTTAGCATAGAAGGATTGCTGCTCCCAGATTCCCAAAATAGTGTCTATGTGCTTTAGATGCTCTTCCCATGTTTTACTGTATATCAAGATATCATCAAAAAATACGAAAACAAATTTTCGAAGATGCTGACTGAATACCTTATTCATACAAGATTGGAATGTTGCTGGTGCATTAGTGAGTCCAAATGGCATAACAAGAAATTCAAAGTGCCCATAGTGACATCTGAAAGCAGTCTTTTCCACATCTTCACTCCTCATTCGGATTTGATGGTAGCCTGATCTTAAGTCAATTTTTGAGAAGTATACAGCACCATGTAACTCATCAATGAGTTCATCTATGCATGGTATGGGATACCTATTTTTTATGGTCTTCTTTTTTAGAGCCCTGTAGTCTATACACATTCTCATTGTACCATCCTTTTTCTTGACAAGTACCACAGATGATGCAAATGGACTAGAGCTAGGCCTTATGAATCCCATGTCCAGGAGTTCTTTAATAGTTTTTTCAATTTCTTCCTTATAACCTCTTGGATGGCGATATGGGGTTGTTATAACTGGTTTGGCACCCTGTTCTAACTCTATAACATGCTCAAAACCTCTATCTGGTGGTAATCCTGGAGGCAAGTCATTGAAAACTATACTATGCTTATCAAGAATATTTTGAATTTCAAAATGGAAATTACCTTGATTCTTGGGAGAGCTTGTTGGTTGGATTATGACTCCTGCTGCTCATGTTACTTGTCCTCTTCGAAAAGTCCTCTCCATCCTCTTTGCAGAGACCGCCTTAGGTGCTCCATTCGATAACCCTCTCAATATGACTTCTTTCCCATTGGAATGAAATTTAAACTCCATAGTTTGATGGTTCATGTAATAGCCTCCGATAGAGTGCAACCATTGAACACCCAATACAAGATCTGTCTCCCCAATACCAACCACATAGAAGTCATCACATAACTCATAATCTCCTAAGGTCATCTTGAGTTGTTTCACCACCCGTGTGCAAGGCATAGTGAATCCATCAGCTACAGTAACATTGAATCCCTCAAAATCTTCTGCTTTAAGCCCTCTTTTCATGACAAATCCCTCATCAATAAAATTGTGAGTTGCCCCACTATCAAGAAGAACAGTCAACCTTTGCCCTACTAGTACCCCTCGAATTCGGAAGGGATGGTATCTTGGGACTCCTGATAATGCTGCTAAAGTGCCATCCTTGCTGATTTCTTTTACTTTCTCTTTTTCTACCTCCTCCTTAGTATCATGAAATTCCTCATGCTCATCTGAATCAGATTCTGAAGCAACTTCAATATAGTGCACTTGACCTTTCCCCAAACATCTGTGTCCTGGAACCCATGGTTCTCTACAAGTAAAACAAAGCTTTTTCCTTCGTAATTCACTCCTAGTCTCTTCATCTACCTTCTTTTTTGCCACATTTGTCACATCTTTTGGTGGTAGTGTTGGGAAAGTCTTTTTCTAAAAATTTCCCTTATGTTGCCAAAGATTTGGGGGTTTTTGATTAGTGATTGATTTCATAGGCACGCAAGTTTCAAGTTGCAAGCTTCTTTTGATAGCTTCCTGTAAGGTTGAGGGTGAGAAAGCCTTAACCAAACCCTTAACAGAATCTTCTAAACCATCAAGAAAAAGATAAACAATCCTCTTTTCACTCATATCAGGTACCATAACAGCCACTTTTTGAAATTCTTCTATATACTCATTAACTGATTTGGTTTGCTTCAACTTTGACAATTCTTTAAAGTACTCTTCATCATCCTTGAGGTCAAATCTATCTATCAGCCTTTGACTGAAATCTTCAAATGTAGTTACCTGATCGTGACCTTGAGTAGTCATTCCATGATACCACCAATCATAGGCTGCATCTTCCAAGTGTAGACTTGCAAATTGAATAGCATCACTCTCTTTCATGGGGTTAAGTGTGAAGAAAGTTTGTAATTTTTGTAGCCATGCTCTAGCTGAAATTTTATTTGTTCCATCAAAAGTAGGCGCTGTAAACTTGCTTATTTTATTTTTGAGCTCTCTTCCACTTATGTCATGCTCCCTCCTATTCTTTTTCTTGGGCATCAAAGCGTTCATCATATCCACATATTCTCTAAAAGGAACTGAACTACGAAAGTCATCATCTAAGACATTGTAAGTAGCTCTTAATGTAATCAAATTACCTGTAACCTCTTCCACTGGATTAATGGCTGGATTTGGTACTGGTGGCTCATCTGCAGGCAAGAAAATATATTTGGTTGATTTAGATGGTGTGGATCTCCCATTTCTCGGCTCCTCTGAAGTGCTCCCTTTCTCATTAATAGATGCAATTCCTTGTAATTTTTCTGTCAATATTCGCAAAGCCTCTCTAGTTTCTGCCAAACCATCCACTGTTTGCTTCTGAGTATTTTGGATGTCTTGGAAGAATTTCTTTGCCATCTCATCTAGATCAGCCATACCTTTTTCTTCCTTGGATTTTGTACTTTTGCTTTCAACTAGGGGTTTGATCAAAATTTCTTTATTCTTTTCTCGCTGCAAATATCTTTTTTTCTCTTTCACTTAGTTGCATGCAATCATAAAATATGACATGCAAGATCTGGGTAGTTATCAAAACTTGACATGCAAGATCTGGGTAGTTGTTAAAACTGACATGCAACTTCTACAAACCCTCAGGCTGGCAAGATCACGGCTCTGATACCACTGAAATGTCCCTTTACTAATTTTTTATGATATTTCCAGCCTCAAATCAGAACTTTAAAATCAAACAACCAATATTACAAAGATCTGCCAATTTTCCAATAAAACCCAAATCGGGTATGTCCAAATTAGTGCCAAAAACTTCACAACTTCACAAATTATTAATAAATCTGAAAATGGACATTTTTACAGAGATTTCAGCAGCATAATAGCCTACAAAATGACATTTCCAGATTTGTATAGCCCTTACACAACAGATCACAAATGTAGGGCAAAACTATGCTCAATCGGGCTCTCGAAATTAACACAAAAATGCCCGGAAATACCACAAAACACTCATAAATTATCTCAGAAGTTTAATCACGACCCAATACATATATTCAGCTCTATTTTAACATCATAAAGTCTAAAATACAACAGCAAACCAAACTGATATGAAACACTCAACTGAAAACCCAAATTCAAACCAAAAACAACCCCGAAAACACCCAAATCGGCACTATTCAACACAAGGGAAAACTCTGTATGAGCATGCACATGGAATGGCTTCAAAATCCCGTCTTTAGCCTTCCTGGAAACCTGCAAACTCCCGTTCTTGGGTCTCCTTCTCCACAGGTTTGGCAGCCTCTGAAGAACAACAAGAAAATTATCAAGAATCAAGATGTAGAATGAGCCCAAAATGCCTCCAAACCCCTTTTAAAGAGGGCATAACCATAACTCACGTCCAAGAGGGGTTAATAAAATATAATTTAATAATAATTTTTATTTATTAGTCCATTGGTTTCCAAAGATTAACCCTTTTTTCCGAAATTTCACCTTTTTGGAGCCTGCCTGCCTTAACAAAGTTTATTTTTTTAAATTATTTGAATAGGGGACATGACATTTTGATATCTTGTTTGGGACTTGAGACTATCTCCTTAGTGCGGTGGGAGTGGGCCATTTAGGTTCCATGCGATCGGGTGGTAGTGCTTTTTACTCTTACCATTAAGATCCGTCCGTGGTCATCGTGGCTAGAGCTTTCTTGGTTGGCATTTACCTTCATCCTGTTCATGGATTATTATGATGGATGGTTAGATTTTATGATGGATGTTTTATCATTATGGATATATCATGTATGGTGAATGATTCATTTGGTTTATTGTATGTATCATGGATCTGAAGAGGATGATGTATTTCTATTTTTACATACATATATTCTTTTAAGCCTTTCATACCCTGTGACATGTACAGTGGATGAATGAGCATTTCGAATTAATTTTCCAAGAGGCATTAAGAACAAATGTATATTAAATGGACATTGAACTTTTCATTATTCTTTCATATGGATATGGTAGTTGATAGACTTAGAATTAATTAAATTTAAATGTGACTCAACATCTTGGGGTCCTTAAGGAATGTAACCTGTTATGTATGTTTGTTGATGATTACATGTTATTGCTTTTGCTACTATGTGTTTGATGTGCATGTTATACTTTCTTACTTTAAAAAAAAATAAAAAATGTTTAGCAAACTTAGTAAAACTTTAGGTTAATTATTTTGGATCCCTTGGTCGGGCGTTACAAGAGCCCTTTCAAAATCTTTGCTTCTGTAATAAAAGACAATAACATTACTTTATGACAGTAACATATCTAATAGATAATATTTTTTATTTGTGTTAATTACTTTTAATTTGAGGCATAGTAGTTTTTAGTCATTTCATAATATGTTCAACAATGTCATCTTAGTTTTCGAAGTTTTATGATTTTTCTCCTAGCCTTACATTATACAGTTTTACATGTGTAATGACAAACAATAAATAAATAATTGTCTTTATTTAATTTCAGTTATGTGATTCCTTTTTCATTGAAATTCTCATACTTATCTTTAAACATTATATTAATTCACTATTTTTTCAAGTAATTTATTATTTCAAGTATTTTAGAATTGTATTCTTTTATTTATAAGAGAATAATACATCTTCGAGTGGCTTTGTATATGTATACTTAAAAAAAGCGCAAAATATAACAACATCATATTTATGAGGTAGTAGATTTTATTCAATAGGACAAAATATCCTCATAACAAAAGTTAAGACTACAAATATCATTAATAGTTGATTGTAGACTATGAGAAGATATGTCAACACTTTTATATAAGGTTTTCTATTTTCAATGAAAGGGACCATATTTATTTTTGTTGTGGATTTATGTATTTCCAAAAAAAATTACATAGTTTTGGGTTCATCTTAGTCTTTATTTTCCTTTATTTTCATTTCATATAAGCATTTAGAATCTCTAAAAAAGATTTAACCTACGTTAAAGAGAAAAATCATACATGATAAAATAGATTAAATTGAATTATATTCATAAATTCTATTCGGACTAAATTTTTTTCGAAGTATCATATAACAGCCAAAAGAAATCGAGGCTGACCCTGAAGTACAAAATGGCTAAACAAATAGTCGGAGGTTACCTCCCACATATCTAACTGATACCAGTTTTATACTTCAAAAAATAAATAAAGATAAGCTCCAAAATAGAGTAATCCTTACCATCATTCCTATTCCTAATAGTAGGAAGGATACATATTACTGCTATTAGTCTAGTTCCTTAAAATATCATAAAAAAATCCCGTAGGACACCAAGTTTAGTGGGATCCAAAACATAAAAATAAAAAAGAAATAGAACTAGGGCTACTTGCCCACTTTCTTCCTCGTTCCTCGTTTAGACTAAATTATTAAGATAAGATTCATGTGACTTATATGAGATTATGTTAGAAGCATCAAAATAATTAATTTGCATGCTTTTGAGTTGGTGGGGGAGAGGAGATGTAGTTTCTTACTTCTTCACAATGTTAATGTTGTGATGAGAAAATTATAAAGATTTAAGAAAAATATACAACTACAAAATTTAAATAAAAAATAAAAATATCTATATGCATGCATATCTTGAAATTAAAGTAGTGGGTTATTTTTAAAGATAAGTATAAATAAAACCATGAATAACATGACATAGTCTAAAGGAACAAGATTAGTATTACTTGTCTTATAAACAATTGAATTAAAATTGAAAAAAAACAAAGAGAATAAATATATGCATAGATATCACAACATAGAAATATTAAGTTATATTTCAAGATAAGTATAAGAGGAAATACGATTAACATGATATTAAGTCTAGACTTTATATAAGGATTAAGATGGGCATTACTTATCCAAAAAAAATTAAATTTAAAATTAATAATTATGATTCATTTAATATCTTTAATTAAAAAAGATGAAATTATATAAGATTATATGTTCTTTCATTTATAAAGTTATTATCAATTATATTCATGTTGAATGACTAGTCTCTTCAATCCTCCTACATTAAGTGATAAGAAGAGAATTTCCTAAACTATAAATATAAATCTACAATTCTCGTAAAAATAAAATAGAATATATATTCTTCGGTGTCATACATGTCTTAATTAGGATGATAAGAATGTAATGTTAGTTATTAACTATATATATTTTATTAATTTATAGAAAATTGTCATTATTTGATTTTAAAAATTTAATATAAATTAGATACATATATAAATATAATCTTTTAACAATATGTCCAAATTCATAGTCGTGTAAAACACAAATTTCGAGATGATTGAATAAGAATGGAACAAAAGCTTACCATTGTCCCAAGCGAACATAAACTCCCTCCCTTGGTGCTGGAGAATATTACCTATTATGGAAGAAAGGCTTTAATTTCGAATCTTGTGAACGTTACCTACCCGGGCAATGTGCTCATTCCGTTTGAGGGTCCCAAGCCTCAATTGTTTTTTGTTTCAAGCAATCTCACTTTAAAAAGTAAAAAACAAGTGCGAGCCAAGAGCTTTAACGGTACAGACGTGTAAAAGCATATCAAGGCGCTTCGGATCCTTAATTCACGACAAGATTATTTTATGCCGTTAACTCGTCTACCATTTTAATTCTTCTTCCCTAAGACTATTCTCTCTTTCTTGCCCTCTACACGTGAATAGCGTTTTCATATTATATTGTGTGAGAATGTTTAAAATATTATATATGTTTTAATTCATTATGACATTCGAGGTGGTCCAATAAATAAAATTTGAATAAAGTGGGGAGTTTTTTTTTCGCGTGGAAAGGTTAAAAATAGAACTAGTTATGGAATTAGATATATCTTGTCTTTTAAATTATCATCATAGACTATTGCAATTATTTATTGAGACAACACATTAAATATGAACATTTTGAAGGTGGTGTTAGGCTTCTTATAATTAGAATGTAAGAGAATATATGATACATAAAAACTATTTATAACTTCTGAATATAGGCGCCTTTCTTTTAATCTTGTAGATACATAGAATGGTTTATTACATGCATGTGACTTCTACTATTCTTATGAATTTTTTATGATGGTTGAATCATTAATGCCAATAGGCATTCTACAATGGCAGAATGGGGGAGTGAGATGGTGTAAGTGTGTTAATGTTAACTTTTGTTCTTGTAGGTTAAATTTGACAACCATCTACATGTCAAAAGTTTAAATGTTGCTATAAATAGAATATACTTTTACAAATAATTTAATAAATAGAACATAAAATATCCATTTAAATTATAATATTTTTATATATAAATAATTCATTTTAAAAGAAATTAAAATAAAAAGCTTATATTAGTAAAAAAACTAAATAAATGAAGATAAAAAAAATATAAATAATTTTAGATGTAGTAAATTAAATTATAATTATTTTGTAGTGGATATCTATCGACATTTCTTTAGATAGATTTATTTAAGATATCTATTTCTTATACCTTCCATTTTACTTGATGAAAGTTAACAATTGAAATTTTTTTTCATATACAAATTATAGAAATAAATTTTAATATATTATGAATATATCTAATAAATGTTTTATTATTAAGTATTTTAAAGAAATTAAAGCTATAAAATAAACATAAATTTATAATATTTGTAAAAAAAATCAATTTTTCATAAACTAATCCTAGAGAAACAAAAAGTTTCGTACCACATAGATCAATTTTTGATGGGATTATTATAATTCAAGAATTAATACTCTCAATTCAATCTATTAAAGAGCCATGTATGTTAATGAAATTAGATATTCAAAAAGCCTATGATAAAGTAGATTGGCACTTCCTATGCAAAACTCTAGAAGCTTTCAGTTTCTCACGTCAATTGACTAATCTAATTTAGAATTGCATATCTATACCTAAAATCTCCCTTTTAATCAATGGTTCACCTGAAGGTTTTTTGAATATCTCTAGAGTAATTAGATAAGGAGATCTGATATCTCCATTTCTATTCATAATTATCGCTGAAGCATTTGGAAGATCAATTAACAAAGCTAGAGAAGAAAGAAAATTAAGAGCTATGAAGGTAACCAAAGGAATATCTAACATAACTCATGAGCAATTTGAAGATAACATGATATTACTAGGAGAAAGATCCTAAAAGGAAGCAAATAGTTATAAACATATAATAAATGATTATATGAAGGCTTCAGGACAAATGGTTAATACAAATAAATTAAAAATATTTTTCATCAATATTGAAGAAAGGGTAGAAAATGAAATTTGTAAAATAATGAGATCAAAATTGTACTTTTCCTTGTAAATATCTTGGAATATAATTAGAAAAAAGGAGTGAAAGATGAGAAAACTTGGGATTGATCTAATAGAAAAACTAGATAAATCCATAAATACTTGGAGGGAAAATTACTAACTAAAGTAGGAAGATCAACAATGATAAAATTAATCTTGTCAACCATTCCAACCTATCATATGTTCTATTTATCTTTACTCAAAGACATTAAAAGGAAGTTAGATTAAAAAACTAAAATATTTCTTTTCTTTTGGCAAGGTACTGAAGGCAAGAAAATTTTAGCTTTAATAAAATGGGAGAATATATATAAACCTAAGGAACATGGTGGCCTAGGTATAAAAAAAATTAGTTGGAAAATGAAGCCTCAGGAGAAAAATTAATATGGAGAATGTAAGAGGAATATAAAAAAAGGGGCCAAAATACTTTATCACAAATATGTTAATAATTAAAACCCAATATCTTTATTCAAAACTATTAATCCTGCCAGAGGTTCTAGAATTTGGAATTGTATGATGCAATGCCAACCATTAATCTCAAAAAATCCAACATGGTATATTGGATTAGGACAAGAAGCTCTATTCTAGGAAGATTCTTATAATGAGCTCCTGCCTCGAGATAAATCCAATCTTCCAATCAACATCAAATATAGATTAACTACAATATGGGGTAATACTATTAGTGATTTACAAAATCAAAATCAATTATAACCTCTTCACAAATTAGCAATGGAAATCTGTACAGAATACTCCATTATATATTGAGTAAAAACATGTCTTCTCTTTATTCCTAAATAATAGACAAGCTAACAATAAAATAGGAAGGATAAGCTAATTTGAGGTACTTCCAAAGATGACAATTATAGAGTTAAATAAGGATATGAGAAAGTAATCAATTCAAAAAAAATGGGAGGAAATAGCTACCCCCCCAAATCTCTTTTGGGATCTGGAATGTGATTACCAAAAGAATGAATCTTCTTATGGGCAACTATGTAAGATAAAATATTAGCATCAGAGAAATTTACCAAATTAGATTATGAAGGCCACTGAGATGCCCATTAAATGAGGAAGAATAAAAAACATAAGAAAAAACTACTTTTTAATGCCAATTTGCTAAATCTTGCTAGTACTAATTAAGAAAGAAACTTAAATAGTATTCAACATTCCCAAACAACCTAAAAGAATTTTAAAAGATTGGCAAAAATGTCCCAGCTCTAAAATTTACAATAATCTATGAAAAATCTCACCCTCGATTATTTTATGCAAAATATGGAAAGAAAGAAATAGAAGTTTTTTTGCAAACAAAAACTAGATTTAGAATCCATGTTTAACAAAATAGAAGCAAGTATCACTAAAGTAGCCTACAATTACTTGAGAAACACAAAAAAACAAGAAGTTACTTTCTCATAATGAGATGGAGGAATGTGTAAAAATTGGAATAACCTGATTAATCCTCCTCTCATGTACCATAAAGCTAGCAAACTAAAAATAAAGATTTGTAAATGGGTCCCTCCACCAATTGGATTGTATTAATTAAATTTTGTAGAAGCAACCCGGAATATGCAAGATTAGGCTGTATTATTCATACCCATCAAGGTAGATGCTTAACTAAAAGAGCCAAACCTTTGGGATTTCTCCCAAATAAATTAGTAGAGCTTGAAGCATTAATTGAAGGTCTAGTTTAGGCCAAAACTTAGGAATAAATAAGCTTATTATCGAAGGTGAATCCCAAATTATCCTCAATGATTTTAGAAAAAAAGGAAACCCCTAATTGGATTTTAAATTCCAAATTAGAACATTCCTTAACCTTAACTGACTTGTTTAAAGAAATTAAAATTAAGCATATTCATAGGGAAGGCAATAAAGAATTTGATGCCTTAGCAAATTTAGGGTGATAGTTTAGATATTAATGAAGTTTTTCCTATTGTTTCTAATTAAGTTTTAATTATTTTTTCACCCTAAATCCATCTTTACTTCCTTAGCCTTTTCTAGGGTTCCTTATCTTCTTAGCATAGCTCTTTATTTCCTCTATTGCTATTATCTTCCATCTCATTTAGGATTAGCTAATCTATCTATTATTTTATGCCATTGTCTTACCTTAGCTCTTTCCTTTTCACCTTTTTGGACTTAGAAATATTAATTCTTTGATAGAAGATCTAAAGTCTTGATTTAATTTGTATTACAAAAAGTTTGCAAACAAATTATTTCTCAAATTTGTTTCTTATATTTAAAATGATTTAAAAAAAAAAAAAACTATCTTATTTCTTTTTAAATTTAACAATTTGATCTTAGCCAAGTTTCAATATAGATTCTCTAAAATAAGAAAATGATGTGAAGAGCTCAAAGAAGTGGTATATTTATCATACAATTTGAATTAATTACATCACAAATCACTTTGAGTTAAATAAGAGAAAACACACCCCCTAGGGCCTTTTATCTATAAAAGAAAATAGAATCCCTCAAAAAATTATAATTTCAAATTTTTTATGTAAAAAATAATTCCAAATAAATTATGATATATAATAAAGTTGTATGTTATAAATGTAAAAAAGTGTTTTTTTTACTAGGATCACTGCAAATGCACTAATAATGTTATTGTATTAATTGTGTTCCAAATGAAAATGAATGCTTATAAATATGGGAGGAGGAGACATGCCTTATGAAGAGACATGTCTCTATGGTTAAACATCACTAGTTAACATATTAATATAATAGTAATATAAATAACCATATATGTAACTCATCTTAAACATATATATGTAATATTAATATGTTGACTATATATATATATATATATATATTACATATATAAGATATTTATTCTAAAGATTATTTACCATTAACGAGGTATCTCATGTAAAAAGTAATCACAGAAGCTACAACCTTAACACTCCCTCTTAGCTAGGGAGGATTTATAGAACATATTATGCTCTCAAGAATATAAAGAGATATCATTTTAGTATGATACTTATTTCATTATGAGGCTAAATTTCTCACCTTTCATAACACACAATTTAATAAATTTCCACAACTTTAAAATACCACCTTGAGTGTGGTCTATAGTAGTAACTATGTTGTCTGACAAGATCCGGTCCAAAGAACCATAACAAGTTGGCTATCATGGTGTCTGACAAAATCTAGCCCAAAGAACCATGATTAGAGGTCTACCATTTATAAAATTGCCACCTTACAAGGGTTACCTTCTATTTGTCATGATAACAAGTCTACCATTTATAAGATTGTCATCTTATAATGATTACCTTCTATTTATATGTCAATGAAATGTTCTAATGTCCCCATTTTGGGTCCATTATTATAAATGACATTTCGTTGAATGAGTGATAGTCATATTTGATAATCAAAAGATTAAGTCTTATAATGTTTCATCCAATTATAAGAATATATCATATCCAATTTTAATAGTCATTTGTAATATTATTGGAAAACATAGTTAATAATTATTGGGATCATAATAATACTTTGATTAAATAGTATATATAGTATTTTAAATTATGATGAATATTCAATGTATTTGTATACCTTCAATATCTAATGAGCATGTCCCATTATTATAGTTATTAATAAAATCTATATTCAATGTATTCATTGATACTTGTTGATAAATGGAAAACTATAGGATTGATATAATTTGGTTCGATACCATAAGATGCCAAATAGAAAGTACTATTTGCAGATCCTCTTTCCACATTCTTCAATGGTTTGTATACCATCTTTATAGGAACCTTGACGTGGCTTTATATATATGAATGTCCATTATGTTGGTGGTCAATATTGATGGTGATAAGTCTATTCCACGTGGTAGTGTCCTTGTTCTTAGATATGTTTTATATATTTGTTTCAATCTTTGTCCATTAGTTTGATACACACATCATAATACAATTTCATCCTTTTACTTAGGGGGAGAGACTGAAGTCTTTGTGGATCTACAAGTTTATTAGATGAAGGATGGCACATACATCACCCAATCAAAATACATCAGGGAAATATTGAAAGTATTCAAAATAGAAGTGTGAGGCCTCGCCCCGACCCTTTGTAGCCTTAGTTGTTACTTTATCATTTTGATACTCACGACTCGAGATGTCGAGACATTATTTGATTCTTAGAACATATTATATTATTTCATGCTGTGTGATGTTATTTTCAGATATTTGATGTTTGTCATTTAATTTTTTATGTATATGTATGTCGATGAAATCAGTAAATGTAGGATTGATACTTTGATTTAAGAGATTTTATATGGTTAAGAATTAAGTAGGATGAAAGAAACCCTTATTGATGTATGTTTCAATTTATGTGAATTTTTGATACGTGTATATATATATATATATATATATATATATATATATATATATATATATATACATGTGATTTTATGGGACTACTGATGTATGCAATGAGTGTGTAGATATTTTAGCCGAGAAAATTGACAGAGAAACATAACTGATCTCTATGTGCTAATTTTGGAAACCTTGTTCGTAATTCAAGTATTTTAATTGTGAGATGTATGTGTGTATTTTCCTGTGATCAGTGAATGTTAATGTTCATAACTATGTTCTTTTAGTGTCACTTGATACTCGTGAATTGTTTGTGCTCTTTAGTGTGCTAGTTAGGGTTAGCTGTGTAACCCATGGACCTAAGTCAGATTAAGTTAGTATCTTTTGCTAATTTGGTTCTTAATTGAGTTTAGTCATCCTTAATTTGGATTAGTGCTTAATCTGTATTTTAGAGTTGTTAGTTGGTCCTAATTATTTCCTAGCTTTTGTTTGGCTCTAAACCTATTCCTAAGGCTTTAAATCATGAAATATTTATACCCAAGGGGTATGGGAATGGGTTGGGGGTCTTTTCCAACCCCTAAGCCCCTTTTGTTGACTTTTGAGATCACTCAAAAAGTCTCATTTTACCTTTGTGCAAAAATTGCAAGTGGTTGCCATGAGTTGCCTCACCTCACCTCCACTTAGTGATTAACCATAGTGTGGGTTGAGTTAGGAGCTTCTAGATTTGTAGGTGGGTGGGAGAAGTTATTGCCTTTGTGGTGGTTGAGTTGGAGGCTTATTTAGAGGCCCTTCTTGGAATAATTTAGGTTGTTACCCAATTGCTACATTTAGAGAGGAGTCTTGGAAGATTGAAGAAAGGAAGGGGAAAGCTCTACTCAAACTTGTTCATTTTCCATTACCTCTTTGTGAAGGTAGGAATTTTCATCTCCCTTGTATAGATTTTCATGTTTGTTTCATGCTTATGCTACCTTGTTGTTGTTTGAATTCTTGTATGGTTGTGGGTGTGTTGGGAAGATTTGAAAACCATGTTTTTAAAAATGTTTTCCTTTCATGTTTATGTTTGAATTTTGAGATTTTCCTGTATGGGTGTTTTGGTCTTACACACCCTTAGATAGGGTAGAAGTGACCAATTTTGGGAAAGGTCTTTTTAGTTGGACTCCAACCAGTGTAGATTCTCTTCTCAGGATGAGAAGAGGGAGAGAGGGTAGGGTGTTATGGGCCCCTACTTGTCAGCACAAACCTCGTATGAGTATGGCTTGTTAAAATGGAAGAACAGAAGTTCTTGGTTTATAGCCCCGATTGGGCATCTATTTTGGTGTTGTGCTTGACTTCTCCTGTTGGAAGAATCCACCTTTCCCTAGTGTTGATTCATTGTGAATCCTATTGTGAAAACCTTGTATGAATATGCATGTTTGATTTGTTTCTTGGTCATGCTTATTGTCACCTGATCAGTTTCTGTTCCCTCCATGGTTCTTAGAAATGTGTTGCAAAAAATTGTTATGGAACCCTTGATGAGGTCATGAAGGAAATTCAATTAAATTTTTATAATTCGGGATTGAAATCCTATGTAATTTGTATTTCAAAAACTTGTTGTAATGGCAATGAAGCTGGGTTTTCTTCCTGGTTCTTTCCCAGTCAAGTCTTTGAATTAGGTTTGCCAATAAAATTGGTGATTGTGTATAATTGTTTATCATGTGATTCAATCGTAATTTTAAATTAGATGGATGCACATAAGAAATAAGATGATATGATGATGGTTTAATTAGGCAAATTTTTTAAGTTTTCCTGATATGTTAAATATGAAAACTATGTTGAGGAAAGAAAAATGGTTATGGTTTATAGTTCAATTCAAGTTGTTTGAGATATCAATTAATCTTGTATTATTGTGTCACAATGATTAAATCTATGTTTTAAATCCATTAAAAAAAATACACCTTAAAAAAAAAAAATACATTGCTTTGAAATCTATACTTAGAATTTTTTTTTTGTGAAAATAAAATGTATTCCAAGAGAGTAAAAACTCTCTGGTTTTTGTATGAGGGGGCAATTTAATTCCCCTCATTACAATAGAGAATCTTTTAAAAGATTCCTTTTATATTTTGATTTAAAAATATAAATATGAATTAATCAATTTATAAATGAATGCAAAAATTCAAAAATAGAATATTAACATATTTAAAAACTAAATATCCAAAAAATTCTACCCTTACCTAATAAACTTTGTCTTAAATTCTTACCCAAGTCCCCTTGGGTGCTAGCTTTTTGGTTGTTTATTTTTAAAAAGTTTTTGTTTTAGCAAAAGTCAATTTGCTATGATGGGAGTGTGATGTCACCTGTCACCACATCCCATCCCCATCTGCTTTTGGAGTGCTCACTTTACTTTTTGTTTGGAGGCAAAATGTTTTAATACATTCTCCCCACCATATTTTATTCCTAGCGCTCACATGGGAGTCTAGGCCATGTGCTTGAGGGGAGGCGTCAACAAGTACCTCCCTTGTCATTGCGCTGTCCTAAGCACAACGTTTGGGAAGCGCAAGGGTATGTGGGGGTAGGAGCCAAGTTGTCAGGTGAGAGTAGGGTGTAGGGGGGGGGGGGGGGGGGGGGGGGGCGCAGGGCGGGTAGGGTTAGGTGTTAGTTGAGGGTTAGTTGTAGGGTTAGTATGATATTAGGTTAGTATAGGTGTTAGTAGAGGTTTAACTATTAATAAGATTAGTTAGTTTTTTAATTTAATTTTAGTTTGTGTCATATTAAATGTTTAATATTAAGTTTTGTTTTATTGTAGTTAGTTAGTTTTAATAATATTAGTTTGATAGTATTAGTTTTAAAGTTTGTTATTAGTAGTTAGTTTTAGTTATTTTAAGTTAGTTATAACTTATGATATTGGTGTAAAGTCATTTGTTTAAACTTTAACATATATATATATATATATATATATATATATATATATATATATATATATATATATATATATATATATATATATATATATATATATTAGTAGTATTAATTTATTAATATGTTTAGTTAGTTAGTTTTAAATTTTTAATTAAGTTTTAAAGTTGTGTTAGATTAGTATGTGATAGAGTTAAGTTTCATTTAAAGTTTAGTCAATTATTTTGTATGTGGTTAAAATTAGATTTAGTTTGTTTGTAATTAAATTAGTTAGTTGTTAGTTAATTAAATTAAGTATGAAAAAAATAAAAGGTAATTAAATTTTGTTTTAGCACTTAGATTGTAAGAGGAAGTTAGAGGTTAGTTTTATATTTAGTAGAATCTTTTTGTCAATTTATTTAGATAATGTTAATTAGTTTTGTTTAGTTAAGATCTAAATGCAAGTTGCTTTGGAAATCAATTAATCTCTTTATATTGTGATAATCTTAATCTAATAAAGATTGTCGATATTATTTTAATAACGAGAGCTTCCGTTTAACGATTTATTCCTTCTCAAGATATGTAACTTAAGATGAGTTGTAGAGAACCTTTTTAAAACTGTGATCATAACCTTACTGAACTTTGAGCATTCTAATTATTAATTTAAAAAAAAAAATTGTGTGTTTTTGCCCACGTAGTTTGGGCATGACAAGAAGATTCCAAGCTAGTTGGAATGCTTATGTTTGTACTAGACATTGTAATACCCCTAAACTGGCACATTGACATTTTGAACCAATTTTGGTGTACAAATCCCACAATATCAATTTGTTGATTAATTCACTACAGTATTTGGGGTCAATTTGCAATGGCAATATAATTTGTGGTGATTTTCAATTTTTTTTTTTGCAATTGTCCCTGATGCCATCACAATACTGACATTGGCATTGTAATTGTGATGCCTGCATGAGTATAAAGAAAAAAAGGAAACACAACATAAATCATTCCCCATTTTTTTTAAATTATGGAGAGCTACATGCGAAAGATGGTGGAGAGGTTTGAATGTTGTTGTGCGCTTGTGATCAGTGCATTTCATTACTATGATCTCTACATTTTGTTGTCGTGCCTTTCTTTGCAATTTTATTGTCATGCTTTTGTGATCTCTACATTTCATTTCCATGCCCTTGCTCTAAAATTTCATTGTCATGCCCTTGTGCTCTCTATGCCCTTGTTCTATGATTTCATTATCATGTCATATCCTTGCTCTGTGATTTCATTGATGTGCCTTTACTCTACGATTTTCTTCAAGGGCTATGTAAATGTTCATTTCTTTTCCTTCTAATTAGGTATATCTTTATATTTCATTCTAAACATGTATATTTAGAGATCTTTTAAAAGGTTTTTATTACATCTTAGCAAAAAAAAAATTGATCCAACTACATATATATTCCAAAATCCAAATAATAAAACAATAAAACTCACTCAACCTCTGCTAAGTCACTTACCTCAAGATCCTCCACAAAAATAATGCAGATGAGGAAAAATGGGCTGCATTCACAAGAAATTTTACAAAAACATATCATAGAAGATATTTTTATAAAGAAAATAGCCATAACCTAGTTAAATGGGTCTAGTTGCTGATTAGCTAAGTTGATTACAAATTACTGTAGAACTATCATTAGATTAGGTATAATAAAATGAACAATTAGCTATTCCCAACTAGCAGGATCAAATATAGTTCTCCTAGGTGATAAAATTACATATGCAAGCTAGAGTTGTCATCAAGAGCATCCACAACATTGACAATGAAAACATTTTACCTGTGCTTGGAGGGGGTGACCCAATTTGTGGAGAAGGCATTAGAGCAGCTTATAAAAGAAGTAAAGGAACATGGAAATTTATATAATAAATCCAAAAACAATAATCTAATATCATTAACATGTAATACCTAGATTTTTCACTTTGAGTAACTTGAAAGAACAATAATATGATATCATTAATCATGAATTTAGTAATCATAAGATGTTTCACTTTTCATCAAATCACAAGGCCACGAAAAGTGCACTCATATGAGACAAAAAGCTATGTAGGAACAATGTGGTGATCTCTTTTCAAACTAAGTATGTTAGCAAAATTTGTAAAACTGTAGCAAACACCAGAATTAAAAAGATCACACAACCAAAACAACGCAATAAAATAATTGTCTCAATTACACTTCATGAACATAAATCCACAAAATATAATGCACCTAGGCAAGAATCACTACACTCCAAGTGCGAGCACCAATAACATATATTATTGCATCAAAATAATGGTGGCACTTGAGGATCATCTTGAGCTTGTGTAGCTTCCACATTCTCTAGCCCTTGTACATTTTCTTATCCTTGTTGTTGAGGTGCTTGAGTCACTTCTTCTTTTGGCTCAGCCCATTGAGGAGAAGTTCTCTTCCTCTTTCCTTTTTTTTTTGAGCCTGGTAATACCCAACTGATCTATCAAGTTGGTGTACTATCTCCGACCTAACTAGTGACTGGGCTGTAAATATAGGCATTGTGACCTTAGCTACTCAACCTTTAGCTGGGTAGGCTTGAGCATGGAAAACCACTATTTGAGGAATTGGATCAAGTTTTAAAGGTCTCTTAATCCAATCCTTTGTCAATTCGATGATGTGTCTCACATGTGATTAATGTCTAAGTTTTCTTCTTTTTCAATCTCAACATTCATGATGGATCTATCACCAATCTTATCCCTATTGAATAATGGATCGAGAAGATCCTCCACATGTTATTGTACAATCTTCAATGGAATCTTTATCTTCAAGGCACTCTCTACTAGATATAGAGTCATTCTACAATAATCCCTTATATTGACATTTTATTTGTTTGTTGTGTTCATCTAGTGATCCTTAACTACATCCTCATGTTGAAATGTCTTGCCAGCTAGATGTTGCACTCTTCCAATGCTATCAAAATAGGGCAGAAGAGAATTATATTCTTCAAAGGGATATTGATCCCATTCACATTCAAAAGATGTCCAATGTCTTTTCTTTGCACCACACTAAAAGGTCTTAGAGTAACAGGCCATATCCAACCTATTTTGTGGTACTTCTTGACTTTGTCATATGTAGACGAGAGTTATTGAGTGACCTCTAGTAGAATGAGTCTATCACTGGGATACCTAGGGAGATTCCTAGGGTTGATAGTCATACCTGCTACCCTCAAATATGTAAATGTTTAGAATTGGATGTAGTAGGCTCCATCTTCTTATATCTTAGTAGCTGCCTCTTTTGACATCCTTTTCACATAATCCCCTTCAATGAATCAGATTATTATGAATATAAAAGCATCATTCATTAACAATCTTCTTTCTTGCTCTTCTTGTAAGTCACTTTATCCATATTTCTCATCTTCTCTAGGTGTTTCCTACTTAACTCTACTTCCTCTATCCAGTGTTTGGTCTCCTCTCTATATGACTCAGATCCTGTAGCCTGATGCTTAAAAGAGCTTTATTACTGATGGTCGGTAGTGTTAGTTTTTTAATGCTCTAAAATCTATTTCTCAAGTTGAGGTAGGGTACCAAGTTCTCTTTAATAGATGTGTATAAAGTTTATATAATCTCTAGGTTCCTTCTTACATTCTTCTTCACTCTTTTATGAAAATTCATCAACTCTAACATTTGCACAGTCCACAATTTGTTAGTCTTAGAATTCAAATACTTCTATGCCTTTCTTTTAGTAGAATATCCTAAGAATATACATTCATCACTCTTTGCATAAAGTTTTCCTTTCCTTTCACCTTTCAATATGTAACACTTGCTTCCAAATAATTTGAAATATTTGACATTGGGTACATAGTCATATGACAGTTCAAAAGGAGTTTTATTTGTTTCTTGATTTGAACACAGTTCAATGTATAGGCAATGGTACTTACACCTTCTCTCCAATACTTTTATGAAGCATTATTTTCATCATTAGTGTTCTTGCACAATCCATGATTGATCTATTTCTTCTTTTAACTATCCTATTTTGTAGTTGTATCCTTGGTACATATTTTTTTCTTCTAATTCCTTTGTCATTGGAGAATGTATTGAACTCCTCAGATATGAATTCTCCTCCTCTATCTAATGTCAATTTTTTGAGAATTTCACAAGTTTATTTTTAAAATCAAGTCAAATACATCTTAAACATTTGAAAAGAATCAGATTTTTCTTTAAGGAATATCACAATAATCATTCTAGCAAAATCATCAACAAAAAGAATAAAGTACTAGTCACCATAATAACTTTGCACACCAATAGGACCACATAAATCAATATGAACTAACTAAAAAATATTATCAAAAGAATAAGTCCTTCTTTTGGAACTAGACTTTTTCATATTTCTAATTCAACATTGTTTTTACATCACTTTGTTAGGTTTTCTGAATCTTGGCAATCCTCTTACTCTTTCCTTCTTACGAATTCTTACCAAATTATGAAATTTCACATGACATAGCCTCTTATGCCACAACCAAACATCTTATAATTGTGCAAATAGACATGTATCTTTAGATAGGTCTATATAGAGCACATTGCTTCTTATTTTCTCTCAACTTTTAATTAGTTCACTAGTAACATCATTGATTTTTGCCTTCTTGTTTTGGAATTCAACTTATAGCCTGAACTATTCAACTTTTTGATATTGAACATATTATATTTCAATACATCAACCCAATATATATTTTCACATATTCCTTATCATTCAATATAACTTATCCTTGAATTTTCACATAACATGGTGCATCATTTCAAACTTAACAAAAACTTCCATTATAATGTTCTATATTTTCAAACTTACTTGTATCACCAATCATATGATGTTAGCAACCACTAATAGTTATCCATCTATCATTCTTACTTATATGTGAAATAAGAGTTATTTTCTCAAATATTTCATCTTCATTAAATTCATGTTCCATTCCAACATAAAAAACTTCTTTGACATGTTCATCAAAATTCCTATCAAAACCATCTTCTTTAGAAATGTAAGAAGACTTCTTACCTTGGTTGGCTATGTTGTCTCTGTTGAAATCAGATTAGTTTTGATAATTGAGTGTCAACACACTTAAACAATTTACTTAGTTCATGCTGAACTACTAATACATGTCAAGCACAACATGTAAATATTAGACCATGCCGAGTTACAATGAGTGTCGAGTCACTCATGTGCTGAGTCACTCAAGTATCGAGTAGATAGACCATGCCGAGTGATTGAGGAAATGAGTAAACAATGGATTATGAGTAGCATATGTGTTGAGTTAGAAATAGAAATATAGTGCATGTCAAGCATAAATGACTTCATATGTTGAGTAACATAGTTTTTGACATTTTTTTTGTAATGGTACAAACAACTATATAAACCATTTTATGCCAACTTAAGAATAGATTACGATCTTTTGGAGATAAGGATGAATCTATATGAAGATTTCCTATGTAATTAAATGCAACCGATCAAAATGTGGGAAGGTTTAAGCATAAAAATGGATGAATCTCAACCATAGATTCATACCTAACTCTAAGCCACTAGAGTCTTCTTAAGAAGGACAAATTTCTAAATTAGTGTGAGCTAAGAAGAGAAGTCAAAGAGAAAATTGGAGAAGCAAACAAGATAGTTTGTAGAGGATTCAAAGTGAATTAGAAGTAAGTGTAAATTGTGTAATCAATTATAGAAGAACAGAGGATAGAGAAGGATACAACATTGATACATCAGATCACGAAGGATCAATTGGACATTGTGTAGAGGTGATTTATTATCAAGAAAGCAAGTGCTAATCATAGGATCTATACTAAGACATTATAACATGTGATTTCAGTTAAATCTCTTAAAAAAGTAGTCCTCATAGGTTGTATGATATCTTTTAACAAGGTGCTTACTTAATTTTAAGTTGAAGTCCTCTAACCAAGCACACTTCTAACAGAGTGTTGAAATCCTCTAACAAGGTGAGACCTAATAGCCTTTATAAGCCTTTAATAAGGTAGGCCTTTCCCAAGGAAGATCATAATTCATGGTCAAACAATTGTAACCTTAATTGGATACACTTTATTGCTGCAGTAGTGAACATTTGTGGGTGTCATTCCCCCCTAGTTTTACCTTCTCACTTGGAGGGTTTCTAGGTAATCATATCTAGTTTTATGTGTGTGAATGCTTACATGTTTTAGATGCATGTTATTTAAACTTACTTGTTAATGTATATGATGAATGAATGGTGAAATTTTTATAAGTTTGAAATATTGATTCACCCCCCCCTCCCCCCCAAGAAGTTCACCTTCCCTATTTGTAATTCCAACAATTGTTATCAGAGCTAATTTCTCAAAAGGAAAAGCTTTGAGGGTAAGAACTTGAAATGGAAGTCTACAAATTGGGAAAGATTATTGAGAATCAAGGAATTAAGATACATCTCATTCTACATCAACTGGATAAGGCCAGAGAGGAATTAAGGAAATCCTCAAATAGAAGGAAAGAAATTTCTATCGTAGAGAATGACAGACAATACAGATAGATTGACACTACCAAGCTATTTTCCAATGGTGACTCAAATGAATTTAATGCAAAAATTGTAGATCTGATGGAAAATAATAGAGTACAAACTTAGGAAATCAAAAATCTCAAGCTAGAGCAAGACTCTCAAGCCATGATGCTATGTGAAGTAACTAAACAAAAGAAGAAAGCTATGAAAGACAAGGACATGATTGAACAAGACAAAAGAATTCTGACCAATAGACTAGAAGAAAAGTCAATAGAGCTAACCAAAATCTCAAACATTCAATTGGATAATCTAAGCCAAATGATGAATGCTCATCATGAGTTGAATGTCAAGACATTGAGATAACTACATTGAAGTTGTAGAATGAACAATTGCAAGGTGACTTGAAAAGAGAAAAAGAAATTGTTAAAAGCTTCAACAAGACAAATGAAGCCATCAAGTACTTTGAGAAATTACTGAGATCCCCTAGATCCAACAATGATACATCAAGATTGGGCTACACAAACACTTAAGAAGGAGAATCATCAAAAGTTGGAGAAGAAAAGAACATCAAAGGTAAGAGCTCCAAACCTATTTGTCATAACTATGGTAAGAAAAGACATACTACTAATGTGTGCACGAGCAAGTTTACAAACCAAAATGCCAAACCTAAGAACATGACTCATTATCATAAGTGCAAGAAGCAAGGACATCAAACACATGAATGTAGAATGAGGACCATGCATAAAAAAGATTTGAAGGATATTGCTACAATTGTCAGAAGTATCAACATAGAGCTTTTGAATGTAGATCCAAAACTACGTGGTCATCAAACAAACCAAAGGTAAGAAACTATGGAAACTCCTACAATTGAGATTATAATACAAGATATAACTATCATTATTGCCAATAATATGAACATGTTCCTAAGAATTATATTAGGATACACTTTAGTGGTAACTACAAAAGGTTGTTGAGTCAAACTACATGTTTTAGCTATTTGAAGATTGGTCACATTAGTAGGCATTATCCAATAAAGTCAAAGGTACCAAATTGTGAAGTAGACAAAGGAAAAGGAAAAATGAATGTTAAACACATCAGAGATGAGATGAACAAGACATGGAAAAATAAAGATATTTGCAACACATCAAATGGAGTAGGGATCACTTCACCTAATAGGTCAAGTGATCACACCTCATCAAACTATGCAAATAAAAGGTCTATGGGACTAATATTCAAGTGTTATATCATGCATTAGTTCCAAAAGAAGATAGTACTAAAAGGATTTCATTAGCATGTTTAAAGATGCAAGATGTTGTTATAATGTAAAGAAAAATCTTCAAGTTTTTCATGTTGTTGCTGAGTATGAAATGTTTCTTGTATGTATCAAGTGGAAAACTAGTTGATGTCAAGTTGTCAAGACTATCTAATGGATGCTAAACTCATAGTAGCTACTGAGTGATGGAAATATCAATGTATGCCAAGTGATTCTAAAAATGGTTGATGCCAAGCTTATAGCTATGTAAGGACTAAGCATTAAATGCAAGGTTTTTGAAGGGTATATGATCGATATCTACTCATTATTCATCATTTCAAATTTGAGAAAGAGAGAGTAGAGAAAAAGGTGATTCAGAAACCTATTCAAATCATTTGCAAAGATTTTGATAGTGATATCACATCAGTTCTTTGGATTCCACAAGGTATTTATTGCAAGCCAAGCTATGCAGCTTTACTTTACATAAACCCTAGTTTGAAAAATGGTATCTAGTTCAAAAAATGTTGAAGGGAATGAAGTTTTGAACATATAGCTTGTCAGTAATGAAGTAAAGAAACACATATTTAAGGTCATTCTTGGAATAGCTGATAAACAAGATCCTTGTGGCACATTATCCATGATCCCACCAAATGTAATAATGATGCCAGATGTAAGGAGATGTTATAATTTTAAAAGTGGCAGCATTGGGGAATTATAAATTAGACAAGGATATGATACATTATGTGAAAATGGTGTTTTGAAGGAGGAACACAAAATCATTGAGAAAAAGGGTTTAACATGTGCCCTAGATTTTCCTAGTGTATTTAAAATTGAATGGATTATAATTGTTCTTAGCTGAATACATGATGGATCTTTATGGCTAGAGGGTGGACTTATTAAGATCACCAAGAGAATAATTCATAGAGTAATTAGTTATCCAACCCTTGATCAGCCAAAGACAGTTAGAAGTGACTCCAAGGAAGTGATAGAGAAGAACACTGGAGAAGTGTGGAATAAAAGAGGTATGACTATAGATACCATCACTGATCCACTACTTAAATTTGTTGTAAGGGTAATTTCTCATAAATTCTATCAATATAGTAGATTTAATAGTGTACCCCATACTAATGTGGATGTTGGCTATAAGATTGTGAAGAAAGATCATAATTATGATCTAGCAGAGCTATAGTTACAACAACTAATGGAAAATCTTGGAGCTACTAGAAAGACCAAAAGTGCACAATGAAAATTTGGTTCAATTATAGTTTACATATTATTTTATGTGTAGAATAGATTTACCTCTTTTGGTACTATAGGATGGAAGAAAAATAGGTCAATTGTAGTGCAAATAAATGTGGTTATTGAACAGATGGGAAAAAATGTTGAGACATTGATGACAAGCTATTTTAAATATTTTAAGAAATCAATGAAGGAAAGAAAGAGGATACTCACTTCCTTAGTTTAGAAACATTATAATGACATATGTTTCCTTGTCGATGCTAATTACAAATATGTGTAGGCTACCATACCAAGGGTAAGATGGTTAAGGCCACTTGGATATGAGATTAATGTTGATGAAGCTTTAACAACCATCACTGCACTTCTAGTAGAGGAAATTGATAAAACTGCTAAAATCTTTGGAAACTATAAAGTAATGAAATTGAAGATTACCATAGAGTTGAAAACTACCTTCACACTCGAGAAGAAGGATAAGTTTTTTAAGAAGCTTAAGGCTAAATTTGGCGAAGATGTAGATGAGGAAGAGGAAGAAGATGGAAAGGATGAAGAAAAAGAACAAGAACAAACTCAAGCACCTCTTGCATTAACCCAAGGCATTGGAGAAGACAAGGAAGAGGAGGAAACTAAAGGCATCAAGGTAGAAGAAGTCAAGGAAGAACCTAATCCTACTAAGCCAAAGAAGAGAAAGGGTAAGTCACAACTAGTGGCAAGGGCAAAGAAGACTATCAAGTCAAGCCAAGCCAAGCCAAGCGCACCTAACACTAGAGGCACCACACAAGAAACCACACAAAAGGCTAAGGAAAAGACAAACCAAATAGAACAAGGTGGACAATAGCCAAAAAGATAAAGAAGAAAATATGTGGCACAAATAGGTTTAGATTAAGAAACGACAAAATCAGATGAGAATAATCAATTCAAAGTGGTAAGTCACAATCCACTATCTTATCTTGAAATGTATGTAAAAATATTAAAAGTAATGTAGATTTATCTAGTTTGAAAAGTATTGATTTTAATAAACTTGGAAGACAAGAGAAAAATCAAGTGGAAGAGGCTTTATATGCCATGATGTCCAAATTTAAAAACACTCCACTAGAATTTTCCATCACAATACCAAAAAGTTTATATGATATTGTTGAGAAAAAATGACATTAATGTTTAAATTTTGAAAAAAAAATAAGGGAATCAACATTAGCCCAAGTGATGCCTAAATTAACAAAGGGACAAATTGCTAAGGCTGTGAAGAAGTATGTAGCCAAATTTAGACCAAAACATAAGCATTTAGCATTCTTTAGAACAATATTGAAGATGTGGTCAAGAAATCAACCCAAATATGGAAACTTATTTATGGGTTAACCACTATGAAAAAAGGAGAAGTTGACCCCCTAGAAGGTAAGGATGATGATAAGGATGAAGATGACAAAGAAGATGATACAAAGGAAGAAAACATAGTTGGGGAAAGGGATAGAAAAATAAGATGATGACATGAAAACAAATGAGCAACAGCAAGATGAATTGAGTGTGCAAAACACACAAGTGTTGAGTGTCAGTCCTCTCCATGACACAATCAAGTCTACTAAAACTATTCTTGTTAAGGATGTATCTAATCGTTCAGCTCAGAACATCAATCCCTTAACTACAGAAGACTTGAAAATGATATTGGACGAACCCACACTACAAGCTAAGCTATGTGATAATCCAATTTTTTTCAATATAGATGAACTCCAAAAGGTAGTAACTCGTGTTACAAGGGACAAGGTGAATCCAAAAGAACCATCTTTTGTCATCCGTTCAATTACTCAAGTGCAACCTTTGACTCAAAAAACATTATATACAACTACTAAGGTTGACACAAGTATCAAAATTGACACAGTTGAGTAGAAGTAGACTATAGAAGAAGAAACATGGATGACAACAAAGTAAATAGGATAGATAGATTCATTTTTACCTAAAGCACAAGGACAAGGTGCTAGTAATGTCATTGTGATAGACAAGATAAATCTAAAGAGAGTGAGGAAACACCAACAGTGAAGGAACAAGAGGCCATCCAAGCACTAGTAACCCTACCAACATTTGGCACTCCTACATAGACTCTTCAGAAGTTGAGCATAGAAGCTATACCATTGCAAATCTCAGTGCTAGGCTCTCAAGTACTCTTTAAAAGTTGCAAAGGTAATTCATTATGGAGATATCACTCTTGATGAAGAGATTTTTATACCAAAATTTGATTATGATACAATAAAAATAGACAAAATAGGCATATTATAGTAAGCCTTATAGAAGAAAAGGCACCAAGAAATGCTTAGGAGAGAACATAGGTAGAAACAAGCACTCCAAGACATAAAAGACATCTTTTTAGATGTATTCAGCCTGCCAACTCCTGAAGAGACCAAGCCACTACTAGAACAACTCTCAGATATAGTGCAAAAGATCAATAATGAATACATTGATACTAATGCTAAACTCTTAGAGTGGTCTGAAAAGAAGTTCCAAAGTAAGGTAAATGATAAAATATCTAGTGATATAGCACTCACTCAAGTTGCATTGGAAACAAAGGTTGAGGATGTGATGAAGGTACTTGAGAATATATTCTCATTGTACACCAAATTGTGTGACCCTACGCTCTTCACCCAAGAGATCAGACATCATATTTTGAGCCTAGAGAGAAACCTAAACCAATCAAGTACTCAGCTACCTTAGAACCTAGCTCAAAGTGAGAAGCATTTTAATACATTGCTTCAGTCACAAAGTTAATTAGCTATACTAATAGTAGAAGAGCCTAGCATAAGAGCCAAATTGACATGTATACAGGCATCGCTCACCCCCTATATGGAGATACTACATAAGGAGCTAGGTTATGCTGAGACTTTACTGGACAAAGACACCAATATTTCTACTTTAGATGGCCTAGTGCACCTTGTAGCCAAGTTTGCAATCCAAATCAAGTCATTAGATGTTGTATGTGACAATTGGGATACATCTCTCAAAATAATACTAGGAGTCCACAAATCATTTTGGACAAACACACTATACCTGTATAGCCCATTTGACATAAATGTCAAAAAAGGGGGATAATAAACAAAGAGAGAGAGAGAGAGAGAGAGAGAGAGAGAGAGAGAGAGAGAGAGAGAGAGAGAGAGAGAGAGAGAGAGAGAGAGAGAGAGAGAGAGAGAGAGAGATGAGTAAAAGGGGGAGAGATAAACAAAGGGGGAGAAATGAAAAGGGAAAAAAAAAGAAAAAAGAGAGTTATTGATACACCAGTAACTTAGCCAAAACGAAGCATATTAGATGAACGTGTATCAAATATGGTGCATTTGAAGTTAAAGAGTATTAGCAGAGACACACTTACTCAAAAAGGAGCATAGATTTTGGATACATAATAGATATATTAACTCAAGAGAAGTTATCAATTTTGAGGTATATAGGTTATTGCAAAATTTTGAAATTTTGAAGTTTTGTATATAAGCCAAGTCATGGATGTGTTATGCTCAAGAAGATTAAGAGTAATAATGATAGTCAAGTTTTTTCAACACTCATGTCAAATGGCAAAATTGTTTATCTTAGATTGGTTTTCACAATTGAGTGTCAACACACTTAAACCATTTACTTAGTTCATGTCAAACTAGTAATACATGTTGAGAACAACATGTAAATATTTGACCATGCCAAGTTAAAATGAGTGTTGAGTCACTCATGTGCAAATTCACTCAAGTGTTGAGTAGATAGACCATATTGAGTGATTTAGGAATCATGTAAATAATGAATGTCGAGTAGTGCTGGTGTTGAGTCAGAAATAGAAATATAGTGCATGTCGAGCACCAGTGACTTCATATGTCGAGTAACACAATTTTTGACATATTTGTTTGTAATGGCAAAAACAACTATGTAAACCATTTTATGTCAACTTAAGGATAGATTATGATCTTTTGGAGATAAGGAAAAATCTATATGCAAATTTCCTATGTAATTACATGCAGCCAAGTGGATGAATCTTAGCCATAGATTCATACCTAACCTTAAGCCACCAAATTATTCTTAAGGAGGATGAATTCCTAAATTAGAATGAGCTAAGAAGAGAATTTAGAGAGTGAAATGTAGATGTGAACAAGATAGTTTGTAGAGCATTCAAGGTGACTTAGAAGTAAGAGTGAATTGCAAAATGAGTTAGAGAAGAACAAAAGATAGAGAAGGATACAACATTGGTACATCAAATCATGAAGGATCAATTGGACATTGTGTAGAGGTGATCTATTATTAGGCAAACAAGTGCCAATTGTAGGATCTATGCTGAGACATTCTTACAAGTGATTTTAGTTAAATCTCTTAATAGAGTAGTCTTAAGAGGCTGTATGAAATCCTTTAATATGGTGCTTACTTAATTGTAAGTTGAAGTCCTCTAACCAAGCACACTTCTAATAGGGTGTTGAAATCCTCTAACAAGGTGAGATCTAATAGACTTTGTAAGCCTTTAATAGGACATACCTTTCATAGGGTAGACCATGATTCATGGTCAAACCACTATAACCTTAATTGGATACACTTTATCGCTGTAGTAGTGAAGATTTTTGGGTGTCATTCCTACCCCATTTGTACCTTCTCACTTGGAGGGTTTCTAGGTAATCATATCTAGTGTTACGTGTGTGAATGCTTACATATTTTAGATGCATGTTATTTTAGTTTACTTGTTAATTCATGTGATGAATGAATGGTGAAAGTTTCATAAGTTTGAACTATTGATTCACCCCTACCCTCTTAGAAGTTCACCTTTCCTATTTGTAAGTCCAATAGTCTATCCTTCCTTAGTACTTCTTGTCATTTTGTTCCTCCTTTTCATCTCTATCAAGACATCTTGCAATAATATAACCAACTTTGTTATATGTAAAACAAATTATGGAAGTTTACCTTTGTATTTACCTTTTCTTCTTGGTAGCCTTCTTCCCAACTAATGCTTCTAGATCATCAATCTCATCATCTGATTCACTATCAATATTCATAGGCTTACTTCTTGAACTTGTCTTTCTTTTGGATTGATCAAGCGTTAGTGGAGACTTGAAAGAAAATTCAACACTGGATGGCATGTCTACCAATCAAAATATACAAGATCAAGTCATTACAAGGTGCAAACCTTAGTTCAAATTCAGTGAGTCTACCAATTAGACTATCCAAGGTTAGATCATTACGAGGTGTACACCTCAATTATTGTATTAAAAACACTCTAATGGAATAGATAGAAATTGAAATTATTTAGACATTTCTTATCACAATCACTTCAGATATGTCTACTCCAACACCTCTAATTACATTAACAATCTCTTTGATTTAGCTTCAATACTATTGCACAATAATTTACCGCATCATTCTCATGTCATGAAACTTGCCTCTCAAACTCTTAGCTTTACCCCTTAACACATTTTTTACTCCTCCATGAATTTGTGCCAACTTATCCCACATTTTCTTTGTAGTAGTGCAATCCTTCACATCATCAAATTCAAAATAACTTAGGGAAGATTTCAGATCTATCACCATTTCATTGTGCTCCTACTTCTCTTTTATTTTGTTAGTTTTCATGTGTCTAGGAACTTCAATGTATCCATTTCTCAAGTAGTATAGTGTAGAATCCTCAAATTTAAATAGGTGTGATTTCATCAAATCTTGTCACACTAGAAAGTTAATTTTATTTAGCTTGGGTACCCCTCTCTTGTACATCTTGACCTTTAGCTTTAAGTACCTTCAAACTTTCCTTACAAACACCAAAGCTCTTATACCAATAATTGGAATTATTAGAATAATTATTGCGAGTATGGGGGTTGGAGGGGTGGGGATCTTCATGTCTAGATGTACCAATTCAACTTTCAACAACTTCAAACAACTTATTCAAACTAATAAATCCACTCAGCCAATATAACAATTCATTATTAATCAAACTTATTCGTCCAAAACTTAGCTTTATTTTTAGTATATATTGAATAATAAAAACATATAATACTAAATAGTATGAAACATGAAAGCAATGTTCAAACATTTATAACACCAAGATTTAACATGGAAACCCAATTTGGGAAAAACTATCAAGTAAGATGCTACCACTTTTCACTCTTCTTAAGTGAGCTTTGGTAAGAGCCGACCCTGTTAAATGTTACAAAACACATTGTTAGGAGTGACCCTATTAAATGATTTAATCACCTTGTAAAGAATGGACATGTTAAAGGACTTTAGAATATTCCATAAGAATCTCAACTCTATTAAAAGAATTATAATATGACTATTAGGTCAACCTTGATTAAAGGATTAAATTGCCATAATGGTTGGAGTAACAACTAGGTTTATGTGATAAAATACAACTCACTTTGTAAATTCAAATCTCCATTCAACTCATTCCTAGTTCATTGACTGGCCTTCATCACATTCTCTATCTCTGATCTTCTTCAAAACTCTTCAAACAATCACTCTACCATGAACCTCTCACTTTTCCTTAGTAATTTCTTTTCTTTTCTTATTCTCAAGAAATTCTCTAGTCCAAGCTTGAACCAACTCATAAAAAAATTCTCAAGCCTACTTAAATAGGTATTATTGATCCTCTACCAACCAAACATAACTATAGATCTTAGGATTTGATTAGATTTGTTGAATTTGTCTATCATTTTGTCCTTCTTCTTCTTTCTTGAAATCTTCATCATAGATTGCTTAAAAAACTCAATTCATGCACATTAAATATTCTAGCTCATAAATCCTTATATTTTACTCATTTTGATCAATTCAAAAATTCAACTCTATTAGCCTCAAATCTTAACTCTTTTACAAATTGTTAATTTGCTAACACTTAGTCATCGCTTTATTCTTTAGCTCGATCATCACTAGGTAGCTTGGTCTCTATTGATCATTCTCACTTGGCTTACACTAACTCACTTGGCTTTCTCTTAGCTTAGTTGCTACATTATTTTTCTTCTCACTTTTCTTAGCCATTACCCTCACTTGACTAATAATGTTATGCTAGGCCATAATTTAAGTTCCTTAATCTTCTGCTCCAATTATTTCAATATGCACTATAAGATCTATTTTCTTTGATATTTTCCTTCGAGTATGTTATTTCAAGAAAATGGAGATTTAGAGGGAGTTTGACACTTCTTAAAAGGAAATATTGGATGATTAGATGGGAAGATTGATATTTAGAGGGAGATTGAAAATCCATTTTGGTTGCTGCATGATTTTAATGAACCTAACCCTTGTGTACATGATGAAGGAGTGATGACTTTAAAGTTATTATCACTTGCATCTCTAGATGTTATTGGAAGGTGACAATCATCCAATAGCTTAATCTTCTATTGTGATAAACATCTTATGATGTCATAAATAGATCATATTAGAATATAAATTACATGGTGGATTAAGTTCCTTAAATAGACAATGACCTTCTATTGTTATAGACATTTTATGATGTCTAAAATATATCACAATAGATAATATATTCTATGGTAGATTAAGTTCCTTAAATAGAGCATGAGTATTCATATGATAAACATTATTGATAATGTGTGGCACATATCTTATGGAAATTTTGAGTACTTGGTGAATAACTTACAAATTGACACTCAGGAGGCCACTACTCCAAGAGTACTTGGTGAATATCATGTGACTTGAAATTCAAAAGGCCATTACTCTAGATATCATAAATGATATCAAAATGGTTAATATCTTATAATCTTGAAGATATTCTTATATTACATTGAGGTAATATTTAGGCATATGTTTATCCTCCCTAGCTAAGATGGAGTGTTCATGTTTGATATCTTTAGTGGGATAACCTATGAGACTAAACTATTGAAAAGTATGTGTGTGTGTGTGTGTGTGTGTGCGTGTGCGCGCACGCGTGTGTGCATGCATAGGTGTGCATTCATATAACTATTGTTGGAAATATAGAAGGAGTAATTAAGAGGGGGGGTGAATCAGTTACCACTAAAATAATTTCTAGATCCCTTAGGTGTCAACAATAAAAGTTAGACTGATTAAATTGATTATTGTTGTAGCTCAGTAAATCAACAAAAATTGTTGTAACTTGGTAAATGCAAAATGTGTGTTACTTTAGCAGATCTAATACTATCAATAATTATCTTGCAAACATGAGAAAAAAGAAATGAACACATGAGAAACTAGATTTTAACGTGGAAACCCAATATGGGAAAAACTACCAATCTAACTAGTTACTATTTTTCACTCTTCTGAAGTGAGCCCTATGAAGAGCCAACCTAGTTAAAGGTTACAAAACACATTGTTACATGTGACCTTGTTAGAGGATTTAATCACCCTATTAGGAGTGGCCTTGTGAGAGGTCTTAAAAAAAATTCAATGGAATTGCCACCTTAGAGGATTTACAACTAGTTATTAAACCAACTCTATTAAGAGATTTTAGATCACTACTATAATGGTTAGAGAGTAACAATGAAATAACCTGATTGTGATGCAACTAAATTTCTGAATCCAGATCTTTGTTCTACTTAAACTTGATTCTTCTTGATCAAATATTACTTTTTTGCTCCACAAGGATATCTACTTATCTTTCAAGTTTGCTTCCACTCTTTTCCTTTTCAATTCAATCAACACACTTGCGTACACACTTAAAAATCACAACTTCACCTTATATTTATATCATCTAGATTGTCAAATTAGCTTAAGACAAATTAGAATGACCAATAATCATTACCATAGTTGGCTAAAAACAATACTTAAAGTAGTTAATCTTCATATGTCAAAATAAAAAAATCCTTCATTGGCTGACCTAGGTTAGTAAACATTGGTTCTGAGATGATTTCTTATGTTAACCAATAGAGGCTTGGTTAACATTGTGAACTTGCTAAAATCCTTTTGTAACTGAGTGAACTTAGTTAACACTAACTTTATCCAACTTTCCTTCATTAACCAAGTGAACTCAGTTAACACTCTTTTCTGCCAACATTTCCTTCAATGCTTGAGTGAGCTTGATAGACACTATTTTTGTAAAATAAACTTCAGGAACACTCAATAGACAAGGAAAATTGACTTGCTAACCAAGTGAGCTTGGTAAGCACTAACTGTCAATTGATATTCCATTTTTGTAACATCAAAAACAACACATAATTAAATAGTTGTATCCAACAATCTCCCTCTTTGGCATTGATGGCAACACAACATGTCATAGCACAATGAAATTTGGGATTAAGACTTTTTCTAATAGAAAGTTTCTCCCACTTAGATTTTACACTAAAAAATTCTCCTTCATGTAGTAATCTCCCTCTATGAAGGAATTACATAACTTCTCCCTCTTGAAATGACAAAATAAATTTCAAAAAGGTATGACAATATACTTCTCCCTCTTTGAAAACACATGGCAAAGACAACACATACTAAACTAGTAGCAATGTACCTTGAATACTGATTCATATGCAATATTCCCTTGACTATGTTGCATCAACTGATTGATCTTCAACTTGCTTCTTATTGATGCATCACTAAAACTTCATTTAGTGAGCTTTAGATAGGGGAATGATCCCTAACTTACCTCGTAGATATAAGAATGGCTCCTTAGGTAAATATGTCTACAATTTTTTCTTTTGTATGGACATATTCCAATCTAATTTCTTTTTCCTGCACCAATTCTCTGACAAAGTGATATTTTATGGCAATGTGCTTTGTTTTGGAATGCATCACTAGGTTCTTTGATATGTTAATTGTGTTGGTGTTATCACAATACATGACAACTAGTTCTTTGATTTCAACCTTTATACCTTCTAGTAATTGTTTGAACCAAAAACATATTCTACTTCTGTTGTGGATTAGGATGTGCATTTTTGCTTCTTGCTTGTCCAAGATACCAATCTTTTACCAAGAAAGAAAGCTACACCACTAGTACCTTTTCTGTCATCAAGATTTCCTACCCAATCAACATTGGTAAACACTTTTAGATCAAGATTTCCTCCAAGTTTGTACCATAACCCATAGTCTTCAATACCTTTCAGATATCTTAGGATTCTTTTGATTGCCATCATGTGGTTTTCTTTAGGTTTTTCCAAGACTCTTGCCACTATTCCAACCGCTAAGGCAATATCATTTCTTGTATGAACAACATATTGTAATTTCCCAATCATTGATTTGTATAAGGTCTGATCTACCTCTTTGGAGTCATCATCTTTGGTGAGCTTTAGTCTAGTATAGATGGGGGTTCCTACTGGTTTTGAATCTTCCATTCCAAACTTCTTGAGTATCTCTTTGATATACTTAGATTGAGTAATATAGCTAATATTTTTGTTCTATTCTATTTGCAATCCAACAAAGAATTTCATCTCACAAAACATGGACATTTCAAACTCTTCTTTCATTTTTTCTAAAAATTCTTTGAATAGGTCATCATTCCCTATAAATAAAGTATCATCCACAAATATCTCTACCAACACAATCTTGTTATCTCATCCTTCCTTGATGTATAGACTATTGTTATCATTTGTTCTCTGAAAACCAATTTGTATTAGGTCATTATGTAACCTTTCATACCATGCTCTAGGATTTTTTTTGAGACCATACAAAGCTTTGTGTAATTTACAAACTACGTCCCTTTTCTCTAGATCAACAAAACCTTTTGGTTGTTCAATGTAGACTTCTTCATCAAGAATTCCATTTAGGAATGTAGATTTAACATCCATTTGATATACTTTGAATCCTTTGTGTGCTGCATATGCAAGTAAGGTACTAACACTTTTCAATCTTGCAATAGGGGAATTTTTTTTACCATAATCAATACCTTCTTCTTGAGAGTAGCCTTTACATACTAGTCTTGCTTTGTTTCTTGATACTTTACCATCTTTGTTTAACTTATTCTTGAATACCCATTTTGTTCCAATCACATTTTTATCTTTAGGCCTAGGTACAAAGGTCCAAGTTTTGTTCTTTTCTATTTTTTCTATTTCTTCATTCATAGCCTCAATCCAACTTTCATTTTCCAATGTATCTTTAACACTTATAGGTTCAAATTCAACAAGTAGACATGTACCTTTTAACTTAATTCTTGTATTGCCTTCTGATTTATCTCGAATAATCTGATTAGGTGTATGATGCCTTCTGACATACTTGGACAATACAGGTCCTTTTCCTTTTGAATGATTTACATTGTCTTCCTTTTGAATTTCAACTTGAGACTTGGGTGGTCCAGTCTATGGCTTGGGTCCTTTAGACTTGGTAGATGTTAACTTAGTAGCTTCAAAATGTAACTTGGGTCCCTGTGGCTCGGTTTGCACTTCTTGCAACTTGGTAAATGTAGTAGGCTCAGGAGATGAAGTCTCCTTATTATCACATATGCTTGGGAATGTATCATATTCAAAGTAGACAAATCTTCTATAGTCTTATAGTTCTTTCTTGCTTTTCTCTTTTGCCTTTTCTACAAACTCATCAATTCTCACGTGTGAACTTTCTATGATTTTGTGAGTAGACAAATTCAAACATTTATATGCTTTGCTTTTGCAGGTGCATCCTTGAAATATACCTTCATCACCTTTTACATCAAACTTTCCTTTTCTATATCCTTTCAAGATATAACATTTACTTCCAAATACTTTTAGGTAACTTACATTGGGTTTGTAACCATACTATAGCTCATAAGGAGTCTTGTTTGAATCCTTCTTCAACTAAACTCGGTTCAAAGTATGAACTACAATGCTAATAGCTTCCTTCTAGTATTTGATAGTAACATTCTTCTCAATCATTAGAGTCCTTGCACAATCCATGATGGATCTATTTCTCCTTTTAGCTATCCCATTTTTCTCAGGAGTACCAAGGGCTAATACTTGTCTTTTGATTCTTGTTTCAATGTAGAAATTATTGAATTCATTGGAGATGAATTCACCACCTCTGTCTAATCCTAAGAATTTCAATATTTTCTCTATCTCCTTCTCTACTATTTCTAGATACCACTTGAATTTCTCAAATTCTTCTAACTTTTCTCTTAGATACATAACAATAATCATTCTAGAGTAGTCATCAACAAAAAGAATAAAGAATTTTTCTCCACTATAATTTTGTATACCAATTGGTCCACATAGATTAGTATGCACAATCTCCAAGATATCTTCAAATTGATAGTTTTTTCTTTTAAAACTATTCTTCCCCATTTTGCCAATTCTACAGTTCTTGCATAAACCAACATCTGGTTTCTTCAAACTAGGAACACCTCTTACTTTTTTGAATTTCTTATTTTGACCATATTCTCAAAGTTCACATGACATAGCCTTCTATGCCATAACCAACTTTCTTCTACTTGAGCAATAAGACATGAGCAATCACCAAGATCAAGATAAAATAAGTTACCTTTTGTTTGTTTGCTTGATCCAATTAGATTCCCTTTGCTATCTAGCAGTCTTGCCTTGCCATGCATGAATTCTACCTTGAATCCAATGTTGATTAGCTATACCACACTCAACAGATTATGTTTTAGTCCTTCAACCCAATAAGCATTGTCACATACAAGTTCATTGGTTAATGAGATATGGCTTTTTCCTTTGATGCAACAAGGTTCATTGTTTCTAAATCTTACACTAACTCCATCATAATTGTTGGTGTAAATAAGTATTTACTTATTACACTTACTTAAGTTTACTTAGGTTAATGCATTATTTAATTATTTTTCATTATTTTATTATTTTTATTTGTGAGACACTTAGGAGTTTGCACACCTTTTGTGTTGTCATGTTGACAACACAGGAGTACCAAATCTATTTTAGCACATGGTGTCTACAATATTGTTTTTCATGTCACACTCTTGTAGGCTTATCCTCTCATCACCGCACTTACTTCCATGCTTAATGGAGGATAACCCATATCTAGTGGACATGTGCTTGGTTGTATGACACATCATGATGCTAACTTCTATGCATTCTAGAAGCTCGCCTGAGGCCTTTATATTCAGGCACTCCTACTGTACTCTAATAAACCAATTATTGAATACATTGTTATTCTTATCATACTCTCTCTCTTTGGTCTACTGTGTGCCTGTGTTTGAGTTCTTAGTTCCTAGGTGAATTTTTCCCTTAGAAAAATTCTTACATGGTATCAGAGCAACTTGGAGAGTTTCTCATCACAAGCCATTTGAGTACTCTTGCTTGCTTCATCACCTCAGCTTGAATCTAGAGTGCTGCAAAAATTGGGAGTCTCTAGCATCAGATTTGACCTTTCCATTGTGTTCGGAACACTGAACTGGTGAAAATTGACTATAAGCACGCTTACCTTGGCCCAAAGTCGACCGCAAGGCAATTTTTTTTGCAAATAAGAACCCAGAGGCCCCAATTTGCAGTATGGGTATGATCTTTTTTGCAGATCTAATTAATTAATTTTGGATCAAAAAATTTTCATATCTCTGCATTTATTTTCCCTTAGTTATTTGCAAAAATTCAAAGAAATTTGTTTTTAGGAGACTCGGGCTGTGACATCTCAGATTTACCAATTTGGAGAGTATATTGTGTTGCAAGATATTTTATTGTTTCATAGGGTATACATTTTATACTGCGGGCAACATCTTGAATAATCTACGAGCATCCTCAAAAAATCTCGCCACACTAAGTTAAGCCAAATTTCTGCCAAATTTGGCGACAACATTTCGCAACTGACATTGCCCAGCCCTGCCTCGACCCCAGCGGGCCCTCTCATTTTTAAAACACTACGACATATTTGTTTTAAAGAGCACAAAGCGCTAACCCACTGTCAATGTGGGATAATTTCCACTCTATTTTTGCATCGCAGGCAGTGCAGTCCTACAACGCCCAGTCCTTTCGGCACCTCCTCTTTTTTGGCATCATTTGTGAAGATTCTAGGCTATTGAAAATTTTTTTCAGCCACGTTGGAACTCCCACCCAACAAAAGAGAAACCCTCCACGCGGCCACGTTTGCACAGTGCAACGGACTAGTAATATCTTGACACATGTCCATAATAGACACGCAAGACTTTGCCATGTCCAATCTAAAATTGCCACATCCTGTGGATAGCCAAACTATTCTACCATGTCAGCAGCGTACAGAGTTGCCACGTATCTTCTGACCATATAGTACAAACATTTGTGTCATCCACTACGTCATCAAAGGGTAGAATTTTTTGCTGACATCACATTTTCACTAAGTGAAAATTGACGGCCATTTGACCGTCATTTCCAGGCAATTTAGAACTATGTTGATAGTCGTTTGACTGTCAAATTTAGACTTGCAGTTTCTCCTCCAGACCCCTCTCTAGATTACATTTCATTTCAGCAGCCTGACTTTGCGAGCCCATATCTTGCACATCCGAACTCTGATTCTAGTGCAATTTTTTTTGAAATTAGGTAAAATTTTCTAAATTTTCTAGTGGTTGTGTTGTTTTCTAGTTTTGGTGCACAAATTTCATAGAAATTGCATTTTTTAGCAACTGTACTTACATAATCCTGCATTTTACAAGTTCAGAAGCTCTGTATGGGCACATCTAGTCACTTTTTCAAGTTCTATTTTTTTTGGAAGTATGTATTTTTTGTCTACTTTTTAGATCTAGAGTCAAATTATGGGTTGTGTGGACCAATTTATCACTTTTAGAATTAGGCCTTCTTTGGCATTATAAACCTTTGATTCTTTTTATAAATGTTGTAAATCTAAGCTACAGTGCTTAAGTGATAGATTTCAGCTTCATAAGGCAGTTGTAAAATCAAAATTAGCAAGTCCACTTTGTTCATTTTGACAAGTGGCCATTGTAAACGCACTACTTATAAAGTGCCAAAAGCATCTTTTTTTGGGGGGGTCTTTTGATTGAGTGAAAAGGGAGGTGTGTATTGTGTTTCTTGTGTCTCTCTATTGTGCTCTTTTCATTTATGCATCATGGGTTTTAAATGTCCTCCTCTAACTTCACGCAACTATTCTACATGGAAAGATATTGCATGGAGTAGATTAATGGAAAAAGGATATAGTCTATATGTTGATGGTACAATTACCAAACCTACTAATGCTAAAGAACTCATTGATTGGCAAAGACAAGACCGACAATCTTTAGGTGTGATTAGGAGTAGTGTACATGGGGATCTTCTCTTTCACATTAAAAATTGTTCAGAATCTAAGGAATCTTGGGATAAACTTGAACAATTGTATGGTAAAGTGGATGAAGAAAATGGATTTCAGATTGAGGACAATCTACTTCTCTTGGATCCTAAGAATTATGACACAATTCAGGATTATATCATCAAATTCAATGAGTATAGGGCACTTCTCAAAGATTATGGAAATCCCATAAAAGATGACAGGTTGATTCATCACATCCTGAAGAGGCTACCTTCTGAGTACGCCAACTTTGTTTCAAGTTTTAATACTCACAAGTTAACCATGGGATCTGCTTACCAGAAGCCTTCTTTTGATGGATTTGCAGACATGTTGATTGTTGAACAATCTCACTTGGTGGATTTTGGACTTCTCAAGTCATCTAAGACCAAAGTCTTAGTGGCTAGTGATGATCACAAATCTAGACAAGGGGAAAAAAGCAATAGCAAGAAGAAGCAGTGGAAGCAGAAAACACAATCCTCCTCTCAACAAGGCAATTCTTCTTCAAACAATAAAGGAAGTAATGAAAAGAAGGACAAACTCTTTTGTGCATACTACAAAAAGCCAAATCATGATGAACATCATTGCAAGACAAAAAGAATCGATGAGTTAGAAAATCTACTCAAGAAGAACAAGATTCAAGTGCCAGGTACTTCTAAGGATTCAACTCCAACCTCTTTGAAGGGTAAAGGTCAAGCACTTATGGCAAACACAAGTTCTTCTTTGAAATGGATAATTAACTCCGATGCCTCTTACCACATGGGTTCTTCAAGGCAAGACTTTTCTTCATTGAAGCAATCAAAGGTACCACACATCTTTGTGAGAGATGATGCTAAGATGGAAGTTGAAGGGAAAGGACATGTAGAAATGGAAGATGGGGAATTCAAATATGTTCTCTACATTCCAATTCTAAGTTCCAATCTACTATTAGTTTACCAAATCACTCACCTTGGAAATGGTCATAAGGTTGAGTTCCTTCCCGATTCAGTGATGGTGCAAAGTCTCAAAGATGATTCATTGGTAGTAGTGGGGAAAGTCAATGATGACAAGAGGCTTTATTCTTTCTCCCACTTTGTGCCTAAGAGTCCTTCCCAAGCCTTGTTAACTCAGTCTACTTCAAACAACTTATGGCATGAGTGGTTTGGTCACCTTGACTTCCACTCTCTTCAACAACTTTGCTCAAAATGCATGGTCAAAGGTCTACCTAATATCAACTTTTCTAAGGGAGAGTGTTCATCTTGTTTAGTGGACATGAATCTCAAGGAGAAATATGATAAAGGGAAGTCTTCTCGAGCTCCAGTTATTCTTCAAATAGTTCACATGGTATTAGTAGGACCCTTTGCAGTGACTTCAATCAGCCAAGGCCGCTACATACTCACATTTGTTGATGACTTTTCAAGATTCACTTGGGTCTTCTTCCTTCATCATAATAATGAAGTAGTTCATAAGCTTCAATAATTCAAGGCTCATGTTGAACACAACTCAAGGAAAGCCATAAAAGTATTAAGGGTGGAAAATGAGAATAGACATGTTGATAGAAGACTTAAGAACTTTTGCAGAATTGAGGGAATTGATCTTCAGAACTCACCAACATTCAGTCCACACAAGATAGATGTTACAGCTATGGGGATTAGGACTCTCAATACCATGGCAAGTTGCATGATAAAGGCCAAGTCTCTTGATCCTACACTTGAAGTTGAAGCCAGTAGTAGTGCTACTGACATACTTAACAGGTCTCCTCATCCAGCCTTAGATGGCAAGACTCCTTTTGAGGCATGTTGCGGCAAAAAACCAGTTGTGAGTCACCTTAGAGTCTTTGGTTGTCTAGCATGGGCAAACCTTTCTTCCAAGAGTTGCAAGGCACCAACACTTAGGCCTTGTACCTTTATCGGTTATGAAGACAATGCAAAGGCTTATAGACTTATGGATCTAGAGACTCATGAGATTTTTGTGGAGAAGGATGTTCACTTTGAGGAAAGTTCACCAAGCTTATGCTCTACTCCTCTCCACACTTCATACACAGTGGAAACTGATAGTGACGCCAGCGATAGTGCTTCAACAAGTTCAAACATGTGGGGTTCTATCGATAGTTGCAGTGAGAGGTCACATCAATCCGGTCCACATGCTTACATTGCCATAGTGAAAGGTCCATCTCAGTATAGTACATCTCATCTTCTAGCTCCAGCTTCACTTGACTTGGGAAATAGACTTAAGGACTTACATCTTCTCATTGATGATGATTCTTCTATAGTTGTTGTGAGGGCTCACTCTGACCCTCATGTCCATTCTCTACATGATCAATCTTCACAAGTTGGCATGATTATGGATCCTTATGAACAACAATTAGTGGAGGTCTCTTTGTTAGTTGATGAGATAGATGGTTCAGTGGAACAGGTTCAACAGACATCCTTGCCAAATCTGCATTCATTCTTTTCAACATAGTTGGAAGGGGTGAACTTCAGCATCAGTCCAGGGATACTTGAGCAGGTTTCAAGGCCACCATACATCTTCAAGACTATACCTTTGTAATTGTTTCTTCCTAAGAGGAGGAACACCTTTGCACATTCTTGGACCATCTTCTTCATTGGAGTAGCTTTCACTTGTTGGCATTCTTCTTTTGGGGGGGAACCTATTCTGTCTCTCTTCCTTCTCTCATTCTCTTATGTATATACTAGATGTATGTCATAATGGGGGGGTCTTGATTACTCCATCCATCAATGCATCCTTATTTATCTCTCTTTTTGGGGGAGGGTTTTTCCCATGAGGTTTTCCCTCTTTCCCCGTTTTATGGGAGATTGCATTTTCACTATGTACATGGGTACCTAATATGGCCTAGTAGCTGAGACCCATTATGCATCTTCATCCTAGTTTGTAAGCTTAAGGGCATTCCCCTAAGTTGCACTTAAGGGGGGGTGTTGGTGTAAATAAGTATTTAGTTATTACACTTACTTAACTTTACCTAGGTTAATGCATTATTTTATTATTTTTATTTGTGAGACACTTAGGAGATTGCACACCTTTGTGTTGTCATGTTGACAACACAGGAGTATGCAACTCTATTTTAGCACATGGTGTCTACAACACTATTTTGCATGTCACACCCTTGTAGGCTTATCCTCTCATCATTGCACTTACTTTCATGCTTAATGGAGGATAACCCATATCTGGTGGACATGTACTTGGTTGTATGACACATCATAATGCTAACTTCTATGCATTCTAGAAGCTCTCCTGAGGCCTTTATATTCAAGCACTCCTAGTGTACTCTAATGAACCAGTTATTGAATACATTGTAATTCTAATCATACTCTCTTTCTTTGGTCTACTGTGTGCTTGTGTTTGAGTTCTTCATTCTTGGGTGAATTTTTCCCTTAGGAAAATTCTTACAATAATGTTCAAAATGTTCAAACTTTGTTTTGTCTCCAATCATATGATGTGAACATCTACTATCTATGATATATGTATCATTTTTACTAATATGAGAGATAAGTGCCATCTTATATCTTTCATCATTAGACTCATCTTTTATAGTAATGTACACTATTTCATCCTCACTGTTATTAGAATCCTTAGCCATAAAACAAGTTTTCTTACTTTTGTCTTTCTATGATTTGTGACTTTTGAAATTTGTTTTGCCTTTGTACTTGTGGCTCTTCTTCTCATCCTTACTATCTTTTTTTTGGCACTTGGCAGCAATATGACCAATTTCTTCACATGAAAAATAGATTAAGGAAACTTTAACTTTGTATTTTCCTCTGCTTCTAGAATATTTCTTTGGAAGTATAGCTTCAACAACTTCAAGATCACTATCTGAGATTTCCTCAATTTTTTCTTCATTGTCTAACTAATTGTCCTTTATCTTCTTTTCTTTTTCTTCGAGTGAAAGTTTGACCTCAAATGCAAACTCAATATTTTGAGAAGATGGAATATAATTTTCAAAGTTGTCTAGCTCAAAAGTTTTCAATCTTCCTACTAGGGCATCCAAACCTAACTTGCTATTTGAATCAAATCTCACTTCTTGAATAGCAGATACTCTGGTTGCATAGATGGGAAGCAAAGTTTTAAGAATTTTACTTACAATAGTTTCTTCCTTGATCTCTCCTCTAGATGCTCTAATTTCACTGACACTAGCTTTGATTATTTCCACATATTTGGCAGCATTTTCATCTTCTTTCATCCTCATCTAATCAAATTGTCCTCTAAGGCTTTCTGCTTTGGCTCTCCTTACATTGTGATCACCACCATAGATATCCTTGAGTTTTTTCCACATTTCAAAAGTATTTTTATAGTCTTTGACCTCATCAAATTATTCATAGCTGAGAGTAGATGCAATGTCAATCATCATGATGTTATGATTCTTTTTCTCAACAAGATCTTCATCAAATAATGTACCAATAGGAGTTTTGTATTCTGCGTTAAGGTATTTGCAACCTAAATCACTGATGGTAGATAGATTAAGCCTCATGAATCCTTTCCATGCTAAAAGTTATCTCTATTTAGCTTAGGGATTTCTCTCTTGTAAGACATCCTAATCTTTTGCTTAGGTCCTAGAAACCTTCCTACAAGCACCAAAAGCTCTGATACCAATTGTTGGAAATATAGGAGTAACTAAGAGGGGGGGGGGTGAATCAGTTACCACTAAAATAATTCTCAGATCCCTTAGATGTCAACAATAAAAGTTAGACTGATAAAACTAATTACTACTATAGCTCAGTAAACAAACATAAATTTTTGTAACTACGTAAATGTAAAATGTGTGTTACTTTAGCAAATCTAATACTATTAGTAATTATCTTGCAAATATGAGAGAAAAGAAATGAACACATGAGATGCTAGATTTTAACATGGAAACCCAATATGAGAAAAACCACCAATGTAACTAGTTACTAGTTTTCACTCTTCTGAAGTGAGCCCTGTTAAGAACCAACTTGGTTAAAGGTTACAAAACACACTATTAGGTGTGACCTTGTTAGAGGATTTAATCAGGATTTAATCACCCTATTAGGAGTGGCTTTGTGAGAGGTCTTAAAAATAATTCAATGGAATTGCCACCTTGTTAGAGGATTTACAACTAGTTGTTAAACCAACTTTATTAAGAGATTTTAGATCACTGCTACAATGGTTAGAGAGTAACAATGAAATGACCTGATTGTGATGCAACTAAATTTTTGAATCTAGATCTCTGTTCTACTTAAACCTGATCCTTCCTGATTGAATGTTACTTTTTTAGCTCCACAAGGATATCTGGTTATCCTTCAAGTTCACTTCCACTTTTCTCCTTTTCAATTCAATCAACACATTTGCATACACACTTGAAAATCACAACTTGACCTTATATTTATATCATCCAGATTGTTAACACTGGCTAAAATCCTTTGGTAACTGAGTGAACTCGGTTAGCACTAACTCTGCCCAACTTTCCTTTGTTAACCAAGTGAACTCAGATAACACTCTCTTCTACCAACATTTCCTTCGATGCCCAAGTGAGCTTGATAGACATTGTTTTTGTAAAGTAAACTTCGAGAATGCTCGGTAGACAAGGAAAACTGACTTGCTGACCAAGTGATCTTGGTAAGCACTAATTGTCAACTAATATGACAATTGTGTAACATCAAAGATAACATGTAATTAAACAATTTTATCCAAAAATGATGATTAAACTTTTTATTATATTAATGAATAGGTATGCCCTACTAGGACTCAACATTGAAGCCCTAATTTTAAGTATCATTCTAAAAGTTTAGTCTTATTAGCTCATTTAATACACATGTACCCAATTGTCCTTATGAGAACTAAGAGGTGTTTAATATTTATAACACTTTTCATTCAATATATCCATGTATCTTATGAAGATAAATTTCCATTTCCAGTCAATCTTTGAAGTTTTATTTTGAGCAATGTTCAATTCTACATTTTTGCTAAAGTGTCAAATAGTGATAGGAAGCCTAGTTTGCAATTGAATATCATGCACCCAATTATTTTTCATGGAATGTCACATTGGGAGTGTTTACTACATATATCAAAGAACCTATGTTTCAGATTTCAAGTCATTTCAACACGTTTTGACTACATTTTGGATCCCTTAAAGTCTTTTGTTTATTGTTGTCATGCTAATGTAAATTGTTTAGAATTCTAGGAGGTCTTGTTTGACTAGTTGTAACTTTGAATCAATTGATCAAAATGAGAAAATTAATTTTAAATTACATTATAGGGGTTAGAGACTTGTTATATTTTAGATTTGAGCTTACGATGAATCTATTTATTCAGTTTTCAAACACAATTCCAAATGCAATTTCTAAAGTTTTATTGGTGTCTTAAAGTACATATTGATTGGTACACCTATTAAAGATGTTATAATTTTGAATCCATTATAGTGAGATCTAATGGATTATACCATTATGTTCTACTCTAAAAATTCTTTAAGTGTGCCAGTTTGCATGTCTTCATGAATTTGTTTGCACACTTTCCCAGGTACATTCCATTTGCAAAAATTGATATTCTACTAGTATTCCCAGTCCTACAAATCTAAGTAACCCACTTTGACCACTTACCAAATGTGCCTAGTTATTCATCATGAGCCTAAATCACAGATTTATACACTCCTCATAACAATGAACTAGTGCCCCAATTTTTGTGGCTCCAAGTGTTAGTTTGGCCTACTTTCAAAGCCAAAACTAAATGTGATTTATGGTTTTCTAACATGTTTTCTTGCAAGCAGTTCCAAGAGGGCAACCTTGACGATCAATATATTTTGACCCAATTGTCATCATGGAACAAGATCTAATAGGATAATTAAATGAAGAACAAAGAACAAGTATGCAAGGTTTTAGAACTCAGTTAGGTGTTTTAGTCAATTTTTAAAGCTGGTTAGAGGATCTCTTGGCAAGAAAATCATGGTGTGCATGAGCATCTAGTAAATTGATTTTTAATTGATCAATTGACAATGAATTTTAATCCAATTCAAATCCAATCATTTCATAAGATTGGTTGATTAGTTAGAGGGATCAGATGTTTCAATTCAAGTTTTTTCTAGCTAGATTCATTTTGGGATCTTACTGAATTCAACAAACTGATAGGACATTGGGGATTTGAAATGTCCAAAAGATGCTATAAACTTTTCAAATTGTTAGAGTTCATGATCAAAAAATGAGAACAAATGGGTGTGTTAATGTGTCCATATGATGAACATTATAATGGGGTTTTGAATATATGTTTTCTTAGAAGATTTGTAATGAAAATGCATTGAAATTTGAGAGTCCAAACAAGAAATTTTAAAGATGGAACCTTTTCTCAAAGTATGGAATCTAGAGTCCAAGATGTTAAATATCTTGTAAAGTTTTTTTTAATGCTTGGTGAGTGAATATATATGAAAGATATGGAGACTTCAATGAGCCACACGTAGCTTTTGAAGTTGATTATTACACAAATTTTTGTAATCCTCAATACATTTGATGGATTTCATAAAGCTTAACAACCACAATAGTTATATAGAGTTTGAGATTTGAGGTATCGAGAGGGGTTGTGTCAATGCCATAGATATCTTGCACAAGCAAGAAGGCTGGTTCCAAGAGACAATAAGGGAGATAAATTTCATAAAGCCCATTGTGAAAGGATTCGTACTTCATAACTTGCGCATACAGTGACATTTAGATGTGATGAATGAGCCAAGGGTTAGTTGGAGGAATAAAGACATTTCAAAAAAAATGTTTAAATGCTTCTTTTGTCATCAAATTTCTCCCATCCATTAAAAATATATGAGTATGGTGGATGACTCATATTTCTACTAAGAGTTTCAAATGGAGAGTGGCAAGCAGGTTCATGTTTGGCATTTTTTACTAACCACACCCAAAAACTTCATCACGTGTTATGCAGTGGAGGCAAAGAGTTTCTTTTTTATGATGATGATATAATGCAATCTTCTTACCTTAATTTCATGGTGTCAGTTTTCTTTTGTGCTATATTATTATTCAACCTAAAATTGATGAAGATGGAATGTTGGTTGAAAAAGGAGTAGAGCACCAAGCATGATGATTGTTATAACAACCACAAAGAAAGAGAGTTAGTCAAAATGAAATGGTAGAGGAAGATGGAAGTCATGTTGGGCATATGGTGTAGGAAAATTTATGTTTTTAGTCCCACATTAGGAAATGGTATGTATTTCCTTTGTTTAAATATAATTCCACACTACTACATATTGTCTTAAATGACACCCATTTTAAAAGGCAAGACTTGGATGCATGATGGAACCCATTGACCAATCTAGGTTGGAGGGAAATTTTGAATGACAATGAAAACCAAGGGTGATCACATGGATCCAAGTGGCCTAGTTTGATAGTGACATGTGGCAGAGATTTTTGGGCTTGGTACGCAAAATGAAGTAGTGACATGGTGGTCCTAGAATTGACGCTCTAGATTGCACCATGTGGCATAATCCAACAACAGGTGTTTCCTTGCATTATGAAGATGCATGAAAGTTAGGTGTTTCCCTACATTATGAAGATACATGAAAGTTAAAGAATACAGGAAAGTGCCTTACTACCACGTGGCAGTGGGCTGAGTCAATGGTGACATGGCACAATGACCATGCATAGGAGAGCCAATAAAATAGTGATGCATGGCAATGTCTAGATAATAGGTGGTAAATTAGTAGGGGTGTCACATGGCACCTAGGTATCAAATGACACTACAAAACCCAACCAATGGTGAGGTGACACATGGCACAAAAAGTCAAATAGGGTTGACTCAGATAGATAATTGAAGAAAAAAATTTAAAATGTAGAAAACGTAATTTTAAAAAAAAATCTTTAAAATTCATGTATAGGGAATTTTTAAATTCAAAGAAGTTATAGCCTAAAGTTTTAACTTTAGTAACAATTGTTAAAGTTTTGAAAAAGCTAAAATGTAGACCTATGAGTTATACCAAGGACCTAATCTTCAAATAAAGATTCTCAACATCTCTGATCTACAAATATATGACTATCATATTTTGTTGGAATGGGAGAGAGTGAACATTCCATACTTGAGGTTTGTTTCTACATAGGAAGCCATGCATTCAAGTTATTCAAGGTTTTGTACCAGGTACTTATTTTTCAACCACATTCAATTAAGGTAATTCAAATCTGATTTTTGGCAAAATGATGAATGGGATGAAAGCCATAGGCAGTAAGGATGCAGTTAGGGATGATATTCACCTTCAAACTAGTTTAGTGAATGATTCATCAATATTTTAAATGCATATGTAATATTTTTATCAGAGCAAGGGTTTCTCATCATTAGGAAGGGATATTTCAAAGTTTATTACACACCATGATAAGATTCTTATTAGATTTTAGTTGTAGGGAGAAAATATAAGCTTTGCAAGAATAGGAAATGAAGATCCCAGTGGACATGTGTCACTTCTAGATCATATTTGATTTTTTCTTTCTTCCTATATCTTTCTCTTTCTCTCTTATTGTAAAGGTTCCAATTTATTGGATATTCTTCACTACTATGATACCAAGGGGATGGTTCCAATTTTAGAGAAATTTTCTCATTGTTTTGATACCAATTTGTTTGTGATACCACAAGGTTAGATCTAGAACTGTATTTCCACCATTCTTTAGCTTTCTCTCTTGTATGAACAGTAGTAATGCAACTAATATAGATAGTTCTGATCTATTTAGTTGTTCTATGGGTCATATTTGAATGTATAATTTCAAAGAAATGAATATAATAGGCAAAAAACTTCTTAGTTTTATTTTGATTCTTGTTTCCTATCTCTATAATTTGCAATGTTTTGTGGTTGAGGGAAAAAGAACCTAAACCCTTTTGCATCCCCTTAAGGTTGTATGTCTAGTATGTTTTGTTGTTGGAACAAAGAGCCTAGTAATTGCTTGATTTATTTGATAGGGTTGCTGATTATTTGGGAAGGATATTTCATGAGAATGAGGTCTTTATGAACATTAATGTCTGATTCACAAAGTGATAGAATAGATTTGATATCTTGATGTATAGAATATGTCACTAATATCATAGATGTATGTGTGTGATTTATGGAATTGCCCATTAGATAAGGCACTCATCAGATACAGGATCAACATGTTTCTTATTGTTGCATATTTGGGATCTATTGAAGTCAAATTTATAATTATCCATTTCCCTTTCTATTTAAGAGCTGAAAGGATGCCCTTAATCAGCTCATGGATTCCATAGAATTGCAATTTTGTACTACACATCATTATTATTGCATAAGTTTAGGAGAAATAAGGGTTTTACCTACTTTGTTTAGATTTAGTTATATGCTTTTAATATTGGTACCATTTGAATAATCTATAGGTCCACCTACCTAGGTTTTGTAGAGCCTAAAGTAGAAGAAGGCTCTAGTCTTATAGTTGGCTCAGTGTCTAAAAGGATATAGTGTAGATGAGAAGTATTCTATTCTCATTGGGATAATTTGAAATGTGACATTTTGGAACACCAACATGCCCCATGAAGGGAAATATCAATTCTTTGTTTATTTTCAATATAAATGGAAGAGATCACTCCCTTTGGAACACACATACTGAACATGTAGCACTAATACATATGTAGCAATTATCATGATCTAACAAAATTAACCATAATTAAGATTTAACTATACTTTCCCACCACATTTAAACATTTTGCACATCTATTTAATACATAGCTATCGCCAAAGTGAATGGTAGTATCAACTAAATATTAAATAGATTACAATTTTGTTAATCTCTTAATTAAATTATTTAATGAATTAGTGAAGCATCATTAAAAAATTAAACAATATATTATATTATCTCTAAAACATTGAAGGTAAATACATCAATATGTGGTTTATCATAAAATCTAATATTCATGCATACATGTTTATCCAAATATGCATACTTGAGTTTCCAAAATATATTTCTTTCTTTCCACAGATAGTAACCAACCACTACAAAGAAAAATATTATATCATAAACCATTCTATGTATCTAAAAGATAAAGTGAAAAACAAAAAAATTTAGAAATGCTATAGTTATAACTTGTTTTTACATGTCACATATATGCCCTTACATTCTTATTGTGATAAGCTTAACACTGATTAAGAAATGTTCCTCTTAAGTGTCTTACCTTAGCAAACAATTACAATAGTCTATTAAGATAATTTTACATATAAAATATTTCTGATTCTATATTTCATTTCAATTTTAACATTTCCATTAAAAAAATCCCCATTTTATTCAAAATTTGTTTACTTGACCACCTTAAATGTCATAATGAGTGACAACATTTCTAATATTTTAAACATTCTCACACAATTTATGTAAGATGTATTAAACATCACACACTAAAATTTGATTTCTACATTAAAAATATTAAATACTAAAAATATTAAATAGTCAAAGATGACTTAATCTTTTGAATTTTAATTTTTTCCTCAATGTATAATATTTAAAATAAACAAATTATATGTTATATTATAGAATATAACTATGTAAATCACCTGATACACTAATAAAGATAGCAAAAGGGATCAATCACACAATTTTGAATGTGTTTCTCTAAAATACATTTATAAATTCATTCACTAGGTTTCATTAGTGACAAAGTTATCTTGAAGTCCACTCTGTCATGACAAACGTCCAAAGCTACTATGACATAATCATGTCTAAGTATCAAACTATTATTCACATATAGAGGGAAAGCATAGACCATAGTATTAGGGAGAAGAATTAAAATGAGAAATGAGAAAAATCTTTGAATGGTAGAGGTTTTAAGAAAAAAATTAGTTTCTCTAACTAACTCTAGTAGAATTAAGGGTATTAAACCTACCTCCTAGTCCCCCACAAATCATCTAGCAATTTGTGGATGATACATTCTTATTTGGTTTATCCCCTATCCATGAAACTAGAGAATGGAAAGACACCTTGAATTAGTATGTGTTGGTCTCTGGTCAATGCATAAATTACCAGAAAAATAAAGTATGTTTCTTTAACACTGTGACTTTTTTAGAGAAAAGGTGATCAGTATTCTTGGTTGCCAAGAGGAGTCTCTCCTAGACACTTATCTTTCTCTCCCACTCACCATAAAGGAAGTCCCCAATTGATATTGGAATGGCCTAGTTGAATTCTTCTAGAGAAAGTTGGTGGGCTAGAAAGGTAAAATTTTGAGCAATGCCAGGAAACTCAAACTTCTCTCTACCTCCTTGCAAGGCATCTTGGTGTATTTCCTCTCCATCTTCAAAATCCTGGGAAAATTTAGAGACATTCTTGAGAAAATCCAACCTAATTTTTTATTTTTTGGCATTGAAGAGAAGTCTACAATGAGTTTGGTAAGCTAGGAGAAAGTTTGTTGTCCTAAAGAACTTGGAAGATTAAATATAAGAAGAATAAGACACTTGAATAAAGTCCTCCTAACCAAAATCAGTTGGAAATTGGTGAACTCTCAGGGTAGTTGGTGTAAAATTGTGATGGCTAAATACCTTGGAGGGTATTCTTTCCATCAATTCTCTTAGGCACATACTCTCTCCCTGGGTTCCAAGATCGAAACAATGTGATTAACACCCAAAAAATCTTGAACATGGATTGTCACTGGATCATGGGGAGTGGAAACTGTACTAGCTTCTAGGAGATCAATGGCTCTAAGAAAACCCCCTAATGCACAATAAGTTCCTTCCTCTACATGAGATGTGTACTAGATTGTATGGCTCTCTAACTTGAAGCTTTATCACCCCTCATAAACAATGGATTAAACTTTAGAACTAGAAGCCTATAGAATTGGGCCTTGCTTAGGAGCTACAAGACCACCTCCAAAATTATAGGATTCCCTTCACCCTAGTGGAGGACTCATTAGTTTAGAAACTTACCTTGTCAGGTGAGTTCATAGTGATGTCAACTTACATTAGTTAACTTGGGGGGAGGTGGCCCAGACTGATTGGAGTAAGGTCTAGAACCCTTGGATCCTACCAAAGATAAACTTCTTTTTTTGGATGACATTGCATGGGTCTATCCTCACTATGGATAACCTCCAAAAAAGATTGGGTCAACTTGATAATTGTTGCATTTAATATCTCTAGGATGCTAAATCTATTCTACACCTTCTTATCCACTTCCCTTTTGCCATGGATGTTTGAAGGGAAGTCATTTCCTTATGGGAGGTCTAGTGGTGTACGGATGGTAAGTTGGAGCAATTTTTTCACTAGGATAGTCTATCTGCCCACCCTTACGTCAAAAACTTATGGTCTATTTTTTCTCCATATGTTTCATGGAAAATTTGGAAGGAATGGAACAATAGAATATTCAAGAAATAAGCCACTACTATCTTGGGGGTGGCCTACTAGGTTATCAGAATCCTAAAAGAATGCAGTGGGATTTGGCAATGGAAGCCCCCCTCTCCAACCCCACAAGAAGACTTGATATGAAATGGACTTCTACTTGGGATATTAGCTCAACAATGGTATAGTTCAACAATTCTAAAGTCATGGCTAGAAAGATGATGGTGTCACATTCTCCCCTAAGTCCTAGATCAAACTCAATTTTGATGGTTTGGCCATGATGGGTGTTAGAGTAAATAATTAATTATTAATTATTTATTCTATTTACTTAAGCTTATTTAGGTAAATGTATTTCATTTATTAGTTGTAGTCTAGGAGTTTGTTATAAGTTGTTGACAATATGAGAGTTTGTTCTCTCCTAAGTCATACTTATTCTCTCACCTTGTTCGAGGACTTTCCACCTCATGTGGATGTATGCTTAGTTGTCACACTTATCCCCTAGCATCTTCTAGCTTGTTCTAGGATATTCCTTGAGATCTTTATATTCAAGCTCCCTCATTGTATTTCACATCACTTCTAGCATATTCTAAATACATATTTTCTTGTGTTTGCATATTTTCTCTATCATGTCCCTTTAGGGTTTTTCCCTAGCTCCATGCTCCTCCTTCCTTGGCTTCCCTTTGATAGGTTATCTGCATGCAGGTGATCCTAGGCATCTTCAAAGATGGATTTCATCAACTCCAACATGTTATTAGAGCTTTCCTACTACTGCTTGGTTGAAGGATTTTTGAAGCCGTGATTTGAAGTCACAAACCCTTGTTTGCTTATGCATTTTTTTTCAAATTGGGGGAACAGTGAATTTTTGGAGAATTTTGGACCCAAACGGACGCTACCATTAGATTTAGAAGGCCTTTTTTAGCTAGGATCCATATAAAACTTGTCAATTTTGGAGACAGAGCTCTGGGAGGCAAAAAAATTTTTGCTTGTAGGCCCTGTCGTATGGACTGTACGGACGATTTGCGCATTTAAAAAAAAAAAAAAAAAAATTGGGCCACACCATCATGGCACCACCCAGCCTACATGCAACCTACACTCTACCCCAATCTAGTAGTGCCTCTCTCTCTCCTCTCGGCCACCGCCTTAGTCTGCCCAATGGTGTCTTTGTGTTCTCCACCGACGACATTCCTCTAATCTGTGCTTCGTTGGTGTTATTAACTGGCACGCCACCTAGATTCCTCTACCTCGCCCTAGGTTCCACTGCTCGCACATACTTAGCCACCCTTGGCCACATCAGTTCCTATTCAGTGCTTTGTCAGTAGGTTGCATAGTGACGCGTGGATTTTGTAGCCCTGTCAGCAAACACTTGCAGTAATCTGGGTGTGACACGTGGTAGGTTTGCCACATGGCCCCTACCATGTCAACCCTCTACCATGTCATCATTGCCACGTGGACCTACCACATGGTATTCCATGTGGCCTCTTTTTTTGCTGTGATAGCTTTTAGGTTGTCAATTTTAAACCAGTGATTTTTTGATGTTAGCATGACATCACCTGCATCATCCCCTTGCACTTCTCTAAGTCATTTTGGACCTACTCTTGGTTTTTTGGCCATAACCTGAGCATACAGAGGTATTTTTCTAATTCAAAACAAGCACTGAAAAGTTAGTTCCGAGATGAAGAAATTAGTGAAGTATTTTTAGGTTTTGATTTAGTTTTGTTGCCTATTTTTTCAATTGAATTCCAAAGTTGTGTTTTTGACTCTGGCATGCATTTCTTTTGCGTCCCATGTTAGTTTTTTGAAAATGTTATATTTTTGGAAAGCTGGTTCTGTCATCTTTTCAAAAACGTAGTCTTTTTGCTTAGATTTTGGCCCATGCTCTTTCTATCATTTTTTTGGCATTTTTTCTCTATGGTGGATATATTGGGTGTTTTAGGTCCAATGATCATTTTCCTGGCATGGTTTCTTTTGTTTTGGGATGTCCTATCTTTTGTGTTAGCTTTTTTCCTATTTTGATCATTGTAGACATCATTTGTAAGAACTTTTGTATACGCACTGAGATAAAGTGTCACTTTTGCATTTCAGGTTCATGAACATTATTTTTGAGTTAGTTGTACTTACACTATTTTTATAAAGCACCATGGGGGGGATAGTTGTTTGCTATTTTAGGCCTTCTTCCTTTGTCAAGTGAGTGTCTCTTCCATGACATTAGCCCCATGCAATGTCATTGTGACCGTGTCTTTATAGGTTTTTGTACCTCTTCCTCTCTCGTCATTCTCGGTTCATCTACAGGAGATTTTTGACCCACCTTGTTAGTTGCCTATCATCTCACCCCATCTGCATTAAGGGGGGGTTATTCTATTGTTCTAATGCATCCATGGTTTGATGGTTCAATAGTGTGAACTATGTATTCAGTGGTTGATCTTATATACAAGGCGATTGCAGTGGCTAGCTACCTATGCATTTCGGTGAGATGGACCATCTAGCATATAGAAATGGTCAGTTTGTGCCTTCTTCTTCCATGGAGTTTGTTTAAATCAACACTTGTTTCTGATGGCAAATTTGTGGCTTCTTCATGCTTCAGTGATGCTTTGTATGATCACTCTTTGTTCCTATTTTAGGGGACGTTTCCCTAGTTGGAGGCTTCTTCAGTTCTTCACTAGGTTCTTACCTCTTTTGGGGGGAGGGTTTTTCCCAAGGGGTCTTCTCTCTTTCCTCATTTTTCGAGGTTGCATCTCTTTAAATTGTACATGGGTACCTAACATGGCCTCGTTGCTAGGACCCATTATGCATTCATCTTAGTTTTGTGAGCTTAAGGCATTTCCCTAAGTTGCACTTAAGGGGGGGTGTTAGAGTAAATTATTAATTATTAATTATTTATTCTATTTACTTAAGCTTAGTTAGGTAAAAGCATTTCATTTATTAGTTGTAGTCTAGGAGTTTGTTATAAGTTGTTGACAATACATGAGTTTGTTCTCTCCTAAGTCATACTTATCCTCTCACCTTGTTCGAGGAATTTCCACCTCATGTGGATGTATGCTTCGTTGTCACACTCATCTCCTAGCATCTTCTAGCTTGTTCTAGGAGATTCCTTGAGCTCTTTATATTCGAGCTCCCTCATTGTATTTCACATCACTTCTAGCATATTCTAAATACATATTTTCTTGTGTTTGCATATTTTCCCTCTCATGTCCCTTTAGCATTTTTCCCTAGCTCCACGATCTTCCTTCCTTGGCTTCCTTTTGACAAGTTATTTACATGCAAGTGATCTTGGGTGTCTTCAGAGTTGGATTTCATCAACTCCAACAATGGGCAACGCTGTGGTTGGATGTATTTTTTGCAACAATATGGGAAATCTAGAGGTTTCCTATATTGGAAACTATAGAGGCAACTCAGAAAATGAAGCAAAAGCCTTGGCATTCCTATGGGGTTTGAGAATTTTGAGAGCATGTGGATTTAACAAGCTTTCTATTGAGGGGGACTCAATGTTAATCATTAATGCTACTAAGGGGGATGGTCAAAGTAGCTAGTCAGTCAAAGTAATAATTGATGAAATCCAAATGTTGATGGAAGAATGTCATGAAATCCACATGGATCACATATGTCACAAAGGAAATGGCATAGTAGATGAGTTGTTAGAATTTGTCCATAATGTCTTATGGTTAATAGAATGGGAAGACATTAGACAATTTCCATCATCAACTCAAGTTATGATGGAAAGGGAGCATACTTACAATAATGCCATATGAATCATAACAATAGGTGGTAGGCCTTAAATTATTTGTGTGGGTTGGAGGACAAGGCTCTTCATAAAGGGATTGGCTAGCAAGATCATATGATGATTCACATTAATGATTTTATTTTCATGAGCTTTAAATATTACCAAAAAAGGATGAAGAGGGTGGATTTGTTAAGATGTAAAAAACTATCAAGTAATGATAAAAAAGATAAGTAGTTAAATTCTTGCTCCAACTATAGCTAGTGATGACTATTTACAAATGGAAAGGGACTACTAACATGTGTCATTAAGGGTGTGTCACTGAGGGTAGATTTTCAATTTTAGGGAAACCTTGCAGACTTATGATGGTTATGCACTACCTTTTTTCTTTTAATCTTTAGTGCTTTTTATTTAATATTCAGTAACTACCAAACCTACAACAAGGCTATGTCAGAAAATTATGAAGAGCTGGTGGTTGATCTGGGTGATAGCCTAGGCACTAGTGATTGTATTAAAACTATGGGAGTGGAGGCTTGCATCTGTAATAGTGAAGTAGTGATGGTTTATTTGTAGGAGGGTAGCCTTTTACCATTAATGGAAGGAATGACAAAACATGATGAGAATATCTCTATTCAGTTCTTTAATTCATGGAAATATAGGAAAGTGACTATTAATGGGATGGGTTTTAAAATCTAGGAGTAAATCATTACAAAGGTTGGAGAGCTTGTCATGGATGGCAAGAACTAGTGCAGGCAAGCCAATGTTAATGAGAAAACTAGTCTATATAAATTCTTCAAATTCAAGGAGGAACTAATGCGAATGCGTGGTGGGTTTTCAAGGGAATCCCTTCCTAAACCTTAGGATGTCATCTGCTATGCTATTATGAGGTAAATTATCCTTGAGGATTGGTTCCAAGTAATATATTATTACCATTTCCCCATTCTTAATCACTTCAAAAACCTAGACCATATTTCCTTCTCGTTCCTTCTGTTACATTCTATGGAAGATTGTATCTATAAGGCTAGGAGGAAACTGAGGAAGATAAAACCTTCTACCTCATCCATCAAGAGCTCATGGATAAAGTATATATCCACCATCTTTCACAAAACTCACTGCTCCTAGTCAACCCTATAGCTTATGTCACCCCCTAAGTCTCTTTGTACCCTACCCTAGTCCTAGCCATAGAAAGATCAAGAAAACCCCCAACCCTAAGGTTAAAATTAGCCTCATTGAGTTAGATACATACAATAGGAAAAGTAAATAGACTACTAGGAGAACCAAAAAACACTTGTAGTTGGAAAAATTTAAATCCTCCCCTAAGGATGATTCCATCTCTGAATCTACTAAAATTGATGTTAAACCTACCAAAAAGAAGAGACTCCCTTAGGATACAAAACCTGTCCCAAGCCCCCATGGCCCCTCTCCTATTTTTGACACCCTTGAAGCTACCTTGGCTAGAAGCAGGGGGAAGACATCACCTCCTCAAGGAAAGATACTCCTAAAGGTGGGGGGAAAAAAGGCAAGCATAACTATGGACAGAGCCATGACAAGGCTAGACTAGATAGGCTTGAGTAGTGCATGAGGGATTTGGCAGACAATCACATTGGTATATGCTAGAGATTTGACACTTGGTGGAATTCTCCTCCAAAGACATACATTCTATGCCCGCCACCCTTTACTATTTGCAAGTGAATAAATATGAGAAGGACCTAGGCAAGGAGAGTGTGTGAACCCACAATAATGGGTTACACTTTTTTGCCTAAATTGATACTGAACTATGAATTTTCAAGAAAACTTTCACTTTCAGATCCAAATTGCTATTTAATAGTTAGGAATTTGAGGATGAAGTGAATTCAAGTCTTTTAGGATTTTCTATGTAGAATCCAAATATTTTTTAATTTTTTTTTGAATTGGTTTGATTGAATTATTTTTGCTCCCATGAAAATTGGTATGTTATCAAAAACCTAATTTTTAAAAAGTGACATTGTTTTTGACACACATAACTTTTATTCTACAAAAGATATCAGTGCAATTCTTTTGAATTTACTTTGGTTAACAAGTATACCAAAATTGTAGAGGTGATATGATGTATTTATCCTTAATATTTCATATTTTATTAGAGTTTAAAGTTGACTTAACATGATTTTGGATATACATGGCTTTTGACACATGTAACTTATTATATATTTACGAAGTAACAAAGGGAAGAAGTAAAAAAAGTGGGATGGGCAATTTTAAATTTGTTGGTTTGCAGGTAGGTAGGAAACTAGTCGGGGAGAATTTGGCAAGAGGTACAGACCCAGGAGGAATGGTAGTGGGTGCTAAGAGGAAGGGTGAGTTAGAACCTCTAGTCAATGTGGATGATGGGAAGCTTTTGTGTGCATCTGCTGGAAAATCTTTGTGCAAATCTAATCCTTTGAGTCAAAACCATTGGATTCCTTTACTTTTCAAGTGTCAGGATAGGATCTCGAGAAGGAGAAATATATTGTTGAACCCAACAAGGAAAAGTCCTAAGAAGGGTTGAAAGAAGGGTTCTTAGAATGTAGGACTTGGTCTTCTCTGTTTGGCAAGAAACCTACTGGTAAATCTCTTTTCCCACCGGTGACTGCTAAGTCTTGCTTGGAGAAAGGTGAGTTTCAAGTTTTTATCCCAAATCCTTTAGTTGATTATTTTGTGTCTTCCATGGATTTCACTTTAGTAGCTAAATTTCTAGGGGCAAGACCAGATCTAGAATCTCTAAGAAAAATGGTTATGAGGAAATGGGTTATTCGAGGAGAGGTAGATATTGCACCTATGTAAAATGGTTTCTTCTCATTTTTCTTCAACTGCAAGGAAGACCTAAATACGATTCTTTGTGGTGGATCGGGGTCTTTTGGTAAAAGTTCTCTAACTATTTAAAAAATGGGAGCCTAACATGGATCTCTCTGATTCTTTTTTCTTAACCGCTCCCATTTGGGCTAGACTTCCTGGTCTACCTCTTGAATTCTAGCATGAGGATATTTTTAAAGGTATTGCCAGTTCCTTTGGTGAACTTGTGGCATTGGATAGTGCTATGGCTTCTAGAACCAAACTTCATTGTGCCAGAATCTTTGGTAAAGTGGCATACCTGAATCATCTTCTTGATAAGGTGGAACTTATATACAAGCTTGGTGAAAAATCTCAAGAGATTCTTTTTGAAGATCTGCCCAACTCTTGTTATGCTTGCAAGAAATAGGGGCATCTAGTTAGAAATTGTCTCTCCAAGAGTAAAAAGCTTCCAAGCAGTGTTTCAAAAGGGAAAAAGCCCAAGGTTCACCAAAAGAAAGTTTGGATACCCAAAGTTGTTCATAGGAAAGTTCAAAAGAATAATTAAGATTCCATTGATCCTAATGTTGAGGTGGGAAAAGAACCTTCAGTCAAAGATTCTAATGCTCCACAGGTTGAGTTGGGGAATGTTCCCTCTTCTAAGATTGTTATCTTAGAGATAGTAGCATATGGTTTGAATACTAATTCCTCAGAACCTGTACAAAGACCAAAGGATTTGAGAGATCTATCTAAACAAATCGTTATCTATCAAAGGATAAAAGATCGATGGAGAAATATGGAGGATAAAATCGAGCTAGAGGAAGGTGAATTCTTGGTTGATGATGAAAATATTCCTGAGAAGGGAGATCTTCTTTCTTGTCAAACTAGGGAGATCCAGGTGTCTTCTCAGGCTAATGTTGACTTTCTTTTGGATGAGTCTCTTTCCCTAGAATTTGTGAAAGACTTTGGAGAAAACTCAAAGCTTATATTAAATCAAAGAAAAAGGACTGAAAAAAAGATTAACACAAAGGGAGTAGAAACTAGAAGTAGCAAAATTGAATAGCAATCTAAGAAGAATCCTCTTGCTTCTACTTTGAACAAATCTTGAAAAAGAGAAGAATAGCTTTCTAAGGTGAAACCAGATGTTGGTTCCCTGGACAAACGAGGAAGAAAACCTAATAAGAAAACTAGTGAATTAGAAAGTATGTAGAATATTGCTGATGATAGGCTAGCAACTATTCTGGATTTCACCCCTAAAAAATACGATATGAAAATCAGAACTTGGAATATTATGGGGATGAATAGCATTCACAAATTGGATATTGTTAGGAATTTTGTTAGAGAACAAAAGACTAATTTTCTCTTGTTACAAGAAAATAAGATGAGTAAAGAGTAGGCAGAATAGATTAAAGCTTTTAAAAATTATTCTATAAATGCCAGTAGTTTAGAAGGTGCATTAGGGGGAACTCTAATGTTATGGAAGAAGAATTACTCTGGATCTATCCTGATTGTAAGAAAACATCTTATGATAGCCAAAATTACTAATGTTGACTAGAAGGATGGATGGTATATAGCAAATATCTATGCTCCCAACACTAAGCAACTAGAGAAAAAGGTTTGGGAGACTATTTCCAATTTTAAAAGTAAGTACTATTTTGGAAGATGGATTATAATGGGAGACTTCAATGTGCCTCTCTATGATCATGAAAAAATGGGAGGTAATGCTACCCAGCTAGAAGGGAGATTGGATTTAATGGAATTTATAGATAAAGAGGGCTTAATGGATATGGATCTCCATGGAATTCAATTTACCTGGAGTAATAAGAGAGTAGGTAATGAATGTATTTAGGCCAGGCTCGACGTGCTCTTATTTCTCCAGATTCGACTAAAGATTTTAGATGCAAGCTAGAAGCTAGTCAAAAAATTGGATCAAATCATTTCCCCCTCATATTTTCTGCTGCTAAGATTAATCTCAAGAAGAATTTTCCTTTTAGATTTGAGAAGATGTGGCTGCAACACCCTCAGTTTGAAAGTAAATTGGAAGAATGGTGGATTATTGATATTGAAGGGACGTCCCTTTATAGAGTTGCTTCTAAGAATTTTAAAAGGGAAGTTAAAACTTGGAACAAGAATAGTTTTGGGAACATCTTTGAGAACAAAACTGTAATGAAGGAGGAAATTCTTATAACCCAGGAAAAAAATTAGAAGGTTGGTTATACTCCTGATCTCCTCATTGAAGAAAATGAAAAGTTGGCTCAATATCATGACATCATCACTAAAGAAGAAATCTACTGGAGACAAAGGTCAAAGCTATTATGGTTGAGTGAAGGTGATAAAAACACTAAATTTTTCCATCTCTCTACTCTTAAACATAGGGCTAAAATTCACATTTCACACCTTAAAAAGGGAGATTTGAAGATTATAGAGGACAATGCCATCATGGAAGAAATGGTGACTTTTTTCTCTTCTCTTATGACAATTGATCATAACATAAATCTAGAGAGTCTGGCTGAAATCCTTAGAGTGATTCCACCTCTGGTTTCAAAGGAACATAATAAAATGTTAAGATCTATACCTAAGGATGATGAAACTTTCAAAGCTATCAGCTCCCTAGGAGGAGATAAAGCTCTTGGGCCTGATGGTTTTCCCATGTTTTTCTTCCAAAAACTTTGGAAATTCATGGGCAAAGATGTTTGTGATGCTGTGAAGGAATTCTATGGAGCTAAATAGATGCTTAAGGAAGTCAACTCCACCTTTCTATGCCTGATCCCAAAGAAAATTGGTGCTAATTCTCTTGATCTTTTCAGACTGATCAGCCTTTGTAATTCTTTCTATAAAATTATTTCCAAAGTTCTTACCTCCAAACTTATCCAAGTGATCCCTATGATCCTTAACTCTATCATCTCCACTCATGAGAATATTCATTCCTTATCTTGTTCTAACAATCAGGGGTTCATTATGAAAGTGGATATTGCTAAGGCCTATGATAGAGTTGATTGGTCTTTCCTCCTAAAAATTCTTTCTACTTTCGGTTTTGATCACAAGGTAGTTGGTCTTATTCATCAATTGATCTCTACCTCTTCTATTGCTATTCTGGTTAATGGAAACTCATCTTAGTTCTTTTATCCCTCTTGATGTTTGAGACAAGGTGATCCTTTATCTCCTATCCTTTTTGTGATCATGGCTAATTGCTTGGGGAGGCATATTGGGGATTTGGTCCATAGAGGTTTCATTAAGGGTTTACAACCTTCCTCCCATCCTCTTGTTTTCTCTCATGGACAATTTTTTGATGATACCATCTTCTTGGGTAAGGTTGAAGTTAAGGAAGCTAGAAATTTGAAGTAAGCTATTAACTTATATTCCTCTACCTCTGGTCAGTTGCTTGATTGGAATAAAAGTGTTGTGTACTTTATAAATACCCCTATCTAGAGAAAAAATAAAATTACTAAAATCCTTGGATGTTCTATAGGATCCCTCCCCTCTTCTTACCTAGGCCTCCCTCTAGGTCTAAAGATCTCTTATACCTTCTGGGAAGATCTAATTAACAAATTCAGTAAGAAACTTGTGGGATGGGAAGGGAATCTTTTAAGCTAGGCAAGTAATTTAACTCTTCTCAAAGCTTGTTTTCAAAGCATACCAACTTATGCTTTAAGTCTCTTTAGAATCCCTACTAAATTTGCTGAGTCTATTGAAAAAATTCAAAGAAATTTCCTTTGGAATAGTTCTGAGGAGAAAAGGAGAATGCCTTTAATTGCTTGGGATAATGTTTGCAAACTATTAAGAGAAGGTGGTTTGGAAATCAAGAAAATCAAATGCATGAATGATGCTCTTTTAGCAAAACAAGGTTGGAGAGTCTATCATGAAAAAAAAATGTGGAGTAGCATATGGAAAAAAAAGTACCTCTTCAATGCTAAATCCCTTCCTAATTTCTTCTCTACTCCTGATGTTTTTCATCCTTTCTCTATATGGGGGTTGTTCAGGGGACCAAGAAAACTCTAGGAAAAGGATGTTCATGGAAAATTGGTAATGGGAAACAAGTGAAATTTTGGGAAGATGTTTGGTTAATGGATCATCCCTTGTTTGAAGATTTCCTTGACAGTGATCTTGTTGACTGATGCAAGCAAAGATTTGGCATATTAGTTAGTCATTATTGGTAGAATGATTCTTGGGTGAATTTAACTAATGTTCATCAAGGCTTCAGCAATATCCAATTATCTCTCAATGTTGTTTCTCTTAATCCTAATCTTGAGGATGACGTTATTTAGCATGCTGACCCTAGTGGCCATTTTAAAGTCTCTTCTATATTCGCCTCAAAGGATAAGGGAAGTCAACCTCTTTGGTCTCATGCCTGGATAAAGGGTCTCATTCCCAAAATTAATATCTTCTTTTGGATTCTGCTTCAAAATAAAATTCTAACCCTAGATAATTTGCAAAAAAGAGGTATTAATGTGGTTAACAGGTGTATTTTATGCAAAAATGGTTTTTAAGATAGAGACCATATGTTTTTGAATTGCTCCTACACCCAGCAAGTCTAGACTGAGATTCTTAACTTCTAGGGTATAACATGGGTCCATCAAAACAATGTGGAGCTCTCTTTTAGAAGCTGGCTTTTCCCCTCTAAGGATCTTGATGCTCTTTTTCTTTGGAAACTTACTCTCCCTCACCTCTGCTGGGGAATCTAGAAAGAAAGAAATAATCAAATTTTTATGAGTAAAAATATTTTGGGATGGGTGCTTGGTCAGAATATCATTAGAGCCATCAAGAAGAACTTTAAATCCCAGAGAATTTTTGGGAAAACTTTCCATTTTGAGAACCCTTTATGATCTGAAAGGTCCAATCTGAAAATTGATAATCCAAGATTGAGTATAAAATGGAAGGTGCCTCCTTTTGGATGGATACTTTGATGGGGTTGCTAAGGGAAACCCGAGAAGAGTGTGATGTGGAGGGGTCCTGAGAGATGAGGTGGGTAATGTTATTGATGCTATTGCTATCCCTATTGATAAATCTAATAGCCACATTGTGAAGCTAGTACTGCCCTCTATACTATTAAGCTAGCTGTCGAGTTGGGGTATTCCAAATTATGGTTGGAAGGTGATTCTTTGAACATTATAAATACCCTAAATAATAAAAATGCAATCTCATGGTCTATTGAAGCTATGGTTATGGAAATCAAAACCTTAATTCAAAAATTTGAAAAGGTGGTCATTTCCCATACATACCACAAGGCCAATGGTGTTGCCGACTGGATAGCCAATTGTGTTGTTCAAACGGGGCATAAGGTGAGGTGGCATGAGGAATTAAAAAAGCATGCTGATCTTAAAATGATTATTAATTATGAAACCATTCGTTCCAAATTGGGAAATATTTGTTTGGATTAGCAATTTAATGATTTGGTGGAGTGGCCCTATGGCTATCAGATTACCTTCCCCGAGGAGGTACATTCATGTGAATGTAATGTGGTCTCAGTATGTATCTTCTAAAAGGCAACCTCCAAATCATGCAACTAAAAACTGGTTTCCTTTCAACATCTCTGTGTTCTATATCTAGGTGTTTCTGGTTTTATGTTTGCTTGGAAGAATGGGGGGTGAGCCGTGGAAACAAGAACCCAAAAAATGTGATGACTGGAAGGCTCGTTAGGATGTTTGGAAGATTCTTCAAAAATGGAAGGTGGTTAGTTATCTAGAGCATTTGCATGGCTTCAAACCCCATATCACTATCGCTTTCTTTAAAAATTGGGCTAATGACAGAGTCATTCTCCATGGAGTCACTATGAACCTCACTAAGGACTTCATTTTTGAGGTCACGAGGCTCCCCACAAGTGGCATAAAGTTCTCAAAACAAACCAGTATCTCCAATGTGGCCTATAAAATTTTTTTGAAGATGGATGATGAAGAGAAGCAACTAGAAATGAGTGGAGACTTCTTTGATGTGGAGCAGATTAAAGGTATCTAGCATGATGTGGTTTGCTTCATTTGTGAGTACTTTATTCGGGATGGTAGGAACAAAAGAGTTCACAAATTTCATTTTATTTTCCTCAACCACTTTAGATACAAGGATAAAATTTCTTTCCCTTTCTATCTGCATTTTTCATTGCTTCAAAGTTTATTTTCCCATAGGAAGAAGGAGTCTTGACCTATTTTACGTGAAGGTCTGATACTTCTTATTAAGGGCTTTTATAAAAATAAGTCCATTGCTTCGACTTCTTCTTCTAACAATCAAAAGGTTCTTAGTCCAAGAAGTGTAAGATGGATGAGAATGTTAAAGGGAAAGAAAAAGTAAAACCTAAACCCTCTAGTTCTCTGAAACATATTCTTGAAACTGAGTCTGAGTCAAAGAGTTTAGAGGGCTCTGAGAAGGATATCTCAAAGGAAGAGGAATGGACGGATGTTGGGAAATTCAACTCAAATTTGAAGGGATATATGAAAACAAAAGGAAATTTTGATAAAGAAAAAGAGGAGGATACTTTAGAGGGTAACTCAAAACAGAGCATCTCTAGCAATGAAGGTAATCAAACTATGTTTGGGGTGGTTGTTAAAGACAAAGATAACTTAATTGATGACCCAATTACTATGAAGGATGTGGATCATATGGTTCTAGATTCTACTCCTACTACGGAGATTGGGGAACAACAAAAGGAGGATCTAGTTAAGCAAGAAGGCCTTGTTGAGAATAGAGAGGAGGTCCAGATGGATAGGTAGGAACAAATGGAAAAGGTTGGTTCCCCTTTACATGAGACTACTGATGACATTTGTGACTCACCGTGTAGAGGGACAACAAGATTTCCTTCTTACATTCTACAAAGCTCAAAGCAGAATCTATTCTCCAAGTTGATTCTTGGATCTATAATGAAATTATGGGGCTGAAAAAGAAAGTGGAAATAATGCAACACAACCAAGATGTTGATCGGGTCATAATTAATCATTTGGAGGTGCAAATGGGAGATATCCGTCAAAAACTTAAAGATCATGAGTTAAATATTAGAATTCTCATCAAGGAAAGTGGTACAAAAATGGAACTGGTAACATCAAGAATTTGTGCCGCTATAGCTAGTGGGTATGTGCAAGATCATGGTGTACCAAAGTATGGCCTTAAGTGGCAGTGAAAAATCAGCAAATCAGGTTTATGTCAACTTGACACATAATTTTGAAGTGGTTATGGACTTTATATCAAAAAGTTGTAAGAAAATAATTTGTAGAAAATTGAATGTAGTTTCTAAACTACTAGGCCTTATCAGGAGAAAAAAATAATTGATTGGTCAAAAGTTTGAATTTTAATGCAGTACTAAGAAAATTTCAGGGCGAAAATAAAAAGTAGGTGTATGTCTGACCACCTTAATCAAAATCAAATCATAATATTTTTTTAATATAATTATAGATATGAAAACTAGACTCATGCCCAGATGTGACGCATATTTTTTGATATTTTTATTCCAAATAAATAATTAAATATGAATTTTCTACCAAAACCTTTTCGGATTAAAAAAAGTCCCGTGTCTGACCACCCTAATTAATAGAAAATTTGATCAAATTTTTTTTTTTTTTTTCTTATACTAGGCAAAGTATAGAATGTGACGCAACTTTTAGATTTAAAAAATGTTATACCGTTTGAAAGTTATAGCTATTTTTCATTCAGTATGTCAATCAGCACTTTACAATAATCTTCATTGATAATTAACTAATAAATACTTATCGAACTCAGAATTTGACAGAAATTATATTGATGGAATCTAGAGAGCGATATTAAAAAACCCATTTCGTTTCATTCAATTTTGATCAAAATAACATTGTCAGATGGCTACCCGAAGTCTGAGTATCACTAAAACTCTCTATAAACACGTCTTTGGGGTTGACCGGGCAGGCTTGGTAAATACCAAGCCTGATCGGATATTCGATTTGACATCGGATATCCGATATGGCTCGGTAGTCAAATTCCAAAAATCTTCAAATTTTGAAGGGAAATTCGATTTAAACATTCTAGTTTTTTATTTTTAAATTATTTCACTTATATTAATATGTAAAGACATATTTTAATATTATATATATATATAATAACGTAATGTAAACATACAAGATATAATCTAGTAATATATAATAATATCTTATGTTAATCTTATTACAATCTATAAATATAATATATATTATTATTATTTTTACTAAATATAATAACGTAATTTATATATCTATATATATAAAATACGTATTATATATTATTATATTAATATGTATGTTATTAATATATACAATAACGTAATATTTTCATTAAATGTAATATGTATTATATATTATTATATTAATATGTATAACAATATAATATTTATATAACAATGTAATATTTTTATTAAATATAATATATATTATAAATATTATTATATTAATATGTATGTTATTAATATATTTATATAATAACGTAATATTTTCATTAAATATAATAATGTAATATGTATATGTATATATATATATATATTATTATATTGATATGTATATTATTAATATATATATATATATTATTAATATGTATATTATTAATATATAAGACTCAAAGGGGGTCATAGGGTGACCTATAACCCTCTTTGACCCATTAAATGATGATATATGTCTCTAGGGGTCCTAGAACCCCTAGGGACATAGTCGAATTGTTCATATCGGTCAAAGGGGGTCATAGGGTGACCTATGACCCCCTTTGACCCATTAAACGACGACATATGTCTCTACGAGTTCTAGGACCCCTAGGGACATATTCGAATGGATATTATGGGTCAAAGGGGGTCATAGGGTGAACTATGACCCTCTTTTACCAATTAAATGATGACATATGTCCCTAGGGGTCCTCTAGGAACATAGTCGAATCGTTCATATGGGTCAAAGGGGGTCATAGGGTGACCTATGACCCCATTTGACCCATCTGGACCCCCTTTGACCCATTAAATGATGACATATGTCCCTAGGACCCCCAGGGACATAGCCGAATCATTAATATGGGTCAAAGGGGGTCATAGGTCACCCTATGACCCCCTTTGACCCATTAAACGACAACATATGTCCCTAAGGGTCCTAGGACCTCTAGGGACATATTCGAATGGGTAATATGGGTCAAAGGGGGTCATTGGGTGACCTATGACCCTCTTTGACCCATTAAACGATGACATATGTCCCTAGGGACATATTCCAATCGTTCATATGGGTCAAAGGGGGTCATAGGGTGACCTATGACCCTCTTTGACCCATTAAACGATGATATATGTCTCTAGGGGTCCTAGGACCCCTAAGGACATATTCGAATGGGTAATATGGGTCAAAAGGGGTCATAGGGTGACCTATGACCCTCTCTGACTCATTAAACGATGACATATTTCTCTAGGGGTCCTTGGACCCTTAGGGACATATTCAAATTGTTCATATGAGTCAAAGGGGTTCATAGGGTGACCTATGACCACCTTTGAACCATTAAACGATGACATATGTCCCTAGGGGTCCTAGGACCCCTAGGGACATATTCAAATGGGTAATATGGGTCAAATGGGATCATAGGGTAACCTATGACCCTCTTTGACCCATTAAATGACGACATATGTCCCTAGGGGTCCTCGGACCCCTAGGGACATATTCGAATCATTCATATGGGTCAAAGAGGGTCATAGGGTGACCTATGAACCTCTTTAACCCATTAAACGATGACATATGTCCCTAGGGGTCCTCAGACCCCTAGGGACATATTCGAATCGTTCATATGGGTCAAAGGGGGTCATAGGGTGACCTATGACCCTCTTTGACCCATTAAATGACGACATATGTCCCTAGGGGTCCTAGGACCCCTAAGGACATATTCGAATCGTACATATGGGTCAAAAGGGGTCATAAGGTGACCTATGACCCTCTTAACCCATTAAACGACGATATATATCTCTAGGGGTCCTAGGACACCTAGGGACATATTCGAATGGGTAATATGGGACAAAAGGGGTCATAGGGTGACCTATGACCCTCTTTGACCCATTAAACAATGACAAATGTCCCTAGGGGTCCTTGGAACCCAAGAGACATATTCGAATGGGTAATATGGGTCAAAGGGGGTCATAGGGTGACGTATGACCCTCTTTGACCCATTAAAGGATGACATATGTCCCTAGGGGTCCAAGGACCCTAGGGACATATTTGAATTGTTCTTATGGGTCAAAGGGGGTCATAGGGTGACTTATGACCCCCTTTGACCCATTAAATGATGACATATGTCCCTAGGGGTCCTAGGACCCCTAGGGACATATTCGAATGGATAATATGGGTCAAATTGGGTCATAGGGTAACCTATGAACCTCTTTGACCCATTAAATGACGACATATGTCTCTAGGGGTCCTAGGACCCCTAGGGACATATTCGAATCGTTCATATGAGTCAAAGGGGGTCATAGGGTGACCTATGACCCTCTTTGACCCATTAAATGATGACATATGTCCCTAGGGGTCCTTGGACCCCAAGAGACATATTCGAATGGGTAATATGGGTCAAAGGGGGTCATAGGGTGATCTATGACCCTCTTTGATCCATTAAAGGACGACATATGTCCCTAGGGGTCCTAGGACCCTAGGGACATATTCGAATTGTTCATATGGGTCAAACAGGGTCATAGGGTGACCTGTGACCCCCTTTGACCCATTAAACGATGACATATGTCCCTAGGGGTCCTAGGACCCCTAGGGACATATTCGAATGGGTAATATGGGTCAAATGGGGTCATAGGGTAATTTATGAACCTCTTTGACCCATTAAATGACGACATATGTTTCTAGGAGTCCTAGGACCTCTATGGACATATTCGAATCGTTCATATGGGTCAAAGGGGGTCATAGGGTGACCTATGACCCTCTTGACCCATTAAACAGCGATATATTTCTCTAGGGGTCCTAGGATCCCTAGGGACATATTCGAATGGGTAATATGGGTCAAAGCGGGTCATAGGTCACTCTATGACTCTCTTTGACCCATTAAACGATGACATATGTCCCTAGGGATCCTCGGACCCCAAGGGACATATTCGACCGGGTAATATGGGTCAAAGGGGGTCATAGGGTGACCTATGACCCTCTTTGACCCATTAAACGACGACATATGTCCCTAGGGGTCCTAGGACCCTAGGGACATATTCGAATCGTTCATATGGGTCAAAGGGGGTCATAGGGTGACCTATGACTCCCTTTGACTCATTAAACGACGACATGTCCCTAGGGGTCCTAGGACACCTAGGGTCATATTTGAATCATTCATATGAGTCAAAGGGGGTCGTAGGGTGACCTATGACCCCCTTTGACCCATTAAACGACGACATATGTCCCTAAGGGTCTTAGGACCCCTAGGGACATATTCGAATGGGTAATATGGGTCAAATGGGGTCATAGGGTAACCTATGACCCTCTTTGACCTATTAAATGACAACATATGTCTCTAGGGGTCCTAGGACCCCTAGGGACATATTCGAATCATTCATATGGGTCAAAGGGGGTCACAGGGTGACCTATGACCCTCTTGACTCATTAAACAACGATATATGTCTCTAGGGGTCCTAGGACCCCTAGGGACATATTCGAATGGGTAATATGGGTCAAAGGGGGTCATAGGGTGACCTATGACCCTCTTTGACCCATTAAATGATGACATATGTCCTTAGGGTTCCTAGAACCCCTAAGGACATATTCGAATGGGTAATATGGGTCAAAGGGGGTCATAGGGTGACCTATGACTCTCTTTGACCCATTAAACGAAGACATATGTCCCTAGGGGTCCTAGGACCCTAGAGACATATTCGAATAGTTCATATGGGTCAAAGGGGGTCATAGGGTGACCTATTAACCTCTTTGACCCATTAAACGACGACATATGTCCCTAGGGGTCCTAGGACCCCTAGGGACATATTTGAATCGTTCATATGAGTCAAAGGGGGTCATAGGTCACCCTATGACCCCTTTTGACCCATTAAATGACGACATATGTCCCTAGGGGTCTTAGGACCTCTAGGGACATATTCGAAAGGGTAATATGGGTCAAATGGGGTCATAGGGTAACCTATGACCCTCTTTGACCCATTAAACGATGACATATGTCTCTAGGGGTCCTAGGACCCCTAGGGACATATTCGAATCGTTCATATGGGTCAAAGGGGGTCATAGGGTGACTTATGACCCCCTTTGACTCATTAAATGACAACATATGTCCCTAGGGGTCCTAGGACCCCTAGGGACATATTTGAATCGTTCATATGAGTCAAAGGGGGTCGTAGGGTGACCTATGACCCCCTTTGACCCATTAAACGATAACATATGTCCCTAGGGGTCCTAGGACCCCTAGTAATATATTCGAATGGGTTATATGGGTCAAATGGGGTCATAGGGTAACCTATAACACTCTTTGATCCATTAAATAACGACATATGTTTCTAGGGGTCCTAGGACCCCTAGGGACATATTCAAATCATTCATATGGGTCAAAGTGGGTCATAGGGTGACTTATGACCCTCTTGACCCATTAAACGACGATATATGTCTCTAGGGGTCCTATGACCCCTAGGGACATATTCAAATGGGTAATATGGGTGAAAGGGGGTCATAGGGTGACCTATGACACCTTTTGACCCATTAAATGATGACATATGTCCCTAGGGGTCCTAGGACCCCTAGGGACATAGTCGAGTCGTTCATATGGGTCAAAGGGGGTCATAGGGTGACCTATGACCCCCTTTGACACATTAAACGAAGAAATATGTCTCTAGGGGTCCTACGACACTAGGGACATATTCGAATGGTTCATATGGGTCAAAGGGGGTCATAGGGTGACCTATGACCCCCTTTGACCCATTAAACGACGACATATGTCCCTAGGGGTCCTAGGACCCCTAGGGACATATTTGAATCGTTCATATGAGTCAAAGGGGGTCATAGTGTGACCTATGACCCCCTTTGACCCATTAAACGATGACATATGTCCCTAGGGGTCCTAGGACACCTAGGGACATATTTGAATGGGTAATATGGGTCAAAGAGGGTCATAGGGTGACCTATGACCCTCTCTAACCCATTAAACGACGACATATGTCCCTAGGGGTCCTCGGAACCCAAGGGACATATTCGAATGAGTAATATGGGTCAAATGGGGTCATAGGGTGACCTATGATCCTCTTTGACCCATTAAACGACGACATATGTCCCTAGGAGTCCTAGGACCCTAAGGACATATTCCAATTGTTCATATGGGTCAAAGGGGGTCATAGGGTGACCTATGGCCTCCTTTGACCCATTAAACGACAACATATGTCCCTAGGGGTCCTAAGACCCCTAGAGACATATTTGAATCGATCATATGAGTCAAAGGGGGTCATAGGGTGACCTATGACCCCCTTTGATGCATTAAACGATGACATATGTTCCTAAAGGTCCTAGGACACCTAGGGACATATTCGAATGGGTAATATGGATCAAATGGGGTCATAGGTTACCCTATGACCCTCTTTGACCCTTTAAAAGATGACATATGTCTCTAGGGGTCCTAGGACCCCTAGGGACATATTCGAATTATACATATGGGTCAAAGGGGTCAGAGGGTGACCTATGAGCCTCTTGACCCATTAAACAACGATATATGTCTGTAGGGGTCCTAGGACCCCTAGGGACATATTCGAATGGGTAATATGGGTCAAAGGGGGTCATAGGGTGACCTATGACCCTCTTTGACCCATTAAACGATGATATATGTCTCTAGGGGTCCTAGGACCCCTGGGGACATATTCGAATAGGTAATATGGGTCAAAGGGGGTCATAAGGTGACCTATGACCCTTTCTGACCTATTAAATGATGAGATATGTTGCTAGGGGTCCTAGGACCCCTAGGGACATATTCGAATGGGTAATATGGGTCAAAGGGGGTCATAGGGTGACCTATGACCCTTTTTGACCCATTAAATGACAACATACGTCCCTAGGGGTCCTAGGACCCTAGATACATATTCCAATCATTCATATGGGTCAAAGGGGGTCATAGGGTGACCTATGACCCCCTTTGACCCATGAAATGATGACATATGTCCCTAGGGGTCCTAGGACCCCTAGGGACATATTTGAATCGTTCATATGAGTCAAAGGGGGTCATAGGGTGACCTATGACCCCCTTTGACCCATTAAACGATGACATATGTCGCTAGGGGTCCTAGGACCCCTAGGGACATATTCGAATGGGTAATATGGGTCAAAGGGGGTCATAGGGTGACCTATGACCCCCTTTGATCCATTAAATGACGACATATGTCCCTAGGGGTCCTAGGACCCCTAGGGACATATTTGAATCGTTCATATAAGTCAAAGGGGGTGATAGGGTGACCTCTGACCCCCTTTGACCCATTAAACGATGACATATGTCCCTAGGGGTCCTAGGACCCCTAGGGACATATTCGAATGGGTAATATGGGTCAAATGGGGTCATAGGGTAACCTATCACCCTCTTTGACCCATTAAACAATGACATATGTCTCTAGGGGTCCTAGGACCCCTAGGGACATATTCGAATCGTTCATATGGGTCAAAGGGGGTCGTAGGGCGACCTATGACCCTCTTTGACCCATTAAATTATGACATATGTCCCTAGGGGTTCTAGGACCCCTAGAGACATGTTCGAATGGGTAATATGGGTCAAATGGGGTCATAGGGTAACCTATGACCCTCGTTGACCCACTAAATGATGACATATGTCTCTAGGGGTCCTAGTACCCCTAGGGACATATTCGAATCGTTCATATGGGTCAAAGGGGGTCATTGGGTGACCTATGACCCTCTTGACCCATTAAACGACGATAGATGTCTTTAGGGGTCCTAGGACCCCTAGGGACATATTCGAATGGGTAATATGGGTCAAAGGGGGTCATAGGGTGACCTATGGGGTTGTAGGACCCTAGGGACATATTCGAATGGTTCATATGGGTCAAAGGGGGTCATAGGGTGACCTATGATCCTCTTTGACTCATTAAACGATGACATATGTCCCTAGGGGTCCTAGGACCCTAGGGACATATTCCAATCGTTCATATGGGTCAAAGGGGGTCATAGGGTGACCTATGACCCCCTTTGACCCATTAAACGACAACATATGTCCCTAGGGGTCCTAGGACCCCTAGGGGCATATTTGAATCGTTCATATGAGTCAAAGGGGGTCATAGGGTGACCTATGACCCCCTTTGATCCATTAAACGACGACGTATGTCCCTAGGGGTCCTAGGACCCCTAAGGACATAGTCGAGTTGTTCATATGGGTCAAAGGGGGTCATAGGGTGACCTATGACCCCCTTTGACCCATTAAATGACGACCCTCTTTGTATTATATATTATTATATTAATATGTATAATAATATAATATATATATAACAATGTAATATTGTTATGAAATATAATATATATTATAAATATTATTATATTAATATATATGTTATTAATATATCTATATAATAACGTAATATTTTAGTATATATAACGTAATATTTTAGTATATACTATTTATACTATTTTAGGATAATAATTATAATATAAATAAACACTAAATATTAATATTATTATATGTATAGTAATAATAATAATACTATTATAGCTATAATAATAATATATATTAATACTATATATTGTAGCTTAATATAAATAAACACTATATATTTACACTATTATATCTATATTAATAATATTAATACTATTATAGGTATAATAATAATATTGATACTATAGGTATATTAATACTATTTTATATTAATATTATTGAAATTTTATACTAATACTAATATACTATTAACTTAGTTATAAATTAAAGTCGTTTGCCTCCAAATATTTTCATAATATTAATATTATTGTGTCAAAGGAGGGAAACCTTAGCAAGTTTTCTCCCCAAAAGTCCTCTTCCTATATCGGATAACCGATTATACTAGCATCAATATCAAATATTTGACTGTCCCTACAGACCCGACAACATTACTTTTTTACCTCTTTTTTCACAGGATTTGTTAAAAGTCATGTTTTGGGGCCGAACCAATCGAAAAGAATTCAAAAATATAACCTTAGGTGTTCAAATTTGTCATCTGAATGGGGAGCAGCAGTCGTCGAAAGAATAAACGTAAAAGGAAGATATCCAATGAAGATATTGCAGCATATAGGGAAAAGGACAAAATGAAACACCAAAAAAAAAGACAAGGTATGCTAAATATCAATCAAGTTGACGATGAATTAATAGAAGGTGAAATCATAGAGTCAGATAATGAAAATGTACAGTTGGGGAATGAATATGTACCTATTGAAAATGATAATGCGAAAATTGAAAATGTAGAGATTGAAAATTTTGAAGAAGAAATGCCACCAATTCATAATCCAAATTGCATAATTGACCATGTCGAAGATGAAAATGCACAGGAACTTAATGCACAAGAACCTTACATATCTCCTAATTATAATCGACATGAAGGTTCTAAAACACCAAAATGGATAATTGAAATTGATGAAACAATTATGACTAGTTTGGATGGAAAAAAATCAGAAAGAACCATTCGGTTATGGGCTTCAAGACTATATCAGATGTTTTTCGGCAACAAGACAGTGGTAGAGCAATGTCAGCTTTTCATGCACTTATTAAAGATGCAAAAGATGAGACCTATGCTTTCCAAATTGAAAATTCGTGTCAATAAAAAGTTGGAAGGAAATGCCAATATTGTGAAAAATCTTTTTAGTGCTCTTAATAGCGTTGGGAAAAATAGCAGAGAGAAGGATAATAGAGCTACTCGAAGGGTTATTACAACCTCTTTGGTAAGTCATCATTTGAGAAAGGGTAGATATATGAGACAAACTTGTATTGATTTGAATCTAAATCGTACTACTTTGAGAAGAGCACTTAGTTGATGAGAGAAAATTGATGATCCTCTTCAAAATGAAACATGGGCATTTGGTGGGAGACTTTCATGTTTTGATAAGAAGCTATCCGATGATGTGAAGGAAGAAATTATACAATTTTGGCACTCTAACTCACGAGTATCACCCAATGCTAAAGATGTCTTAAAGTTGAGAATTGGCATCAGAGACCGCACGCCACATCCTAAACACTATTTGGAGGTAAGTCAAACTATGTTGTTCAAACAATTTAGAGAGAGTCATCCAAGTGTTCATATATCACAAAGGGCTTTTGAATCTTTGAAGCCATTTTATTGTGTGCCACTCAAAATTCGAAATACATGTTGTTGCAAATATCATGTTGAGTTTTCTATGCACCATGAACTATTATGCTCCATCCGTTCTACTTTGCATAGTAAAGAAATGTTGGAGGATTGTGGGGCTAGTGGGCTTCCAAAATCATCAAGAGACTTGTTAGATCAACTCTTATGTCGTAGAGTTGATGGTTGTTCCTTTTATAAAAATGCTTGCTTAAATGAGAAGTGTTCAGAATGTGGTGGCTTATCCAAGTTTGACACACGTTTCCATGAGGGGTGTGAACAAGATCTTGGAAAGAAAATAGTGAAAAAAAGGGTCTATGAAATGGTGAAATACACATTGAAGAGTGGGAGTGAGAGCTCTAGATGTGAATTGGTTGGAAAAGATATCAATGTGGCTAATTTTATTTCAGATTTCAAGGTAAATATTTTTTACAAGTATGCAAGACATAGTCACAGGTCTCAGTGGTTGGATCAACAATTTAGAACGTGTAAGGAGACTTTTCCCATTGGCACTATTATATCAGTTGTTGATTTTGCTGAGAACTACACATTGTAACCTCAAAATGAGACACAATCTCAGTATTACAACTCTATTCAGATTGCAATTTTTGTTCACATAACATATAGACATGCCCTTGATAGTGCGGAAGATAATCGAAAGATTATTAGAGAGTATCATTTTTATATGAGTGATGATAGATCTCACTCTCACGAGTTTGTGCAACATTGTTTCGAGAATTTTTTTTATTTCTTACACGAGCATGCAATTGCTATGGATAGACATATCATTTGGTCAGATAACTGTACAGGTCAATTCAAGAATGCTCGCATGTTTTATTGGTTGTGTAGGATGCACGTAGAGAGAGGGATGCCTCATATTTGGAGTTTTTTTGAGTCCGGCCATGGAAAAGGGGAACATGATGGAGCAGGGGCATGTGTGAAGAGAGCTCTAGTTAAGGAGCAACTGAAGATTTCAACAACAGAGCTTCTTGATGCTCGTAGCATTATTGATTGGTGTAGTTTAGCATTATCACAGGGGGGGACTCTTAATTCAGTGGTACACAGGTTCTTTTGGTTGGTTGAGGAAGGGTCCATAGGTGATAGATCAGATTGTGCTACAGTGACAAACTCATCAAAAATGCATTCATTTCAGAGCTCTAATTCTAGTACATGGACCATTTGGACATGACAACTAGCTTGTTTTTGTTGTACTTGTTTTCAGTGTGATTGGGATCACTGTGAGTCAAGTGAGTGGGTGGACACATGGGCTCCACATTATCTTACTCCATTTTCTATCATACCCTCTATCAAAAATGATGACATGGAAAGTTCACTTGAGCATAATCATCTATCAGATCTACTTTAGCCAGGACATGTCTTTGCATTGGTTGCACCACAGGGGAATGATGAGAAATTTGATTATTGGTTAGCACGTTGTGTAAGAGGAAAACAAAAACTTGCACAATCGATCACAGATGATGATGGATTCACGTATCCTACTGGTTCAGTGGTTGTTGTTGGAACATGGCTGCGGACATACATGCTTAGAAGGAACGGAATTCCTGCATTCGAAGACTATCAGAAGCACAAAGTAATTCTCATATATTCGCATCTTATTATAGCAACAAATGTAAAGTTATTGAAGCATCAAGGAAGACCAAAAGTAAAAGAACTTTTTACTATTGCTAATGCTGATCATGAAGCCTTGTTGGAGACCCTAAAACAGAGAGAGGACCCTATTGGAATACTTGACTAGGTATATATACTTCTTATGTTATTTTCTTCATAATGATTTAATGAATTGATGATTATCTTGTTTAATACAATAAGTTACTAATTTTTGTATGATATTGGAATGTAGGTACATCATGAAGAGTTGGAGGGGGGTGGTATTGGGGAGAATTTCTAAAATTTATGATGTATTATGATGTAAAATGTGTAGTTTTTTGTATATGGTTTTTGTATTTTGGTAGGTTATTTGTAAGGAATTATAAGAGGAAGATATTGAACAAGTTCTTCCAAATCATATTTGCATGTGATACAAGGCTATAACGACAATTTTAAGAGCATTTATAACTATATGAAAGATAATTTCATGCGGATATCTTATTAAAAATTTGGTTTTTTCCTTATTTGACATAAAGCTGACATTATGATTATTAAAACTATTTTTATCAAACTAATCAAATAAGAAAAATCCATAAAGTACGGATGAACAATTAGAATACTTGATTTCTTCCATTTTACAACCAATCATAGCATTTGAAAGCATAAAGAGTCATAATATTGTATAATGTTTTGAAAGACTTTCATATTGAAAAGTTGTATGAAGCACATTTGGGATAAGCCATAAAATCCATGAAAGAAGATAGCATGTAGGATAAGCAATTAAAGCCAATAAGCAAGATAGCACATGCATACTGACATGATATGAAGTTGGATATGAAGGCTATGAGTGGATGAGTCATTAGAGGTATAAACAATCCCATCATAAATGAGATCTTGGATTTTATGTTTCAACACTATGGAATCTTTAGTTTTATGAAATTTTCTTCCATGGAGATTAATTTAAGAATGCCCCGTGTGTATGTAAAGGTCTTAAGGGAGATTAATTTAAGAATGAAATATTCTCCTCTAACCTTTTCTCAAGTTTAGAATTGATTTCTATCATGTGCTTAGAGAGATGAAGGTAAGAAAGATTATTTGTCTCTTCTAGCTCTTTGTATTGAACATATAGAAAGAGAGATGACAAGTGAACAAATTTAAGTGTAGTCAATAGATCAAGGAAACCATTTAGTGAAAGAAATTCTTAGTATGCATATCATAGACCATGAAGTTAGAAAATACCAATAGCTCTAAGACCAAAGAGCCATTTTAAGTATGTTCAAGCACTAGAGACATAGAAAATCAAAGTCAATTTATGAAACTCCCCTTAGCAAAAAATGCAAACAAATATTTGCATTTGACATTTTGACTTGGTTGAAAAAGTTTGACAATAATTGATAATATTGCAAGCTTGATGTTCAAAATAATTTTTTTTTCCAAGAAAGATAGTGACACATGGAGTAGTCTTCAAACAATCATCCATCATTTGCGGCCACCCCGTACCAAGGAGTCTCCAAGGTGCTCTAAGTGCATTTGGAGGTCGATCTTTCGAGGGTCATAACTCAGAGCTCGTGAGGGCTATTGATGAACTATTAAATGCTACAGGATGATGATACTGAGGCCTAAAATAACCTATCTCATTTTCGAGAGATCACATTCCGTTTGGATTCAGCACAGCGATCTCGCTCGATGCCAAAACTCGTAGTGTGCCTCAATTCATAGGTGCACCACAGCGTAACTTTGAAACCACTGATCTTGGCATCGAATCATCAGTTCCATTAGCTCTAGATGGGCGGGTGAACCCTAGTCACACCCTTGTTCTGGCCACGAAGACCATCCATCATTTGCGGCCACCCCGTACCGAGGAGTCTCCAAGGTGCTCTAAGTGCATTTTGAGGTCGATCTTTTGAAGGTCATAACTCAGAGTTCGTGAGGGCTATCGATGAACTATCAAATGCTACAAGATGGTGATCCTGAGGCCTAAAATAACTTATCTCATTTTTGAGAGATCACATTCCGTTTGGATTCAGCACAGCGATCTCGCTCGATGCCAAAACTTGTAGTGTGCCTCAGTTCATAGGTGCACCACAGCGTAACTTTGAAACCGCTGATCTTGGCATCGAATCATCAGTGCCATTAGCTCCGGATGGGCGGGTGAACCCTAGTCACACCCTTGTTCTGGCCACGAAGACCATCCATCATTTGCGGCCACCCCGTACCGAGGAGTCTCCAAGGTGCTCTAAGTGCATTTTGAGGTCGATCTTTCGAGGGTCATAACTCAGAGCTCGTGAGGGCTATCGATGAACTGTCAAATGCTACAGGACGATGATCCTAAGGCCTAAAATAACCTATCTCATTTTTGAGAGATCACATTCCGTTTGGATTCAGCACAGCGATCTCGCTCGATGCCAAAACTCGCAGTGTGCCTTAGTTCATAGGTGCACCACAATGTAACTTTGAAACCGCTAATCTTAGCATCAAATCGTCAGTGCCATTAGCTCCGGATGGGTAAGTGAACCCTAGTCACACCCTTTTTCTAGCCACGAAGACCATCTATCATTTGCGGCCACCCCGTACCGAGGAGTCTCCAAGGTGCTCTAAGTGCATTTGGAGGTCGATCTTTCGAGGGTCATAACTCAGAGCTCGTGAGGGCTATCGATGAACTGTCAAATGCTACAGGACAGTGATCCTGAGGCCTAAAATAACTTATCTCATTTTTGAGAGATCACATTCTGTTTGGATTCAGCACAGCGATCTCGCTCGATGCCAAAACTCGCAGTGTGCCTCAGTTCATAGGTGCACCACAGCGTAACTTTGAAACCACTGATCTTGGCATCAAATCGTTAGTGCCATTAGCTTCGGATGGGCGGGTGAACCCTAGTCACACCCTTATTCTGGCCATGAAGACCATCCATCATTTGCGGCCACCCCGTACCGAGGAGTCTCCAAGGTGCTCTAAGTGCATTTTGAGGTCAATCTTTCGAGGGTCATAACTCAGAGCTCGTGAGGGCTATCGATGAACTATCAAATGCTATAGGACAATGATCTTGAGGCCTAAAATAACCTATCTCATTTTTGAGAGATCACATTCCGTTTGGATTCAGCACAACGATCTCGCTCGATGCCAAAACTCGCAGTGTGCCTCAGTTCATAGGTGCACCACAGCGTAACTTTGAAACCACTGATCTTGGCATCGAATAGTTAGTGCCATTAGCTCCGTATGGGTGGTTGAATCCTAGTTACACCCTTGTTCTATCCACGAAGACCATCCATCATTTGCGGCCACCCCGTACCGAGGAGTCTTCAAGGTGCTCTAAGTGCATTTTGAGGTCGATCCTTCGAGGGTCATAACTCAGAGCTCATGAGGGCTATTGATGAACTGTCAAATGCTATAGGACGATGATCTTGAGGCCTAAAATAACCTATCTCATTTTTGAGAGATCACATTCTATTTGGATTCAGCACAATGATCTCGCTCGATGCCAAAACTCGTAGTGTGCCTCAGTTCATAGGTGCACCACAGCATAACTTTGAAACTGCTGATCTTGGCATCGAATCGTCAGTCCCATTAGCTCTAGATGAGCGGGTGAACCCTAGTCACACCTTTGTTCTGGACACGAAGACCATCCATCATTTGCGGCCACCCCGTACCGAGGAGTCTTCAAGGTGCTCTAAGTGCATTTTGAGGTCGATCCTTCGATGGTCATAACTCAGAGCTCGTGAGGGCTATCGATGAATCGTTAGAGGAGAAAAGTTCGTAAGGATGGAGTGGCTTAGTGTTTTTGCTAAAATAAGTTAGTGGGAAGGCTTTATTAGAGGGTCTGGGCCAAACTAGTGGGGTGTTTGCCAAAATTTCTTGTTTTATTTCTACTTGGTTTTGTTTTCTTGTTTTGTGCTTGAGTATTGTTATGGGATTGGGACTTACACTCACCCTTGTGGGAAGGGAAGAGAATTCTAGGGTGAAGGGCTTAAGTTGGGTTCGAAAAATGTATTGAGAACCTTGGAGTATGGGCTCCATTGTATGCCATAACATTTCATATCTTGCTGGGGGTGATAAGGAAAGTATGGTGTAGAAAGGAAGTTTGAGGAGTTACAGCTGATGGTAGTGGGTTTGGAGGAGGAAATGTGGAGGCCCCAAGAGGGCATTAAATGGTTCATTTATGATAGCCCCGAGAGGGCATGAAATTTGGTGAATTATGATAGCCCCGAGAGGGCATGAAAATTATTTATTGCAAATATGGTTTGGTATGGTAAGTCTCCATTTTAGAACACACCTTCACCCTATGTTTATGGTTCCATCTGTGAAGCCATTTTGAAATAGTAACGTTTATGCATTGAAAGATTGTATGTGTATCCCAGTTTGAGCCTTGTTCCCTAGCGTAGGGGTGGTCTCTTTGAGGCCTATGGTTGGGTGGAAAGAACCCATGGTCCTTGTTATTTTGTTGTGTTGCATATGCAGATTTGTGTCCAAGGGAGCAATGGAAATGGCTTGGAATGATCATCTTGCAGATTGATGTTGGATGAGAAAACTTGACATTGTGCCCTCATTTGTGAAGGAGGATTCACCAGCTTGTTCATGTTCTCAACAATCATGTTGGACAATGTTCATGCTACTCATTGTCCATATCTTTCAATGTCCATGTTCCTTATGATTTTGAAAAGTCCCTTATGTTGCCCCATTGTGATGGAAGGAGATTGTATCATTGTTACCTAATGTACGTGTAGAAGAAAATATTGATAAGGTTGTATATGCATGTTTCATTTGGAGTTTATATTGTTATGAAAGCATTGGTACGAGTCAGAGATTTGCTTTGACATCATTGTTATCATTTGAAAATGTGAAAGAAAGTTTTCTCCTTGTGGTATTGTAAATGACTAGTTGATAATAACAATCCATAGATGTTATGTGATACCATTGATTGTATAAATTTAAAACTTAGTAGATTGCTTACAATCTTGTTGTGCACTCAATAATTTGGTGAGGAAGCAATGTTGATATAGTAATATACTAATTGTCACATTAATATATATTGTAATAATTAATGAATGTGTGTACATTGGTAATGAGGATAATAAGTAATTCTGATCCCCTTCCCTTACATGCTAGAATCACGACCTAGTCCATATGATACAACTGACAGACCCTAATAGAATATTAGTATTAGAGGCTTGCTAGGATAAAAAATGGTTCGTACTTCTAGAATTTGATTGTGTTTTAAGTTTTTTGCATCAACGTTTCGGATCACACACAGTGATCCATCATCAGGATGAAGAGCAAGAGAAAAATAATAATAAGCAGCAGACTGGAGGAAACACAAAGATATAACAAGAGGAAGGAGAGGAGGTGGGGGGGGGGGGGAACACGCGGCTTGTTAGGATATGAATTACCTCACTAATTTATGAGTGTTGTATCTTGAACTTTCTCGTTTGACTCGTGATGCTAACTTGAACTAGACTGTCATCCAATCTATTTGAAAACCACCTGTGACTAAAATGTTAACACCTTCACACTATTCACATGAGTCTTGAACTCCTATTCAATGATAACCTTGTTTTACAATATGTAATTTCTTATGCGACTTCATAAGCTAAAAAAAAAAAAAAAATTGTTGTGTTTTTACTAGTAAAATTTAGGGCATGACACATGATCCACGATAAATTGAACAATACTAGATACTAAATTAATATGTATATCATTGTGCACGTAAATGATAAAAACATATATCAAAATACATGTATCCATAGACAAAATTATACACAAATATCTATCAAAGATCATGTATCCATAGACAAAGTACTCAAATATATATATATCAAAATACATAGATCCATATACAAAATGTGGCTGATCCTTCCATCAGAATGTGTATAATATCAATGTTTCTATATACAATGTGGCATATGCCATCTCAAAATGTCTCATGATGCATCCTACAAAAACTATACTATCCTAGGGTGCTGGTGGATGATCAAAATGCAGCCTCTTCGTTGCACTAGGTGGATCAGATGCCTCCTACATAAACAAAAAAGGAAGACCCAAAGTTAGACTACTAAATTTATATGATTCTACGTATCTAACATTGAATTACTCAAATTCATAATGATCTTTTCCGTATTGGAGATTAATACTATCAAAATTTCATAATAAATACCTCTCTCGTCGACCTCCTACGTCGGTCAGGAGTCCTCTCGTATGCCCTCGGCAATGCTGGTACTTCTGTGATTGTGGGCTGTATATATTCAAATACCTTTGTCAGATGAATCTACAATTTAAACTATAACATTATAATTCATAGCATGCTAAATTTATAAGATATTTAATCATGAATTCAAACTACAACTTACTATTGTAGGCTCCTCCTCAGGAGTGAGTGGCCACATCATCAAATCTACATAACTGTCCCGTCGAACCTCATGTGCACTAGGAGTCTCCTATGAGATACAAAATAGTAGTTGTTAATATCACAGAAATTAGTTTTGAATTTATTTATGAAGATAAGTGATGCAAGAGCATCCCATGCTCATCAGGGGAACATTGAAGATCCAAGGCATTACAGAGGTCATGGAACATCTCTTGAAGTCAATTGGGCAATCCTTGCACCAATTATGGCTCATGGAAGCATACAAAGTTATAATGTTGGACTCATATGTGGAAGAAATTTGTAATTGGGCATGAGATAGGATTTTAGGATTTCATATGGTAGACGTGTCATTTGATAGGTTCATGTAGGTTGTCATGATCATATCTTGTCATTAGACAAGTCAAAATGTTCTAGAATTGAGTTTTGGGGTTTGAACAATCAGGCCCTGGTTTTTAAGCCATTTTAAGGAGGGTTTTGAAGTTTGGGTGTTTAGGAGTGTGACCAAGACCTATAATCTTGAAAATCCTTAGTGTGTTGGTCCCTTTGTTGAAGCCTTGGTGTGTCTAATTCCTCCTTGTGTGTCCCAGAGTTGAAAGGTACATAAGTGGTGTCCAGAGATTTCTTGGTGAGGAAAGAAAGAGAATCAGTGAGTTGGCCCTTGGGAAGGAAGAAAACTTGTTGTGAAAATGGCTCCTAAAAATCAAATGGCTAGAGAACTTGAAGAATTGAGAGAAGAGTTGGCAAAAGAGAAAAGAGAGAGGAGAAAACTTGAAGCATCTAGAGTGAGGGAAGAAAGACAAATGAGAAGAGAGAGGCTGAAGCTTATTGCAAGGATAGAATCCTTAGAAAAGGAAAGGCAAGAACCTAGAGGAGAAGAGGTTAGAGGAAGAAATCATGGAGAGAACCATGAAGAAGAAGAGGTTGGTAATGCAAGGCAAGAGCATGAGACAATAGATGATCCTGAAGAAAGGAGATTTATGAGAATCATTAAGGCAGTACAAGGTAATGGTGGGAAGAACCATATTGATTTTCCAATGTACCAGGGTAAAATGGATAGTGAAGAAGTGCTAGGGTGGATAGAGGCCCTTGAGAACTACTTTGATCTTGAAGACATAGAGGCAGATAAGAAGGTAAAAGTAGCAACAACAAGACTGAGAGGAACATCACTCACTTGGTGGACTAGTGTTCAGAATGAGAGAGAGGAAAGGTGGTGCAGGGCACCTAACCTATGTGGCAGGGGGGAACAAGTATCTCTGTTGCCGGACACCTTGCCACTCCATGAAAGTGAGGATTCAAGTAGATTAGGAAGTTGGAATAAAGGTTTGGTCCATATTTTACAAGTTGGTCTATGCTTTGTAATAAAGGCACATGTAAGGCCCACAAGCATTTTGGTGTGGTTATAAACCAAGTGACTCCATGGGACCAAAAGGCCTTAGAATAGGGTATTTAGAGTCTAAACAGTATTAGCAAAAAGTGGTTGTTTGTTTGTTTTATGGTTGGGAATGCCTATATGGTTGTTCCAACGGTCATGTAGACCTTTATATATGTCATATGTGATCTCAGTTGAAAGGGGGAGATCAGAGTGTATGGTGGTTTGGAGAAAAAATAATAAAAACTTCAATTTTCTGGAAATTTACTTAGTTGCATTTAATAAATCCATATGACCAATTTTGAGTCAATGGAATAGTTTAGAAAGTTAGGGAATGCATAAAAACTATAGTTTGAAATTTGAATTTCAAATTCAAACGGTCATATTAGTTTTGGATGAAAAGTAGTAATTTGGTATTTGTTTGATTAAATAAACCTTTGTAACCAACTTGGTCGGTTGGATAGGTGCATATAAGCCTATTTAAGTTGTAATGAACATATGCAAGACATGAATCATTATTGGTACGGAAAAAATCATAGAAATTGTATAGAACAAAAATCATACTTTCCTCTGCATCAATTAAAAAAAATAAAAATAAATGATACTTATACATACAATGGGGCTCTCTGTGCGAATGAAAATCCCTAATGATCTAGGACACCGAATCTGTACAGGCTCATCGCCAGTAGCCACACCCTATATACAATTAATAATGTAATTAAATGAGCTTACCACAAAAATTTTACAAGAATGCATCAATATTTAATCAATTAGAAAACATCTAATTACCTTTCCTTTGTCAATGCATGCTGGCTCACCCCCCGCACTTTGTCCCCTTGGGGTAGGTGGTATCTGCAAGATAAAAGAAAGATTAGCAACCATATATGCTACAAAATCAAATAGAAAAAAGAAATTCAAACACAACATAATATACCGTAGATGTCTCAAGGCCAAATGAAATGGCTGAGAGTGTAGCATCATCTATCTATCTGAGCTCCTCCTCGGTCATCAACTAAACATGAATGAAGATAACATACATGTAAAAGTTAGTATGGCTTAAAAATTAAAATTACTCTATTATAAAAATTAACTTTAAATCACATATGTCATAACAAAAAAATGTATACACGTACCGACACCGAAGGAGTCCATGCCTCTACATTCCCCTCCTCTCTTGCATCAGGGTCTGTAGCCTCTGCACGTGCGTCTGGTGTGTTCTCGTCTAATACAAAATGATACTCAGGAAGATCACCTATGGGACCCAGGAAAATATTCTTACATGTAATGCAAGTGTGAGGCACACAAACGTGTGATGAGCTAGCCGATGGATGAACTGGCACCAACATCATCAACACGAGGAGGCAAGACTGACCTAGCCTGAGATATCATTAGGCTAGTCAGCCTATGAATGGCTCTGATGGTCTGAGAGCTACCCTCTGCCATAATATCTGGATGCTGCACTCGAGGAGGGGGGGAGATATCAGGGGGGGGGGGGGGACAAAAGTGCCAAGTTTCTTCTGCTGGGAAGAGGGTCTATCCTGAGGAGCTCCTAGTCCTAAGCCCATGTTGGGCTTCATGCTGCAATAGTTCACTTTAAGTTTCAACACAAATTCTGCATATAATTTTTTAAGGAAATAAAATGGTATGTCTAAATTTCCATATGGAGGGATATCAAAGACCATCCACCAACGGACCCAAAAATTTGCACATATGGCGTCATTTGTGCACCATTTAATCGATAGTTTGGTTTTTTTTGGGTTAGCAAAAAGGCTTGCCAAATCGTCTTTGATTATGTTGAGGCTCGCGACCTCATCATAATCCAAACCATCATCAAACATCTGGTGCATTTCATCACGCCAACAAAGAGCGGCATTTTGTTGGTTTGTAAGAGTTTCAATGTTATCCACTATGGTGTTTAACGTGGATAACATAGGAGCCAGTGCAGGTAAATTATTGTATGTTCTATGCAAACCTCTCAACTCAGTGAGATTTTCATTTATCAAATCCTCGATTCGAGGAGGGTTTTGAGGAGGTAGAGGATCATTTGGTGGATGGTTTTGTGGGGATACTGGATCGTTTGGTGGTGGGTTGCGAGGAATATTATTCCCTGCCTCAGTGTCATCATTTTGATAAGCCATTCCTATTGAATTGCAAAACGTAATATACATTAAAAAAAAATCTAAATTTTAACCATTTTTGTCAAAAAAACCCTAGATTCAACTAAAACAAACAAAATCTTGTTAAAATCTATTAAATTTAGGTTAAAAATGAGTCAAGGGGGGGGGGGGGGGGGGGGGGAACATACCTGATATTTGATATCCGATTTGCTATCTGATATCCGATTTATTATCTGATATCCGATCTGACTAGCCCAAATTTGCGTGAAAATAAGGGCCGCGGGTCTGTGATTTTGTGTTTAATCCATGCACAGGTATAGGATATCCGATATTATAATATATATAATATAACATATATATTACATTTTATATATTTTTATATTATATTTTATATTTATTATATTAATTTACTATATATTATAATATAAAATATTATTACTATACTATATTATTATAATTTATAATATATTATACTTTTTTATTATATATTATATTATAAGATATTACTTTTTATTATTATATTATATTATATATATATTATATTAGATTACTATATATTATAATATATGAAATATTATATTATATTATTATAATATAATATGTTATTATAATATTATTATTATAGTATAATATTATACGATTATAATATAATAATAATAATATTATTATATTATAGTATAATAATTATTATAATAATAATATTAAATAATAATAATATTATTATAATATAATAGTATGATATATTATTTAATAATATTATTATTATTTTATATCAATAATAATAATATTAAATAATATATCATATTATTATATGATTTTAATTATTAGTCGGATATCCGATATAAAATCGGATATCCGATATGATATCGGATATCCGATATGATATCGGATATCTGATAAGGCTCGACTTAACCTTCTAGGTTTGGTTCCTGGATAGGTAAAAAAAAGTCAGAGCGGATTTTGAAGCACTTTTAGGCGTCTTCAAAGTCTTTTTTTTTTCACATCGCCACTTTTTGGCACACCATGATCCTGCACATACCCTAGTCTTGGAAAAAGAGTAAATGTGGAGTTCGAGGAAGAAAGCCTTGCAAGCTGCTACGACTTTGGCTGCCAACTCCATTCAAAACACTATTACAATCGAGAAGGAGGCTGTCAAGATGATTATGGAACTGCAATAGAAGCTTTGGGTCTTCTGTGTTGTTTCTATTTATTTATAGGTCTTTTTTTTGGTCTATGATTTTAGTTCTGGTTTTTGGTTTTGGTTCTATTTTTTGGTAAAACTTTATTTCAGGTTCTAGGTCCTTGTAAAACCTAGATACTTGTATTGAATTTTTCTAATGGTTTTAGGTCCCTATAAAACCTGATTTTCATTCTTCTTTTTAGTAGGCTTCAGGACTGTTCTTGGTGGTCTTAATTGCCTATCTTTCTTGTTTTTGTTAAAGGGTTTTGGGACCCCTTCAAAACCTGCTTTTACCGTAATCTAAAACTTATTATATATTTACCTGATTACAAAATTTCTTTTTCTAATTGAAAGAGGACTAGAATATAGAGACTATAGTTATTTCTCAAAATTTTTTTTTTTTCTCTTAGTTAGTATTTTTTTATGAGCATCGAATATATAGGTTTATTTTTTATAACAAACCTTTGTTCAATTCACGTGCAAAAACATATACCTAAAAAATTCAAAATGTAAAAAATTCATATTCATTAGAAAGCTTTTTTAGAGCACTCCTATCATGCAAAATGACATGACTATAGTGCTCCATTTGAACCTAGTAAGTAAGCCTAGAATCTATAAAAAAACATAGTAAATCTTCTTAGACTTAGTAAAAACCTATATTTACCTAGTTTGAATAGAAACTAAGATTCTATGGAAACTAAAAACACTAGTTTCAATACAAGCAAAAGTGTCTAGTTTCTATCAAAACTAAAAAAACTAACCCATGATGTTAAATGGGTCATCCATACTTTTGATCAAGACTACATTAGGTATTTTCGATTGAAAGTGTAGTGATGCTTATGTTGATATGTGGGATTGATAGTAGCAATTTGCTTAAGTGTTGCTGGTATATTTTTTAATTTTTTCTTGTTGCTAGTTTTAGCACTAATTGTAATATTATTTTGGTGATAGACATTATTTATTTTTTAAAGTTTAAAGTTGGTATCGGTTAGATGACTAGGAGGTAAACTACGGCTAACTTCTCAACCTTTTGTACCTTGGGGTTAGCCCCCTATCTTTTGGATTGCTATCTAATACTTCAAAAACCTTTGAATGGGATAAAATATCTCCTCATGAATTAGCAAGACATTTGAATGGCATAATATATCTCTTTGTGAATTAGTAAGGTTTGAAAGCACTTTGTATGCTTCTACACTTCTGTAATGTTAAAGCTCTTGATCCGCATGTTTTGAAAGAAAAATTATTTAAAACAAAATGTTTTGAGGCTTGGGACTCTTTAATAGAATAAGAATTACCTAGGTAGAGTGAAAGGCCACCCTTAAACATTATAGTGTTGGCTAATCTCCAGACAAAATGCACTAAAGACAAAAAAAAGTCACATTTTAATTTTCAGATTCATGAAAACAAAATGATTTTTTCTTGATGTTTTTACGTTTTTGGTTACAAAATATGTAGATCATGAAGATCAAATGCTTAAAATTTCAAAAGAATTCACTATGTTTTCAATTTATTTAAATTTGGTCAAAGGTGCATTTTGTAGGGAGGGTAGTCAAGTCAAGAATTAAGCTTAGTGTGTGATGTTTAAGTCATTCCAAAAGAAAGTGATAATGTTCCAAATATTCTCTAGCACCAAGGGAATTTATGTTAGCTTGGGATAATGGTAAAGGTTTTGTTCCATTCTTATTAATTTTGTCTCGAAATTGTTGTTTTATAAAATTATGATTTTGGGCAAAATATTATATTATATATGTATTTATTTATAATTATTTTTAAAAATAAAATATATCTTACTATTTGAATGACAATTTAAAATAATTAATTTAATAATAAATTATACATTCTAATTATCATAATTAAAAGGATATATGAAACTAAAGAATACATGCTTTATTTTATTTTTATGATAATTGTAGAAATTTTTAAATTTTTATATAACTTTATTTCAAATTTTATTTTCAAATTATCTATCTCTCAAGTACTATCATTGCTTTTGGAAAAATTAAATTCAAATCATCTTTCTCTCTAATATTAAAGTTTCTATTTATAATTATAAATATTATGTTCTTATCACTTAATGTAGGAGGGTTGAAGAGACTAATCTTTCAATGTGAATATAATGTGCAATAACTTTATAAATGAAAGAATATATAATCTTATAAAATTACATTTTTTTTTAAATTAAATGAATCACACATATAAATTTTAAATTTAATTATTTACTAGATAAGTAATATTGATCTTGTTCCTTATATATAGTTTAGACTTAATGCCATGCTAATCATATTTTTTTATACTTATCTTGAAAAATAATTCACTATTTTTATGATACAATATGTAGGTATATATTTATTCTCATTTTTAAGTTTTTAATTTAATTGTTTGTTGGACAAGCAATAAAAATCATGCTCCTCATATAAAGTTTAGGCTTAATGCCATGTTGATCATATTCTTATTTATACTTATCCTAAAAAATAACTCAAGTTACTTTTATGTTGAGATATTCATGCCTATATTGTAGTACCTACCCTCGTTCACATCTTTTCTAAACTTATTGTTGCTATTATTATTAGACTATGTAGACTAGTTTTATGTTGATGGTTTAGTGGTGTTGTTTTGACATTATCAGATATTATGATAGGGATTCAGTTGATATATGATGAAATCATTTACACTTTACATTTCATGTATGTATGATGATCATTACATTGTTTTCAGTTATTAATGATGATTAGTTAGATGGTTTATTATCTCATGTGTTTTATTATGGTTACTTACCCCATACTTGCATGTCTATGGTGTGCGTGTTTTCTTATTGTATGGCATTTCTGATATGGTTACGGAAGGGAGTCGTAGTCACCTTCTTAGTCGGGATCTACACGATGCACCACTTCCTGCCATTGCCTGTTTAGCTTAGCATTATATATTGTATGTACATGCATGGTTTTTCTGCAGGTTGCAGGTGCCGGGTATCGACTTCCCTAAATTGCCAAGATGAGTTTTACCCTATTATACTATCTCAATGATAAGAGAAGGGAGATAAATTCTCAAGTCCAAATCCCAAACCTAAAAAAAAGCCATTTGTCCTAGTGAGTTAGGACAAGTATCAGAGTTGAATACCCACCGAATGTGTTGGATGACATATTTCGTGCTTTTTAACCCTTTAGATTGATTTTGTATGATTTGTTCTATGATGGGTTTTCATATTTTATCTTGGAGGTCTATGGTGAATTTTCCATTAATTAAATCTTAAATAGATTTAATTAATAAATTATTTATTTGAAAAAATTAATAAAATATCATGATCTTTGATATTTTGATTGTGATTAATTCAATGTGAATTATTGAGGAAAGGAATTAAATAAAAGAAAACTAGAAATTAAAATTAATAATAATTATAAAATAATAATAAAGTAATAAATAAAATAATAATAATAAAAGTTATAAAAATTAAAATGAAAATTATAAAATTTAAATAAAAATTATTGGAGTTATAAGCTTGCATGGGAATTAACATGTGTCTACAACACGGGGGTTAGCGCATCAATTAAGCACAAGGTGTCTACAACTCTATGACTCATAAAAAAGGTTGGAAAAGACCCATGCTTAGTTGGTGACACCTTCCATCTGTTTCAAGAAGCATTCCAAAGGTTTCTTGAGAGCTCTTTATATTCAGGCATTCCTAGAAGCTTAGGGATGGCGTTTGGAGTGCAATTGGAGCATTCGAGGACTCGAGAACTCTGAAGAAGGGAGGAGCTTGCTCTGCGGGTTTTCTGAGGAAGAGCGATTTAGCATCAGAATCCGGGTAGATTCTTGTGATTTTACTTATGCTATTTTTGCATCATGCATTCCCTATCTTCTTCGTGTCTTCCATATGTCTTCTGAGAAATTTCATATTTTCTTTTTTTATGCATATGGGTAGTTTAGTTTATTTGAAAATTTTATATGCATGAATCATTGGCCAATCAAATTTTCCGCTATAGGGGCTTATGTTCCGAAGCATCCTCCTTTTAAGTTCCAGTTGATGTGGCTTCGTGACTCCTCTCTTCATGATTTTGTTTTTTGTTGGTGGAAAGATGGTGCCCCTACATATGGTACTGCAATGTTCTCATTTTCTAAAAGGCTTCAATATGTTAAAAGGCAGCTCAAGATATGGAATAGGGAATGCTTTGGGAATCTTCACTTTATGAAGAGGCTTGCTCAAGAAAATCTTGATGTCATCACAAGAGAGATTAGAGATCGAGGTTTCTCGGAGGATCTTGGCCAGGCTGAATCCCTTGCTTCTAGAGCTCTAGAAGAATGGGAACTTCGAGAGGAAATTTTTTGGAAGCAAAAGGCTCGAGTTGATTGGCTCCAGGAAGGTGATCGAAACACTGCCTTTTTCCATAAAACAGTGCAATCTCGCTGGAATCAGAGCACTATCTCATCTTTGGTTAATTCTCAAGGTATCCAACTGAATTCCTTGCCAGCTTTGTTCTAGGAGGCTATTTCGTACTTCTCTACCCTCTTCTCTGAGGACTCTCCTCCTGCTGATAATGAAGAAAATATTATTTTGTCCTGTATTCCTTCCCTTATCACTCAGGAAATGAATGATTATCTCATGCGTCCTATCTCTTTGGAAGAGCTGGAGGAGGTGGTCTTTGGCATGCCTAAGGGGAAGGCTCCTGGTCCTGATGGTTTTCCAGTTGAATTCTTTCAGGAATTTTGGGACATCATTAATCATGATTTGTTGGAGGTGGTTAAAGAATCCTATGCTAGCAAGTAGATACTTCGAGCTTTGAACTCTACATTCTTGACTCTTATTCCTAAGAGAGAGGGTGCTAATCAATTGGAGTTTTTTAGACCAATTGCCTTATGTAATGTGGTCTACAAAGTTATTACTAAGTTGATTGCTGAGAGACTGAAAAGGTGGCTTCCCATTATTATCTCAGAAGAACAAGGTGGTTTTGTTGCTGGAAGACAAATTTTGGATGGGGTGGTTATTGCTACTGAGGCTATTCACTTTATGGCTACTTCAAGGGAGAGAGCCATGTTTGTTAAGCTGGATATGGCTAAGGCCTACGATAGAGTTAAATGGAGCTTCCTAAGGAGTATTCTTCTTTCTTTTGGATTTAGCTCTGACTGGGTGAGTTGGATTATGAGTTGCGTTACTTCTGCCTCTTTTTCTATTCTTATTAATGGTCAACCTTCACAACTATTTGGTGCTTCTAGAGGCCTCCGCTAGGGTGACCCTCTCTCCCCATATCTATTCATCATCATGGCTGAAGGCTTGGGCAAATTCATTAAGCATTAGGTGTCCTAGAATTCTATTCAAGGCTGGCGGTGGGGTAATGGCTTACCTTCTCTTTCCCATCTTCAATTTGTTGATGATTCTGCTCTTGCTGGTCTTGCTAGGATCAAGGAAGCTGAAGCCTTTCGACATGCTTTGGACATTTATTTGGCAGCTTCAGGCTAGAAAGTTAATGAGCACAAATCTTTCATTTACTTTTTTAACACTCCTGATTCTATTTAGCACAGGATTGTTGGTATCCTACGGTTTCAGATAGGTTCACTTCCTCTGACTTATCTTGGCATTCCTATTGCTGTTTCCAGGCAGCCATGTCTCTTCTGGCAAAATTTGATTACCAAGCTTCAGGATAAGGTAAATCATTGGACTCATAGATGGCTTTCTACTATTGCCCGAGTTACTCTTCTTCAAGATGTTATCCAAGCTCTTCCTACTTATAGAAGCATGGTTCATTCTGCACCTATTTACTTTCTCAAGGAGTTTGATGCTCTTTCTCGACAATTCCTTCGGAGTGGTAATTTGCGTAGTACTAAATGGAGCTTGGTTAATTGGGCAACTGTTTGTAGACCTAAAAAGGAGGGTGGTCTTGGTCTTTGTTCTGCTCTATTGAGTAGACAAGCTTTGGCTGCTAAACTTTATTGGCGATGGTGCTCTGGACAGCATCAACTTTGGGCTCATATTATCACTCATAAATATTTTCATGGTGCTGATCCTTGCTCTGTTTATGCACTTCCTCTTGAAGGTCGTGGCTCAATGGTTTGGCATACATTGAAGACAGGTGCGATGTTGGTGAAGAGGGGTCTGTTCTGGATATGTAAAGGAGGTTCTTAGGCTTTGTTTTGGTCTGATGCTTGGGATGGATTCCCTTCCATTTTATCCATATACCCTCATCTTCAGCCTCTTTGTGACTCTTTTCTTGCCGTTGGATGGGATAAAGTGGCTCATTACAAGACTCCTTATCAATTGGGACCTGTTGTTGGTTATAGATGGAAACATTCCTCTGATTGGCCTCCTGGAGGTACAAACATGGATTGTCAGGAGCGTTCTCAAATTCTGGCCTGTAGAGAGTGTTCCTCTTTGCTTGGTCCAGATGTATTGGCTTGGGGCGGTACCTTGTCTGGTAAATATCTTGTCTCTGCTGGGTATCAGGAGATAACTAGACAATTATTTGGGGATGCTGAGGTCCCTTGGTGGAAGCAAGTCTGGAATAAGGTTTCTTGGTCCAAGTGCAATTTTTTCATGTGGCTAGTGGCTCACAATCGTTGTCTTACCTGGGATAATCTTTGTAAACGTGGATTTCAGGGCCCCTCTTATTGTGTTTTGTGTGGTAATGGAGAGGAGTCTGTCTCCCATCTGTTCTTCCATTTCTCCTATTCTACTTAGATATGGCACCTTTGGTGGAGTGCTTGGGGTTGCTCTTGTCGGCATGCTTCCTCTTTGCCTGAGTTTTGGGCTCACTTGGGTAGTGCTCCCTCCAAGTCTTCTTCTCTCCATGCTGCTTGGATTGCTGGCCCATCTTTCATGCTTTGGCATATCTGGTTGGAGAGGAATCGTCGCATATTCCAAGATGTTCATCTTGGTGTTTTGCATCTTTGGTGGAAAATATCACATTCTCTCCAGGAAACTATTCTTGTGAAGTGTGAGCTTGATGGGGGTATGGATCCGGTTGATCTTGCTATCTATAATCGCCTCAATTTTCATCTGCAGGATGGGGTTGTGGCTCATAGGTTTCCTTCTATGTCCAAGCAGCTTCACCATCAGAGGAAGGGTCAGGTTAACCGGGATGGGCACTGGACTCCTCCTCCCTGTGGAGTTCTGAAAATTAACACTGATGGTTCTTCTCGTGGGAATCCTGGCCCGACTGGTATTGGTGGAGTGGCTCGTTGTAGTTCTGGGAATGTTAAATTTTTCTTCTCAATTCATAAGGGTGATTATACTAACAATCTCAAGGAAGCTCAGGCTATTTTATATGCTGTGGAATAGTGTTGCTTGTGGGGATGGAGTAAGATTATTTGTGAGTTTGATTCCCAGGTGGTGGTGAACATGCTTTCTTTGCAAGAGCTTGAGGATGTTAGTTGGCAGCTGGCCACTATTTTTAAGCAGATTCTTTTCTTCTCCTCCTCTTTTTAGTTCATTAGGTTCAAGTATATTCTGCGAGAATGGAATAGACCTGCTGATTGTTTAGCCAAATGGGCTTCTAGTCATGATCCGGGTTGGAATATTAGGGATAGGGGGCAACTCTCCTTTGAGATGGTGCAAGAATTTGATGATCTTGTTGCTCAGGATCGAGCTCCTTGTTGAGCTCTCCTTGTTGTATTCCTTTCTGTCTTAATAAATTTTTACCCCTCTTTTTGCAAAAAAAAAAAATATTAATTGTTATATGCATTAGTAAATATTGTTATATGTTATTTATTATATGTATATACGTAAATATATGTGTATATATATATAATATTAATATATATATGTATATATATGTAATAATAATGAAATTTTAATATTCAAAGTTATTTAGAGTTTTTAAATAAATAATATGGGTTTTAATTAATCAAAATTACTTAATTAGAATTTAGTCTAATTAAGGTAAATTTAAAAGTTATAACATTTAAATTATCAAATATTTTAGCCCTTTTCAATATTATAAATTGAGTTATGGTAACTCAATACTAGAATAACGTATAACGTATATTCTTAAAAACATTTAGATAATTGAGTTCTAAGAGTTAGAGGGAAAAAATTTTATCTATCAACAATTACGTGGGCTAGGAAAAACATACAAAATGTTTCTCCATTCATTAACCAACTTGGAACGTAAACTGAGACTTTTGCATTTAAGTTGTAAACTTAGCAAAACATGTGTATTCTTTATACTATTGTTTTGGGTTTTGGGTTGACTAGTGTTGACCAATTATAGGATGTCTACCAGAGGCTTGGGAGTTATGTGATTGTGATGTCATGATGATGTTTTAATCTCAATCTTTATGAACCCAACCATGGTTATGTGATGGAATGCTCTATGTATTGGTTGTAATATTGATTGTTATAGTTGAGGTTCTTATTTATGAGACACTTGACTTAACCATTATTTTTGGTCATCGATCAATTATCCTTGGTTATTTTCTAGTCACCATGATGGGACTGAAATGTGGATTTATTCTTGATGATGTCATGTTGTGACATGTTTGACTCAACCATTTTTGGAGTCTTCGATTAGTGTGTTTGAGATATATTGTTGGTAATTGAGAACCGTTGGATACTTTTGATTATCAGTAATGCTTCAGTTGCCAATAGAGAGCTGTTGTGGTCATGATTTTCTATGGATGCTTGCTTATGGAGATTTGACGCTTTTATGCATATTTGATGATTTTATGGATTATCTTTTGTAATTTTGAGATTTATGAGTCCATGAGCATTAGGGTAGGATATCTGCATGTAGTGTCGGGAAGTGGCTTGCAATGGGGGCCGGGGCCCTAAGAGGCTACCAGGGTAACTCATTGTAAGTTGGATTAATAAGTGATAACATTCACACCTAATACTAACTGCATGAACCTAAAAAGATAAGTGTTTTGTTCTCACCCATGCCTTGAGTGCTTGTATAGGCTAGGATGGGAGTAGTGAGAATGCATGGTTGCGACCTTGCATTCCATAGTATGCCTTGTCAGTATGAGAGGATACTAGTGGCCACATGAGATCAGTATGGACCCGTGGAGTTTAGCTAACTGCCAGGGTAACTTTTATGTGATAAATGCGATGACACTTTCCTGCTTGCATAGTAGGTTCCTACATGTCATTGTGTGCCTCTGGGAAGTAGATGTCAGTTTCATTGGAACCTTTGAGTTAGTATACTTTTAGGATTCCTGGACTATAGAGATTTGTGCTATGTGATTTTGATAACCTGTTTGGGACTTGAGATTATCTCCTCAGCACGGTGGGAGTGGACCACTTAGGTACCACGTGGTCGGGTGGTAGTGTATTTTCCACTCTTATCATTTGAGATTCATTGAGACATCGTGGCTGATGAGTCCTTTGTGATGGTGGTTATGTATCCTTTAATTGATGATTAGCATATGTTAGATGATGTTATCTTATGCTATATTTTGCATGTTAGATTACTTTCTACATATGATGTTGTATATGTTAGGAGTGACATTCCTACTATGTTAATACCGATGATCTCTTTGGTGATTTGGGATGTTACGCACAGAGGGATGGCTAGGGCCCACGATGGTCTAATGATGCTATTAATGGTTGGGAGGAACCGTGCACTTAGTTTATTTTGTTTAATCTTTATGATGGATGTATACGTCTTCTATGATGATGTATCATGTGATTATCTCTACTTTGATGTATCATGGATTGGAATAGGATGATGTACCTTATTCTACATATGTATAATCTTTGAGCTTGTCATACCCTGTGACATGTACAGAGGATGATTGAACATTTGGAAATGTAATGTTTAAACATTGGACTTATCATTATTATTTCATGTGGTTGTTGTACTAGATGGATTCATGTATGTAATTCAATGTTAAGGGATCTTAAAGAATGTAATCTGTTATGTATGTTATGTTTACTTTTCAGATGGACATTGCTATTGCTTCCGTTATTGTGAATAAGTTATGTATGGTATTTACTTTCATGTAAAAAAAATAATTTTTTTTTACCAAACTTATTGAAATTCTAGGTTAATTCTTTGGATCCCTTGGCGGGGCATTATATATATATTTTGAAAATTTTAATTTTAACTTTTTAGCTCTACATTTTCTTAAATCTTGATAATTCTCTTATCACAACATGAACTTTCTTAACAAGTAAGAAAATGAATTAAGAAGATGTGTCATTTTCCCTACCAATCCAAAAGATTCAAATTAATTATTAATGATACTTTTAATATACTCACATACAAGGTTCACAAATCTTATCTTATCAACTTAGTCTGACTATTATTTTATGAATTTAATCAAGTTAGTCTATTTTATCACACACAATTTTTCCTTTAATGCAAGCCAAATATTTTCTATATATTTTGAATGCTTATATGAAATGAAATGAAAAGAAAAGAAAATAAAGACTAAGATGAACCCAAAATCAAGTAGAGAAACTTTATAGTATATCACTTCGAGAATAGTCTTCCATTTCATAAGAAAACACACCTTGTTAAATAAATCCATTTACAACAAAAATAAATACAATTCCCTTTAATCAAAAATAGAAAATCTCATACAAAAATTTTGGCATATTTTCTCATAGTCTAAAATTTACTATTAATGATATCACTAGTCATAATTTTTGTCATGAGATTTTCTTATTGTATGTAATAAAATCTACTACCTCATAAATATGATGTTGAAAAATTTACACTTTGTCAAGTATACATAATCAGAGTTACTCAAAGATGTATTATTCTATATATAGTTTTGAAATACTTAAAACACTATTCAATCAATTATTAAAAAATACTTAAATTATATAATTTTTCAAAGATATAAATGAAAGATTTCAATGAAAAAGGAATCACATAACTAAAATAAAATAAAACCAATTGTTTATTTATTTTGTGTCATTACACATAGAAAGCTATATAATGTAAGCCTAGGAGAAATTTATAAAACATATTACAAAATAAAATGACATCATTGAACCTATTATGAAATGACAAAAACTACTATTGTACAAATTAGAAATACTTAAAACACTATTAAAAAATATTATATATCTATATGTTATTATCATAAAATAAGGTTAGTGTCTTTTATGAGGTAAGCTAATATTTTGAAAGGGCTTTGGATCCTTGTATAATTAGAAAATGAAGCATTAAGCTCAACAAAACAATGACCAACTAACATAAAAAAATAACTGAATACCTTTAAAAAGATAAAAGAAAAATAGATAAACTCCCACAAAGTAAAGAAGAGCTAGTTCCTTAAATTTGTATGTCTTAAAATATTTGTCCAAAGCTCCTTGATTAAGAACAATGAAATGATCTTTCTGTCCATTAAATCACCTTTTTCTTATGACAAGGAGGCATACAATCTTTAGCACAACCTTTGTTAGGTTACAATGTATCCATGTATCCAATTTGAAACTTTCTTTATAAGGATTAGCATCTTAAGCCTCTTGAAGAATAGAGAGATTTGCATCCTTATTTTTGTCATTTTTGCTAGAATATGTATTTTAACCCTCTTAAAAGTTAGAGGAAGTCGCATCGATATTAGTCTCCTTTTTCCAAATAAACTACCATTTCTTACTTTTGAAGTGAGGACTATTTTCATGACCCACTTGGTTAAAAGCATGCCAAATAATTTAGGGGTCCTCAAATTGAAATGTTGCACCTACTTCCTGAATTTAGATGATAGAATGATCTTGGTTGGGAGGACTTGATTCTTCTCCACAAGAGCACAAAATTTGAAAATAGTAAGTGCTTAAGGATCTTAGTGATCTTGTCCATAGCACAAAAATTGTCAAAAGAAACGACAATTTTCTTGAAAATATTTTCATTTAAAACTCTATTAGATCAACCAAACCTTTTGAAGTAGCTCTCACACCATCTCCATCTAGATTTTCACTCTCAACAACTACCTCACATAAAGCCCTAACAAAAACACTTTCCTCAAAAGCTCTACCATTATCTCAAAAATAATTCCTATTTCAAATCTTATCCCCCAAGCCAATAACTCTCAACCTCATAACTGCAAAGGAAAGGAAAATAAAGAGTAAGATGAACCCAAAATTAAGTAGAGAAAGGTTATAGTATAACACTTCTAGAATCTTCTTCCACCTCATAAAAAAACACATCTTGTTAAAAAAATCATCTACAACAAAAATAAATACAATTCTCTTTCATTAAAACTAGAAAATTGCATACAAAAGTCTTGGCAATTGTTCTTATAGTTTAAAATCAACTATTAATGATATCTCTAGGCTTATATTTTGTCATAAGAATTTATTGTCCTATGTAATACTACTACCTCATAAATATGATGTTTTAACATCTTATACTTTTAAGTATACATTTACAAAGCTACTCAAAGATGTATTATCATTTATGTAGTTTTGAGATACTTAAAATATTAAACTATAAAATATTTAAAAATTGGTGAATTAATATAATTTATACACACATGTATATGTATATATATGAACATGTACATGTACAAGTAAATATATGTACATGTACATGTATGTATATGTATATGTGTGTGTATATAGATACATACATACATACATACATATAGATGTATATATGTATGTATGTATGTATATGTACACACACAAACACACACACATATAAGATTTCAATGAAAAATGAATCATCTAACTAAAATAAAATAAAATAAAGTGTTTTTTTAAAAAAATTTGTCTCATTATACAGATAAAAATATAAAATGTAAGTCTAGGAAGAAAATTATAAAATGTTGCAAACTAACATGACATTGTTGAACCTTTTATGAAATGACCAAAACTACTATGACACAAATTAGAAGTACTTAACAAAATTAAAATTTATTATATATCTATAAAATAATTATAGTGCCTTTTGTTAGGTAAGTAAATATTTTGAAAGGGCTTTCATTCCCTGTACAATTAGAAAATGAAGCATTAAGCCCAAGAAAATAACAACTAGCTAAAATAGAAAAATAATAAAACAAATTTATAAAAAAAAGGTGAACTCTCACAAAGTAAAGAATACCTAGTTCCTTAAATTGGGGTGGCTTAAAATATTGTTCTTAAGCACAATGGAATGATCTTTCTATCCAAATCATGTTTTCTTCTGACAAGGAGGAAGCATACAATCTTTAGCACAACCTTTGTTAGGCTCCAATGTATGCATGAATCCAACTAGGAACTTACTTTGTAATGATTGTTATGTTAAGCCTCTTTAAGAATAGGGGGAGTCTCATCCTTATTTTTGACAGTTTTGCTAGAATGTGTATTTTGACCCTCTTAAAAGTTAGAGAAAGTCTCATCCTTATTAGCCGCCTTTTTTTTTGAAATAAAGTGTCATTTCTTATTTTCTAAGAAAGGATTATATCCATGACCCACTTGGTTACATGCATGAAAAATAATTGGGGAGTCATCATAGTCAAGTGTTGCACCCACTTCCTAAATTTAGATGATAGTATGATCTTGATTGGGAGAACTTGATTTTTCTCCAAGACAACACAAAATCTTACAAATAGTAAATTCTTCATAAACTTGGTGATCTTGTCTATAACACAAAAATTGTCAAAAGAATTGACAATTTTCTTAAAAATACTTTCATTTGTAAACTCCATTGGATTAGCCAAATCTAAATCAACCAAAACTTTTGAAGTAGCTGTCATGCCATCTCCATCTAGGTTATCACTCAACATCTATCTCTCATAAGCCCAACACAAAAAATTGCAAAAAAATCTCTCCATTACCTTGAAAACAATTCCTATTTTGAATCTTATCCCCCAACCCAATAACTATCAACCCCCTAATCATAAAGCCTCTGCAAAATCCATGCATAAATCTTTACAAACACTCTTTACACTACAAAAACAAAATGAGTGTTATTATAAAATATTAATTGATTAGAAATAAAATAAAATTTTTAAAAGTAAAACTTAACAAATAACTTACTTTTTACTTTCTAGCTTTCATCAAACCCATGGAACTACAATGGTTGTAAATGTTGTTTGGCAGTTTAAAAATTGAGTTATAACTCACTAATGGCTTGTCTAGTTACTGGAATGTGATTTGAGAATTAGCATTAAAAGTCTCTAATTTGGGATTTTGGAACTTGAAATCAAGATTATAGTTTTGAGGATTTGATTTAGGACCATTTTGTTCATCAACATTTTATAATCATAATACACATTTCGTCTTTTTGGTTATATTTTTAGAATTTGAATACAAACCAAAATAAGCATAAATGAAATGCATTTTTAGTATATTGTTACAATCATTGAACATTTTACAAATTTTAGACATGTGTAGTAACTTAAAAAATTATAGTTACAACCTTCCACTCTTTGTTTAAACATAAAGCAAAAGAAAAATAAAAAAATGATCTTTTCCCATTTCATTTGTTGTCCCTTGCAAACAACACAAATTAAAGCTAGTCACAATAGCCTTCGCTATCAAATTTCCCCCCCAAGAAAACAAAGAAGAATGCAATCCATAATTATGCTCAAATTTAAGTGAAAGAAAAATTTCTAAGAGAGAAATATATGGAGCTTCCTAGATAATGCTTTATTTGCTTCAAGATAAACATTCATCATCTCACTTTATGATATGCTCTTTATACACTAGATATATTCAAAATCTATCATGTCACTTTTTCGTTTTAAATTTTGGTATGTCTAATATAATTTCAATTTTTTGTGTATGTCGTTCATACTTTTGACATCATTGTGGAAGGAGAAGAAACCACGTTGTCTCTTCCTTTACATATGAGCCATGGACAAATTTTTAATGAACGGTTGAAGAGAAAACCATGTAGACTTTGTGTAAATTGTACTTGCAAATTATTTCATATTATACAATATATTATCAAATGTTTTCTTATACATAGCTCAAAGTTTAACAATGTAAATGATAATTATGGTAACCTATTTTATCAAAGCTTGATGGGATTCATACAAAATCAGGTTATAAACACTTCAACCTAGTTAGTCACTATGTTCTTTACTGACGAATCTTTTGTAAACACGTGCTAAATTATGCCCGATCTATAATTATAAACCCCACCATTGTATAAAAAAAATTGGAATCTCGTCAAATCAATTTTTTCTTTAATTTGGTGTACCTACAAAGCTGAAAATTGCATCAAATTTGCCGCTCCTTTGCAAGTCCTCTTCCATAGCTATAGCTTGCTCCTACAATTTACTGGAGACCTACTCCCTTGACACCATTCTTCTATCCCCTCACTTCATTACTTCTAATAATAATAATTATGATTACAACTAACATTATCATAACTCTAAGAATTCACGTGGGTGTCGATTGTTAAAAATATTGAACAAACTTCCTTAGTTATTATATCATATTAAAATGGAAGAACTTCCATGTTAAGAGTGTTTAGCCCTTAGAGTAAGTATTTTGGGGTCATGTCAAGTGCCTTGAATGTGTTTTTGCATGGATATGGTTGTTTTCCCCCTATTCTGCTTCTCTCTTTCCATTTCTAGCCTATTTCTAACAACTTTCTTTATGAAACTAAGGATTTTGACTTTCTGGGTCAAGGATGACCTTTTAGGTCGAGGTCAATCTTGACCCTAACCTAGGTCACAAAAAATCTCAACCCTAACATAGAGCAGTGTCTACCTCATCCCTGACCCCATGTTCATTTTTAAAGTTCCAAAAGTTTTGGGATCTCAGGCTTCAGATTGTTTTTTTTCCCACTTCCGGGTCAGCTATTTTGAGTTTTGAAATGGTAGACTTAAATTAAATTTAATCTAGGTCCACTTATATGGGTTAAGGTAAAATGGGATTTAATGCTCCCATGTTGGCCTTCTCTAGGAGTTAGTGCCTTATATCTATATATAAGGAAGCCTTCTTCCCTCATTTTAACATCCAATTATTATGCGATCATTCACCTACATGAAGTGAAGATCTACTATCCACTAAGAATTCAAGTGTTGAAGTATTCAAACATTCAAGATTCATTAAAGATATACATTGTTAGCTATTGAAGGATTCAATCTCTATGGAGCCCTCTTGTTTAAGATTTCTCCATCCATACTCATCCAAGCCTTTTCCTATGCAAAGATACATTCAAGATTGGTGTTGAAGATATAATTCCATTGATTTAAGACATCCTACATACATTTCTACATTCATTGGGAGCATCCATATTGTGGATTCAAGGATTCAAATCGTCAACAAGGATCTCAACATAAGAAAAGTGAATAGTTCAATTTACTTTGTTTATACATATTACAATTTGAATTCAATTTCAAGGTTAATTCCAAACTGGGGATTGACCAAGGAAAACTGCTCATACAAAAAATCAAACTATTTTTCATGCAGATACAAGTGTTAGATAGTCGATTGAAGGGTGGATTTGGATACCCTTTTTGTCAAACGTGCAAGATCCAAAAATATAAATTTCATCAAAATAGTGCAGGTCAAGGTCAACTTTTTGGAGTACAATTGTGCCTTGGGGTAAGATTGTGCCCCACTATCAAGGTCAAGGTTAGCCTCCCTTCAAAAGGACAAAAGATTTTTGGATTTTTTCTATCTTGACATTTCCAATTTAGAATAGGTTGCAAAATTACCCAAAACTATGCATAAACATCATAAAATGAAACTTTCCAAATTCAAGGTTACTATTTATCTTTTATCTATTTTAGGATTTAAGCACATACTCTTCAAAATAGAAAGACCATAGGACTCTTGTCTCCCTATTCTCCATTACATGATACATTTCTACATTGATCACTTTCTTGTGCTTAATCAATTTGGATCATTCCTTTTGGAAATTAGGGTTGAGAAGAGAACCTATTTTCTTTCTATTAAGTTACTTTCTGGCTTGTTGATGGACTAATGATGTAAAGTGGATCTCAAAAAAATTCTATTTCAATTCATATGTAATTCAATTTTTTGGAAATCAGAATTAAAATGGTAATTGAAGCATTTCCACCTATTTAGATGCAATTCTAAATCCTATATTTGAAGCTAAATGGGGATACTATATTCTATTTATTTACAATTCCAATTCTATTATATGCATCAAAAAATAGATTGAAATTTTTTAAGAATTAGAAATACCAATTCCTTCTCAAATCCATGAACCAAAAAACCCTAAGCTAAATAGATACTTTTCATCATAGCGAGAGGCAAATCAACTTTGGCTAAAATCCTACTTATATGGAAACATAGTGGCACAAAATGGCTCAACCTTGGGAAGACTCTTACATAATATCCCTATGCACTTGAGAATGTATCAATAAAATTGGATATTGTGCCATAAAGCCTAAAAATGCCAAGCATTTGTGGAAACAATGTAAAATGGAGTAACATCTACTCCATCCTTAGACCACCACAACATGCTATGCTTGTTGAGATAAACTAAAATATATGGAAAATAAACTAAAATAGATAACTAAAAGTGAATCAAAAGATGCAAGAACACACAAAGAATTTATAGTGGCTCATCCAGCTAGTTTGGATTACATCCACTCTTTAAGCAAGGGAATTTCTCTTATTTAGATAAATGAGAAGTTACATTAATCAATAGCATCAACTATGTTTTCTATTCTATATCAATCATATTCAATGGAAGATGAAAGAGCTAAGAAGAGGAAGAGTTGTAATGATTGGACTACACAGTCAGAGTGGTTATCAAAACCATAACAATGCTCAAGATATCATCACCAATACAAGAGAGAGAGAGAGAAATCCTCTCTATTCACTTGTAAAAATATGTGTATTTATCAATTTCTTTCATGAGTACACTATCTTTAGAGTGCTATTTCCTTTTTGTAGGGTTATGTTTGAGTTTGACAAATGGAAATCGTTAGTGAATAGTGAGTGAGTGTATATAGAGTTTCTTGAAAACATTGGTGAATGAGATTAATTACCTAACTAGTTTTCCTAAGGATGCCAAAAACCTCACCAAGGAGATACATCATGTGAAGCGTGTAGCTGATCATATTAATAATTAGATAAGTGGGAAAGGTTGATGACCTAAGCCATTCATGAAGAATTGGCTTGACAGACAACAAAAAATTGTCAAATCTACTGAAGATGTGCTTCTCTACTATGAACAAAGAAAGGAGTGTCACTTGTGTTGATGTTGCTCTCACTATCTCCATTTCTCCATAAAAAATCAAAAAATATGGAGATGGATAAGCTTCTAAAAAGGAAAGAATTAGATTTTCCTCAAAATGGAGAGTTGGAAGAAATTTTGGGGGCGCTCATACAATGCATGGAGAATGAGCTAGTTGGCAAACCTATTCACAAGAAGTTGTCTGAGCTATAGAGATGGCTTCTACAAGAGGACTATGTTTGTGTCATTGATGTCCATGGAATGCCTAACATGGGGAATATTTTTGTGCTCAAACAGACCAACAATAATGAAAAGGTAGTTGATTTCTTTAAGCTTGCCATTTGGATTAGTGTGTCAAGGGACTTCAAAATATCTATTTTATAGAGTTGCATTTTTGAGAGAATTAAGTTGCCTTGGTGATCCAATTTGAGCATTGATGAGGCCGCAGAGATTTTGCATTTAGTTTTCAAGAAGAGGGGACTGTTGACCATTTTGGACAATATGTGGAAAAGGGTAGATGTTTTCAATTTGGAAATTTCTATTTTTAAGAATAAATTGAAAGTTATACTGAGTTCTAGGGATCAAAATGTGTGCAAAGCCATGAAAGTAGATAGGGTAATTGAAATGAAGCATTTGTGAGAGGAATAAGTTTGGGAGCTTTTTGGTAGAGGAGCCTTCATAGTAGATGAGGTTCAACACATGGACACTGAGATTGAGTCCTTGGAAAAAGAAATTGCAAAGGAGTGTAAAAGGCATCCCCTCACCATTAAGACCCTTGCTCAAATAGTGTTGCACCTTCATAGTTGTTCCCCTTCTGATTGGGAATATGTTATGAAGGTACTCAAGGTGATTGATCCCCACTTTTATCACATTCATAAGGAGATCCTAAGGGACTTATTCAAGCCTTTGAAGCACAGCTATGATGCTCTAGAAATAGATCAATTCAAGCATTGTTTCCTGTACTTGGACACCTATAGAGAAGTAGAGGAAATCAATGCAGATGAATTGATATAATTGTGGTTGGCAAAGGGCCTAGTGGAAAAGTGGCAGGAGGGCTGCCATGGGTTTCTCAAGCTTTTAGAGAGCCAGTGTTTGGTTGAGGTTGAAGTTAAAGAAGAAAATGGTCTTGAAATTTGTATTGAGAATTGTGTCTCAACCTTGCAAGCTCTTTTTCTAAAAAATTCTAAAATATTTCAGCTGGAAAATTCTAATTTTTATTTAGAAAATTCTAGAGTTTTTTTGTGGTAGTTTTTCAAATGTTTTTGAGTTGGAAAAAGGTGTATGAGTTGTTAAAAATGTGTCTAGTCTCTAGAACAATGTAGAAGGGCTATTTTTAGAATGTAAACAACTCATTATATGACTTTTATGGGAGTCTAAACTAGAGGAAATAATTATGGACGAAAATGGTATTCATGGAGTTACAAATTACATGTGGATAACATTTGGCATGGTTATTTTGCCCATGGTTTTGGCCCATGGTTTGTAAAACCACAAATGGTTTCCAAGTGGAAAATCAATATAAAAAGAGGGCTTGGGGAAGTGTTCAAATCATCAAGTTCAATTTGCAAGATTGGTGCTAGAAGGAGTCTCTCTGAGTTTGAGTTTGAGTTTGAGTTGTGGTGATGTGCTCCTGTAAGAACTTACATTGCAAGTATATTGTAATCTTCCAAATTTGAGATTGCATTGTGTGTGTTTCGAAGGGTGGGGTTTTTCTCCCAGAAGGGTTTCCCCACATTAATCATTATGTTATTTGTTCATTGGTTTTTTTATTATATTGCTATGCATTTCATGAGATCTTTGTAATAGTTAGTCAAATTTTCATAATCATCCTCTCAAGGATTAGTGTAGGAAGTGACTCCATGCACCTTCTCTTCCTTACAAGTGGTATCAGAGCTTGGCCAGTTTTGGTACTATTTGTTGGGTTTAGGGTTTTTTGAGCTAATCAAGGTTTGAGTGGGTAGAGGTTTTTTATTTTTGTGTTATAGGATTGCAAAGATGGCAAGCACATCAAGGAGGATTGATGTAGAGAAGTTTCCTGGCACAAACTTTGAAATGTGGAAGATGAAGAAGGAAGATCTATTGATGGATCAAGATCTATGGGATACAGTTGATAAAAAGAAGTTGAGGCCCACATATCCAACTTTAGCCATAGAGCATGATGTGAGAGATAGAAAAGCTAAAAGTCTCATTAAATTGTGTCTTGCAGACTCTATACTAATTAATGTCCATGGAGAACCTGCCACAAAGAAGCTTTGGAAGAAGCTAAGTGAGATCTATCAAGAAAAATCACTTGCAAAAAATATTTCTTTGAGGAAGAAGTTGAATTCCTTGAGAATGGAAGAAGATGGATAGATTTCTAAGCATCTTGAAAGTTTTAATATGTTGGCATCTCAGTTGACCTCAATTGGCATGTGGATGGATGAAGAAGAAAGATGTCAAATAGTGCTATGTTCATTTCTAGACTCATGGGACATCCTTCTCATGGCCATAGGGAGCATTTTATTTGTCTTGAAGATGGAGGACATTGTTGGTTCTCTACTTTCTGAAGAGATGAGAAGGAAGGTCTCTCTGAATGCCAAAGAGGCTTTTAGTGTTCAAGGAAGACCAAAGGAAAGAGGCAAGAACAAGAAGCAACATAGTCATTCTAAGTCCAAGAATAAGGGGAGATCAAAATCTCATGGTAAGTCCAAGGTGATTTGTTAGAATTATAGTGAACCTGGACACTTCTGAAAGGACTGCAAAGAGAAAAAGAAAAAGAAGGAGCAAGATTCTAATTCTAAGTCCAAGAAGGAAGATGGAGATACTTTCATCCCAGCCTTGGCCACTCATGTAGGTGGCAATGCATGGTTGATAGACTTAGGTGCATCTTTTCACATGACTCCTAATAGAAATTAGTTTAGTAAATATGAAAAAATTGATAGTAATAAGGTGTATTTGGGTGATAACTTCGTTCTTGATATTTTTGGTCATGGAAGCATTTATGTGAAATTTTCTGATGGCAAAATTATAAGATTTGATGGTGTCTTGCATATACTAAGACTAGCAAGGAATTTGTTATCTATTAGCAGACTAATATATGCGGGTGTGCATGTAGATTTTTCTAAAATAGGTGTGAAAATGGTGAGAGGTGCTATGGTAATAGAAAGAGGAAGTAGATTGGGTACATTGTACCATCTTGATGCATGCACAATTGAGTGCAATAGTACTTCTAATAAAACTACGAAGAGGACTGCTTTGTTGGACAAGGATAGGGTTTTTCTTTCAACAAATGGTCATGGTTTCTGGGTACCCAAGGGTGCTCTATCTACTGAATCAAAGTTACCTATAGAAAAGACTATGTTATGGGACCAGAGACTCAGCCACATAGGTGAGAAAGGTCTATGAACCTTGAAGAATAAAAACATTGTTGATGGTTGAATGACTACAATCTTGATTTTTATTTTTTTGAGTATTGTATCTATGGTAAACAAAACTGCATTCATTTTTACTCAAGTTCTTAGAAGTCCTCATGTATTTTAGATCTAATCTATTTAGATGTATTTGGTCCAGTTGATGTTCCTTCTATTGGTAGATCAATTTATTATATTTCTTTGATTGATGATTTTAGTAGAAGAACATGGGTTTATTTTCTTAGAAGTAAAGCTGAAGTTTACAATCATTTCAAATAATTTAAAGCAATGGTTGAGTTGCATACTGGAAAGAAGATAAAGCATTTGAGTATTGAATAATGGTGGTGAATATTGCTATAATAATTTGACACATTTTGTAAACATTGTTGCATTAAAAAAGAGAAGACAACTCCGTAGTCTCCACAATAGAATGAAGCTTTAGAAAGAATGAATGGGACCTTGATGGAGAAGACTAGAAGCATGTTGAGTGGAGCTGGATAGGAACAAAAGTTTTAGGCCAAAGCTATAACCACTACTTGCTACCTATAAAATAGGTCTCCTACATCAAAATTTTTGTATAAGATACCAATGGAAGCATGGTCAAGCCACAAGCCTTCACTTAGATATCTAAGAGTTTTTGGTTCTGAAGGATATGCTCTATTGACATAATAGTCAATTTTTTTATTAGTAACATACACATATTTAGATTGTAAGTATCTTTTGAGCTTATTGTATAGTGAACAATGTTAACCAAGCATTTTAGTCATTATCGAGTTCTATAGTTGCAATTGAGTCCTTTGGATAGATTTTAGTTTGTGTTGAGCAGTTACCACTATGATAAAGATTAGTACTATAGACTGATCATCTTAGCATATCCCAAGTTTATCATTGCAAACCAAGTTGTGTATTACTCACTGAGTTCATAGTTGATGTGATGTGAATCCAATGTTGACTAGGCCACTCAATGTTAACCAAGTGATTCAATTTATATTGAACTCATAGTGAAAGCATTGACTGAGTTATATAGTGTGAATTAAGTGATTTAGTTTATATGTTGAGTTTCACAATATCCACTGAGTCACCAGTGTAGACCAAGTTTAAGACTACTTGGAAGTGATTAGTATGGACCGAGCTTCTACATCTACCGAGTGCATGATGACATTGAGCATTGAAAGTGGATGTTGAGTATCAAAACCTCATCGAGTTAGTCTTCAGAACATGAGTGTCTATATTTGAGCCAACTTTGTAATATTTGTGTAGTTGAAGTTCAAATTTTTATCTATTACTAATTCACCCCTCCCCTCTTAATAACTTAGCCTTCCATAATATTTCCAATAATTAGTATTAGAGATTTTATGGTTCTCGAAGAAAATTTTAATAGCTTGAGCAAAGATCAAAGGTCATGGAGATATTCAAACTTGACAAGGCTATTAAAAATGATAAGCTAGATTTGGAAATGCTATTGTCCAACTCAAGAAAGAAAAGGGGAAACTCTCTCAACCCCTAAAAAGAAGAAAAGATCATTCAATTCAAATGAATGATCATCTCTACATTGAAGAAAGAATTGAAGAACTTCATTCAACAAGCAGCTCAGATGAAGCCAATCAAGCAATCAAAGAACTCTTAGAAAAGAATGGTTCATTAAAAGAAGAAGTGAGAAAACTAAGAAGAGAGCAAGAAATTTAGTCAGTAAGGCTATGTGAAGTTATGGAAGAGAAAAAAAAATTAAAGAAGAATTAGAAGGAAAAGATAATGAGATTCAACATCTATCTCTTTAGGAGTTTGACTTCATTAATCAGCTCAGCAATGCAAATGAAGAAATCCTAAATCTAAGATCACAAAATGAAAGACTATAGAATGATCTAAAATTTGAAAGGAAAACCAATGAAATAATGATGAAATCCCAAGAATACATGAATCAATTGAATGAGTAAAGTCATCATAGACAAAAAGGAAAAGCAAGAATTGGATATACAGAAGAATATGAATCATCCAAACAAGGAGCTCAAGAGAATCAAATACCTACTTGCAATCACTATGGTAAGATAGGTCATACATCAAATAAATGTTGGAGCAATGGAAAAGGAAAATTCAATAGAAAGTGCTACAATTTCAATCAGCATGGTCATAAAGCTAGTGAATCCAAAGAGAAACCTAAGTTTGAAGGTAAATGTCACAAATCCAACAAACATGGGTAGAAGTCATCAGAATGTAAAACAAAGATGTTGAATCTAGTAGAATAGATTATGGAAGATATATTTGGTTGGGATTACAACACCTATTGTAGATTTCATTACTATGGAGAATTTGGAAGCATTGGAATAAATTGTGTAAAGCATCATATGAGGAAAACAGATACTACTAGAAGATGTTTTATTTGTACTGAACTTGGCCATCTTGCCAAGACTTGAATGAATATTGGAAGAATTGAAGATGAAAAGAAGGAAAAAGTTGATAGCATCAAAAAATAGATGAGAAACAAATGGGTTCCAAAATCTTTTGAGTATGCAAGTCTGAGCTATGATGAACAAGTCACCCAAGAATTAGGTGAATCCATCTTTTCCACTTGATCTCTCAAAGGAGAACTGGAATTGGGATACTAAAGAAGACATCATATATCAATTCTAGTTAAAAGAATGGAAGATCCAAATAAGCATTCAAGATTCAAAGGGGATCACTGAGCAAAAGATGAAAATTACTACTAAGTAAGGTTGGATTACTATCTTATCAAGAAAGGTTAGGTTGTAGACTCTACTAAGCAAGGTTAGAATTAACTAAAGTATGTGTGGTTACTGAGTCATGAAGACTTCACCGAGTGTTCAATGAAAATGAAGTGGATGATAGTCTATCAACTTGAACAACATTTGTACCAAGAATTTATGGTGAATTTTGATTAAAAAGGTGAAATCAAAATCATTTCTCACCGTCAATTTTTGAGAGCTATTTATGTGAAGTGATCTTCAGAGCATTCAAGTGAGTTGAGTGAATTATTATCGAATTTTTTTTTATATTCTCAAACCCTATAGAATGAAGACGACATCAAATAGCAGCAAAGAAAAAAGAAATTCAGACGTGTTGGTTCATGGAGTGGAATGGAAGGCACAAGATTCCAAGTTGATTCCTGAAGTTGCAAAAACCCTAGATCTAAGTGGGGCGTAGTGTCAAATCATTCCCAAGATACTATTAGTTAATGATAACCATTCACATTTCAAATGTGCTATACAAGATATTAGTACACTAGAGATGGATGAATGTTTGAAGGAGTTATGCATTGATGGCATGTTGAAACCTAAATATCAACATCTTGAGACAAAAGTTTTAACTCATATTCCTCACATGCCACGAGATTTCCATGTAAAATGGATAAGGTTTATCCTTTTTCCTATGCACAATGGTCAGTTGTGGTTGGAACAACTAGTTTTGATAACCAAGAAGATAATCCACAGGATCACTGGTCTTCTAATGTTGGCAAAGGTGAAAATGACTAAAACCCTGGACTAGGTTGAACTAGAGAAGAAAACCGTTGTCAAGTGGGATGGTGTCATGACCCCTCCTAAGAGAATCCTATAATCAGATACAATAATAATTCATATACTATTATTGATTATTCACAAAAGGAATAATATTGATAAACTATATAGATAAATACTTATGATTTATCTATTTAATCATATTATTCATAATAATAATTCTATTTAATTATTTATATTATTCATAACTTATTATTTAAATATAAACATATTCGGTTAATATGTAAATATGCATATTTAGATCTTGAAACTAATATCATTTAATATTTATATAATTAAATTTAAATTGATTATGAATTGATTAATTGAATATCGATCAATTCTCCCTTATAATTATATATATCAAATATTTTATAAAATATTATGAAATGAACATATTCAAGAATAATATTATAATGGTAATATAAATATGAATAATATATTACTTAAAAATATGATAAATAAATATTATTATAAATAATATATAGAATAAATATACTATGTAATAATATAACAAATAATATAATACTAATATATCATTTATGAATATTAAGTATTGCTACCATGAACACATACTTGTCATTGATAAAGGAACCCCGATTATAATAATGAATAAGCCATGGGAAAAAGACTTGACATGACTTACACATCAGCAAATAGTTGTCTGAATATATTTTAAATTCAATTGTAAATACCATGACAAAGGTGCAAGCATCAATCATTGTTAAAGATCAATATTAATGGTTAAGATTGCAACTGTGCACAATCAGCTAATGTCTCATCTGTTAATATTGATTAAGGGTGAAGGTTGATAATGAAGTAATTAAACAATGGTCAGAGATACTAAGTCGAGTGGATTGCATAATAATCGATGAGTATGATCAAACATATTATATTGGGTAGGAGATCAAATTGTTTTGTTGGTAATCCATATCTTAGTAACAGTTGGTAAGACTATAAGAGGACAGATTAAGGGAGATAACAAATTGATATTTATATTGAAAGGATATTAATAGAACCGGATGTGATTGTGTGATTAGTAATTATCATGAAAGGACCTAACTTTTACTCTGAACAGTTGCAACAATATGATGGGTGACTAGCAACATAATATATAGTGCAATGGAGGCTCCTACAGGGGGATTGGCACCACGACAAGAACATAAGAAGAAAAGAATAGAGGAAGGCCAGCGGATAATTACATTTAAGGTAGAGGATAATATTAAGAAGAAGCATATGTAAACAATGTAATACAGGACCTGGATAACCAATCAAATTAAATAGTCCACAAAGAGTGAAAACAATGTAAGCAGCCAGGATGGATGCTAGCATACAATTCATGAATTTCAGGGAGTATTAAAAGATATAGAAGTATCTACCAGAATGGTGAATAAAAGATTAAGACAAGCTAATGTATAATGGACACAAGCAAGTAGACTTCCAGCATTGCACATTCATATCAATAAATCTGACATCACAGCATATTCATAGTTGCATAATCAATATTGACATATCAGAAATAGTAGTGGATTCGTAACTGCATAGTTATATCGATATAACAGACATGGCATCCCATAGCTTTATTGATGCTTACAGAAAGAGGTTCATTGCACAGTTGATATTGATACATTAGGAAAAAATATTGCAAAAGGATACAAATAAGGAAAAAATGGTGAATAAACTAATGACCTCTAAATGGGTTCATTACAATTGGTATCAAAGTCTTGGAAATAAATAAATAAATAAAAATTCAGATTAAATTTGAGATATGAAACTTTCGCACTTGACTATAGCCAGTATTTGCAATCCACATATAAATATATTCCTCCAGCCAGCATACATATAAATGAAGTATGAACCATCACTGTCAACCAGAAGAGTAATATGGATTCGTTGACAGAGGAAGAATCCGTAACAAGGATTCTGTAAAAATGATTAGGCGCTGGAAGTTTATCGAATAGAAATAAGAAAGTTTTCACCAATACAATACTCCAACGATTAGAGACGATCAGGTCAACAGTTAATGCAGTGGTTAAGGAGGAATGAAGCATCGAATACCAATAAGGAAACGTCCACAATAGTCATTCGATAAAAGACTCCATACATGCAGTCACTGATATCATTGTTTGCACAGTGAAGTGCACCCTATATTAGGAAGTTTATATATTGAGCCGACAAATATAGAAAAAAACAACAAATTGACGTAGAATCCTTATCAAATAGAATATACACAAGTTGGCACATCAATCCAGCTCTTAATGTGATAACAACATTTGATATGAGTAGTTTTTGCATAGAGACATTTCAGTAACCTTTTCAGCTGCAAGAAAACTAAAGTTGTGTTTAAATTTAAGCCTTCTACTCATAACTGGTCAGAAGCAACAGAGAAAAATAGAGGCATTTATTCATCGACAAAATACTCGGGATCACATCGAATCACCATTAGAGACATTTCTGGACAACATGGCATTTACATTTCAAGAATCCATTCTCAAGGCATTTCCATGAATTAAGGAAGTCCGTGGGCTCACAGAATATGAGTTTCAAACAATTTCTATAGAGATTTATCAAAACGTTGATGCATCAAACGAGTATGAAAATAAAAGGCAATTACACAAATATCATAAAGAACATTGCAAACAGTAACAATGTTTGTAACAAAACTGGGTGAAGACCAATATTCAGAAGTCTGAAAAATCATAAATCACCCAAGGGAAATAGAAGAATTAAAGAATCAAAATACATTTTGAAAGATTCCTGTGAATAAGTAACTTTCTTTAAATATAAATTATGATATACAAAGCTGGATTCGGATCAACCCAGTTCTATTTATAATAAATAAATGCACTAAATAGCCCCTAAAGATTAAATCCTATCTCATTGAGATTCATAATAAATATGGCCACAACTACAGTTCTTCAGAGTCCTACCAGCTTTCAAAATGGAAAAAGATCATAAGCAGTCCACGTAGAGAAGACGGTAAACATGCATTGGAAATAACTAAAAACGTGAAAAGATATCAGATGCACATATTATTGAAAGCACACAACCACTTGCAAATACAAGTGTGAGAAAAATTCGGTATCAGGAGAGATAATTAAATGTTGCTCTTGAAATGACGCCTTAAATGAATTATCATTAACGTCAATGGAAAATGATGATAAACATTTAATACTTACTTAACAACCCAATCAGATTGCGCGCCATCATCTCTGCAAATGAATGGATTTTTGGACAGAGATTAAGCGAATAAGGTTTGAACAAAAAATGAAGAAGATATATTTACTACATATATAAATTGAGTAAAAACTGAAACAATAATAGTATAATGGGATAGATTAATTGTGGAGATTATGAGGAAGGTGTTGGCAACCGATAAAGCATATGAACATATTTTTTATCTAGGCAAAGACTCAAAGCAAATACAGTAACTGCTTCCACTAAAGGAATGGATAATATAAATGATTACTGGCTTTGCAAAGGCATTTGAATCAAATAAAAAGGACCCCTTCATAGAAGGTAAGTAAGTATGTTATATTAATATCATCATGTTTATAATGATCTAATAACATATTTTATATTACAAATGGTGAACATTCAAATACCTATGATTCATGGTTATATTGGAGAGTTATGTAGAATGTTAATTAGTTATCATAATGGAATTAATTAATAAAAAATTGTTTTCAATTACAATATTAATGTTGAAAGAAATGAAAGATTAAATAAAAGTTTATTGATGTGAAAATGAGTATATATTATCCTTTGAGTATTATCTATTCATTATAGTCTCTCTCCTATTCTTTACTTTCTATTAGAACTATGTGCCTTGATCTTTTCTTTGAGAATGTTCTTGTAGGAAAAGAGGGAGAGTAAGATTCAGAAAAAGAATACTGAGGGTGTTAACCTTCAATGAACCTAATCATATTGTAAGAGGGAGTAAACCATGTTGAGATGGTTGCTCTAAAAAGTTGTCACAGTCAAAGAAGAGTATGATCATGTGACTTTATATGGGCCTATCCCCTGTGTAAGTGATTATGTCCAAATGATTATCATGTGTATTTGTAGAAGTTATTAAAATGTGATGATCTTTCAATAACTTATCTATTATGATGGATATCATATGATGTCTATGCAGATCATGATAGATTATAGTTTGCATGATAGATGTGAATATATAAACATGAAAATTAGATAAGTATCAAATTAATGGACACATGTATATATGTTAAGATACATTCCTAAGGAATCATGATGACATTAGGAACATAGGGCTCTATTTCTCATCCACATTAAGATCTCTTAAGATAGGGAGTTGGTGGAGGGAGAGGTAGAGTAAATTCAAACATTTGACGGATATCCTCCAGGGAGCTGCTTGTAGCTTGTTTCACGGACCCTTTGCACCATCAATCTACCATCTCAAGACAATCATAATAAGGAGAGAGAAAGATTCTTATGCCAAATAATTATGTTCATTTGATTAATATTCCCGTCCACATTATGATCTCTTAAGATAGGGAGTTAGTAGAGGGAGAGGCAGAGTAAATTCGAGCACCTGATGGATATCCTCTAGGGAACTTCTTGTAGCTTGTTTCACGCGCCCTCTACACCATCAATCTACTATTTCAAGATTATCATAATAATGAGAGAGAAATTTTTCTGTGTATTATAAGAAGAAATCTTTCAAATGAGCTAAGTAAATTAAATTTAACACTCATCTTCTTGTCCATATTATGGTATCCTAAGGTAGAGAGTTGGTGGAGGGAGAGGCAGAGTAAATTCGAGCACATGACAGATATCCTCCAAGGAACCGCTTGTAGCTTGTTTCATGCGCCCTCTGCACCGTAAATCTACCATCTTATGATGATCGTAATAAGGAGGGAAGGAATCACCATGAGACTCATTTTTCTTTGGAGCTATTATGTATTAATAATTATTTGTGTTGTAGGATCCATGATCAAAAGGCATATTGGGGAAGTATATTTCTCATTTCTTTTACTCTACTTCATTGTGAAAATCAACAACGAATGTATGATGTGTCTACATCATGTATGCTTTGTGCCTTCATGCATCATGTGTCTGTACCGTGTATACTTCATGTCTTCATGCGTTAATGTGTCTTCTTCGTGTATGCTTCATGTTTTCAAGTACTCAAATATTTACTTCATGCATTATGACATTAACTACATGCATACCTTATGTATTCTTTCATTCCAGTATATAACTTGTATATTGAGTTCACAATAAAGGTTTAGTGTAAACAATCATTGCTTGAGGACAAGCAATTTTGAGAAGGGGAGACTGTCATGACCCCTCCTAAGAGAATCCTATTATCAGATATAATAACAATTCATATACTATTATTGATTATTCACAAAAGGAATAATATTGATAAACTATATAGATAAATACTTATGATTTATCTATTTAATTATATTATCCGTAATAATATAATTTGTAATTATTCATTATAATAATTTTATTTAATTATTTATAGTATTCATAACTTATTATTTAAATATAAACATATTTGGTTAATATGTAAATATACATATTTAGATCTTGAAACTAATATCATTTAATATTTATATAATTAAATGTAAATTGATTATGAATTGATTAATTTAATATTGATCAATTCTCCCTTATAACTATATATATCAAATATTTTATAAAATATTATGAAATGAACATATTCAAGAATAATATTATAATGGTAATATAAATATGAATAATATATTACTTAAAAATATGAGAAATAAATATTATTATAAATAATATATAGAGTAAATATACTATGTAATAATATAACAAATAATATAATACTAATATATCATTTATGAATATTAAGTATTGCTACCATGAACATTGACTTGTCATTGATAAAGGAACCCCGATTATAATAATAAATAAGCCATGGGAAAAAGACTTGACATGACTTACACATCAGCAAATAGTTGTCTGAATATATTTTAAATTCAATTGTAAATACCATGACAAAGGTGCAAGCATCAATCATTATTAAAGACCAATATTAATGGTTAAGACTACAACTGTACACAATCAGCTACTGTCTCATCTATTAATATTGATTAAGGGTGAAGGTTGATAAAGAAGTAATTAAATAATGGTCAGAGATACTATGTCGAGTGGATCGCATAATAATCGATGAATATGATCAAACATATTATATTGGGTAGGAGACCAAATTGCTTTTTTGGTAATCCATATCTTAGTAACAGTCGGTAAGACTATAAGAGGACAAATTAAGGGAGATAACAAATTGATATTTATATTGAAAGGATATTAATAGAACTGGACTTGATTGTGTGATTAGTAATGATCATGAAAGGGCCTAACTTTTACTCTAAAGAGTTGCAACAATATGATGGGTGACTGGCAACATAATATATAGTGCAATGGAGGCTCCTACAGGGGGATTGGCACCACGACAAGAACATAAGAAGAAAAGAATAGAGGAAGGCTAGCGGATAATTACATTTAAGCTAGAGGATAACATTAAGAAGAACCATATGTAAACAATGTAATATTGGCACCACAGTAATAAATATCCACTGTGAATAGTGACAGGACCTGGATAACCAATCAGATTGAATATTCCACAAAGAGTGAAAACAATGTAAGCAACTAGGATGGATGCCAGCATACCATTCATGAATTTCAGGGAGTATAGGAAGATATAGAAGTATGTACTAGAATGGTGAATAAAAGATTAAGACAAGCTAATGTATAATGGAGACAAGCAAGTAGACTTCCAGCATTGCACATTCATATCAATAAATCTGACATCACAACATATTCATAGTTGCATAATCAATAATGACATATTAGAAATAGCAGTGAATTTGTAACTGCATAGTTATAACGATATAACAGAAATGGCACCCCATAACTTTATTGATGCTTACAGAAGGAGGTTCATTGCACAGTTTATATTGATAAATCAAGAAAAAATATTGCAAAAGGATACAAATAAGGAAAAAATGGTGAATAAACTAATGACCCCCAAATGGGTTCATTGCAGATGGAAAGGGTATGAAAATAAGCAATGTGATTGACATGGAGTTAAATTTTGGCATTCACATCATTGCCCACAAGATCTACAATTTGAGCAGGTTCAACAATGTATCTTGCAAGATGTTGACTTAGTATATAAGGTGGTCAAGAATAACCTCTCTCTTGATCTCATCGAGTTATTGTTGAACCAATTCAACAAAAAAGAACTTCCAAAAATAATCCGTGTAAGTTCAGTTCACTCTTGACATGTTTATTTTTTTATGTTCAAAAATTCTTGTGCGAGTCCTTTATCAAATTAATGAGTACATTGTTGAAATGGGAGAGAATTATGAAAGTATTATGGATAATTATTTTGATGCATTCAAGGAGAAAATGAATAACAGATACCTGATTCTAAGAAAACTAGTTGAGGATTATAAAGATGATATTTGTTTCACGGTAGATAGTGATAAAGTGTACATTCAGATAGTTAGGCCTAGAATTGCATAGGTAAAACCTCTTGAATATGAGGTCAATATTGATGGAACAAAGGATATAATTGAAGCATTAATTAATGAATCATTTGATCCAAAGGCATCCTATTTTGACACATATGATGAAGCTAAGGCTAGGACAGAACTAGAGATTAAGCTCCCTGAGGTAGTTAACATAGGCAAGAAGAGGATTGCCAAGTTGAAAACAAGTTCTACTCTTTTGTTGACCGAGGGAAAAGGTTAAGATGAAGAAGCAGAGGATGAAGAAAAGTTAGAGGAAGAAGAGCCATTGAAGAAGAAGGGTAAGGTAATCATTACCAAACCTACCAAGCGATCCACTATAGTATTCACTAGAAGGGCTTCAAGGAAGAAATCAGACAAGGAAGGAGGAGACATAATTTTTCAAGAAACCTCCATCCACCTTCCAAGACAGATTGACAGATTTGGAGTCAGGGCTGGCATAACCAATTTTAGAGTACTAAAATATGAAACCAAGACTGAAGAAGAGCAAAAGCAGATTGAAGACTTAGTGATAGACAAAATGGGTAAGTGAAAATACTCACCTGACTAGCTTGTACTTCAAATTTTGAGTGTTTTAATGGATAAGATTAAGCCAAGATGGGAATTTGCTAAGAAAATTACTAAAAATATCTATGAGAAAACCCTGAGGAAACTTATGCCAAGCTTAATTGATAAGGAGGTGAAAAAATATTTGAAGAAAAATGAAGAAAAATTAACTTTGAGATTCAACACATGTCTTGTATTGTTAAACGACGTTGAGCATGTTGTGAAGAATGCTACAAACACATGGAAGAATGTATATATTCTTTACAAATTGAGAAATTTTGTTGTAAGTGTAAGTGATAAGTATGATGATGATGATGATCAAGAAGAGAAAGATGAAGAAAAAGATGATGAAGAGGTAACGTATTTTGATAATATAGATGATGAAAAGAAACAGGGGCAAGAGGCTACCAAGGAAGATACTTAGGATGCATAAGAGACCAACCTAGTAAAGATTGTTGCAGCGGTCATAGCCTCACTTCCTCACTCTCCCAAAAAAATATTGATAACATCAAGCCCAAAGATAGCCTCAATAGGATTGATTGCGACCACCATAAAAAGCCCAAGCACTCAATCAATCTTTACACTAGTCTAGTTCAACACTACATTGATTGAAGTATCAACCACTTCATCTACCAAGCTAAAGACTCTTCCCTCTACATAAGTTTTGAATACATCTATTTTAGATACATCAATTTTGGATACAACAACTATTTTTACTACTAGTATTTCAATGAGTACAATATCAATTTTTGCAGCAAGTCCTACTATTTCTTCTATTGCTTCCATTCCTAGTAAACAAGAAAAAAGTGCAAAGACAATTGAGACCAAGCCTCAACTGAGCACAAACTTTTTGGGTAAAGATAAAGAAAAGGAGGAGGATGTAGATCTTGATGAGGAAATTATGATTCCTAATTGTGATATTTCCAAACTTAATCTTGATCAAATGCAGACCTTTAGAGAATTACTCCAAAAGAAAGCCACATAGCAAAGGCTTAGAGACGAAAGACATAAGGAATTTAAGATTATTGAGGATGCCAAGAATATTTTGGTAGAGGCTTTAGGCATAGAGGTTCACACTTCTCAACCAATTTTGTATCAATCAGAAGAGGCAGTCCATAAGTATAATGAATATTTAGATGGACAAGATAAGTTATTCTAGAAACTAGAGAAAAGGTTTAAGAATAAAGTTTTGGAACTTATTGCTCAACAAATTGTTGTTCACCAAGTGGAATTATCTACTATTTTGGGCTCTCTAGAAACCTCATGCACAAGTGTATCTTTACTTTTTGGTAAGTTATGTGATATTTCAAATTTTACAAAGGAAATAAAAGAAAAATTATCTAAGATTGATGAGGATCTTAAGGTGAGTGCATAGCAGTTGTAGCTTGACCCGACTTCAAGCTCTTCCCATTTCAATAAGATCAAATTTATGATAGATATTCAAGTAGAATTACTCAAAGAAGAGGCAAGAATCAAATCTACATTGATAGACATTCAAAATATGATTCTCCCTAACATGGATGCACTACAAAAGCATATTGCACTCTCAAAAATGCTCATCCAAGACAATAACTTCTCCATTGTAGACCACATGATTGAATTGTTAATAGAAGTGCAGTTTGCATTGCACACATGCAAGGTCTTGCATGAGAATTGGACAAGACTTTAGCAATTATCCTTAAGGTACATTCAAATTTCTTATCTTATTTTGGCATTACTCCTTAAATATATAGAATAAATCTTTGGCATTAATGTGAAAAAGGGGGAGAAGATGTATAAAATGTTGTAAAGGTAATGGCGGAGAAAGATGTAAGAAGATAGGGGGAGAAGATTGAAAGAAGAGTGTATAGAAAATGTATATTGTATATGAAGACAAGATGTATTTAGTTGCACATATCAAATGTATAGTATATTTTATCTTATACAATGGAGGAGCATTTCCATGTACACAAATATATCTCTTACAAAACCAATTTTGAGAAATCTGAAAAATAGTATACTCTACTGAGTTGAAATCACAAGGTGATGGATAAAGGTATTCAGGAACTTTTTGAATTTATTTTTGACTGATAAGTTTTTTTTGTCACTAATGCCAAAGGGGGAGATTTTTGGCATAAAAGTCTTGAGATTTTTATTAGTGACATACACTTATTCATATTGTACGTATCTACTGAGCTTATTGTATAGTTAATAGTGTTAACCAAGCATTTGAGTTGTTATCAAGTTCTACAGTTGCTACCAAGTCCTTTAGATAGATTTCAACTTGTGTTGAACAATTACCACTATGATAAAGATCAATAGTGTAAACCGATCATCTTAGTATATGTTGAGTTTACTAGTGCAAACCAAGTTGTGCAGTGCTTACCGAGTTCATAGTTGATGTGATGTGAATCCAGTGTTGATCGAGCCACTTAGTGTTAACCAAGTGATTCAGTTTATATCGAGCTCATAGTGAAAGCATTGATTGAGTTATATAGTGTGAATTAAGTGATTCAGTTTATATGTCGAGTTTCACAATATTCACTAAGTCACTAGTGTAGACTAAGTTTAAGACTACTTGGAAGTGATTAGTATGGATCGAGCTTCTACATCTACCGAGTGCATGATGATGTTAAGCATTGACAATGGATGTCAAGTACCATAACCTCTCTGAGTTAGTCTTTAGAACCTGAGTGTCAACATTTAAGTTGACTTTGTAATATTTGTGTAAACTTGTATTGTGGCTAACTTTGTAACTTTGTAATTGGATTGATATATATGTAATATATTGTATCACATCCAAAGTGTGAACTGAATAGATGTGAATAATGTGAAATGTAATTAGAGAAAAGCAGAAGAGTGATAAAGGCTATAGAAATATAAGGAGCAGCATAGATTCATCTATCATAGTACAATCTCATTTAGAAAACCTAGTTGTAGATCAGAGATTAGCTACTACTACATCCTAATAGGTGGATTAGTCAAATTATTTAACAAGGTAGACCTAATAGTCTTGTGTAAATCTCTTTACCAAGTGCATACTTCATTGTATGTTTGTAAATCCTTTAACAAAGTGGACCTAGTAGTCCTTATTGCTCCTAATAGGGTAGATCATCAAAAGTGATCAATGTAAGCCTTAACTAGCCAAATTTACACTATAGTACTAAATCTTGTGGGTATCATCCCCACCCTAGTTTTACTTTATATTTGGAAGGTTTCTTGGTCACCAATCTTGTGTATTAAAGTGTTGTCTATGCTTTCATGTTTTCAGTTTCTCATGCATACAGGTAGATCAAAATTCTTATAAAGGATTAATTGGTAATTGAAGTTCAAATTTTTATCTATTATTGATTCACCCCTCCCCTCTCAATAACATAGCCTTGCATAATATTTCCAACAATGACCATGTGCCAAAGGAGAAGTAGACAAAATTGGACAACAAAGTTGTTAAATGTATCTTCATCGGATATAGTTATGGTGTGAAAGGATGCAAGCTTTGGGATCCTATTGCATAAAAGGTATTTTACTCCAGAAGTGTTTTTTTTAGAGAAACTAAGCTTTCCTCTATTACAATGCAACCAGAATAGATAAATGAAAAGAAAGATGTGATTCAACTTCCTACTACACCTAAGAAAGTTGAATTGAGGCCAGTAGAAAGACAAGATGTTGAAGAGAGCTTGATGAGTTTTGAATCATTAGATGAAGAGGGAGAACTTGATCATGAACCTGAACCTGAACCTAAACCAAATCTTGTTTGAAGGTCTAATAGATAGAGGAAAGTACTAGAAAGGTATGGATATTCTCCTAATGATTGGAGGTGTATATTTGCTTTGAATGCTAATATTGATGGACCAAAATCTATAAAAGAGGCTCTTGGTATGAATGATTCAAAGTCCTGGAAGATAGCCATGGAAGAAGAGATAGAAGCTCTTAAGAGTAATGACACATGGGAGCTTGTACCATTGCCTGAAGGATGGAAGCCTATTCATTGTAAAAGGGTGTTCAAAAGGAATATGGGTTTGGATAGAAGCAATGAGAACTATAAAGCACAATTGGTTGCAAAAGGTTACTCCTAGGTTGTAGGAATTGATTATGGTGAAATTTTTCTCCTATAGAAAAAATGACATCCATTCAATTTTTACTTTCTATCATAGCAGTTCATGATCTAGAAGTTGAGTAAATGGATGTGAAAAAAACTTTCCTTCATGGAGATTTGGAGGAAGAAATTTATCTGACACAGCTAGAGCACTTTGTGGTGAAAGGTAAAAGTCATTTGGTCTGTAAATTGAAGAAATCCTTGTATGATCTAAAACAAAGTCCTAGGATGTGGTACCAAAATTTTGATACATATGTATTGATTTTGGCATTTGTGAGATCAAAATTTGATCACTATATATACTACAAGTCAGATGGTGATTATTTCCTAGTTATTTCCTTATATGTTGATGAAATGTTTTTTATTAGCAAAGGAAAAGGTTTGATTGCAGAATTAAAATCTCAACTCTCAAAAAAGTTTGAAATGCAAGATCTTGGTGCAACAAGGTACATTCTGGGAATGAAGATTATAAGAGATATAAAAAACATAAAGCTTTGGCTAGGTCAGAGTAAGTATGTTGGTACTATTATGAGAAGATCCAATATGCAAGATTCTAGACCATTGAGTATTCCTATTACTATGACAACAAAGCTTTCTAGCTTACAGTGTCCTACATCCCCATTGGAGATGGAAGAGATGAGTCAAGTACCATATCAGAGTCTTGTTGGAAGTTTGATCTATGCTATGGTTTGTACAAGACCAGACATTGTTGAAGTAGTGGGATTACTTTCCCATTTTATGTCTAATCTAGGAAGAGAAAATTGGAATGCAGTGAAAAGAGTTTTCAGATACTTGTGGGGTACCTCTGTTGGTTTAAAGAATAATTTTGATAGCTGAGTTTCAATACACTTAACCATTTTTCACTATACATGCCGAGTGATATCAAGTGCCAAGTGATATCAAGTGTCGAGTGATATCAAGTGCCGAGTTATTCAAGTGCCGAGTGATATCAAGTGCCGAGTTACTCAAGTGCCGAGTAACTTAAGGTGCTGAGTAATAAAATTTTTTAGATGCCGAGCTATCCAGGAAACAACATGTGCTGAGCATCAATAATGCTTCAAGTGCCAAGTAACTCAGGATATCACCATAAGAGTTTGTAATTGCACAAACTATGATGTAAACCATTTTTGTAGCCGACATAAGGTAAATCTCAAAAGATCTAGAGATAAGAACGAATCTTTTACATTTCCTATGCAATCTACATGTAGCCAATTGGAAAATTGGAAAGGCATGCAACTAATCAGCAAAAAGGGAAGTATTGAGTAGGAAATTGAGATTCAATGTGGATCATAGATCCATATCTAACCCTAAGTCTTCGAAGTCTTTTTAAGGAAGACAAAAGATTCACTGTAATGATGATGAGAGAAGGAGAATAGAGTTAAGGGAAAAACATAATGGAATTTAGTGAAAGAAGACATAGAGAGTAAGAGCAGCAATTCAATATTCAGATGATCAGAACAAAACAAAGGAGACAAATAGAAATTAGATCTCAAAGGATCGAAATCAGAGAGAGAACCAGAACAAATGCCTACATCTAGCAATCAAGGATTGCAAACTATTAGGTTTATAATACCTAGTACTCTCTTACCATTGTATTAGAAAGGAAATCCTATGTAGATAGGTTGGCTTAATAGCTATTTGTAGATCCTTATCAAAAAGTGAAAATCCTTTAACAGGGCGACACTTCATGTTAAGTGTTTAAATCCTTTAACCAGGTCACTATTGACATAGTGTAAAGCCTTTAGCAGGGCAGGCCTTTAACAGGGCAGACCATCAGAAGTGGTTGAACAATATTACTGCAGTGAATTTTTGTGGGTATTATCCCCACCCCACTTTTACCTTCTTATTTCTGGAGGGTTTCTAGGTTACCAAATTCTAGTGTTATGTGTTGTTGATGCATGTCTTAGTTTCATATTTTCATGATATATTTACATGCATGCAATTTACTTTCAGATAAAAAATTTATTGGATAAAGTGTAATACTTCTTATTCACCCCACCCCCTCTCATCAGTATTCTTTCCATATTTGAATATTCCAACAACCTCAAAGTACTCTATATATTTTCATGGAACAAGAAATGAGCTTTCCTTGGATATTCAAGGCTATGTGGATTTAGACTAGGTTGGTGATGTTGATAGTAGAATATCCACTAGTGCATATGTATTTACATTATTTGGTGGTGCAATGAGTTGGATGAGCAAGTGATAAGATGTAGTCACTTTGTCCACTAAAGACGCAAATTATATGGCAACTACTCATACCTATAAGGAAGCTATCTAGCTAAAGAGATGATGTTTAGATATAGAATTCAAATAGGCTATAGTGTCAATTTATAGTGACAATCAAAATGCAATCTTCCTAGCAAAGAACCTGACATTTCATACCAGGACTAAGAACATTGATGTACAATATCATTTTGTGAGAGATATAGTCAAGGATGGCAAGATGAAGCTAGAAAAGGTGGATATTGTGGTGAATGTTGCTAATGCATTAACTAAGCCTATGAGCACAAAGAAGTTCAGATGGTGTTTGGATTTTATCAGCCTCTTAGCCCCTAGAAATTAAGTCCATGACCCTTTGGATCCCCTAAATCTTGTAAGGTGTTTGACAAGTGGGAGAATGTTGAGAATTGTGTCTTAACCTTGCAAGCTCTTTTTCATGGAAAACTCTAGAAAGTTTTAGCTGGAAAACTCTAGAATTTTTTTAGAAAATTCTAGAATTTGTTTGTGGTAGTTTTCCACATGTTTATGAATTGGAAAAAGGTGTATAAGTTGTTAAAAATGTGTCTAGTCTATAGAAAAATGTAGAAGGGCTATTTTTAGAGTGTAAACAACTCATTATATGTCTTTTATGGGGGTCTAAACTAGAGGAAAAAATTATGGACAAAAATGGTATTCTTGGTGTTACAAATTACAAGTGGATAACATGTGGCATGGTTATTTTGCCCATGGTTTTGTAAAACCACAAATGGTTTGCAAGTAGAAAATCACTATAAAAGGATGGCTTTGGAAGGTTTTTAAATCATCGAGTTCAATTTGCAAGACTAGTGCTAGAAGGAATCTCTCTGAGTCCAAGTCTGAGTTTGAGTTGTGGTGATGCACTCCTATAAGAACTTGCATTGTAGTGTATTGTAATCTTCTAGATTTGAGAATACATTATGCGAATTTTGGAGGGTGGGGTTTTTCTCCTAGAAGGGTTTCCTCATGTTAGTTGTTGTGTTATGTGTTCATTGTTATTTTGATTATATTGATATGCATTTGTTGAGATCTTCACAATAGTTATTTGAATTTGCATAATCATCCTCTCAAATATTAGTGTAGGAAGTGATTCCATGCACCTTTGCTTCCTTACAATTTAGAAATTGAGAATACACAATGTTTTGAGAGATATGGCAGTACACATCAGTGAGGTGGAGCAGAGTTAGATTTTTCAAAGAATGTCAATGCAGTAATGGTGAGGATATCACTCATGCATAACTACATCATATCTCTCCTTGATACATTTGATTATGAGAAGTTAGTACCTCTATTATTAAGGTGGAACACATTTTGAGGTGGTTCTAGAGGGGTTTCTAGAGAAGCTGAATATGCTGAAGCTGCTTAATCTTAGCCACTTACCCATCAATTTCTTGCCAAAGACCATTGATAGAATGAAGAATCTCATATATCCCCAGCTATCAAATATGGAGATCAAGGTAATCCCTCATCGAATATATGAGTTGAGTTTAGTGCAATTTTTAGACCTATCATTCTCCCCTCTCAAGACTATTTTGTCCATGATAAACAAGTTGAAAAGTCTCCAAATACTCAAGTTAGCCCACTATAATAATTTGGATTATATCAAAGCTCACTGGTTTTGAAGAGCTTGACATGTGGAAGTCAACAATGTTTGCATATTCAAAAGGGGGAATTGAGGGAGGCTTCCTTTCAAGAAATATGCAAACTCCATCATCTGTAGTGGCTACATGTATTTCTCAAATCTCTTATTGGGGTAAGAACAATGGGGAATCTAGTGGAGTTTCAACAACTTTGGATGCTTTGGATGCCTGAAGTCTGTCAAACAAATCTGCCCACTGAATGCAAGCCATGGACAAATTGGAGACACTCTACCTATTTGATTGTTAGGTCAAGGAAACCTTTGATTCCTAAATTAAAAAATCTGATGTTTTCTCAAATGCCACTCACTCTTTCCATATTAGGGTTGGGTAGGTTGCCCAAGTTGAAGGAAATAGAGATGAAGGAATGTCTTATGCTGAAGGAGTTGGGTGAATAGTTTGGGAGCAAAAGCTGCCAACATACAGTGTGAAAGTTGTTGGAATTACAAATGGGAAACATATGCTTTTGAGAGGGGGGTGAATCAAAAGTGCAAACTTCAAAAATTAAAACTTTAACCAGTCATTAGAGGCATTCAATAAATAAATTGAAATGGCATGTAAATAAAATGCATCTAAAACATCTAATCACACATACACAATTGACACTTGATATGATTATCAAAAAACCCTCCAAATGAGAAGGTAAAACTAGGGTGGGGATGACACCCAAAAATCTTTACTTCTATAGCAATAAAGTGTACCCAATTAAGGTTACAATAGGGTGGCCATGTGACATGATCTACCCTATGAAAGGCCTACCCTATTAAAGGCTTACAAAGACTATTAAATCCCACCTTGTTAGAGGGTTTTAACACCCTATTAGAAGTGTGCCTAATTAAAGGACTTTAGAACATTCACTTAGAATGTCACCTTGTTAAAAGATTTTCTAATGACTATTAAGTCAACCTTAGTTAAAAGGATTTTACCCTAATTGATACAATTGTTAAAGAGTAATAGTAGACCTTTGATTTGATACAAATTACAACTTTATCTTGTAGATTTCAGATACAATTCTATCCTTCTTGATCCTCTCTGATATGATATAACAATGTTGTGTCCTTGATCCACTATTCTACACTTAACTAATTTTGCAATTTTTTCACACTACTAAGTCACCTTGAATGCTCTCTAAACAATTTGATCATTCACCCCATGATATCTTCCTTCTATTATTGCTCTCTTAATAGATAATGTTTGGGGCTTTGTGTTCCTTATAAAGAATTTGGTGGCTTAGGGTTAGGTATGAATCCATGGCTAAGATTCATCCATTTTGCCACTTAACTCTTCCTATTTTTTGATTGCTTGCATGTAATTGCATAGGGAATTCAAATACATTCATCCTTATCTTTGAAAAATTGAGATCTATCTGTAAGTTAGCATAAAGATGGTTTACATAGTTGTTTGCACTATCACAAACAAATATGTCCAATCTATGTTACTCGCCACTTGAAGTTACCGATGCTTGGCACATACTATAATTTTGCTTCTGGCTCGACACCTGAACTACTTAGCATCAACTATCTTACTTGGCACCTGAATCACTCAGCATGGTCTATCTACTTGGCACTTAAGTGACTTCGCACATGAATGACTCGACACTTATTGCAACTTGGCATGGTCTACATACACATGTTGTACTCAACATGTATTATTGGTTTGACATGAACTAAGTAAATGATTTATGTGTGTTGACACTCAATTGTCAAAACCAATCTGAGATCGAGAATCTCCCCCTTTGACATGAGTGTCAAAAATACTTAACTACATAATCATCCTAATCTTCTTGAGCGTAACATATTCACAACTTGGCTTATATAAAAAACTTCAAAATTTCAAAATTTTGTAATAACCTATACACCCCAAAATTTGTGACTCCCCTTGAGTTAATATGCCTAATTTGTATCCAAAATCTATTCTCCATTCTGAGTAGGTTTGCATGTATTGATATTCTTTGAATTCAATGTGCTTATACTCCTTTTTTTTTATCTCTCTTTGTTTTTTCTCCCAATATTATTTTCCCTCTAAATCTACTTTGTCTCTTTACCTCCACCTTTGCTGTATATATTTGTATCTCATCATTATCTCCCCTATTCCTTTATATCTCCCCCCTTTTGAAAATTATGTCAAATGGGCTATACAATGATTTTCTATTTCTACAAAAAAGTTTTGTGGACTTCCATTATTATTTTTAGAGTTGCATCCCAGTTGTCACATGACACTTCCAATAATGTGATTTGGATTGCCAGTTCAGCTGCTTGGTGAACTAGTCCATCTAATGTAGAAAGATTAGGATCTCTCTTCAACAAAGTTTCTGCATATCCTCGTTCTTTATGGATTATTTCCATATGGGGGTAAGGGAGGCTTGGATATTGGTCAACTTAGCTCTTATATTAGCGTCTGCTACTATTAACACAACTAGTTGACTCTATGATTGAAGAAATGTGTGAAAATGCTTCTCACTCTTAGCTAGGTTTAGAGGTAGTTACATACTTGATACATTGAGATTTCTTTCTAGACTCATAATTTTATGTCTTGTGTCTTGAGTGAAGAGTGTGGGATCACACAGTTTAGTGTACAATGAGAATATGTTCTCAAGTACCTTCTTCATTTCTTCAACCCTAGTTGTCAGTGCAACTTGTGTAAGTGCTATCTCACTAGAAATTTTCTCATTGACTTTTTCTTGTGTTGATGTAAATAAGTATTTACTATTTACACTTACTTAAGTTTACTTAGGTTAATACATATTTTTATTATTTATTTATTAATGACCTAGGAGTATGAGTACTCTTGTGAGTTTTCATGTTGACAACATAGGAGTTTGCACCTCTTTTATGCACATGGTGTCTACAACATATCTACTTGAGATACACCTCATCATTCTTATCCTATCATCTAGAATGATGGATAAGATTTATGCTTAGTTGTCATGCTTATCTTATCTCTTGGCTTTTTCTAGAGACATTCTAGGTGCTTCCTAAGAGGCCTTTATATATAGGAACTCCTAGTGTGTTTGTACAAACAATATAGAGCAATGTATGAGGATAAACTCTAATATATTGATCATATCCCTTTTTGGTCTAGAATTGTGCTTGTGTTTGAGTTCTATGATCTTGGGTGAATCTTGCCCTAAGGAAAATTCTTACATGGTATCAGAGCTCTTGGAGAATCTCTCTTCACATAGCCATTCGAGACCATCTTCTTTCTTTGTCACCTCGGCCTAAATCTGGAGTATTGTAGTCATTGGGAGTGTCTAGAGCCAAATCTAACCTCGCCATTTCTTTTAGAATTTTGATTCGATAAAAATTGGCTATAAAGTTTTGTACCCTAGTCCAAAGTCGATTGTGAGGCAAAAAAGTTTTCAAAACCTACACCTAAAGGCCCAATTTGCAAAATTGGTACAATCATTTCAGATCTATACATTTAATTTTTAGATTTGCATTTTTTGCATTTGCATATTTGCTATTTTTTAGATCTACATTACTTTTTGGAAAAAATTTGGCCATCGGCCCATATAAGAAATTTTTGCAGGTGATGATTGCTCTTTGCTAGTGCAAATCAGATATTTTTGCATCACATTTAGAAGGTCAAAAAACACCCAAATTAGATTTCGTTTCATCCAAATTGGACATCTGAGGTAAAATCTAGAGCCATTTGATTTTTGGAGGTGTAGTAGTGATTTAGGAAAAATAATAATAGTGGTGATTTTCGAACAGTGATATCTCCCTCATACAAACTCATTTTTTTGTTCAATTTTTTTGTTTTAGGGTAGAATTTTGTGATCTACACATTGGTGTAGGTAGTTTGAGATCTCTATTCCAAATTTTTTCAACAAATCACAAATCTAATTTTTTTTGACTTCAAATCCTTTGTACGGGCTCATCTAGACACATAATCAAGTTTTATTTTTTTGAAAGTGCATTTTTTTTGTCTACCTTCTAGATTTGCAATCAGATTATAGGTTTTGTGGAAAGAAATATTACTTTTAGAATTAGGCCCTAAATTGGTAAGTGGCTATAAAGTTCCTAAATCATACATGAAGAGGCATTGATTGATCTCTTTTGCATTTTGGGGGGTTCATTGATTGATCTCATGGAGTCTTGTCACACATGTTAGTTTGGTCTTAGACCATAGTTGACAACAAGAAACTATCACAAATGGAGTGGGGTAAAAGCACAGATCTGTGTTATTGTTTATGACACCAAAACCTATTTTGATCAAATCTCATTTCTCTATCAAAACTCAATTTTTTTTAAAAACTAAAAATACCCTTTTATAGATCTCAAATTCAATATCATCATTATATAAATTTTTGAGTGTTTTGATTAGTTATAATATGTTATAATATCAAAATATTATAAGTCAATATTTTAACATTTTAGAAGATGCTCCCTCAAAAAAGGGAAAAAAATAGTAAATCATATCAAAAAAATTAAAAAATTATATTTATCGTTAGAGGAGAGAAACCTCTTCATGAATATGTAATTTTTTCTCCAGAAAGTATAGATTTGATAGGGAAGTTTTGACAGGAGGAAAAAATTGTTGGATTCTGATAAGGTCGAACTTGAGTACTTATAAAAAAGAAAATATACATAAAAAATAATTATTTCTTTTTTTGTTCACTAGCTATACATGTCATCTATGAGATATTTTCAAATTAGAACAAAAAAAGATGATTTGCATATACTTGTTTGACAGGAACTACATTTTATATTTTTTACAATTAAAAAATGGACTTCAAAATAAAATAAAATGAATAAATTCTTACTGAAAAAATTATAAAAATCATAGGCATTAAATTCATCCAATTCTACACATTTCATCAGTTTACATCATCTTTATATTTTAAGCACAAATATGATTTTTTTTGTCATTAATGTTGAACTGTCGCATTGTGATATCACATTTCTTTATAAAAGGTGACATAGGTTTGTGCTTTTACCCAGTGCTTTGATACTTGATCATCTAAGAAACCATCAAGAATTGCTTCCTTATCTCTATTCATTGCCACCACATTTTAATTGGACATATCTTTTGCAACTTTTTCACTTGTTGTATCACAGTATGGGTAAGGAATCTTTTGCTCCTCTTAGAATGGAAAGAATGACAAGTTTTCCTCATGATCTTTAAATGGCTCTTTGTGAAGCATATAGAGATCCATGTGGTCCTCCATTTCTAGAGGAAATTCTACATCTAGTCACTCTAGCTATGGTACCTTCAACTCAAGATGAGATCTTGCCTCCTGATTCTCCTATTGATTCTACTGATCTAGTTCTAGCCACAGATGCTTCAAATTTAGTGCAATAGGAAAAATCATGTTTTTTGACTTCAACTTCATGGGATGAATTCTTTCCAAATATGGTCGAGCTGTTCATGAACTCTCACATTGAAGATGTGGGAGACATCATTGATTCCATTTGTCTTCTCTTTATTGAGGAGACTATATCATGTTGTATGGAAACTAATAGTGACACCAACAATAGAGCTTTAATAGTGATGCAGGAGCATCCAAAGGTATAAGGACAATCTTGTGTCACCCAAAAAAAATATACTTAGACTTAGTTTTTGTTTCATGTGTTTTCATTTTTGGAGACCCATTTGGGTCAAATAAAGGTTCCAATTCTCACAGTTCCACTATCAGTGTTCGTGTAAATCTTGAAAAAATAGGAGTATGTAATTGGGTCATCATTTTGGTGAATTAGGAGGTGTAAATTGGCTAGATGAATGCAATTGTAATCTAGAGCATTCTAGAAAAAGAATCAAGTCAAAAGGAGCCACGGTTTGAAAGTTATTGCATTTTTTTGGGTTGTGGAGACCTCCTACGAATGCTTCAAAGTCAGGTTAGGGGCATTAAATGACCTCAAAAAGGGCCAAAAAATGGGGGAGGAGCGAAGCTTTTCCATAGGGCTATAGAGCACTTCCAAAGCTTTCCAAAAAATGTAAACGGTTCATCAATCGGAGCTATGGTTCAAAAGTTATGCCTCCCAGAAGTTCGATTACCATTTTTGGATTCTTCTAGATTTGTGTCAACTTCTAACGCAGCTTCTGGAACCTTCTATTTGGTTGGTGGATGCCTACTAGAACTTTCTAGAATGTACTCCTAGTCCTTAACCCTTTGGGGTCTATTTAAGGAGATTTTTGGCATTGTAAAAGGCAGTTCGAAGTGGAATTTGAGAGGAGGTACTGAAAGGAGAAATTATCTCCACATTTATTCTATTGTAAGCCCTTAGGGCATGTTTTTAAGTTTATTTTCTCTGTATTAAATGTACTAGCTTATTTTTCAGTTAAATACAATTTCTCTTTCTATTGTGTCCATTCTGTTCGTGGGTTGTGTCCCCATCAAGTGGTATCAGAGTTGGTTTTCCTGAGTGTGTAGACAAAGCCTCGACTGTGAGACAGTTTGCACTAGGACTGTGTGGTTGTGGGTTTGAGTTAGAAGATGCCTCCATGAAGAGAGCATGGGAGAAGGGCCAGAGCTATTAATCCTGAGGAGGTTAGAGCCCTCCAAAAGCAGGTATAGGCATTGCAAGAGGAGCTTCGTAGAGGAGCAAATGTTGCCGCAGGTGATGACAGTGAGGATGATAATGAAGAAGAAGTAATGGGACTAGAAGGGGAATTTGATGGGGAAGTTCTGAATCATGCAGAAGAAAGGCTTTTTAGGGCCATTAATAAGTTTGGGAAAAGACCTACAATTGAAGTGGGTGTATTTTCAGGAAATTTGAAACTAGATGAGTTGATCGATTGGATCAATGAACTGGAAGAATACTTTGAGTATGAGGATATCAGGGACTTAGATAGGGTTAAGTTTGCAAAGGCCAAAATGAAAGGCCATGCCAAAATCTGGTGGCAAGAGGTCCAATTAGAAAGAAACAGAAGAGGAAAGGAGAAGATCACAAGATGGGATCACATGGTGGACAAATTGAAGAAGAAGTTCATTCCTGTGGACTATGATCTTGATTTGTTTAAGAAGATGCATGGGTTAAAGCAAGCAGGAAGATCAGTTCAAGAATATACAGAGGAATTTTATCGACTCTTGATTAGAGTGGGGCATGCAGAAGAAAATAAGGAGAAGGTTGCTCATTATATCAGTGGGTTGCGACCTAGCACCCAGGAGGAATTAAGTCTGGTAAGAATGACCAACATTGAAGAGGCATACCAGTTTGCCCTACGAGTTGAAGAGAAGCTGAATAAAAGGTTTGAAGGAAGACAAAGAGGGCGTGGTCAAGGAGGAAGGGGAAGTGGTAGATCATCTGGAGGCCGCAATGAAACCGAAAAGAAAAATGAATATGTGGGTACTAGCAGGAACTAGAGGAATGAGGGTTTCAACCGCTCCCATGATCAAGACTTTGGAAATCAGAGAGGAAGAGGTAGAGGACGTGGACAAGGAAGAGGAGGTTTCTATGGTACCTATTTCCATTGTAAAGAAGAAGCTCATTATGCCTTTGAATGCCCTCAATGACACGGACAGGACAAATAGGAGAGCTGAGAGCCAAGCTAGGGTTGCTCATGTGGATGAGAATGCACAATCATCACATTCAGAGGCTGCAGAAAGAGGAGAGACCTTGGTAAATGAAAGAGTCCTACTAAGTGGTGAGATTGAACCAGGACAACGAAGGAGTTTGTTCTGTACCAGATGCAAGTGTGAGGATAAATGTTATGACGTGATCATTGATGGTGGTAGCACTGATAACTTGGTATCAGAAGAGATGATCTCTAAGCTGAAGCTCAAGAGGGAGAAACATAAAAGATGATCATAAGGTCCTGGTAAGTGAACAATGTTTAGTGAAATTCAAAATTGGGAGTTACCATGATGAAGTTCTCTGTGATGTTATTTCGATGGATGTTTGTCATCTATTGTTGGGTAGACCATGGTAGTTTGATAGACATCTAGTACATGATGGACATGCCAACACATACTCTCTGACAAAGGATGGAGTTCGCCACCAATTGCAGCCCATGAAAAAGGAAGGTGAAAAGGTATGTAGCAGTGCTAGGATTTTTCTTGTTGATGAAAGGAAGTTTTTAGATGGCATGAAACATAAGCATATGTGCTATGCTTTGATTCCTAGGAAAGATAAAGAAGGTAGTAGTGAAATACCACTTGAAGTTCCAGATTTACTAGGGGAATTTGGAGATATTATCTCTGATAATGTTCTAGATGGATTGCCACCAGTAAGGCAAATCAATCATCAGATAGATCTGATTCCAGGAGCTCGTTTGCCTAACAAGGCTGCTCACAGGATGACTCCTACTGAAACAAAGGAGCTAAATAGACAGGTTCAGGAGCTATTGAGGAAGGGCTTGATTCGAGAGAGCCTATGTCCATGTGCAGTACGTGCAGTACTCACACCAAAGAAGGATGGAGAGTGGAGGATGTGTACAAATTCTCAAGCTATAAATAGGATAACCATCAAGTACCGATTTCCTTTGCCAAGGATGGATGATCTTATGGACTACTTGAGTGGAGATCAGTACTTCACAAAGATAGATATGAAGAGTGGTTATCACCAGATATGGATTCAAGAAGGAGATGAGTGGAAAACAACCTTCAAGACCAAGGAGGGTCTTTATGAGTGGTTAGTCATGCCCTTTGGATTGACGAACGCCCCGAGCACCTTCATGCGGCTCATGAATGAGGTACTTAAGAAGTTCTTGGGAAAATTTGTTATTGTTTATTTGGATGATATTTTAATATTCAACAAGACTTTGGAAGAACATTTGTTGCATATTCGTAGTGTCCTTGAAAGGCTAAGGGAAGAGAAACTGTTAATTAATCTGAAGAAGTGTATCTTTGCAAAAAGGGAGTTAGTCTATTTGGGGTTTGTTATATCACCTGAAGGTCTCAAAATGGATCCAGAGAAGGTAAAAGCCATCTTGGAATGGCCTACTCCAAGGTCTGATACTGAGGTAAGATCATTTCATGGTCTGGTTAGTTTTTACAGGAAGTTTATTAAGAATTTCAGTAGCATATGTGCACCCCTAACTGATACAATAAGAGGCGATAGAAAAGAGTTCAAATGGACTACTGCAACTATGAGAAGTTTTTAATTGTTGAAGAAGAAGGTAATAGAACAGGCTGTGTTGGCACTTCCAGATTTTAGAAAGGTTTTCCAAGTGGATTGTGATGCCATGGGCAGCACTATTGGGGCTTTATTAAGCCAAGAAGGTAAGCCTATTGCATATTTTAGTGAAAAATTGAATGATGCAAAGAAGAAGTATTCTGTTTATGATCAAGAGTTCTATGCAATAGTTCAAGCCTTAAAGAAATGGAGGCATTATTTATTGCCAAAGGAATTTGTTTTGCATACTGATCATCGGGCATTACAGTACCTAAATAGCCAAGGTAAATTGAATCAGAGGCATATGAAGTGGGTAGAGTTCTTGCAGAGTTATACATTTGTGTTTAAGCATAGAAGTAGAAAATCTAATAGGGTTGCAGATGCACTAAGTAGGAGACAGTTGTTGCTTACAGTAATGCAAGTTGAAGTAGTTGGGTTTGATGAACTCAAAAATTTGTACCCTGAGGATCCTGATTTTGCTGAAGCATGGAAAGCTTGTAAAGAACCTGTTGCTATGGATAGAACCAAGTGGTTAGACTATTTGATTTAGGATGGCATGTTGTTCAAAGGTAGTCAATTGTGCATTCCAAGGAGTTCCATGAGGGAAAATTTGATTAAAGAGAAACACAGTGGAGGGATGGCAGGACATTCTTTTCGAGATAAGACCATTGCCATTCTTAGAGAACATTATTTTTGGCCTCAAATTTCACAGGATGTGAAGAAGTTTGTACAGAGTTGCCAGGTTTGTCAAGTTACCAAGGGGTTTAGTCACAATACTAGCCTATATCAGCCATTTCCTATTCCATCAAGGCCATGGGAGGACATAAGTATGGATTTTGTTCTTGGATTGCCAAGGACACAAAGGGGTAATGACTCAGTATTTGTGGTGGTTGATAGATTGTCCAAAATGGCACATTTCATTCCATGCCACAAAACTCATGATGTTGTCCATATTGCAGACTTATTTTTCAAAGAGGTGGTAAGACTACATGGACTTCCAAGGAGTATAGTTTTTGACAGAGATACTAAATTTGTGGGGTATTTCTGGAGGACATTGTGGAAGAAGTTGAGAATAGACCTAAAATTCAGTTCCATGCATCACCCACAGACTGACGGCTAAAAAAAAGTGGTAAATAGAAGTCTCGGCAATTTGCTGAGATGTTTAGTTGGGGATAAGCCCAAGGGATGGGATTTGATTCTACAACAAGAAGAGTTTTCTTACAATAACTCTATAAATAGGAGTACTGGAAAATCACCATTCCAAATTGTATATGGGAATAGCCCAAGGACTGCACCAGAATTGAGGAAGATAGAGCAAGGGGAGAGGACAAGTGCTGAAGTGAAAGAATTTACTGAACATATCAAGCGTCTACATGAGGAGGTTCAGGCACACATTACCAAGATGAATCAAGAGTATAAAGCTAGGGCTGATCGAAAGAGAAGACATAAGGAATTTTAAGTAGGAGATCTAGTCATGGTGCACTTATGAAAAGAAAGATTTCCAGACGGTACTTACAACAAGCTAAAGATGAGGAAATTTGGCCCTTGCAAAATTTTGAATAAACATGATTCAGAAAATGCATATGAAGTGGAGCTACCAGATGGTATTCACATTTCTCCCATTTTCAACATTGCAGATTTAATAGAGTATCATGATGATGGTGCAGATGAAGAGCTGGTGTTAGAGCCATGTCCGATTCCTACTTCTAAGAAGGAGGAGGTAGAAGACATTCTAGATCATCATGTGGGTAGGAGTACTAAAAACAGGCAGTATGAAGAGTATTTGGTCAAATGGAAAGGATGACCGATCGAGGACTCAACTTCGATTTCAGTAGCTGAGGTTTCCCATTTGGAATTTCCTCTACCATTCATAAAGTGACAGGGTCACTTTTCAATCTACCCTTGGTGTCTGATGCAGGAGCATCCAGAGGTATAAGGGCAATCCTGTGTCACCCAAAAAAAATATACTTAGACTTAGTTTTTGTTTAATGTGTTTTCATTTTTTGGATACCCATTTGGGTCAAATAAAGGTTCCAACTCTCACAGTTCCACTATCAATGTTCATGCAAATCCCAAAAAAATAGGAGTATGTAATTGGGCCATCATTTTGGTGAATTAGGAGGTGTAAATTGGCTAGATGAATGTAATTGTAATTTAGAGCATTCCAGAAAAAGAATCAAGTCAAAAGGCCCCACGGTTTGAAAGTTATTGCAGTTTTTTAGGTTGTGGAGACCTCCTAAGAATGCTTCTAAAGTTAGGTTAGGGGCATTAAATGACTGCAAAAAGGGCTGAAAATGGGGGATGAGAAAAGCAGGTGCATAGGGCTATAGAGCACTTCAAGAGCTTTCTGAAAATGTAAACAGTTCGTCAATCGGAGCTACAGTTCAAAAGTTATGCCTCTCGGAAGTTCAGTTACCATTTCTAGATTCTTCTAAATTTGCATCAACTTCTAACGCAGCTTCTGGAACCTTCTATTTGGTTGGTGGATGCCTACTAGCACTTTCTAGAATGTACTCCTAGTCCTTAACCCTTCGGGGTCTATTTAAGGAGATTTCTGGCATTGTAAAAGGCAGTTCAGAGTGGAGTTTGAGAGGAGGTACTGAAAGGAGAAATTATCTCCACATTTATGCTATTGTAAGCCCTTAGGGCATGTTTTGAAGTTTATTTTCTCTATACTAAATGTACTAGCTTATTTTTTAGTTAAATACAATTTCCCTTTCTGTTTTGTCCATTTTGTTCATCGGTTGTGTCCCCATCAAGTGGTATCAGAGCTGGTTTTCCTGAGTGTGTAGACAGAGCGCCGACTGTGAGGCAGTTTGCACCAGGACTGTGTGGTTGTGGGTTAAAGTTAGAAGATGCCTCCATGAAGAGAGCATGGTAGAAGGGCTAGAGCTATTAATCTTGAGGATGTTAGAGTCCTCCAAAGGCAGGTACAAGAATTGCAAGAGTAGCTTCGTAGAGGAGCAAATGTTGCCGCAGGTAATGACAGTGAGGATGACAATGAAGAAGAAGTAATGGGACTAGAAGGGGAATTTGATGGGGAAGTTCTGATCATGCAGAAGAAAGGCTTTTTATGGCCATTAATAAGTTTGGGAAAAGACCTACAATTGAAGTGGGTGTATTTTCAGGAAATTTGAAACCAGATGAGTTGATCGGTTGGATTAATGAACTGGAAGAATACTTTGAGTATGAAGATATCAGGGACCTAGATAGGGTTAAGTTTGCAAAGGCCAAAATGAAAGGCCATGCCAAAATCTGGTGGCAAGAGGTCCAATTGAAAAGAAACAGAAGAGGAAAGGAGAAGATCACAAGATGGGATCGCATGGTGGACAAATTGAAGAAGCATTTCATTCCTGTGGACTATGAGCTTGATTTGTTTAAGAAGATGCATGGGTTAAAGCAAGTAGGAAGATCAGTCGAGGAATATATAGAGGAATTTTATCGACTCTTGATTAGAGCAAGGCATGCAAAAGAAAATAAGGAGAAGGTTGCACGTTATATTAGTGGGTTGCAACCTAGCATCCAGGAGGAATTAAGTCTTGTAAGAATGACCAGCATTGAAGGGGCATACCAGTTTTCCTTATGAGTTGAAGAGAAGCTGAATAAAAGGTTTGAAGGAAGACAAAGAGGGCGCGGTCAAGGAGGAAGGGGAAGTGGTAGATCATCTTGGGGCCACAATGAAACCCAAAAGAAAAATGAAGATGTGGGTATTAGCAGGAACCAGAGGAATGAGGGTTTCAACTGCTCCCATGATCAAGAGTTTGGAAATCAGAGAGGAAGAGGTAGAGGACATGGACAAGGAAGAGGAGGCTTCTGTGGTACCTATTTCCATTGCAATGAAGAACATCATCGTGCCTTTGAATGCCCTCAACAAAAAGGAAGGATAGATAGGATAGTTGAGGGCCAAGCTAGGGTTGCTTATGTGGATGAGGATGCACAATCATCACATTCAGAGGATGCAAAAAGAGGAGAGACCTTGGTAAATGAAAGAGTCCTACTAAGTGGTGAGATTGAACCAGGACAATGGAGGAGTTTGTTCCGTACCAGATGCAAGTGTGAGGATAAATGTTGTGACATGATCATTGATGGTGGTAGCACTGATAACTTGGTATCAGAAGAGATGGTCTCTAAGCTAAAGCTCAAGAGGGAGAAACATCCCCAACCCTATTGGATTGCTTGGGTAAAAGATGATCATAAGGTCCTGGTAAGTGAACAATGTTTAGTGAAATTCAAAATTGGGAGTTACCATGATGAAGTTCTCTGTGATGTTATTTCGATGGATGTTTGCGATCTATTGTTGGGTAGACCATGGTAGTTTGATAGACATGTAGTACATGATGGACATTCCAACACATACTCTCTGACAAAGGATGGAGTTTGCCACAAATTGAAGCCCATGAAAAAGGAAGGTGAAAAGGTATGTAGCAGTGCTAGGATTTGTCTTGTTGATGAAAGGAAGTTTTTAGATGGCATGAAACATCAGCATATGTGCTATGCTTTGATTCCTAGGAAAGATAAAGAAGGTAGTAGTGAAATACCACTTGAAGTTCCAGATTGACTAGGGGAATTTGGAGATATTATCTCTGATAATGTTCTAGATGGATTGCCACCAGTAAGGCAAATCAGTCATCAAATAGATCTGATTCCAGGAGCTAGTTTGCCTAACAAGGCTTCTCACAGGAGGACTCCTACTGAAACAGAGGAGCTAAATAGACAGGTTCAGGAGCTATTGAGGAAGGGCTTGATTCGAGAGAGCCTGAGTCCATGTGCAGTACCTGCAGTACTCACACCAAAGAAAGATGGAGAGTGGAGGATGTGTATAGATTCTCGAGCTATAAATAGGATAACCATCAAGTATCGATTTCCTTTGAAAAGGATGGATGATCTTATGGACTGCTTGAGTGGAGCTCAGTACTTCACAAAGATAGATCTGAAGAGTGGTTATCACCAGATATGGATTTGAGAAGGAGATGAGTGCAATATAGCCTTCAAGACCAAGGAGGGTCTTTATGAGTGGTTATTCATGCCCTTTGGATTAACGAATGCCCCAAGCACCTTCATGCGGCTCATGAATGAGGTACTTAAGAAGTTCTTGGGAAAATTTGTTATTGTTTATTTGGATGATATTTTAATTTTCACCAAGACTTTGGAAGAACATTTGCTGCATATTCATAGTGTCCTTGAAAGGCTAAGGGAAGAGAAACTGTTAATTAATCTGAAGAAGTGTATCTTAGCAAAAAGGGAGTTAGTCTATTTGGGGTTTTTTATATAACCTAAAGGTCTCAAAATGGATCCAGAGAAGGTAAAAGCCATCTTGGAATGGCCTACTCCGAGGTTTGCTACTGAGGTAAGATCATTTCATGCTCTGGTTAGTTTTTAAAGGAAGTTTATTAAGAATTTTAGTGGCATATGTGCACCCCTAACTGATACAATAAGAGGGGATACAAAAGAGTTCAAATGGAGTACAACAGCTATGAGAAGTTTTGAATTGTTGAAGAAGAAGGTAACAGAACAGCCTGTGTTGGCACTTCCAGATTTTAGAAAGGTTTTCCAGGTGGATTGTGATGCCAGTGGCAGCGCTATTGGGGCTTTATTAAGCCAAGAAGGTAAGCCTATTGCATATTTTAGTGAAAAATTGAATGATGCAAAGAAGAAGTATACTGTTTATGATCAAGAGTTCTATGCAATAGTTCAGGCCTTAAAGAAATGGAGGCATTATTTATTGCCAAAGGAATTTGTTTTGTATACTGATCATCAGGAATTAAAGTACCTAAATAGCCAAGGTAAATTGAATCAGAGGCATATGAAGTGGGTAGAGTTCTTGCAGAGTTATACATTTTTGTTGAAGCATAGAAGTGGAAAATCTAATAGGGTTGCAGATGCACTAAGTAGGAGATAGTTGTTGCTTATAGTAATGCAGGTTGAAGTAGTTGGGTTTGATGAACTCAAAAATTTGTACCTCGAGGATCCTGATTTTGCTCAAGCATGGAAAGCTTGTAAAGAACCTGTTGCTACAGATAGAACCAAGTGGTTAGACTATTTGATTCAGGATGGCATGTTGTTCAAAGGTAGTCAATTGTGCATTCCAAGGAGTTCCATGAGGTAAAATCTGATTAAATAGAAACACAGTGGAGGGATGGTAGGACATTTTGGTCGAGATAAGACCATTTCCATTCTTAGAGAACATTATTTTTGGCCTCAAATTTCACAGGATGTGAAGAAGTTTGTACAGAGTTGCCAGGTTTGTCAAGTTGCCAAGGGGTTTAGTCACAATACTGGCCTATATTAGCCATTTCCTTTTCCATCAAGGCCATGGGAGGACATAAGTATGGATTTTGTTCTTGGATTTCCAAGGACAAAAAGGGGTAATGACTCAGTATTCGTGGTGGTTGATAGGTTCTCCAAAATGGCACATTTCATTCCATGCCACAAAACTCATGATGCTGTCCATATTGCAGACTTGTTTTTCAAAGTGGTGGTAAGACTGCATGGACTTCCAAGGAGTATAGTTTCTGACAGAGAGACTAAATTTGTGGGGTATTTCTGAAGGACATTGTGGAAGAAGTTGAGAATAGACTTAAAATTCAGTTCCATGCATCACCCGTAGACTGACGACCAAATAGAATTGGTAAATAGAAGTCTGGGCAATTTGCTGAGATGTTTAGTTGGGGATAAGACCAAGGGATGGGATTTGATTCTACAACAAGTAGAGTTTGCTTATAATAACTCTATAAATAGGAGTACTGGAAAATCACCATTCCAAATTGTATATGGGAATAGCCCTAGGACTGCACCAGAATTGAGGAAGATAGAGCAAGGGGAGAGGACAAGTGCTGAAGTGAAAGAATTTTCTGAACATATCAAGCGTCTATATGAGGAGGTTCAGGCACACATTACCAAGATGAATCAAGAGTATAAATCTAGGGCTGATCAAAGGAGAAGACATAAGGAATTTCAAGTAGGGGATCTCGTCATGGTGCACTTATGAAAAGAAAGATTTCTAGCTGGTACCTACAACAAGCTAAAGATGAAGAAATTTGGCCCCTGCAAAATTTTGAAGAAACATGACTCAGGAAATGCATATGAAGTGGAGCTGCTAGATGGTATTCACATTTCTCCCATTTTCAACATTGCAGATTTAACAAAGTATCATGATGATGGTGCAGATGAAGAGCTGGTGTTAGAGCCATGTCTGATTCCTGCTTCTAAGAAGGAGGAGATAGAAGGCATTCTAGATCATCATGTGGGTAGGAGTACCAGAAACATGCATTATGAAGAGTATTTGGTCAAATGGAAAGGATGACCAATCGAGGACTCAACTTGGATTTCAGTAGCTGAGGTTTCCCATTTGGAATTTCCTCTACCATTCATAAAGTGACAAGGTCACTTTTCAATCTACCCTTGGTGTCTGATGCAGGAGCATCAAGAGGTATAAGGGCAATCCTGTGTCACCCAAAAAAAAATACTTAGACTTAGTTTTTGTTTCATGTGTTTTCATTTTTGGATACCCATTTGGGTCAAATAAAGGTTCCAACTCTCACAGTTCCACTATCAATGTTTGTGTAAATCTTGAAAAAATAGGAGTATGTAATTGGGCCATCATTTTGGTGAATTAGGAGGTGTAAATTGGCTAGATGAACGTAATTGTAATTTAGAGCATTCCAGAAAAAGAATCAAGTCAAAAGGCCCCACGGTTTGAAAGTTATTGTAGTTTTTCGGGTTGTGGAGACCTCCTAAGAATGCTTCAAAGTCATGTTAGGGGCATTAAATGACCTCAAAAGGGGCCATAAAATGGGGGACATGTGAAGCTGGTCCATAGGGCTATAAAGTGCTTCGAGAGCTTTCCAAAAATGTAAACGGTTCGTTAATCAGAGCTACAGTTCAAAAGTTATGTGTCCCAAAAGTTTGGTTACCATTTTTGGATTCTTCTAGATTTGCGTCGACTTCTAACACAGCTTCTGGAACCTTCTATTTGGTCGGTGGATGCCTACTAGCACTTTCTAGAATGTAATCCTAGTCCTTAACCCTCTGAGGTCTATTTAAGGAGATTTCTAGCATTGTAAAAGGTAGTTCGGAGTGGAGTTTGAGAGGAGGTACTGAAAGGAGAAATTATCTCCACATTTATGCTATTGTAAGCCCTTAGGGCATGTTTTGAAGTGTATTTTCTCTATACTAAATGTATGAGCTTATTTTTTAGTTAAATACAATTTCCCTTTTTGTTGTGTCCATTCTGTTCGTGGGTTGTGTCCCCATCAAATAGATTCAAACACATGGGGTTCTATTGATAGTTATAGCGAGAGGTCATGACATCATCATTCTCCACATGCTTATATTTCCATAGTGATAGCTCCAACACAACAAGGTACACCTAGTCTTCCAGCTCTAGCATTAGGTGATGACTTCTTGGCAGACATTTCAGGTTTATTTGTAGAGTCACACATAGAAAGTTTGGAGGACTTCTTTGATGATGTACAACTTCTCTTTATTGAGGATGATCCTTCTACTTTTGTTGTGAGGGCCCACTCTGACCCTCATATCCATTCTCTACATGATCAATTTTTACAGGTTGGTGTGATTGTGGATCCTTATGCACAACAATTGTTAGAGGTCTCTTTATCAGTTGAGAAGACTATTGATTCCTTGAAATAGGTTCTACATCACTCTTTTTTCGATCTGCACTTCTCCTTAGCACTATTGGAGAGAGCCACCATTAGTATTGACATAGGGACACTTGAGCAAGTTTCAAAGGTACCTTACATCATTGAGATTCTTTCTTCATACAGGGGATGCATCAACTTTGTACCCTTGCCATTGTTTCTTCCAAAGGGGAGGAACATCATATAGTGATCATGGATCAACTTCTACATTGGAGCATTTCTCACTAGTCGACAGACTACTTTTAGGGGTGGGGACTACCTTGTCTCCTCCTCCTTTTTGAGGGTGATGTTTTCTTTTTAGGGAGTTTTGTCCTTCTCATTTTTTTCTCTTGTATATACTTGATGTATGTTGTAATGGGGGGGTCTTGATTACTCTATCCATCCATGCATCCATGCTAGGACCCATCTTGCATTTCATCTTAGTTTTCATAAGCTTAAGGGCATTCCCCTAAGTTGCACTTAAGGTGGGGTGTTGGTGTAAATAAGTATTTACTATTTACACTTAATTAAGTTTACTTAGGTTAATGTATATTTTTATTATTTATTTATTAGTCACCTAGGAGTATGTGTACTCTATTGAGTTGTCATGTTGACAACATAGGAGTTCATGCCTCTTTTATGCACATGGTGTCTACAACATCTCCACTTGAGATACACCTTCATCATTCTTATCCTATCATCTAGAATGATGGATACAATGTGTGCTTAGTTGTCATGCTTATCTTATCTCTTGGCTCTTTCTAGAGACATTCTCGATGCTTCCTAAGAGGCCTTTATATACAGGCACTCCTAGTGTGTTTTTACATACAATACATAGCAATGTATGAGGACATACTCTGATATATTGATCATATCCCTTTTTGGTCTATAGTTGTGCTTGTCTTCAAGTTCTACGATCTTGGGTGAATCTTGCCCTAAGGAAAATTCTTACACCTTGAAATTTTCTTTTAGACCATTCTAATAGTTTAGTAGTTGTATCTAGTTCTTCACTATTTACCTTTTCAATAATATCTATCAACTATTCCAATAGTGGCTTTGTTTCTTCTGGTGTTGGCAAGCTGGAAGAATCTAAGAAGATGTTTTAATTTTTTTGCAATGCTTTCCTTTGTCTATACTCTTTCTTGAGTATTTCCTAATTTTTCATCTTCTCCAAGGCTTGTTGCATAATGCCTATCTATTCTAATGTTATGGTTTCATAATCATACTTTGGTATCACTATCTCTTCATCTAAACTGACATCTCCATAGTAGATTACCTTAGCAACCTTGGAAGAGCTTGAGCTTGGTGCTAAGATCTACAAGAGTATAGCTTCAATGCTTAGCTTCTGAAGGATCTTTCTAGGAGTGCCTAATGTTGGTAATGTTACCAATGCTTGAATGGATTCTTTCTCCTTTTCTTTTGGTGTATCCTTGCTCTCTTTAGATCTACTCTTATCAATCACAACTATTTGAGTGTTACCCTGTTCATGTGCTTTAAGTATAGATTCATCTATCTATCATGTTTGCTCTTATGTTGTCTTCTATTCTTTTGTTTTCCTTTGTTCAACTACATCAATTCTAATAGTTGTGTCAACCTTTGTAGATGTGTCTACTAAGTTTTGTATTAAAGGTTGATCGCTAGTAGATGAAGGGATGATAGAAGGTGGTTCTTGTGTATTCACCTTATCCCTTGTGATATTAGCTACTACCTTCTTAAGTTCATCAACACTGACCAATATTGGATTTTCACACAATCTAGCTTGTAGTGTGGAAAGGTCAAGAATCTTCTTTAGATCTTTTGTAGTCAAAGGATTGATGTTCTGAGATGAACTATTAGGAGCATCCTTAGTAGTTATGGTTTTTGTAAGTGCATTGGTGTCATGTGGAGGGGTCATGCTTGACATTTGTGTGTCTTGCACACTCTGCTCTTCATGTTACTCTTTAGTTGTAGCCATGTCATCTATTTTATTTTGTGTCTCCTCCACAATAGTATTATCCTTTTCTTTTTCTTCCTCCTTGTCTTCATCTTCATCTCCATTATTTCTTCCTTCAAATGGATCTTCCTCTCCTTCTTTGATAGTTGTCAATCCATAGATCAATTTCCACATTAGTGTGGATTTCTTAACAACATCTTCAATGTTATTTTGAAGAATGTTGAATGCCCTGTATTTTTGTGCAAATATTCCACCATATTTCTTGTTAGATTTGGTAATCTACCCTTTTGTCAATTTTGGCATTACCTGGGCTAATGTAGATTCTCTGATTTATTTTTCAAGGTTCAAATAATAATGCCATTTTTGTTCAATGATATCATATAAACTTTTGGGCATACTTTTATGTAATTCAAGTGGGGTATTCTTGAATTTTGACATCATAGCATATATTGATTCTTCATATAAATTCATTTCCTATCTACTAAGTTTATCAAAATCAATATTTTTAAGACTAGACAGATCTACATTATTTTTGACATTTTCATAAATGTTCTCAAGATTAGATTGTGGCATATGAGTTACAACTCTAAACTGACTTGTATCTTCAAATTCTTTCTTCTCATCATCTGTGTCTGGTTGTGCAATATATTTCCTTCATTATTTATTCTACACTGGGCATTATTTTCCTATAGCCTTAGCCTTTTCTTTGGCTTGCTCATTGGCCTTATGTGTATTGGCTTATGTGCTTGTTGTGATGGTTGGTGCTATTGGATTTGTTGGGCTTGGCTTGACAACCTTCTTTGCCCTTGTCTTTTCTAAAAGCTATTCCTTGGCCTTTCTCTTCTTTGGTTTTTCTTGTATTGGTACTTCCTTGACTTCTTCTTCCTTGGCACCTTCTACCTCTTATTCATCCCTATCTTCTCCCATACCTTGGGTTAGTGCAAGAGGTTTTTGGGCTTGTTCCTATTCTTCCTCTTCATCCTCTTCATCATCTTCTTTCTCTTCACCAACACCTTCACCAGATTTGGCCTTAAGCTTTTTCACTAGCTTATTCTTCTTCTTCAATGTGAAAGTAGTTATTAGTTCCATCTCAAATTTCGATTTCATTACTCCATAATTTCCAAATATTTGAGCACTTTTATCAAATTCTTCAACTAGAAGTGTTGTTATTATTGTAGATGCTTCATCAACATTGATTTCATAGCATAAAGGTCTTAACCATCTCACCCTATGTGTAGCAACCTCTATGTATGTGTAATCAATATCTACAAGAAAGAATATGTCATTATAATGTTGCTCAACCAAAGAGATAGGTATCCTCATTCTTTGTTTTATACATTTCTTGAAGTCTTCAAAATAATTGGTCATTATAGTTTCAAAGTTCTCTCCCATTTTCTCAATATATTCATTGATCTGTGCAACTATTGATCTGTTTGTCTTCTAATCAATTGTATCAAAGGATGGGAATGTGTTTTGAACATAGAAAAATATGAAAATACGTATTCATCCAAACATACACTGTGCACCCTTGGTTTTTTTGATTGCTCCAAGATTTTCCATCAACTATTGTAATTGAAGCTCGACAAGATCATATGTATGATCTTTCTGTACAATTTTATAGCCCACATCAAATTTAATGTAGGGTACACTATTTAACCAACTAGATTGATAAAATTTATGAGAAATTACCCTAATAGAAAAATCAAGGAATGGGTTTGTAATGGTGTTGATAGTCATTCCTCTTTTGTTCCATTTGGCTCCTGTATTCTTCTCTATAACCTCCTTAGAGTCACTTCATAGAGCCTTTGGCCAATCTAGGGTTGGGTATCTAGTTATGCTATGAACTATTCTTTTTGATATCTTGATTGGTCCTCCTTCTAACCATAAGGATCCATTGTGAATTTTTCTCAACACTATCCTTATCCATTCCATTTTGAACACCATGGGAAATTCTAGGGCATGGGTCAAACCCTTTCTTTCAACATTGTTAAGTTCTTCTTTCAAAATGCCATTCTTGCATAATTTATCATAAGATTTTCTTATTTCCATATCACCTATATCTCTTATCTCATAGTTGTAGCATTTTTTGATGTCTTGGACCATTATGACATTCGGGGGAATCATGGAGACTACACTTGACGGGTCTTGTTTATAAGCTATGTCTGGGATAGCTTTGAAATTTGGTTGTTTAACCTTGTTACTAACTGATTGAACATTTAAAACTTCTTTTCCCTCTATGTTTCCTGGACTAGATGCCATTTTTCAAGCTAGATTTTAACAAATTTCAAACTGTGTAACATAGCTTATGAATAATACCTTAGAAATTTGAAGAACTGGAGTGTAATTGTTGCTATGATCTTTGCAGATGATTTGAACAAGTTTTTGAATCACCTTCTTGCTTTGCTTACTCTCACTTGAATTCACTATGATGAAAAATGAGTAAATTGATCATATACCCTTCAAAACTCTATTTATAATGCTTAATGCTTGTACAACTATAAACTCGGCATCAACATAATTTCTCCTCCACTTGGCAGCTATTGATATTATTCTTACTCAGTAGCTACTACAGACTTGGCAAAAACTTTGACTACCAGATTAGCACTAATTAACATTTCACTTGGCATTTATAGAAGACTTTTCATACTTGGCAACAATATGAAAAATTGAAAATTTAACCTTGAACTTTTCTCATTATCTTGCATCTTGATTCATGCTAATTTATAATATTTAGTGCCATGTCCTTTTGGAACTAATGTATGATATAATACTTTAAGTATCAGTCCTTCATACCTCTTATTTACTTAGTTTGACGAGGTGTGACAACTTGACCTATTAGCTAAAGTGATCCCTCCATTTGATGTATTGCATCCATCTCTCCTTTTTCATGTCTAGTTCATCTCTCCTCTAATGTGTTCAATATTTGTCTTGCCTTTTCCTTTGTCAAACTTAGAGTTGGATGCCTTTGACCTTGTTGGACAATGTTTGCTGATGTGGCTAGTCATTAAATAGCTAAAACATGTAGTTTGACTTAACCATCTATTGTAGTTCTCACTAAAGTGTGTCCTAGTACAATTTTCAAGGATATGTCCATATTTTTGACAATAGTGATAGCTTTGTCTTGTGTTGTAATTGCAATTATAAAAGTGTCCGTGGTTTCTTTCTCTTGCTAACTTATTTGGTGACCACATGGATTTTGATTTGCATTCAAAGTCTCTATGTCCATATTTCTGACAATTGTAGTAGTAACCTTCAAATCTTGGTGCATGCATAATTATGGTTCTGCATTCATGTGCCTAATGACCTTGCTTATTGCACTTATGATAGTGAGTCATATTCTTAGGTTTGACATGTTGATTTTCATTCTTGCTCCCCCACACATTAGTAGTACATCCTTTCTTACCACAATAATGACAAGTAGGTTTAGAGTTCTTACCTTTATTATTCATTTTTTCAACAACTTTGGATGATTCTCCTTCTTCAGTGCTTGTGTATTCTAGTCTTGATGTATCATTGTTGGATCTAGGGGATTTTAGTAATTGATCAAAGTACTTGATGGCTTCATTTGGCTTGTTGAAACTTTCAATAATCTCTCTTTCTCTTCTTAGGTCAGTTTTTAGTTGTTCATTCTGCAACTTCAATTCAGTTTTCTCAATGTCTTTGACATTAAACTCATGATGAGCCTTCATCATCTAGCTTATGGTATCTAATTGTATGTTGGAGATTCTAGTAAGCTCTGTTGACTTCTCTTCTAGTATATTTGTTAGAGTTCTCTTGTCTTCTTCAATCATGGCCTTTTCTTCTATGGATTTCTTCTTTTGTTCAGTTACTTCACATAGAATCATGGCTTGAGATTTTTGATTTCCTTGGCTTCTAGTCTATTCTTTTCCATCAAATTTGCAATTTTTGCATCAAATTCATTGGAGTCTCCATTTGCAAATAGCTTGGTGGTGTTGATCTCTTTGTATTGTGTGTCATTCTCTATAATGGCTATTTCTTTCCTTATCTTTAAGGATTTCCTTAACCCCTCTCTGGCCTCATCTAGTCAATGTGGAATGAGTTGTATCTCAATTCCTTGGTTCTCAATAATCTCTCATAGTTTGTAAACTTCCATTTCAAGATCTTTTCTCTAAGTTGAAAAGCTTCTTCTTCTAAAATCTTAGGTTCTAATATCAATTGTTGGAATTACAAATGGGAAACATATACTTCTAAGAGGGGGAGTGAATTAGAAGTGTAAAATTCAACAATTAAAACTTTCACCATTCATTAGATGCATTCAATAAATAAACTGAAATAACATGTAAATAAAATGCATCTAAAACATGTAATCACACATACACACTTGACAACTAACATGATTACCCAGAAACCCTCCAAATGAAAAAGTAAAACTAGAGTGGGGATGACACCCACAAATCTTTACTCTTACAAAAATAAAGTGTAGCCAATTAAGGTTACAATAGGTTGACCATGAGACATGATCCACCCTATGAAAAGTCTACCTTGTTAAAGGCTTACAAAGACTATTAACTCCCACCAGGGAATTTTAACACCCTGTTAGAAGTGTGCCTAGTTAAAAGAATTTAGAACATTCACTTGGAATGTCACCCTGTTAAAGGATTTTCTAATGATTATTAAGTCAACCTTATTCCAAAGGATGTTCCCTAACTAATAAAATTGTTAAAGAGTACAACTTTATCTTTTAGATTTTAGATCACAGTTCAGTCCTTCTTGATCCTCTATGATTTGATATAACAATGTTGTGCCCTCGATCCTCTATTTTGCACTTAATTGATTTTGCAATTCTTTCATAGTACTAAGTCACCTTGAATGCTCTCTAAACAATTTGGTCATTCACCCCTTGATATCTTCTTTCTATTACTACTTTCTTGATATATAATGTTTGGGGCTTCATCTTCCTTATAAAGACTTTGTTGCCTAGAGTTAGGTATGAATCTATGGCTAAGATTCATCCATTTTTTTTCTTAACTCTTCCTATTTTCTAGTTGATTGCATGTAATTTCATAATGAATTCAAATAGATTCTTCCTTATCTTTAAAAGATTGAGATCTATCCATAAGTTGGCATAAAAATAGTTTACATAGTTGTTTGTGCCTTCACAAACAAAATATGTCCAATCTATGTTACTTAGCACTTGAAGTTACTGATGCTTGGTACATACTATAATTCTACTTCTAGCTTGGCACCTGAATTACTCGACATCAACTATCTTACTTGACACTTGAATCACTCAGCATGATCTATCAAGTTAGCACTTGAGTGACTTGAGACATGAGTGACTTAACACTCATTGCAACTCGGCATGGTCTATATACACATGTTGTACTCAACATGTATTACTAGTTTGACATGAACTAAGTAAATTATTTAAGTGTGTTGACAATCGATTGTCAAAACCAATCTAAGATCAACAATAATGTTTATAGTTAACATAAAAATAGAGTGGACATTTAAATGATTTTTGGATAATAAAATTCATCCAATCAGTCATTTCTTATACACACAATTTCAAATATGAAGTAAGTTTTACTTTTCCAAATTAAATTCATCTAATAGATCCCATGGATAGTTGTAATTACTTTTCTTTAAAATGTAACATTAATTAATTATAAGGTGGTATCTTCATAGACCACTATATGAGAGTCAATTTCTGAATAATGATATGAATTGAGTAAATGGAATGTTAGTAGTCCTAATACCTATATCAATCTCACAATCACTTGAGATATCATATACTTTACACATGGAAAGAGCTTGTTCTGTGTCTATGAGAGTTTCCACCTGTACTTGTAGCAATTTACCTCTAGTTAGCTATTCTTTTTGTTAGCTCTATAAAACTTTCTTTGCCCACAAACCATCTTTGTTTCATACACTATCGTTTTCACCCAATTTTTCCAATTTTATGATTATGAATAATATGTTAGTAATGCACATTCATATGAAAAATAAATCTACATGATCAATTCATATGAATATAATTTTATACAATCAACTTATACATTAAAAAAATGTCAAGAGTTTTTCTTTTGTATACACTTTTACCAAAGAAGAACCTTTTGTATCTAATTTTACTAAAGAAGGAGGAGAATGCTTATTAGATGTAATTGTGTTGGTGATCGGGTGCTTTTCTCTACTTGTAATCTAATGTCTAATTTTCTTGATGTCTTTCTTAATAGCTTGTAGTTCACATAAGAATTTCTCCTAAATAAAACAAGTTGGGCTTTTACCTGCTTCTAACGATTCTCCATTCTGTCAATTATGAAATAATATGATCTATGTTGTCTCCTTTTTTTTTTCTGGCATTACTCCACCATTTATAAGGTTAAAGCATAATAGTGCACATGCGCTAATACATGAACTTATATGCAATACACAAGGTAACCTATACATTTTGAAAATTGATTTTCTTTCGACTTCTCAAAAAAGAATAAAGATACCAAAAAATATATTTTTTCTTTCTATGCTATAAATACTATTGTGTTCTTAGAGGAGTTAAAAGAAAATATGAGTTTTCAAGAATAAACAAAGATTATGAAGTTCCAATACATTGGTTGTAAGAATTGAGAAAGTGATTCGCATGAGATACACAATTGAGTTTGATGAGATATTATCTAACATTAACAAAATAGTTTATTTTGGGAGTAAATATTTTTTTTCCTTCAAAGATTACAACACAAATTGGCACTAATATAATGTAGAGACAAGTGGAAGAAGAAAAGCAAATGCATGTTTTCTATGTGAACTAATAGATATATAGAGAATTTAACAGAGTTCCATATTTCCTATGAATCTTTGGCAATGTTACATCCATATTGCCTAGTTATATAATGGTTGTAGAGAATGGATAAACTAGCCAGTTTGGTGTTTGAAATGAGTCAGAGGTGAAGTGCACATGTAAATAGGACTAATTTTCAAGCTCTACCAAGTTATGGCATCGAGAAGATCTTCCTCCAAGCTATTTCATGTTACAAAAGTAGCTCTAGGGTAGGGTATTTTCTAGCAACACATGCATTTTTCATAATCTAACTAGTATATTTATGATATAATACAATTTTCTTAGTGCACACCAAATAAAAGTTAAAACTTAGTCATTGTAAAAAAAAAATCACTTGACATAATTGGTAGATGATGGAAAAATGAGTATACTAGTTTTCCCTACAACAAAGGAAAAAGTAGGAGCTTCTGGAGTAATTTGAACTTTTTACATACTAAGAAGGGATCTAAACTATGTTACTCAAAATGTGTTGTTGTCTTGGAATATTAGAAATTTGATTCATAGATTAATTTCCTTTTTGAAAGTGGATTAGGCAATTGTAGAACCACCATTAAAATAGCTTGTCTTAGCTTGTTCTTATTTTATTGTTTCCATTTAAACTATGTTCTTGTTTATATAATGTATTTGATGGAAATCCAAAAGCCTTTTACCTCTTCTTCAAGAAAACTTGAAGGGTCATGGATGATAAATTTAGCTATTAACTAAAATGCATTCATGAGAACTTTCCCAACTTCCTCTATCAACAAATGATCCTGTAATGTTTCAAAAGAAAAAAACGTATATTTCTTTCCATTGTAAAAGATAACACTAATGTTAAATAACACCTATGGAAGTCTATTATAGGTACATATCTCTAGTAGAGCTCTGTGAGTTGTACTACCTAACACATCTAAATTCTATTTTATTTGATTATAAATTATTATCAATCTCAAAATGTTTTTCCTTCTGTCTTGAAGAAAGTTAGGGTGTGTCCAAATTAAATTGATTAAAATCTTAATTCATATGAAAAAATCATGACTAATTAAGAAAAAGCAGTGGTCATAGGAGAATATACCCAATTGAAATTATTGACTAGAATTTATGTGATTTTGATCATGGGAGAAGCCAATATTATAATCAAATCCTAACATGAAGAAAAAGATTTTAAATGGTAGCTACTTTTAAAATCTCTTAGAAATCATTGCAAAATATTATCTATCTTGCTTCGAGACCTAATGATGTGCAACTTTTATAATATGGCCATCGTTCAATGCCATTCAATTTTGGGATCTAATTATCTATCTTCTATAATATGGCTCATTGTTGGGAGGAAGAAACAAACTTAAATGAAATGCAAAAATTTGATAGTGTATTAATTGTGATAATATAAATTATAGTTGATCTTCTCACAAAATATATTAGTCTATATCATTTCATTTTATGTAATCTGAAGTGTAATATAAATTATTAACAAATTATAATTATTAATATTTAAATTAATATAAAATTACTACATACTAAATTGTAGCTATAGCTTAAAAACTTCAAAAACATATCTTCTTTATCTACTTTAAGATTAAATCTTATAAATATTTCCAAATGTACATGAATTTATCTTCCTTAATTAAAATTTCAAAGTATTTTAAATTGTAATTTTTTTAAACCACACATTTCTAAGTTTTATAAGGGGATCATCTGAATTTGTTGAGAAAAGTAACTCCACATTTGTAAGAATGGTATTGATATTATCAAGACTAGTGTCCTCTTCCTCCGCAAGTTTTGGAGAACAATATCCTTCCTTGAATCACTCATTCTCAATTATTTCCAGTATGGTTGTTCTCTGTAGTAACCCTAAATTATTTAGATAGTTATGTCTATATATTTCCAATTACACATATGTTGAAAGGATCATCCACACTTATACACTTATATATATCAATAATTCTTTCTTTCAATCTAACTTGCTCACAGTTGGAGAAAGCCAATTCAGACACTTGAAATCTACACAACACATAGTCATGTTATTATAGTGGCCTCCTCAGATATTTCACAAAATATTTACCTTCTAATAAAAAACTATGAGATTTCTATCATCAAACAACAACCATCCTGTCAACATAAAATTTATAATTGCAATCCATGTCGTAGCTTCTATTAGCAATAGCCCACAAGAATCCAACATAACATTTTAGAGAAATCTAGTCACGTTCAACCATTGTACTTATAGCCAGTGGTGGTAAGTCCCCACTGAGCCACATTAATCAGTGACAGAAGGTACTTTGTGTCCATATAACCACTTTTTGGCTACTGCCTCTTACCACCAACTAACTCTGTGTCGCTCTCTGCTATTGCAACCCTATTTACTCCAAGGATCTCAATGTCCATTTACTAAGATGAAATTCACTTAAATGTATGCAACAATCAACTTTTTGAGCATATAGAAAACTTGATTTCTATAAACACACCTAACCCTTATCTACAAACCCATCGTAAGCTAACCATTAGATTTGTGGAAAACATTTTTTTTCAATGGCTCTGTGGGTGCTTCCTCTTCTAACTCACTTATTATCTATCACTATCTGAAGGAAGCCTCACACTGGCCATGCCATTAGAAGCACTTTATTGTCCATCCAAGGCCACTCAAAGAAGCTTTGTGTACTACAAATGGATTTTGAAACAACCACCAAATGGTAAGAAATATGCAAAACTAACAACTATCTTAATAAAAATCCAACTTCCAAGTGCCATCTAAAAACCAATTTTCAAAGAGAGAAAACAAAGCTTTGGGCCCCAACTACCAATCACACCAACTGGAGCTTGGAGTGCAATTACACATGCACAGCTACTTACACTTACTCAGTGGGTTATGCAAATTCATTAAAGTGTGTATTCAATTCTGTTGGGAGCTTACCTAGTTCTACTTTAGAAAGGGTACATCACAAAGTGCAAGACAAAGCCACAAGCAGTGCTACCATCCCGGGTGTTGCAAGATAATATGAAATACCTTACAATTCATTAGAGAATATAAGTTAGCAAATTTATGTTGAAATAATGGTTGATCACAAAACTTAACTACTGCAACAACTCATATTAAACAAATTAACATGAATAAATGAAAATTTCCAAGTACCCAACAAAGATATGCTACTAATCAATGACATTCAAGATGATTGTAGGTCCAAAACTTTCAAATTAGAATTGAACACTTTGAGAGTTCAGTGTAAACTATTGATTAGAAGCATGCCAAAACCACCTAAACTTTTCATCTATAGAAACCATGTTTAAAACAAAAGGAAAGCCTACAAAGAAACATGAAGATATTGATATTGCCTATTCATCATGGAGAAGAACAGAAAGGTACCATTTGTAGCCAAGATAAATCTTTTAGAGGTGTTCACAAGAGTTTTTTAAATTGCATTTTGTTTGAAATGTGTTATTTACAAGCTGGGTGAAAGGGACAACTAGTGTTGTGGGATAACATCTGGGGTAGACCCCTCGTGATATGGATAGCAGTTGGACCACTTGATAACCATCTTTGTGGTAGGTATTTTGGTAGTGTCCAAGAAACACCCCATGCTCATAAAACACCTTTGTGTCTAGAAAAATTTGTTGCACCCCTAGAAGCATGTCGCTCATTGAAGCCCACTAGGGCCAACTGTCATTGAACATATTGATTGTGGAAGAAATGTTTTCAAGTGAAACATTTATATCAGGCATTGAATGCTAATTTTCATAGTATATCTAAAAATTTATCTACATGTGAATGAATTTCCATTAGATGCCATAACCCACAGTGAAAAGCCTATCGGCTTAATTATTTTAACATTTAGGATTAAAGAATATTAGTTTATTAATTACATATATATTTTTTTATAGATCATAATTAATCAAAGTTTTTATTATTTATTATTATTTATTTAGAATAATTATTATTATGTGTTAAGTTCATGTAAATTCGAATTTAAGATCTCCCACATAAAAGACTCATAATTTATCATTTTATTATAGACTCTTGCTTATTTATTAATTATATTTGATAAAATACATTGATTTTAATTAATTTAAATATTTTTAATTCTAATTATTTAATATATATTTAATTACATTTGAGGTAAAAAAAATCTATGAAATTGTTATATTAAAATTTTTATTATTTTTTATTTTAAAAATTTATAATTGTAATATTGAAAAATGTATCACCAACTTAAATGTTAATTAATAGTAATGAATATGTATATTATAAATTATGTACATTTATAAACGATTAAAACATTGTTTTACAAATGTATTAGCTAATTGCACATTTTTTTTTTTATTGAATATAAATAGATGTACGATTCAAATTATAAATTAGATATTTAGAGAGATTTTTTACATTAAATTTAAATTATTATTTTATATTAGTTTATGGTTGCATATTTTATCTCATGTTTACATATGCATTCTTAAATCTATCTTTACAATAGTAATTCATAAGAGCATCTTTACCTTACAAAAAGGGCCAAAATTTCTATTTTGTGAACCATTTTGTGAACAACACCTAAATGTAATGATTGTTAAGTGCACCATTCATTTTTGAGAAGAAATGAGATCTTAGTAGTGGTCGAGCTCACTATGGCTGCCAAGCATAGTGGAAATCATGTATAAATTGAGTGAGTGGAAATCCCATGATAGCTAAGCTTACAATTATATAAGCATTAAGAATTTATTGTCAAATATCAAGGGTTATTTAGTCATTTCTTGACTTATTTGCATTCACCAGGTGACTTATTTGCATTCACCAAGGATCAAAGGGATCACGACAAGCATGAAGGAAAATTGCAATAGGAGATTCTTGCATTTGTGAACTGAATTCAACTATAGCTTGATATATTCATCAAATTGGAAAGGTATTTTACTAGTGTCGAGTTTTGTTGTTTAAATTTTTGTGAAGCCTAAGTATTAAATATGCCAGCTAGCTATTCTACAAGTACTAGGAAAGAGGGAAAGGAAGCACATTTAATGTGCAATTAATTAGTAATGTGTTGCAAATATAAGAGGAGTAACTTAGAGAGGAGGGGTGAATCAATTACTACTAAAATAAATCCCAGATCCCTTAGATGTTTGTACAAATTACAATATGAAAGATGAATACTACTAAAGCTCAGTAAATATAGAATGTACTTAGTAACTAATTAACTTTTCAGATCTTTAAGATATTGTTAGTGATTAACATTACTTAAACTTTATTGCAAGCATTAAAGAAATAGCATGAACACATAAGACTCCAACATTTAATGTGGAAGCCCAATTTGAGAAAAACCACCAATTGTAACTAGTTACTATTTTTCACTTTTTTGAAGTGAGCTCTGTTAGGAGACAACCCTATTAAAGGTTACAAAATACATTATTAGGTGTGATCTTGTTAAAGGAATTAATCATCTTGTTAGGAGTGGCCTTATTAGAGTTCTTGAGACAATTCAATAGAATTTCCACCTTGTTAGAGGATTTAGAAATGGTTGTTAAACTAACTTTGTTAAGAGATTTAGATAACTGCTACAATGGTTAGAAGGTAACAATGAAACAACTTGATTTAGATGCAACTGAATTGCTAATTATAGATGTTCATTTTGGCTTGTACCTAATACTTCTTGATCAAAAATAGCTTTTCTACTCCACAATGATAGTCTACTTATCTTTCAAATTCACTTCCTCTCTTCATCCCTTACAATTTATTCATAACATCTTACACAATTTGAAATCACAACTTGACCTTTTACTTATACCTTTGATATTGCCAAGTCGGCTCAAATACAACTTAGAATAATTAATATTCATCACCCTAGTCAGCTAGAACCAATAGACCAATCAATTGAGCTTAATATGCCAAAATAAGAAAATCCTTTATTTGTTGACCTAGCTTTGTAGAAACTAACTTGAGAGTGATTTCTTGTATTAACCAATAGAAGCTTTGTTAACACTGCAAACTTACGAAAAATCCTTTGGTAACTGAGTGAGCTCAATTAGCACTAGTTCCATCCAACTTTCCTTTATTAACCGAATGAGCTCGGTTAATACTCATCTTTTGTAGATTCTTCTTTGATGCCTAAGTGAACTCGATAGACATTGTCTTCTACACAAGAACACTTGGTAGACATAGAAATCTATCTTTACTACCATGTGAGCTCGACATGCACTAACTAACAATGATATGATATTTGTGTAACATCAAAGATAACACACAATTGATCAATTGTATCCAACAATCTCCCTATTTGGCATTGATAGCAACACAACACGTCATAGCACAATGAAAAAAAGAGAATAAGACTCCCTCTGTCAGTAAACTTCTGTCTACAACAATCTTTGCCAAGTTCATTCTCTCTCTTTGATATTTCTACATAGAACTTCTCCCTCTTTATAAAAAAAATTCTAAGAGATATGATAGAAAACTTCTCCCTCTTTGACAACACATGCCAAAGAATTTTTTTTTGATAATATCAATGTACCTTAAGTACTGATCCATTTGCAATATGCCCTTGTCAATACTACATCAACTAATTGATCTTCAACTTGCTTTGGTTGATGCATCACTAAACTTTATCAAGTGAGCTTCAAATAAGGGAATGACCCCTAGCTTACCTCTTAGATACAAGAATGCATCCTTAGGTAATGGCTTGGTGAATATTTTTTCAATCTATTCTTTTCTATTCACATTTTCCAATCCAACTTCTTTATCCTACACTAATTCTCTTGAAAAGTGATATTTTATAGCAATGTGCTTTGTTTTGGATTGCATCATTGGATTCTTTGATATATTGATTGCATTGGTGTTATCACAATATATGACTACTAGATCTTTGATTTCTACCTTCATTTCTTCCAACAGTTGTTTGAACCAGATAATGTTAGAATAGTTGACTGCTACTGCCACATATTCTACTTTTTCTATGGATTGAGATGTATAGTTTTGCTTCTTGCTTGTCCAAGATACTAGTCTTTTACCAAGAAAGAATGCTCCACCACTAGTTATTTTTCTATCATCAAGACTTCTTGCCCAATTAGCATTAGTAAACACCTTTAATTGTAGATTTCCTCTAAGTTTGTACCATAAGCCATTATCTTTAGTACCTTTCAGATATCTCATGGTTCTCTTGATTGTCATCATATGGTTATCCCCTGGGATTTGCTAAGAATATTTCCACTATCCCAACTACTAAGGCAATGTTAGGCCTTGTATGTACTACATACTATAATTTCCCAATTATTGATCTGTATAAGGTCTGATCTACTTCTTTGGAATCATAACTTTTGGAGAGCTTATGTCTAGTAGACATGGGGGTTCCAATTGGTCTTGAATCTTCCATCCTTAACTTCTTTAGTATCTCCTTGATATACTTAGATTGAGTGATGTAAATACCATTTTTGTTCTATTGTATCTACAATCCAACAAAGAATTTTATCTCACCAAACATGGACATCTCAAATTCTTTACTCATTTCTTCTGAATTTAATTCTTTGCATAAGTCATCATTTCCTATAAATAGGATATCATCAACAAATATTTTCACTAGCACAATCTTCTTCTCTACCAGTCCTTCCTTGATATATAGACTACTATTATCTTTAGTTCTTTGAAAAACAATCTATATCAAATAGTTATTTAATCTATCATACCAAGCTCTAGGGGCTTGTTTGAGACCATATAGTGCTTTATATAGTTTGCAAATCGTGTCTCTTTTGTTAGGATATACAAAACCTTCTAGCTATTCAATGTAGACTTCCTCATCAAGAATTTGATTCAAGAATGTAGATTTAACATCCATTTAATATACTTTGAATCCTCCATGAGCTACATATGCAAGTAGAGTTCTAAAACCTTCTAATCTTGCAATAAGAGAAAAAGTTTTTCCATAATCAATACCTTCTTCTTGAGAATAGCCTTTACATACCAGACTTGCTTTGTTTCTAGATACTTTTCCATCTTCATTTAGCTTATTTTTGAATACCCATTTTGTGCCAATTACATTTTTATTCTTAAGCCTAGGAAAAAGAGTCCAAGTATTGTTCTTCTCTATCTATTCTATTTCTTCATTCATAGCCCCAATCCAACTTTCATTTTAGACAGCATCTTTAACATTTCTAGGTTCAAATTTAGCAAGTAAACATGTACTTTTTAATTTACTTCTTGTCATTATTTCATTTGATTTATCTCCAATGATCTCATCACGTGCTAGATGTCTTCTGACATATTTTTCTAATATAGGTTCTTTGGGCTTTGAATGAATTCCACTATCTTCAGTATGGATGTTAGCTTCAAGCTCAAGTCCCTCTATTTGTGGCTCAGGTCCATTAGACTCAGTTTGAACTAGCTTGATAGCCTTTGAATGTGACTTTGGTCCTTCAGTTTGTGACTCAGTCTTCACTTTCTGTAACTTGGTAACTGTTGGAGATTTAAGAGACTTGAGAGATGAAGTCTCCTTTCCCTCAAATAGATTTGGCAAGGTATCAAGTTTGTAGTAGATGAATCTTTTGTAATCCTCTAGCTCCTTTTTGCTTTCTTCTTCACTCTTTTCTACAAATTCATCAAACCTCACATGTGCACTTTCTATAATATTATCAGTGGACAAATCTAAACATTTTTATGCTCTACCTCTACAAGAATATCCTAGAAATATGCCTTCATCACCTTTTACATCAAATTTTCCTTTCCTAGATTATTTCAAGATATAACATTTGTTGCTAAATACTTTCAAGTAACTTGCATTGGGTTTGTAGTCATATCATAGTTCATAGGGAGTTTGGTTTGAGTCTTTCTTCAACTGAACTCAGTTCAAGGTATGAACTACAGTATTGGTAACTTCCTTCCAATATTTGATAGCAACATTCTTTTCAATTATTAGTGTTCTTGCACATTCCATGATGGGTCTATTTATTCTTTCAATTATTCCATTCCGCTAAGGTGTACTAGGGGCTGATACTTGTCTTTTGATTCCTCTTTCAATGCAAAAATTATTGAATTCATTGGAGATGAATTCACCACCTCTATCTGATCTTAAACACTTCAATCTCTTTCTAGTTTCTTTTTCCACTCTTGCTAGATACCATTTGAATTTCTCAAAAGCTTCTAATTTTTCTTTTAGATGCATTACAATCATCATTCGAGAATAGTCATCAACAAAAAGAATGAAAAAATTTTCTCCACTATAACTTTCTATTCCAATAGGTCCATATAAGTTAATATGTACAATTTCTAAGACTTCTTCTAACAGGCAATTTTTTTCTCTAAAAACTAGTCTTTCCCATTTTACCAATTTGGCAATTTTTGCACAAACCAACATTAGGTTTATTCAGACTAGGAATACCTCTTACTCTTTTAAGTTTTCTTATCTTGACTAGATTAAATTTTTTTGCATGACATAGTCTTCTGTGCCATAACCAACTTTCTTCTACTTGAGCAATAAAACATGAGCATCCACCAAGATCAAGATAAAATAGATCACCTTTTGTTTGCTTACTTGATCCAATTAGATTTCCTTTGTCATCTAATAGTTGTGCCTTGTCATTCATGAACTGTACCTTGAATCCAATGTTGTTCAATTGTGCAACACTCAGTAGATTATGTTTTAGTCCTTCAACCCAATAGGCATTATTAGATACAAGTTCATTGGTTAATGAAATACAACCTTTTCCTTTTATGCAATAGGTTCATTATTTCCAAACCTTACACTATCTCCATCATAGTATTCAAAATGTTCAAATTTTGTTTTATCTTCATTCATATGGTGTGAACATCCACAGTCAATAATCCATGTATCATTTTTGCTAACATGAGAAAGAAGTGACATCTTATCTTCATCATCGTCAAATTCATCTTTTACAACAATATACACCATTTCATCTTCACTATTATTAGAATCTCTAGCCATGAAAGAAGTTTTCTTACCTTTTCTCTTGTAGGTTTTGCTCCTTTTGAATTCCTTCTTGCTTTTGTACTTGTGGGATTTCTTCTCATCCTTGCTTTCTCTACTTGGACACTTGGTAGCAATATGACTAATTTCTTCACAAGAGAAGCAGATTAGAAAGCTTTTACCTTTGTACTTTTCTCTACCTTTGGTGGATTTCTTTGCAAGTAGGGCTTTAACAATTTCAAGATCACTATTAGAATTTTTTTCCAGTTTCTTCCTCACTTCCTGATTGATTTTCCTTTGATTTATTACTCTTTTCTTTGAGTGAGTGTTTGGCTTCAAATGTAGACTCAATATTTTTGGAAACAGGAACATAGTTATCATAGTTATCATAGTTATCTAGCTCAAAACTTATCAACCTTCCAACTAGAGCATCTAAGTTTAATTTGTTATTTGGATCACATCTCATTTCTTGTATCTAGTAGACACTCTAATTGCATAGATAGGAAGAAGAGTTCTAAGTACCTTGCTCATAATAGTTTCAGCTTTAATGTCTCCTCCAGATGCGTTGATTACATTTATACTGGCTTTTATTCTTTCCACATATTTTACAATTTTTCATCTTCTCTCATTCTCATTTGGCCAAATTGTCCTCTGAGACTTTCTTCTTCGGATCTTCTTACATTGTCATCTCCACCATAGATATCTTTTAGTTTGGTTCACATTTCATGAGCAGTTTTACAATCTTTTACCTCATCAAATTCAACATAACTGAGAGAAAATGCAATATCAATCATCATGATGTTATGGTTCTTCTTAGCAATATCTGCAACTGATAATGTTCTAGTGGGAGTTTTGTATTTAGTATCAAGATACTTGAAAACTAAATCACTAATAGTAGCTAGATGTAACCTCATATGTCCTTGCCATGCTACAAAATTATCTATATTGAGATTTGGAATCTCACTTTTATAAGACATCATGATCTTTAGATTAAGTCCTTGAAACCTTTTCTACAAGAACCAAAAGCTCTGATACCAATTGTTGGAAATATAAGAGGAGTAACTAAGAGGCGAGGAGTGAATTGGTTACTACTAAAATAAATCCTAGGGTATGTGTAGGATCATGGTCAACCAAACTATGCTCTTAAGTGGCAATAAAGAATTAGAAAATCAAGGTTATGTCAACTTCACACACAATTTTCTACTTGTTATTAGCTTTATATCAAAAATTTGAGAGAAAATAATCTCTAGGAAATTGAATCTAGTTTCTAAACTACTAGGACTTATCTCAAAAAAAATTGATTGGTCAAAATTTTGAATTTTAATGCAATATTACAAAAATTTTAGATCAAAAATAAGAAGTAGACATATGTCTAACCACCTTAATCAAAATAAAATGATAATTTTTTAAAATAATATTCTAGATATGATTTGATTTAGGATCTTATAAGATTATGACTTAATCCTAACAATCAAATTTCATTTCTTGATCCAAGTAGTAAATGCATGGCTATGTTCCTTAAACTATTGAAATTATAGAGAAAAGGATTAAAGAATAGTTACAAAGGAATTCTAACCAATTACGTGCAATTAAATAATGCTTTAACTAAAGCAAAATTAACGTAATTGAAAAGTGCAATAAAAGAACATCACATAACTAATAGAAAGGGAGATGAGAAAAGAGGCACAACACGATTTGATCTTGGAGTTCACTCTATTAGGACTATGTCTCTAGGTCCAGCTCCAACTGAGAAAACAGGCACAACACGATTTGATCTTGGAGTTCACCCTATTAGGACTATGTCTCCGGGTCCAACTCCAACTGGTGGACCAACTCAATTAACTCCAAATCAAGTACAAAGTGTGACAGATTAAACCCCTTGTAGAACAACATCATCACACTACTCCATTGTTTGGGATTAAAATTAATTTTCTCTCCTTCAAGGTTTAATTTCAAAATCCTCAATAATTCATTAGCAAAATGCTCCTTTACATTTTCCTTATCAAATTTGCATCAGTTCTTCACAACTAAATGCCGATCAATGTTCCATCAATTCTATTAATTCTTTGTTTCCAAAATGAACCTACCCCCCCCCCCCCACCTTTTATACTTAAAATTTGCCCAAAATGGCCTAAAACTAAAAATTACATAATTAGGCCTAAAGGCCCCTTCAAATACCCCCTTTGCCAATATTAATTTTGGCATTACATTCAATTTTGGGGTTAAATCAATAACCAAATAACCATAGAAGCTTATAAAAATTAGGGCTTGGCTTTATTTTAAAACATAAATAACACTGATGCCTAATATGGTTAAAGCCACTCACATGGAGCGATGGAAACAAAGCTTTTGCAAGAGATAGGAGGCTAGGGGTTCTAACTCCTATGCTGACTTTTAACTGGAAATAGTGGCCAGTAAACATTAAATAAAATATAGCAATATAGATTGTTAAACAGTTTTGATGGCCTAACGACCACTATGCCTTTTAGGTCAGCAGTGGTCATGGGGTTGAACCCAGCCATCGCCCTCCAATGCAACCTTGAACACTTACCACGTGGAAGACATGTGTTCTTGACACATCACCAAATGACAACAAACTCTGCCACATCAGCTCTAAGGTGCCACGTGAGCTTTCGTGACAAACACATGGTGCCATTATTTTGCCTCCAAAGTGCCACATGTCAAATTTTGATTGGCTCTTCACTTGATGCTGATGTCATCATATGGTCATGCTGACATCATCATATGGTCATGCTGACATCATCAATCATCTTTGGTCAACCAACTTTGAATGAGCATATCTTTCATGTACGAGCTCCATTTTTGACAAAACAATCATTTCCAAAAAGCTCTAGACGAGACCTTCGATTTGATGCCGAATTTGACCAATTTTGGAGAGTTCAAAATTTTTCCTTTTTAACAGCCTTTGACCAACCTTTGACTGTCCATATCTAGAGCATATGAACTCCTTTTTTTTCATTCGAGTTTCTTTGGATTCAAAATTTTGAGGACTTCAATCTGGTACTGATTATTGGAGTTTTGAAGATATTTCAAAATTCAATGAAAATATCCTTTGGATCAAGCCTCCCCACTAAAAAGAAGCTTTCAAACCTCCAAAAGTTTATTTTTACATAAAATGAAAATGAGGGCATGTTTGCCTCACTTGTCCAGTATCACCTGTACAAACTGCTAGAATTCTGAATATCTGAACCATCAAACACATTATGAAGAATGACATAGCACTATTAATACAATCCACCATACATCCACCAATGTTCACTGTTACATCTATCACCCACATAGTACCAACTAGTAGAAATAGAAGCAACAAAACTGAAATAACTGATGAAATGGATGTTAGGATAAACCACAGACAGAAATTAAAACTACATGCAAATATAACCAATAACAGAAAATAATAGAACACACAAAAAAAAAATGAACACAAGGCACCAAGATTTAACGTGGTTCACCCAATCCCTGGGCTACGTCCACCAAACAACAAGTCTAATCTTATTACAATCCAGTGACTACAACCTGATTACAATTCGTAATCCTTATAGCTCAATACCATCGCAAGAACTAATTTCGCATCACAACATTATGAAAAATACCCAACCCTAAGCCCTTTTATACAAGTATTAAACCGCTTTAGGATTATAACATTTCAGCCATATGTCGGCCATAATATGTCGGCTACTGCCCAAAAAAAATTTCGGGACGATGCCCCGAACCCCACTATTTATGAAGTATGTACAGTACTTTCTTGATCAGTCACCACAATCTAACAATCTCCCACTTGGGGACTGATCAAGCTCCACACTAAACAACAATCTCCCACTTGGAGACTGATCCTGTAGCAATACCACTACCACATGGGGCTCCCACTGGATCAAACCATCCTGGACTCTACTGTTCTTTTATTCATGTTCAGTCTAAAAGACCAACTGAAGCTGAAGAGGAGTTCAGCTTCTCCCTTGTTACAACCTGTCAACATATCTGCTGGATTTTCATTGGTATGTATCTTCTCCAGCTCTAACTGTCCATCCTCCAAAATGGACCGAATGAAATGGTACCGCAACTATATGTGTTTGGTCTTAGAATGCAGAGCTGAATTCTTAGCAAGATGAATGGCACTCTAACTATCTGTGAACAAATAATTATCCTTCTGAGGATGTCCCAATTCTTCCAAGAAGAACTAAATCCATATCATCTCCTTGGCTACCTTTGTAGCAGCAACATACTCTGCCTCTATAGTGGATAAAGCATTAATCTTCTGTAACCTAGAAACCTAGCTCACAGCTGCCCCACCAACAGTAAAGACATAACCTGCAGTACTCCGCCTGGTATCAATATCCCCTGCCAAATCTGAGTCAACATAGCCCTGTAAATTAGTAGTAGAGCCCCCAAAGTGTAAACACTTATTGGATGTTCCTCTCAAATATCTGAGAATCCACTTGACAGCATTCCAATGCTCAAATCTTGGATGACTCATATACCTGCTAACGACTCCCACTGCATGTGCAATATTTGGCCTAGTGCATACCATAGCATACATCAAACTTCCTACAGCTGAAGCATAGGGTACCTTGGACATCTTATCCTCCTCTTTCTGTGTCTTGGGACACATCTCCTTAGTCAATTTCAAATGACCAGGTAAAGGTGTGCTGACAGATTTAGCATTCTCCATAGAGAAATGTTGCAACACCTTCTCAACATAATCAGCTTGAGATAGCGTCAATTTTTTTTTCTTCCTATCTCTGCAAATCTTCATACCAAGGATTTTTTTTGCTGCCCCCAAATCCTTCATAGAAAATGCATGGGTTAATTGGCGTTTCAGCCCCTTAATATGATCCATGTTAGACCCAGCTACAAGCATATCATCAACATATAAACATAAAATAATGTAGCTATCATCATCCAACCTCTTAAAATAAATATAGTAATCTGAATGACACCTATTATATCCATGCTCATGCATAAAACTGTCAAATTTTAGATACCATTGCCAAGGTGCTTGCTTCAAGCCATATAAACTTGTCTTCAATTTGCACACTAAGTTCTCCTTACCTTTGACCTCAAAACCCTATGGTTGAGCCATATATATTTCTTCATCCAAATCACTATGAAGAAAGGTTGTTTTAACATCCATCTGCTCTAAATGCAAATCTTCAGTAGCCACACAACTTAAAATAGTATAAATAGAAGTCATTTTAACAACAGGAGAAAATATCTCATCAAAATCAATTCCCTTTTTCTGTGCAAATCCTTTTACAACTAACCTAGCCTTAAATCTTTTCTTACCTCCTTCCTCTTCTTTCAACCTGTAAACCCATTTATTCTGTAAAGCCTTTTTACCTACAGGCAACTTGCACAAATCCCATGTCTTATTTTTCAGCAAAGAGTCCATTTCATCTTTCATTGCAGACTCCCACTAAATCTTAGTATCCACCTGCACAACTTCAGCATAACTTTCAGGTTCACCAACATCAGTAAGTAAAATAGAATACAAAGAGGGAGAAAACCTTTGTGGAGGTCTAATTTGCCTTGTTGACCGTCTAACATTCACTGGTGTGTGTGGTATTTGTTGTTGTTGTTGTTGCACATCATGAGGAATGGTTGGAACATCAGCTTTTGGAGTATCATCCAGCACTACATAATCATCTTCTTTCTTCTCATGTTGCTGCAACAGATCTTTGTACAACACTTTTTCATTGAATATGACATCCCGGCTTCTTATAATTTTATGATTTTCAAAATCCCAAAGCCTATAACCAAATTCATTAATTCCATATCCAAAAAAGACACATTTCTTTGATTTAGCTTCGAGCTTGGTTCTATTTTCAGAGTCTATATGAGCAAAAGCTTCACAACTGAAGGTCTTGAGAAAAGAATAACTCACCTTCTTCCCAGTCCATGCTTCCTCTGGAATACCACAGCCCAAAGGAGTAGAGGGACCTCTATTAATCAAATATACTGCAGTATTGACAGCCTCCATCCACATGTGTGAGGGCAACCCAGCATGCAACCTCATGCTCCTTGCGCACTCCATTATAGTCCTGTTCATGCGTTTAGCCACTCCATTTTCCTCTGGAGTCCTTGGAATAGTTTTCTGTCTATGAATACCATTAGTGGAGCAATAATATTCAAATTCATGACTGCAATACTCACCACCATTATCAGATCTGAGACATTTTAATTTCTTACCAGTCTCATTTTCAACCAAGCATTTCCATTTCTTAAAAGTTTGAAATATATCAAATTTCTGTCTAAGGAAATAAACCCATACTTTTCTAGTTGCATCATCAATAAATGTAACATAATAATGAGAGCCACCAAGGGAAGATACCTGAGCCGGTCCCCATACATCTGTATGCACAAGCTCTAATTTCTCTTTTTTGTTTTCCTTCCCAGTCTTTACAAAACTCACTCTCTTTTGTTTTCCATACACACAACTTTCACAAAAATCCATATTCACACATTTTAGACCTGGTAAAACTTTCTTTGAATGAAGTACTTTCATACCTTTCTCACTCATGTGCCCAAGTCTATTGTGCCACAACGTTGTATCAGAATCTACAGCAGCTATTTGTTCTCCCTGCTCAACTGCAGTAATTGTTCCTGAATATTCATTTTTCTCTAAAAGAATCAAAGTAGAAGGAACAATATGACCTGTACAAAGATATAAGGTGCCTACTTTCACACCTTTTGCTACTACAAGGGAACCTTTTGAAACCTTCCAATTTTTATCATTAAAAGTAACTACACAAACCTCATCACTGAGTTGCCCTGCTGAAATTAAATTTCTACTTAGTTTTGGAACATGTCTTACCTCATGTAGTAGCCAATGATTCCCATTCTGCAACTTAATCTTAATTTTTCCCTTTCCAACAATCTGACAAGGTTCATTATCCCCCAAATAAACAAGCCCAAAATCCCCTTGGACATAATCAATGAAATAACCTCTATGAGGTGTAGCATGAAATGGAGCACTAGAATCTAAAACCCATGAATCATCAACACTCTCTAAAGACAGAAGCAAAGCATCCTCTTCAGATTTGTTACTTACCACATTTTCCTCCTTGTCTCCATCTAATTTATCTCCTTCATTTTTCTTTCGATTCCAACAATCTTTCTTTTTATGCCCTAGTTTCCCACAGTACCAGCAATCATTTGGTCCTCTCGATTGAGACCTCCTCCCCTTTGACTTTCCTCTTGATTTCCCACAATTTCCAGAGTTACTTCCTCTTTCAGTCGTTCTGCCCCTACTTTGTGCATTTAAAGCACTTCCTAATGTAGATCCACTTGAGGATTTTCTACGAGTTTCCTCACTTAAAATAACACCGATCACATCATCATATTTTAGGGTACTAGATCCAGGAATAGAATTACTCACTGCCATTACCAAGCCATTCTAGCTTTCAGGCAAAGAACAAAAAATCAAGAGAGCCCTAATTTCTTCGTCAAAATTGATACCCATAGAAGATAATTGACTAGTAATAGTATTAAACTCATTTAAATGATCTGCAACAGATCCACCTTCTGCCATTTTCATATTAAATAAACGCTTCATGAGAAATACCTTATTTGAAGCGGAGGGCTTTTCATACAATGTCGCTAGGGTTTTCATCAAATCTTCTGTCGTCTTTGCTTTTGTAATATTAAATGCCACCGATGGTGCCAAGCATAACCGAATGCTTCTGAGTGCCTTTCTGTCCAAAAGATCCCATTCAGCCTCTGACATAGTTCCCTAATTCTTGGCTTTTCCTTCCAATGGCTTCCATAAATCCTTTTGATATAAATAGTCTTCCATTTGCATCTTCCATAACTGGAAGTTCTGCCCATTAAACCTGTCAACCCTCAACTTACCCTCATCTGACATCGCTCCCACTCAACCGTGAGATTTTCCTGCAGAGGATAATTGAAAGACAACCTCACTCTGATACCACTTGTTAGGATAAACCATGGATAGAAATAAAAACTACATACAGATATAACCAATAACAGAAAATAATAGAACACACAAAAAAAATGAACACAAGGCACCAATATTTAACGTGGTTCACCCAATCCTTGGGCTATGTCCACCAAATAGCAAGTTTGATCTTATTACAATCTAGTGACTACAACCTGATTACAATTCGTAATCCCTTACAGCTCAATACCGCTGCAAGAACCAATTTCGCATCACAACATTATGAAAAATACCCAACCCTAAGCCCTTTTATACAAGTATTAAACCACTTTAGGGTTATAACATTTCGGCCATATGTCGGCCATAATATGTCGGCTACCATGTTGGCTACTGCCCAAAAAAAAATTTCGAGCCGATGCCCCGAACCCCACTATTTATGAAGTATGTACAGTACTTTCCTGATCAGTCACCACAATCTAACAATGGAAAAAGTATCAACATTTTGGACCTCTTATATAGAAACATCACTAGAAAATGAACCTATCAAATCCTCCTTTATTGTCATTGGCTAAAGACTTGATTCTGCTTGCACCTAATCCTCACTAGCTACTACAAACATGAGAGTCAGTTTACTGTTTGCATTTATAATCATTTTCAAGTGTCCTATATTTACAATTGATCCTTCATTCTTCATGTGATGAGTTCTTATAATGTATTCAATTCCATCTTTAAACAAATGATACTTGTATGTTCCCTATAGAAGATAGCTTTCCTATCATATAAATATGAACTACCCAACACAATCCCACAAATGTCAAGTGGAACCACATCAAATTGAACCCCATCTATGAACTTGGATGTTATTGCAAATCTTAACTTACATTGTTGAGTGACTCGCAATCTATTATCATTGCACACCCAACCTAATGGATAAGGTCTCTTATGTGGCTTAGTTTCCAATCCCAATTGTTTAACAACTTCTTCTAAAATCAAATTGACTTGGGACCCACTATCTATCAATGTGTCAATTTTAGTGCCCTTAGAAATCACCCTTATATGAAAAAGTTTAGATCTTTTACTATCTTTAGGAACAACATGACTTTTAGAAGTAGAAACACATAAAACACATTAGTGGTGGAATCAACATAAGATTTACCTTTCAAACCCATAGCCGATATTGCTACTTCATCACCAAAATCTAATCCAAGATCCTCAACAACAACTGTAGACTTTTTCTTACCCTTACGATCCTTAAACCACTTTGGTTTCAACTTTGGATGCAATTTCCAACACTTCTCTTCTATGTGTCCTTTCTTCTGACAATGCAAACAAATAGGCTTCTCACCTTCCTCTTTCTTTACTGTGGCTGCCTTCTTTCCTTTCTTGATGTTGTTAGGGGGAGCACATTCCTTCTTTGAATTGAAACTCATGTTTCCTCCACCTGCTTGAATATGAGTCACTTGAACACATACTTCATCAAAGTTAGAAGGACTAAACATCAATATAGTATGCTTAAAATATGAATGCATTCCACCTATATACTTTAATAAAGTATCTTGCATATAAAGAGGAATTCCAAGACTTAATGCCTTCTTCCTAAACACTTGTGTATACTCTTGTACTAACTGCCCTTTACCTTGCTTTAGATTTTGCCAATCCATAATGGCTTGTTGCATATAACCTAATGGATAAAACTATTTCTTCAAAGCAGAAGTAAATTCATACCAAGATGAAATGATTTTACCATGTGTAGCAAGATCCTCCTGGATCTTTATCTCCCACCAGACTAATGCAGTGCCTCCCATTCTGAGAGTAGCTAGCTGGATTTTGGAAGAATCATCCAAAATATTTTGAACCTTGCAGTACACTTCAATCTGGTTAAGCCAATTATCCAATTTCTGTGCATCGAATTCACACTATATAGAGGCAACTCAAATTTAACATCCAGTTTTAACAAAGGCACATTAACATGCTCAGGTTTCTTTGAAGAATAAGTGAACAAAGAAGATGAAGAAGATGAAGAAGATGGAGATAGAGGTTTAGGAGGGTCACTACTACCTCCTACCCCTTTACCTTTCACATCTTCTAATGAGGATTTTGCTTCCTCCTTCTTCTTAGCTTTATTCACTTTCCTCAACTATCATTCATGTCTCTCTTGGAGAAGAATATCGACCAAAGCCTTTAACTCCACAAAAGATCTCTAGAACACTTTTGCATCAAACTCAAAAACATGTTGTTCAGATGCCATCACTGATCGAGGAAAAGTTCTCCTTTTACCAATCTTTGGATTTAACTCTACAAGTTCACCTTCTCCTTGTTTTAATCTCAACCTAGTTAACATTCACCACCTGCAATTTCACTGCAAAAATAGGCTTTGATACCAAACTTGATCTAATTTAGGATCTTATAAGATTATGACTTAATCCTAACAATTAGATTTAATTTAATCCTAACAATCAGATTTAATTTCTTGATCCATGCAATAAATGCATGGCTATGTTCCTTAAACCATTGAAATTAAAAAGAAAAGGATCAAAGAATAGTCATAGAGGAATTCTAACCAATTACATGCAATTAAATAATACTTTAACTGAAGCAAAATTAACATAATTGAAAAGTGCAATAAAAGAACATCACATAACTAACAGAAAGAGAGATGAGAAAAGAGGCACAACATGATTTGATCTCAGAGTTTACCCTGTCAAGACTATGTCTCTAGGTCTAGCTCCAATTGGTGGACCAATCCGATTAACTCCAAATCAAGTACACAGTGTTACAGATTCAACCCCTTGTAGAACAATAGGATCACATTGCTCCGCTATTCGAAACTAAAATTATGTCCTCCAAATTTTCTCTCTCCTCCAAGGTTTAATTTCAAAATCCTTAGTATTTCATCAACAAAATGCTCCTTTACATTTTCCTTATCAAATTTGCATCAGTTCTTCACAACTAAATGCCTATCAATGCTCCATCAATTCTATTAATTCTCTGTTTCCAAAATGAACCTAACCCCTCCCCCCCCCCCCCCTTTTTATACTTAAAATTTGTCCAAAATGGCCTAAAACTAAAAATTACATAATTAGGCCTAAAGGCCCCTTTGAATACCCCCTTTGCCAATAATAATTTTGGCATTACATTCAATTTTGGGGTTAAATCAATAACCAAATAACCACAGAAGCTTATAAAAATAGGGGCTTGACTCTATTTGAAAACATAAATAACACTAATGCCTAATATGGTTTAAGCCACTCGCGTCACACGATGGCAACAAAGCTTTTGCAAGAGATAGGAGATTAGGGGTTCCAACCCTCACACTAGCTTTTAATTGGAAATAGTGGCAGGTAAACATTAAATAAAATATAGTGATATAGATTGTTAAACTTTTTATGGGGCCAAACTCAGCCATCGCCCTCCAACACAACCTTGAACACTTTCCACATGGAAGACACATGTTCTTGACATGTCACCAAATGACAACAAACTCTGCCACATCAGCTCCAAGGTGCCACGTGGGCTTTCGTGCCATACACATGGCACCATTATTTTGCCTCTAAAGTGCCATGTGTCAAATTTTGATTGGCTCATTCACTTGATGCTGATGTCATCATACGGTCATGCTGACATCATTGATCATATTTGGTCAACCAACTTTGACTAATCATATCTTTCATGTACAAGCTTCATTTTCAACGAAACAAATGTTTCTGGAAAGCTCTTGATGAGACCTTCGATTTGATGCCAAATTTGACCAATTTTGGAGAGTTCAAAATTTCACCTTTTTGATGGCCTTTTATAAAGGTTTGACCAACCTTTGACTGGCCATATCTTGAGCATATGGACTCCTTTTTGCCAGTTCGAGTTGTGTTGGATTTAGAATTTTGAGGACTCCAATCTAATACTAATTATTGAGTTTTGGAGATACTTCAAAATTTAGTGAAAATATCAACTGGATCAAGATATAAGTAGTAGACTCATGCCTGGATGTGACACATATTTTTTGGTATTTTTTTTCTAAATAAATAATAATTAATTAATTTTTTACTTTAGTATTTTTAGAATTAAAAAACTATCATGTCTGACCACCTTAACTAATTCAAAACTCTACAAAAATAATTTTTCTGTTTTTTAACTTATAGTGGAAGAAACATAGAATGTGATGCATCTTTTGAATTTAAAAAATGTTTTCCTATTTGAAAGTTATAGTTGTTTTTCAAGTAGTGTGTTAGTCAGCACTTTATACGCAACTCCATTAGAAAATAAGTAATAATTACTTACTAAACTCATAATTTGACAAACCTTACATTTATGGAAAGATAAGAATATTCTTAAGAAACCCTTTTCATTTCATCAAATTTGGGCAAAAAAAAGTTGTCAACTACATGTTTGAAGTAAAAATCACATAAAAATAGGCCAAAAACACATTTTAAGGATTTCTTTAAAGTTGACCATATAGGGTTGATATCAAAAGATATAATAGACCTTATAAAGATGTTAATTGTTTTCATTTAGTATCACAGTGGGTGAGAAAAAAGTTGGAATATATTTTGAAATGGTTTGAGGCATTTCATAACTACATATTTTTCAGATTGCTACTTTTTGGCACACCACAATCCTGAACATACCCCTTAGATCCCTTAGATGTTGGTACAAATTTCAATATGAAAGTTGAATACTATTGAAGCTCAATAAACACATCTAAAGTGTTGTAACTCGGTAAATACTAAATGTACTTAGTAACTAATTAACATTGTAGATCTTTAAGATATTGTCAGTGATTATCATTAGTTAAACTTTATTACAAGCATGAAAGAAATAGCATGAACACATAAGACTCCAAGATTTAATGCAGAAACCCAATTTGAGAAAAACCACCAATTGTAACTAGTTACTATTTTTCACTCTTCTAAAATGAGCCTTGTTAGGAGCCAACCTTATTAAAGGTTACAAAACACACTGTTAGGTGTGGCCCTGTTAATGGATTTAATCACCCTACTAGGAGTGACCTTGTTAGAGGTCTTGAGACAATTCAATAGAACTACCACCTTGTTAGATTTCCTTTGCTTACATTGTAGCATGTTTAGTAGTGACGTCCCTATCATGATAGCACCGATGATCTGATCGGTGGCTTGGGATGTTATGCACGGGGGATGGCTAGGGCCCATGATGGTCTTATGATGCCATTGATAGTTGGGAGGAATTGTGTACTTCATGGTTATTTTTCTCATTGTGATCTTAATTTAGTTTAATTGCAATGTTGCTTTCAGTCCTTTGTGATGTTTTCCCTTTCCATACTTTCCCTTGACTATTTGATAGATGGTTAGATTTTAGTTTTCTGTCTTTTAATTATTCAATTATAGTTTGAGTGTTCATGCCTTGAGATGTGGATCTGATACTCCTCGGTGTGAAGGTTTTATACTCTGTTTTTCCCTTTTTGTGTTCTCTTTAGGTGTTCTTGTGTTTCTTTGGGTGATATTTTATCAGCATGGTGTGACATAAAAATGTATCGCACACCCATAGAAATAGTGTTGTACGATGTTGGAAAGTATCACACACCTCTTGGAGAAATGTCGTGCAACACTAGAAAGTATCGCACGCCTCTTGGAGAAATGTCGTACGATACCCTAAAAGTATTGCACGCCTTTGAGAAAAGTATCGCTCGAACTCTGAAAGTGTCACCCTCCTTTGTAAGAAATGTCATGCGACACTTTTTAGTGTTATATTAAAGTATCGCACAGGTTTTGTAAAAACCTGCATAGGCTAGTAGTGGGCACTTTTCAACTTGATCTGAACTTTTTAAGAGTTGTTTTGGATACCCTTTTCGATGTTCTCCAACCCTATGTTGTTCCATTTTGGATCTAGGTTGTTTCTGTTATTTCCCAGTTTTACATCTTCCATTATTGTTCTTTGGGATTTAAAATATATCATTTAAGTATAAGTTGGCATATATTTGCCAACTTATACTTAAGATATATTTTAATATATGCGACGAATCATTTGAGATGGGTTTCAGACCTCTACGAGCTAAGGTAAAGATTCTAGGAAATTTCAGGGCTTCAGAATTTAGTCTTAGCCAATTTTTAGGATTTTACTTTGGTCTTTTAGCTTGGTCAATCTCTTATGATTTCGTGTTCATGGTTTTGGTAGTAGTGGCATTTGGAGATCCGTTGGTGTTGGATGGTGTGACAGTATTCCATTACTATCTTTATGATTTGTGTAGGTTGCTATCATGTGCACTTACACTTGGTTTAAAAAAATATATATATTCTGGCTTGTTTTCATCCTTGTTTCCAAGGATCTCTGAGTGGGGCATTACATCTAGTATTAGAGCCCATGTTGCAACATTGGGATCTCTGTGTTATGTTTCCACTATGGTTTTGGTTTCCGTTGTGTATTGTTATAGTATGTTTTATTATTTGATATCTCTTTGGTTCATGTTTAACTCTTATGCTTGTGATCTAATTATTCTGACCTTATCTTGTTGTTCCTATAGTGATGCCTCCTACATGTAGACCTGGTGGCCATGGTCGTACTCATAGTGGTAACCGTGGAAATGAACACCATGAAGAGGAACATCGGGAAAGAGAGGGAGAACAGGGTAACAATGCTAATTAGAACCTCTTGGGGGCATTGATGCCAGTGCTCCAAGAAATTCTTACTCGAATGGGCCCTCATGTTGAGGAGCACCAGCATGATCACGAGCAGGAAGAGGGATCCCACCATGGAGAGTCCCACCAGTCAAAGCATAGAGAGGAGGAACATGAGCATGAACATGAATTTTCTCATACACCACCTAGTGGTAGAAGGTACCATTGGAGGAGCCATGGCTAGGATGATGTTGATCTCACTTAGATTGAGATGATGCAAGAACTTTAGAGGTCCAAACCACCAGAGTTTGATGGCTAGGGAACAAGACTCAAGGCTAAAACTTGGTTGCTTGATATGGGGCATTGTTTCTCATTACTACCTTATGGGAGCAACATAAAGGCTCATTGTGCAATCACGTAGCTAAGGGAACATGGTTCCATTTGGTGGGGTGAAGAGAGTGAAAGACTTGGTATCAATGTCATAGATCTCACCTAGGAGATCTTCGAGGAAAGGTTCAAAGAGCAGTTTCTGTCACCACAGTATCGTGATGCTCACATTGATGAATTCCACGAGCTTAAGTGGGGCTTTATGATAGTTGATCAATATGAGAAAAAGTTCCTTGGTTTGAAATAGTATTTGAGCTATAGGCATGATGATGCATTCATCACCTAGCATTTTGTTAGGGGTCACAGAGACTCCATCACTGGAGATGTTTGTGCTCATCAACCGAGGACACTTGGTCTTGCCATGGAGAAGGCAAGGATCATTAAGAGAAATGTGGCTAGGGGCTACAGTGGTAAATTTGGTTCTCAGAATCAAAGTGGTCAAAATTTGAGGCAGGATACTCAATTCACTCAGTCCTCAAGCAAGGGCCAATCCCTATCAAAAACCTCTCAGGGTAGTTATCATGGGAAGAGTAAGAAGAAGTTTTGGGGAAAGAAGGGTGGACAATCTTCTAGCACATCAGGGAAGAAAGAAGATAACCAAAACCAAGGATAGAAATCTCAACAAGATCATCCTCCTCAAAGTAGTTAGCAGAATTCCAGTAGGGGTAGTGCACCTTACCCTAGTGATACTCAGGGTGGTCATGGAATAGGTGCCAGCTTTGGGGGAAACTATTTTCCTTGTGGCCAACTTGGCCATAAATCTTATGATTGTTCGATTAAACCATCCATAGGATCTGGTAAGGGTGCAACAAGATCTGAGCCTACTATAGGAGATGCAAGTAGGAATCACAAAGTCTTTGCGGTAGTTGACAACTGTCAAGGTGAGCATCCAGGTATGGTTGTCGAGGCTATAGGTACATCGCATGGTATTTCATCTTCAATTTTGTTTGACTCTGGTGCTTTTGATTCTTTCATTTCACCATCTCTTGTTCAACGATGTGGGCTAGTGGCAATACATTAGGTTGATAGGTGGCAAGTGGAGTTAGCCATGGGTTCTAAGGTGGTTGTTGACTCATTGGTTAAGAGTTGTGTTTTTATTTTGGAAACCTTCACCACCATAGTGGACTTACAGATTCTACCTCTGGGATCATATGACATTGCGTTGGGCATGGATTGGTTAGCCACCCATCAGGTGAATATTGATTGCCATCGTAAGGTGGTACAGTGTGTGGATGACACAGGTGGGTAGGTGGAACTTTTGGGAGTCCAGAGACTAGTCTTGCTTCATATGATCTCAGCTAATCAGCTAAAGAACAGTGTGCGGAAGGGTTGCTAGTTGTTCCTTGTGTCTCTCAGTGATCTTGAGGAAGCTGAGGGCCATTTGGTGACACTTGATGATCACCCACTCCTTCGTGAGTATGCAGATGTGTTTCCTGATGAGATTCCAAGTATGTCACCATAGCATGACATTAATTTTTGGATTGATCTTATACTAGGAGTGGAGCTGATTTCATGAGCTCCTCACCACATGACTACTCAAGAGTTAAGTGAGCTAAAATTGTAGTTGGAGGAATTGTTGGCCAAGGGCCATATTCATCCTAGTGTATCCCCATGGGGTGCACTAGTCATCTACGTGAAGAATAAGGATGGTTTGTCGTGTTTGTGCATCGATTACCGGCAGTTGAATAAGGTGACGGTGAAGAACCGTTATCCTTTCCCAAGGATAGATGACTTGTTTGATTAGATGAAGGGAGCACAAGTGTTCTCAAAGATTGATTTTAAGTCAGGATACCATCAACTTCATATTCAAGAGGCTGATATTCATCAAACTACTTTTCGTACATGGTATGGGCATCATGAGTTCACAGTTGTACCCTTTGGGTTAACCAATGCGCCATCAGTGTTTATGAGTTTGATGAATGGTGTATTTCGTACTTACCTTGATTAGTGTGTCATTGTATTCTTGGATGACATATTGATCTATTCAAAGAATGAGGAGCATGAGGTCCATTTATGTCAGGTATTGTAGTGCTTGAGAGACCATCAGTTGTATGGAAACTTGAGTAAATGTGGGTTCTTCCAATCAGAGGTGAAGTATTTGGGACATATCATCACTGGTGATGGAATTGTAGTGGATCTGGAGAAGATTTGGGCTATCATGGATTGGCCAGCACCCACTAATGTCTCAGAAGTTCATAGTTTCATGGGATTAGTGGGTTACTACCATCACTTTGTGAAGGATTTCTCACAAGTAGCCCATCCCATCACTTCTCTTCAGACGAAAGGGAAGAATTTTTTTTGGTCAAACCAGTGCGAGGCAGCTTTTAATTCTCTTAAGGAGAGTTTGACTAGTGCACCAATTCTTGTAGTGCCTAATCCTATAAGTGATTTCATGGTTTGTACAGATGCTTCATTGGAAGGCATGGGTGTGGTGTTAATGCAAGATGATCGAGTGATTGCTTTTGAGTCTAGAAAACTCAAGGACCATGAGCTGAACTACCCCACTCATGATTTGGAACTCACGGTCATAGTGCATGCCCATTTCCATTGGAGGCATTTTCTTTTGGGATGCATAGCGATCATAGGAGCTTGTAGTATATCTTTACTTAACCAAACTTGAATGCACGATAGCATCGTTGGATGGAGTTCTTGTGTGAGTATGACTTTGATATTCATTACATTAAAGGGAAGGAGAATGTCATTGCGGATGCTTTGAGCATAAGGCAACATGAGGTATCAGTGATGTCATTGGGAGTGGATTTGTGAAGCTGTATCTTGGAGGCTTTGCCTAGTGACACTTGGTATCAGGAGGTAAGGGTGGAGATTAAGTCCGGACGTACCCTTAAGGGGACATTTTTGGGTTATGTACTTGAGTTTGATGGACTACTGCATCACAAGGGGCATATCTATGTACCCATGTTGGGTGATCTTCGTACCTTGGTTTTATCAAAAGTGCATTGTGCACCGTGTTCTACACATCTTGGTGTTAAGAAGATGCATGCTAATCTCAAATAGCTATACTTTTGGGTAGGGATGAGGCGCGATGTAGCTAATTTTGTTGCTAGATGCCTTCAGTGCCAAAGAGTGAAGGCAAAGCATCAGCATCCAACAGGCCTTTTGCAGCCACATATCATTCCAGAATGGAAGTGGGATTTGATATCCATTGATTTTATCACAAGGTTGCCTATGTCATCACAGAGACATGATTGTATCATGGTGACAGTGGACAAGTTGTTTAAGGTAGCACCTTTTTCACCCATGAGAGCATCCTACATAGCTCCTTATGTAGCACATGTTTTCTTGGAGGATATTTTTCATTTTTATGGGATTCCTTGTTGGATCATTTTGGATAGAGATCTAGTGTTCACTTCTACACTATGGATGTCTCTCCAGCATGCTTTGGGCACGCAGCTCAATTTTAGTTCAGCTTATCACCCAGAGACTGATGGTCAGACTAAGAGAGTAAATTAGGTTCTAGAGGATATGCTTCACATGTATGTTATGGATAGGCAGGTGAAGTGGGAGGACTATTTGTACCTTGTTGAGTTTGCATACAACAATGGTTATCATAGTTCTCTTGGTATGTCACCTTTTTAGGCCTTGTATGGTAGACCATGCCATACCACTTTGAGTTGGGATTGTTTGGAGGACCGAGTTCTTTTCAGTCCAAAGATGCTTTAGGATATGGAGCAGCAGGTTGTTCGCATTAGGGAGCATTTGGTTACTGCTCAAGATAGGCAAAAGAAGTATGTTGATGCCCATAGGTTGGATCGTCACTTTTCTATTGGTGATAGGGTGTTTTTGTGAGTGCATTTGAGGAAGAGCCCCATCCATTATGGGAAAGGCTCTAAGCTGGCACCACGTTTTGTTAGACCTTTTGAGATCCTCGGGAGGATTGGTCCTATTTCTTATCGACTAGTGTTGCCACCTAGCCTATCGCGCATCCATGATGTTTTTTATGTTTCTATGTTGAGACAGTATAACCCATGTTCTTGATTGGGATGCTTTGCAGGTAGCAGACGGGCAGCTTACTTTGGAGCCCAGTCGTATCCTATAGCACTAGAGGCTAACCTTATGAGGTTGGGACATTGAGCAAGTAAGGATCTAATGGAACCCAAATATGAGACCTCTGTGACTTGGGAAGATGCTACACGAGTGAGGGGATTGCACCCGTATCTTTTTGCTAGCTTCTAGGAGTAAGCCTATGCTAGTGAGGGAGGATGTAGTGCCTCTCATGTTTTTAGTTTGTACCTTGTCTATTTTGATTCAAGAGATACTTGATACTCTTATTTTGTACCTTATGCTGACTTAAGGGTCGAATGTTATCTTGGATTCAGTACCATAGATGCTTTACTGCTATGTTGTTCAGTTTATCATTTTGCATGTTGATACTATTTTGAGATGACAATAGATCTATGATGATATCTGGTTATGTGGCTTATTGGACATATTTGTTGATTATGTCATAAGATGAATTTTATGCTATGGATATTTACTTCATTCTTGTATCTTTATGCTTTTTGTGAATGTGAGTGATGTAAATGGATTAGATAAGTATTTTAATACATGTTGCTTTGGCTATGATATTATATGCAATTGCACTTGATCATGAGTTTTAGTGTGCAGGAATTATATCCCTAGCAGTGGCACATGGAGTTAGTGATTCAACTATTCATAATTACCAATGTCGTCCCTATATGGTTGACGTGCCCTTATCTAATTGTTTAAATTAAAACCTTTCGGTGATTAGTAAATTTGAACTCATCTGCATTATGTGATTAGACCAGTGAGCATGTTTGTGCATTTAGAAGTTTGCTTTTGTTGCAAAAGTGTTAAGTGATTTCCTGTGATTTTGGGTTTTTGGGTTTTAAATCTTTTCGGATTTAATTTTTGGCAGCTTTGCCTTAGGTGAATTTCCATTATGGATAATAACCTATTTTTCTTTGGGTCAATTTGAAGTTTAGCTACTATAGTTGGCTATTTTCCATAATCGACTATTCACTCAAAAAAGTGAATAAGTGTTGGAAAAGTGAATTCATTATTCACTTCTCACATTTTGGAAATATAATTTGGAGAGCAAATTTGGAAATCCTCTTCTGAAGGATTCTTGTTTTGTTTGTTCTGGGAGCTATGAGTGTGGGATCTGCGCGAGGTTGGTCTCATTAGATTCAGCTCGAGAAGTTTAGGAGACATGGAGATAAGTAAGTTGTATGGTCAAATTTGTGATGATGGATTCTTAAGGGACGAGAAAAAATTGTAGAAAGGAAAGGTTTGACCCATGACCTATGTTTCCCTAATGTGTTCAAGACTAAATGGATCAAGATTGTGCTCAGTAGAACACATGATGACTTCATTTAGTTGGAAAATGGATCAATTAAGATCAATAAAAGGATCATCAACCAAGTGACAGGGTATCCTATCCTAGAAAGATCTAAGAACATGTGAAGTGATTCAAAAGAGATAATTGAGAAGAACACATCTGTAGTATGAAACAAGAAGGGAATGATTATGGATTCTATCTTAGACCTCTAATTGCCTTTACTGTAAGAATGATAGCTCACAAGTTCATTCAATCTTGTAGATCAAACAATGTGTCCTACATGGTTGTCAATTTGGGATACAAAAATAGTGAAGAGAGACCACACCTATGACCTTGTCAAGTTACAACTTCAACAACTATTTGAAAACTTGGAGGCCATAAGGAAAACTAAAAGCACATCTTGGAAATTTGGCTCTTTACTAGTTTGTATATTCTTTTATGTGCAAAACACATTTCCTACATTTGGAAAAGTTTCTTGGAAGAGCAATAGGTTTATTACAGTTCAGATTGTAGAATTTATAGAGCAACTTGGAGATAACTTTGAGTCAATGATGAATAGTTATTTTAAGAAATCCATGAAATAGAGACTAAGGATTCCAGTGTCACTAGTGGAGAAACATTACAATGATTTTTTTTTCTTAGTTGATGTTGATTATATATATTTGCAAGCAATTGTTCCTAGGGTTAGATGGCTTAAGCCCTTTCCATATGAGATCAATGTAGATGATACATTTGTAGCTATCACATCTCTACTAGTAGAAGAAATAGATAAAAGTGCCACCTCATTTGGGAACTATGAGGAAACCAAGTCTAGGATTACAATTGACTTGAAGACAAATTATGTGGTAAGGAAGAATAAAAACTTGTGAAGAATCTAAAAGAGAGATTTGGTGAAGGCAGAGAAGAAGAAGATGATGAAGATGATGAAGAGGAAGAAAAAGCCCAAGCCCCTTTGGTAATCACTCAAGGACAAGGAGTGGATGAGGAAGTTCATGAAGAAGGTGACAAGGAAGAAGAAGCCGAGGAATCACCCAAATCTATTGAGAAGAAAAGAAAGGCTAAGGAGCCTGAAGTGCAGAAACTCAAGAAGAAGCTTGTGAAACTTTCACAATAGAAGCCAACAATACCTGCTACAAGGTCTAGCACAAGTGCAGCCACTAAGAATATCAAGGTTGTTGAGAAACTAAAAGGAACTAGGACTATTGCCTCAATAGAGCCAAGCTAGCCAACAAGAAGACATATGTAAGGAGAAAATACACTATAGTGGCCAAGTTAGATGAGGAGAAAATATAATCTAATGACATGATTCAATTCAAGGTGGTAAGAAACAATCCCTCCTCTGACTTAGATAATTTGTGTGACAATATAAAATCAAATGTAGATTTGTCTAGTTTTGCACATATAGATTTTGATAAGTTAGGAAAAGTTTACCAAAATACTATAGAGGAAGCCATATATGTGATGATGGCTACATTCAAATTAACTCTTATTGAGATTTCCAACTCCCTACCCAAGAGTGTATATGACCAAGTTGAGAAAAAAAGGAAAAACCATTTAGAAATAGAGGCACAAATCATGGAATCCACTCTAGCCCAAGTAATGCTAGAATTGGATAAAAGAAAGATTACCAAGGCTATGGAAAATCATAAGACAAAATTTACCCCCAAATATAGAGCTTTATATATATTCAATAAGCATATTGAGGATGTGGTAACCAAAAGCACAGCTATTTGGAGATCTATTTATGGGTTACCCACTCCTGCAATAAAAGAAGGAGGTGAGAAAGAATTGCAAGAACCTAAGCAAGTTGAGCAAGAGACAACTGAACAAGCATAGAGGTATCAATAACGGATGGTAGTGTGGGAGGCACTAAGGAAGCAATAATAGAAGAGGCTACAGCTAAAGAAGAGCAACAAGATGAACATAATGTACAAGTTCCTAGCAATAGTCCTCTAGATGTAGACCAAGTGAGTCAATAGGACTCAATACACATCAAGGATGTTCCTGACAATTCTAATCAGAACATCAATCCTTTAACTGATGATGATTTAAAGAAGATATTAAAGAATTCCACCATGGCAACACATTAATGCAAAAATCATGTATTGGTGAGAACAGATGAAATTGAAAAGGAAGAAATTGAAGTACTAGAGGAGAAACAAATTGACACATCCAGTGTGCCCCTTGCATCTAGAGAGACATAAGACAAAAGTGCAAGCACTAAATAGCTAAATATTATTATTGAAACACTAGTAGCATTGTCTCTAGTACCACTCATTTCAACTAAGAAAGCCTTAGTTATAGCTGAGAGAGATGGGATAGAAGTCAAATTAGGTTAGGAATCTAGTTTTGTAGCTACTATACACACTAAAGGTGAAGTATAGACAAAAGTAAGACAAGATCACAAGTCTCAAGAATTGAAGGTGACTACTAGTCCAGAGAAATAAATTGCCATCCAGATTCTGGTTACCTTACTAGTTTCTATGACTCCTCCCATTAGACAAGTTTTGAAGAGGCTGAGCACTCATGCAACACCATTGTAGATATCAAGGCCTAGTGAAAACATAAAGGATCACAGAAGAAATATCTTATGGAGATGTATGCCTAGATGAAGTGATTGAACCGCTCAAGTTTGATATCAATACAATCACTATTGAGAAGATGATAATTCTATAGGAAGCACTACATAGGAAGAAACAACAAGAGTTGCTAAGAAGGGAAAATAAGAAGAAAATGCTTCATGACATCAAAGATATATATTTTTAATGGTTTCAATCTTCCAACTACAAATGAAGATAAACCAATTATTGAGCAATGGGTACATATAATGGATAAGATCAGTGATGAATACCTAGATGAAAATACTAAACCATTAGAATGGTTTAAAATAAAATTTCACACTAAGGTACTTGAAAATATATCTAGTGCCCATGCACTACAATAGGTTGATTTAGCAACCAAGATGGAGAGTGTGAAGAAGGTGTTGGAGAATATTTTCTCTCTTTACACCAAGCTGTGTGATGTGAATCTTTTCACACATGAGATTTAGAGATTTATGTTGAACAACTAGAGGGAGATCTAAATACTACAAGTAATACCTTAAAAAATCTCTTGGTCAAAGTTAGTCACATTTTGAGAGATTGTTATCTACTCAAGGCAGGCTTGCTGAACTAAAAGCACAAGATGCTAACATTCAAGCTACTTTGATTAGCATCCAATCCATGTTGACCCTACACATTGAATTATTACACAAGGAAGTAGCCTATGTTGAAACATTGATGAAGAAATATTCTCATCTTTCCATTAATGATGGCTTAGTTAACCTTGTTGCCAAGCTAGACATCTAGTATCAATCTCTAGAGGTAGCATGTAACAATTGGGATGCAGCATTGAAAATCGTAATGGAGATCCATAAATCATTTTTTTATAAACACACTATCAGTATACTATGCATGACATAAGTGTCAAAAAAGGGGGATAATGATTATAAAAGGGATTTAGTATAGAAAGGGATATAGTGAAGTAAAGGGAAGTAATTATGAAGAAATAGGGTATAGCAAATTTACTCATAAGAAGTTATTGAGGAATGATGTATGACTGTTGGTCATCCATTTTGCAAAATTTTGAAGTTTTGAAATTTTGTATGAGAACCAAGTCATAGATATACATTGTCTGAGTTATGCTCATAATAAATGATTGTATAAGCATGCCAACGTGTTTTTGCCACTCGTGTCAAAGGGGGAGATTGTTAATCTCATATTGGTTTTGACAAGGTAGCGACAATAAACTTAGTCATTATTCTATCAGTATTATAGTACAAGCTGAGTGATCAGAGAAAGATGAGCAATTAGTGTGAGCCAAGTAATCAAAGCAAGACAAGCATAAGTTGCCAAACAATACATGTCGAGTACTACATAGTCAGTGCCAAGCACCAATATGTATTGAGAAAATAGTTAGTGTTGAGCCACTTATGAGTCAACTAAATAGAGTACACTGAGTCATTCAAAAGACAAGTTGCAACATTGAAGATATGGTGAATGTCGAGCATCAAAAACTTCAATTTCTGAGTGAAAATTTTTGGGCATAATTATTTGTAATAGCACAAACTTCTATATAAACCATTTTTGGGGCCAACTAATGATTTTTATATGGTTCTAGAATATGTACATAGGTGTATATTATGAATCCCTACACAATACATGCAACCAATCAAATTGAGGGATGTTCTAAGTGGTAAAATTGATCAACATAAGTCATTGATTCTAACCTAATCCTAGCCAACTTGTGTTTACTTAAGGAGAGAAATGCTAAATAGTTTGTAGATGCGTAAAGGAAGAGAAGGAGATGCAAGAGAGAGGAATGCTAAGTGCAGAGAGCATTCATAGTGGCTATGGAGGCTGTGATAATGTTATGAATTGTAAAATCAGTTATAGAGAACAGAGGAAAGCAAAGAGAGGGTAGAGGAGACATATTTGATCATAAGGATGAAGTACACACCAGGAAAGAGAAGATCTGACATCTAGCAACAAAGTGATGACTGAAGGATCGTGGTGTTCAATCATTCTAAGAAGTGATGCAGAGAAAGTCTCCAAATAGAGTAGTCTTAATAGGCTTGTGCAAATCTCTTCATTGAGTGCTTGTTTTATTGCTAGTTTAAGTCCTCTAACAAGGCACACTTTTAGTAGTGCGTTGAAATCCTTTACCAGGGAGAGATTTAACAATCTTTGTAAGCCTTTAACAGGACAGACCTTTCACAAGGTAGATTATAGTTTCTGATCAAACATCTTGCAATCTTAATTACCTACACTTTACAATTGCAGTAGTGAAGATTTGTGAGTGTCATCCCCACCCTAGTTTTGCCTTCTCATTAGAGGGTTTCAGGATAACAAATTTACTGTGTTATGTATTATTTGTTTCATGCTATGGATGAACATGTGTAGTCAGCTATTTCAGCTTACATGCAAATTGTGAGATGGATGTGTGGTGAATGTTTTATGGTTAAAGTTTTGAAGTACTTATCCACCCCCCCCTCTCAGAGGTTACTTTCCCATTGGTATCTCCAACAATAAGGCTTCGACTTGCTCTTACTTTAGTATATGTTATTGGATAGTTATTATTCTAAATTGTTTAACTCTATGAATATAATTATTTATGTTGGATTCTAGATTCCTTTGGAAATCTATTTGTAAATTAATTTTGACACCTTTTTAAAAATGTAATCTTTGAAACTAATATGAATGCTCTTATTTGAAGCATACTGACTACTTATAACATAGAAACTAGTTTCTCATAAAGTAATATTGTATCATGAACATGCTTATTGCAATCAAGCATAAAAATTATCATCGAATCATTATTATGATGTATCTTCTTGAATAAATTTGTTGGCCCTTGTTATTAATTGAAAAATGAATATTTAATTTAATATAAAGACATATTATAATGTGATGTATATGTATAATAGGAAAAATTCATTTCTAGAATACATTTCTTTCAATAATTGAAACTATTCTAAGTGTGTAATGTTTCATATAACTTTAGATCTTACAAACATTACAAGTATTGATTATTTAAGAAGATATTTTATTGTGAGGTAAAATAGTTAAGGAAAAATAACTTGAACAAAAAGATTCCATTAAAAAAAGCTAATCCAGTAAAAACCATAATTTAATTAATTTTTTAATTATAAATATTATAATATATTCTTAAATTTTAAATTAAATATATAAACTCGTGTACCTTGTAGACCTATACTGTTACAAATTTTAATTTATATTTAATAAATACATTAATAAAAAAATAAAGTGAAATCAATCTAAATCGTCCAAAATGTTCTGAAATCAAGCATGCAAATAATTAAATTTGCAAAATAATAAATAGACAGGCGTTTATAACATTTTAGTATCCCTGTGCAACACAATGCTATAATTACAAAATCCAGCTTTTATCAGCTTAGAGTTCTTTATTACATAAATACGCACAAGCAAATACAATGCATAAGAAAAAGACAATAATTCGTACAAGCTATTTCCTGCTTCTTACTTACCGGAAAACTGTCAACGATTGCTATCACGGGCTTCCAGGATTTCCTCAAACTTAGCCTGAAGATGGTTCTTCGTCTCTTCATTTCGCCATCTGATTTCGTTCCACCATTCCTTATCTCCTTTGATCTGTCTCAGTGACTTGAGGCTTTCGAGACCCAAGGGCAGTGCTTTAACTTCCCTGCAACGAAACATTGCCAATGTCTGCAACATGGGCAGAGCCCCTTCTTCCACAGAACTACACAGAGTCTCCAGTGAAGGTAACTTCCACACTTTCAGCTTCCGCAGCTCTGGAAAGCTGCCTTTCCTCCCAAATTCATCTCCCAACTCCTTGAGATGATGGGATTCCTCGATCTCTATTTCCTTCAAATCGGGTAATCCTCCTAACCCTAATCCGGAAAGTGTGAGCAACGTTTGAGAAGATTTCAGCTTTATGTACTTGAGAGTTTGTAATTGTTGGAATAAATCAGAGGTTCCCTTGATCGGACAGTCATACAGGTGGAGCCTCTCCAGTTTGTGCATGGCTTGCATGTCTGCGGGAAGACTTGTTTGAGGGATTTCAGGCATCCAAAGCATCCAAAGTTCTTGAAGCTCCACTAGATTCCCCACTGTTCCTTCCCCAATCGGGGATTTCAGGGATAGACACAGACGCTTCAGACAGTGCAGTTTGCATACGTCTTGCAAGGAAGCCTCCCTCAATTCTCCTCCTTTTCTCTCCTCCCCTGAATATGCGAACGTTGTCGCGGACTGCCACATGTCAAGCTCTTCCAAAACAGTGAGCTTCGATACGTTGGATGAAACGAACCCCAAAGCAGGGCAGTGGGCTAACTTCAGAATTCGGAGACTTTTAAGCTTGTTTATCTTGGAAGGAATACTCTTAAGAGGCGAGAAAGACAGATCTAAAAACTGCAATGTGCTCAGCTCAAATGTGGCATCAGAGATTACCTTGATTTGTGTATTTGAAAGCTGGAGATAGACGAGATGCTTCAGTTGCTGGATGGACTTTGGCAAGGATTGGATGAGCGTGTTGCTGATATCGAGCACCTTCAACATTTTCAGCTTCTCCATAAACCCCTCCGGAACCACCTCAAATGTGTTCCACCTCAGCAACAGAGTCACCAGCTTCTCGCAATCAAGAGTTTCAGGCAGAGATCTGATTCTGTTGTGCATCAGTGACATCCTCACCGTTGCCGCATTTACATTCTTTGGAAACTCGGTTAGACTCTGACCTGCACGGAACAGAGCGTTCTGGTCGACCTCCGCCACGCGTACCGCCATATCTCTGAGCACGTCGTGGACTCTCACATTCCAAATCTCAAGGCCGTTTTCCTCTTTAACCACAATCTCAACCAAACATCGGTCACGCAAGATCTTGAGACAATCGTAATGTGCCTCCTCTCTGCTTGTCACTAGGCCCTCTGCCAGCAACAACTGTATCAATTGATCCGCATCAATTTCCTCATCTTCTCTGTAAGCGGCCAAGTAGAGGAAACATTGCTTGATCTCATCTGTTTGCAGAGCATCGTAGCTGTGCTTCAGAGGATTGAACAACTTCCTCTGAATCTCTTCATGAACGCGATAAAAGTTGGGATCAATCTCCTTTAGCTGCTTCAGAATATGTTCCCATTCAGACGCCCTACTGTCGTGAAGCTCCGGCATCGCCCGAGCAAGGGTCCTTATGGCCAGCGGATGCCCTTTGCACTCCTTTGCAATTTCTCTTGCAACAGACTTAATATCGCTGTCCATGTGCTGAACCTCGCCTGCTACGAAGGCTCGTCTGCAGAAAAGCTCCCAACCTTCTTCCTCCTGCAGATGCTTCATTTCAATCACTTTGTCTGCTTTCATGCTCTTGCACACATTTCTATCCCTGGAAGTCAGTAAGACCTTTATCTTATTGTCAGAAAGAGAAATTCCCAATTTGGAAACCTCTATTGTTTCCCAAACATCGTCCAAAATGAGCAGCAGTCGCCTCCCCTTGTAAACAGAATGCAACACCCCTGCGGCCTCGTCAACCCTCAAATTGGGTCGCCAAGCCGATTCAAATCTCTCGCAGATGCTCCTTTGTACAGCAGCTACATCGGAGTCTTTGGACACACTAACCCAAAGCACAAGCTTAAACAAATCGACTACCTTTTTATTGTTGCTGATGTGCTCGAGCAGGGCTGTCTTTCCCACGCCGGGCATTCCATAAACGCCAACGACACGGCCAGAGTCATCTTCCAGCAGCCACTTCTCCAGCTCAGCCAGCTTCTCGTTAACATATTTTCCAACCAGCTCGCTCTCCAAGGGCTGCACCACAGGGATCGGAGGCTCTCCCACCTCTCCATTCTGCGGAAAATCTGAGTCCCTTCTCTTTAGAAGCTCATCTATGGCCGCAAGAGAATCACGGATATTTCGACTGGATTGTACGACAAAGCAACAGTCAGAGCAGCACCAACACAAGCGATGGTTTTTGCCTTGTTCGTACTTGCCATACGCATCTTCAGCGGACTTAATGGTTTGCTCTTGTGTCTCGAGCCAAACCCTCACGACTTGCAAAGGCTGTCGATTTTGCCTATTCAGCTTATTGGTGATATCAACGACTATGCCGTTCACGCGATCTATCTGCTGATGGAGGCGATCGGCATCATCGCGCAAACTGGTCAGGTGCTTAATTTCTTCAACAGCTGGTTTGAAGAGGTTGTTTATAACCCCGCTCGCTAGTCCACTAAGGAATTCCATTCGCCAAACATTAAAAAAACTCCTAACAAAAAGGAAAATAATGAGCGCATAACGACTCTCGACCAGTGTCAAAACACAGATCTTACAATAGCACTCGATTAAGTGAACGGTTTTCTATACGTGCTTGGAGGATTTAGTTAACCCACTCTCCGTGTTACTGAAGACATCTCAAGCATGCCGTGTTGTGCTGGTCTAAAGATGGCCAATATATTTCCTTCTTTACCATGAATTCCACAGATTCCTGATATTCATGTCTTTGTGACCTAGTAGCATCTATACCATGCCCCTTTTCCACTATTATCGTTACATTCTATGCTCTTTTCTATAACGCGCATAGAAAAATCTATGGATTTTCCACAAGTGGGGCCCGTACAAAGAGAGCATTCTATGCCACTGCTGAGATTTCTTTAGAAGTGGAACCCATTACAAACCATCTGCAACCAAATTGGAAGGAACCCAGTCTTAGAAAATAGCAAACTAGAGAAAACAATAGAGCTAGAAAAGAAGAATAGAGCGAGGCCATAAAAAAACTAGCTACAAGAGTAATTCGAAGACAAACAAAAGAAACAAATTCTGCAGATCAAATTCGAAGCCCAAACAAAATAGTGACAGCTAGAATGAAATATTTGACCCTTTTCTTTCTACAAACAACTCTATAGGAACTAGTATCAATCTGTGGGGAGCAAGGGGCAGAATGTTGTTAGTGCCTCAAGAACAAGTAGATAAGTCACACAAGGTGGAATCCAAACCTAAGATAATAAATTACCCTTCGGAGAGGGGAGAATTTTAACATGGAGAAAACTGTAACTATAACAACGAGAAATGTCGTAAACATTCTTTGGCTTATCTTTCTACTTCATATTTTATTTCATCTTTGAAGGAGGTTGAATTACCAAAATTATCAAAAGTAGTGGGAAAAGTCAATATGTTGTGTGTGGTCTATAACGAATGAAATTAGACTATCAAATAAGGGTTGAATCAATTGCATATATGGTAAAAAATGAAACAACTCCTTAAGGCCTTCAAGGAAGCATTATCTATAAAAGAGCTTACAAGGCTTAAGTGGTGCATTATAAGAAGGTATGTAAAGTTATCAAAAATCTGTCTAATACGCTCAATAATTGGACTGATATTGAGATAGTTTATGTATTAGATCCACGAGGTAGATCCCTTCAAGGAAGATAAAAAGGAAATTATCTCTATTGTTATTGCAACTTTTGAAAGAACCAAAAAGACCTAAGAAGAAATGTGAAGAAAACAAATAATTATTGCAGATGAAAAGCCAAATGATATTTAGTAGGGTCTTCCTTGACTATATAATATCATAAAAAATTTAAAGCTCTAAGACTTTCCTATGAATAACTAATAGCTATTACTAAATTACACAAGAAAGGAACCACCTTTTATTATAACTTTCATTAATTTATTTATTGCTAATGATATTAGCAAATACTAACCTATATTGATGTAATATGCCAACATTGTTTGTCTATTTCATTATATGAAATAAGATTGGAACATCATAATGGTTCTAAATAACACCTTTTCAAGAATTTGACAAAGAACCTTCATTAATCTCTCTCACTCACCTAGGAAACAGCAACCAACTATAACAACGGATCTTCTGACTATAGAATATTCCTCCTTGTTCACAACAAAAGAGAACATAAAGTTTCACAACCTCCACGCATAATGAGATGATTTTCCTTTCAAATTTCACATCTTTTCCAAGTTTGTTTAATGTCTCCTCTAGTGTTGCACATGAGAAACCATTCTTTTGAATGCCCATATCTCCTCGAAGTGTACCTAACCTTGTCTAAAATGCTAAAATAACCCATCCTCTGATTTGCACATAGGAGAGCATTTCTTCCAGAGGTCCACATTTCTTCCAAGTGTCACGGTCTTCTCAAGTGCTTAAAAAATCTTCATTCAAGTCTAAATACAACAAAATGCACCCATGTTATGGGTCAGCCCCCATTTTGGCTACTTTTTAATATAAAAAGAAAAATGCACCCACAAGAACCTTGTTTTACTTTCTTCTTCAAGAGACAAATATGAAACAAATATTGGATTTTCTTCAGCAACACAAATAGGATGATTATTATGCAATCAGTGATCCATGAGTGAGAAAATAACTTGGAATGATTATTATCATCCTACCTCCATTTCCTCCAACCTCATGTAATGTCACATTACATTATATGGATCAAATTTCATGTGTATTCTTAGACATCCTTGATAATTCTAAGAGGTTCAATATTAGAATTTTCAAAATAATTATTAAATATAGCATCAATCATAAAATAACTATATGCCCACAATAACATGTAGCCATTCTTAAGAAAGTAGTATTTTCAAAGAAGAAAGGCACCTAATCAAACTTTTTCAATGCGAGTAATTAATTAGAATTAAGAATGATTTGCATGCATCCATTTTTAATTATGCTCTAATAATGAAGCTAGTGAAATGATATTATCTCATACTTTTAAGTATGTGTTCAAGGGTTGATTATACGATTGTAGTTCACTTATGTCTTTGAAACTTTATCACCAAACTTATTTATAGATCCTTTTACCATAACTTTTTTATCAAAACCAAAAATATGAAATTATGCATAAGCCCTTGACATTAGCCATGACAACAATAAAATTTTATTCAATGTGTCAACATTCTCTCCAGCCAAAATTTCTACTCACCTTATAGTTCAATATATTAATAACATTTATGAAAATGTCAACTCATAGCTCCATAATTATTTTATATGTCTAAATATATTAAATCCATAAGTAAATGAGTGATGCCTACCTTAGTATGCATTCCTTGATTTCCCCAAATACATAAGATTTTTGCAATAATTTTTAACTATTCGCTTTTATAGCATTGAACCTTGGTAAGTATCAATAGACATCAAAATTCATAACTAGAAATGAATTCACATTAACTAAACTGATCTTTCAATCAATAACTACTCTAGCTCCCTTCAATTTTTTCTTGGTAGATAATGAGAATGAATTTCTATAATTAAATTATTATGGAGGGCATGCACAAATGATCCAATCAGGACGACCTTAGTAGAAATTTGTATAGATTATGAAGAATCTTGTTGCTTATACATCAATATATGTTCTTACTTCAGTATCCATGGGAAATATTAATTTCTCAAATGCTCAAAAAATTCTTCAATACTAAAGCAAGTCTATGTGAATGCTTCATCCTTCACAATAGTTAGCATAATGGGTATTGTGTGCAATGCTTCCATCATTCATGATTGCATGAATATACCATAACAAGATAGATGCTCTTTCCTTTCAATACAAAGGACTTCGAGGACTAATATTTTCACATTTAGGTTTTTCACTCATTCGATCACAGATCACATCTACAAACACTTTAGAAAATAATTTCTCTACTATAAGATAAAGAAGAAAAATGAAAAACATAATAATTGAAACTGAAAAATAAAAAGATATCCAATGGAGTCTTTCTTGATCACCGTCTCATTGATTTCTTAAATTCGTATAACTTTTTTTGTTTTATAGATCACATCACACTTTAGAATAATCTTGTCTAGTACCAAACTACCAAAATACCTAGTAAGTTTGAGGGGTAGTATTAGTTTTACAATTTGTAAAATAGTAGTTGGTAAAACAATATATAAACTTAAACAAATAACATTTACAATTGTCAAAAATAAACATCAATGTAAAACTAATAATAAATATATTTAAAATAAGAAATAAAAAACATTTAACTCTATATTTGAACTTGGTAAGAAAAAAAGATTGTGATAATTAATTTTGATTAGACATTCATTTTTGTCCACATAAAGTTGTGTGAGGTGGAAGATAAAATGATTTTTATTTTTTTGAAAAATCTAATCAACTTGTTAGAAATGTGGAAAAGATAAAGTTGTAATTTATGCATTCATTAATGCATGATAGAGTTTTTAGAAAATATTTGTATTTTTGTTGAAGAAAATTGAATTTTCTCCACATCAAAAATAATATGGTCAATAGAATGAATGAAAAATATGATTTATAAAATAATGAAAAATATAAAAAAATACAAACATTTGAAGTTCCTTTTAATCATTTAAATTCTATGAATTAATTGATCAAATGAATTGAAAGATTGAATTGAATGAAAGCATTAGTATTGTGGCAGGAACTAATAATCTCCACTAATATAAAATAAAGAAGAAAAAGAAAAACATAATTATTGAAACTGAAAAACAAAAAGATATTCAATGGATTCTTTCTTGATCACGATCTCATTGATTTCTTAAGTTCGTATAACCTTTTTTCGTTTATAGATCACATCGCACTTAAGAAATAATATTCTCCAGTACCAAATAAAGAAAAAAGAAAACAAACAATTATTATGCATTAAAAAGAAAATGATATTCAATTGGATTTTCCTTGATTAGAATCTCAATAAACTTTTTAAATTCGTGACTTTTATGTAGACAACCAATAATAGAACCCAGGCTGGCATATAATTCGAGTCGATCATCGTGGTATATGCTAGGGGCGACAGAAAATATATTACCTTTAATGGATAAATAAAGTCTATAATTTCGAATTTGGTCCACGTCATCACTTTTTCTGTATGATGACTATGCTTATAATTTTCTTGGTTTGCGGGTTTCGGATATTATGTAGTAATCAATGTGAGGTAGCTCCACTAAACCCTCATACATATAATTTAAGCTTATCCGCAGTTCACTTCGAGTCAAAATGGATTAATTAGAGATTTTTAAAAAAAGCACTCCCGAATTTTTTTATATTTGAGAACTTTGTGTAACAAATGTTTATAACTATTATTATAATTATAATTGTAATAATTAAATATAAATTAAATTTATGTTCGATTTTGAAATGGGCATGTTATTTATATAATCTGGTTAGTGAAGTAAGTTATTTGGCTTATAACTAGGTTTTATTATTCAATTGGTTCTAGTAAAACAAAATAGCTTTAAATTAAATTCAAATTGCTACTTTTTTTTAATCATTTTATATTGAATTAATATATTTTTAAAAATTAAATAAAAGTATTTTTTTGAATAATTATGATAATAATTCATATTCTCCATCGTTTCAAAAATGTATGTTTTATTTGAGACAATTCTTACATTTTTTTTATTTTAAAAAATTGAGTTTAAGAATGTAGAGTCATTTTTTATATTCATATTTTTCATGTATAAAGTCATTTTTTAGACTCTATCATAAAAAAAAATTAAAATTAAAAATATATGTATAAATAAATTTAAAATTGATCAAATAAATAAATTTAAAAAATTAAATATTTAAAAATTTTAATATCTTTATAAAATATATTATCATTTTAAAAATTCTTTATTCCAAACTTAGTTGAAATATAAAAAAATTAGTAATAAATTATTTTAAAATTTGAGTTTTTTTTTGTTTTTAAGCCTAAATTGTTAGCTTACAATGCTTAGTTTTACAAAATTATTTCATTTCTTATTTTAAATTATTTTGTACTTTTTTCAAATTATTTAAATAATAGACATGTTTAAGAAATTAAATTAAATCAATTTAATACTTAAATTCAAATTTGTATTTATTTATAAATCATTATAAGACTTTAACTTCTTTAAAAAAAAATCATTAAATAAAAATATATTAGAATGATTAGCTATCACGTTAAATATTATAAAGGCTTTGGAGATGCTATTATAGGTTTATACATGTGCTTTTGTAGTTTGAAATTTTGGTCTAAGATTATTGGTGGATTTTAATATATTTACAAAATTTAGTGAACTCCTAATTTCTATGCATCACTAATCTGAAGAAAATCAAATGCAAATGCCTCACTTGGGTCTTGCACAAGGCAGGGACTTAGCTCTTCTAGAGCTCTTGTTATTGATAGGTTTTAGACCTAGGAAATATATTGTGCTTGTGATCATTTAATTGTGTATTAATGTGAATATTTTTATATATAAAAGTAATAACAAAATTTGGGTACCTAGATGTATAGAAATACTAACAACTATTAGCAATACATTAATAACAATTAGAATCACTAAATAGAAACAAAAAACAAAAATTTGTATTTACTTCTATAATAAACAATGGCCCAAAAACCACTTAACCACCAACCCCAATCATGGTACCAAACATAATATAAGAAACTACAACTACCATAATAATAAGTCTTAAACTTAGAAAGCCAATTATGTCACATAGGGTAGAACTATAACTAGTTTAACATAACATCTGAGTTATTAACAAAAAATTTGAAACAACCCCAAGGGCCAAAATTATAGTAAAAAAAAGTTTTTCTTTTTGCTAGTCCTTAGTTAGCTTTCCACCAAACACTTTCTCCTATGAAAGACGAGGGTAGTAGTAGACACATGCATTATTTTCAATGCAAATTTTTTGACAACCTGCAACCTATTGGTCAAACTAGAAACATCTTCCTTTAGATGTTGAACAACACTTTTTAGACCATTAATCTAGTGTTTAAATTTTCCAATGATTTTGCAAGGGTCATGGCTAGTGGAAGGATCCTCTTTGGTTTGGATTTCTTTAATAGCCACAATGCCTAGATGCACCCTAAGTGTTAGGGAGAGGGATGGTAGATGGGGAGCAAAGTGCAGAGGGTTAGCCATAAAATCATGGGACATGTCATGCTTGGATCTTTTATAAACATGATTAGAGAAACCCATCTTTGAGTTTTAAAAAATTTAAATTCATCTCCTTCAAGTCCTCAATATCATTTATTTGATGGCAGATTCCCCTTTCTCCTTGGCAACTCTATTAGAGTGGAAAGGGGATTCATTAATTTTGACCTCAAAGTCGGCATTAAAGATAACCCTTTTGGTCTTTTAAAGGGTTTTGAGCTTAGGTTTGGGGTTCTTCATTTTTTATTGTTTCCTTTATCTGTGAACCCAAAATGGGGGACTCATCCTTGGACTCCATGCTCCTAAAATGGTTTTTGGCACATCATTCTCTACCTATACAAGAGGGAGAGAGGAGGCTCTTCTCTTGGTGGAACTTCATTGTGAGGGTAAGTGTTGTTTCAAGATAACTTGAAAAAAGATATTGAGTAGCAGGTAGAGAGCAAATGAAACTTGTAAAGGTGGAAGAGTAAACCCTAGTGTAAAATAGTAAAATTATTTACTAATGATTTAGCTTTAGAAGCTTCATAGATATTACTTTTCATAGAATGCAACAACAAAAATGAATGGAGAAAAAACCATTGTTTCTCAAGTGATTGAGAAATGAGAGGTGATGAAAATAAAATATATACTCAATTCTTCCACCATCATAAAATACTCCACAATAATAACACAAATCTAAGGCCAAATATCTGGCAAGTCATCATGACTATACTCCCCATGTTTCTTGCTAGATTATTCATTGGTGAGGGAAGGAACTAGTCTAAATTGACCTAATCCAAAGTATGACTCATCTTCTTCCATTTCTGGCCTTTATTGGATAGCCTCATGGCTTTGCCAATCACCTCTTCATTTATTTTAAATACGATAGCATTCATTATCACCATTATTCGTTTTAGTTAGAAATTATTAGATGAGAGATGTGTTCACCATGACCAATCATATTATCCATGAAAGGGAGAATCTCTCATTCTTTACAAATAGACTGTTGAAAAGAGATTGTTTGAAGTGTTGGAACCTATCATGGAAAAATCATTATTTTGTCACTAATGTCAAACTTGCTACATGTTTGTGAGACAATTATAGTTCGGTCTGAAAGCTATCATTTGATTAATTGACGAAGAGGATTTGAAAAGATATGATAATAAAAGTACCTAGAGAAAGGTTGAGTTATATGGTGTAATAAAGGAGTACTAAGACCAAATAAGACATTGATGATATTATGTATTGTTTATCTACTTAAGGCCAAATGATTGGTTACTTAAGTTAAGACAAGAAGAAATGTTTACACAAAAAGTGTCTGCCAAGCCTAACCAAGAAAATAGTGGAAGCCAAGTAACTTAGTTAAGGCTAAGCATAATTTAGTAGGTTCAAGTGTTAGAAAAGTAAGTAGGTGTCAAGCATCATTAAATCCCAAGTGTTAGTAGAATAATAGCAAAGATCAAGCAAGGAAGACTTAGTTCATGTCAAGCAACCTAGTGTTGGTCGAGCATCAGAAGACTATTATTACCGAGTGAATAGTGTTGATGCTGAGTGACAAAAAAAAGAGTTTAATCAAAGATTTGACAAATATGAGCCAACAAAGTTGATTTCTTGAAGTGTGTGAAGTGTGTGGAAGATAAGTATGATGAGCCAGTAGCATAGAATTCAAGATAAACCATTTTGAGGTGAATCTAAAGAGGATTGTAAGAGAAGTTTCTAGATGACTAAAATGAAAAAGAGAGAGGATTCAATGAATCTGACCTAACCTTAGAATGGATGATTGTGATTAAGTGAAAAAAGATCATAATTCTCTTTTTATAAGGGGATACAAGGCTAGAAGCCAAAGTGAGTCTAAGATTTTTTGAGAGTTTGGAGGTGTTGCTTCATATGTTGGCCAAAGGGATGAATCCACAATCAACATACTGAGAAAGAAGGCTTAAGGAGGTGAAGGCTTGAAGGGTGAACAAGAAATCATAGATGAAGGGTATGAATGCCAAGATGAATGGAGGACTAAACTAGAGATCTGTAATCTATAGGTGAGTTGTTTCAGTTATTAGTTCAAGTCCTACTACTACTTTCTAATCATTGTATCAATTTGGATAAGTCCTTTGGATTAAGGTTGAACTAACAGTCATTTGTAAATCATGTAATAGGGTGACATTATGATGGAATGTTATAAAGTCCTCTAACAAGGCTTACTCCTAACAAGATTATTGAAATCCTTTAATCAAGGTCACATTTAACAATGTGTATCGTAACCTTTAATAGGGTTGGCTCCTCACAAGGCTAACTTTAGAAGAGTGAAAATTGGTAGCATGTTATTGGTGTTTTTTCCCAAATTAGGTTTCCATGTTAGATCCTTGTGTCAAATTGTGTAAAAAAAATTTCTATGTTTAATGTTTACATTTCTGCAAAGTTATTTTGACCTAGGATAGTGACCTACTAAGTTATAGAGTTATTGGATGATCTAATCAATGCATGCACTTATATGTTTGGTCAATATTGAAAATTTTTATTTTTACATTTGGACCTTGGATAACTAATTCCCCCCCCCCCCCGCCCCCACCAATTTTTCTAAATTTTCCAACAATCGATATTAGAGAATTTGGTGTTGGTGAGGGAACAATTTTAAGTTACTAGAAGCTAAAGATCAAGATTTGCAAACAAGAGGTACCCAAGCTTAACGAGGATAGCCTTCTTGCATGGAAAAGCTTGATGAAGCTACATCTTGTAGGAGTTGGAGATTTTGCACTGTCAACTATAACTATTGAATATCTAGAAGTGGATGGAGCTATAAATGCAGAAGAATTGAAACAATAGAAAGAACACAATTAGGCAATGTTCGAGATTGCATCTACCTTAAGCTATTCTAAGTTTGATGACATCAAAGAGTGTACTTTTTCCAAATAGACATGTGATGCCCTATAGAAGATGTATGGAGGATATAAGATTGTGCTAAGAGCCAAATCTGAAAGTCTTAGAGGAAAGTTTGATGAAATGAGAATGCAAGAAAGTGAGAATATAGTTTAGTATTGTGCTAAAGTCAAGGAAATGACTAATTCCATTAGAGGATCAACTACAAAAATTGAAGATGGGACTGTGATCAGCAAAGTGTTGAGAACCCTACTACCCATCTATGCTATTGGAGTATTTTCTATACAAGAACTGAGATGTACTCCTAGTAATGATCTGACCCTTGAAGGACTAGTTGGTAGACATACTACTTTTGAGCTTTTAAATTTTGATAATTTCAAAATAGAGAATGTTGAATCTACCTTCAGATCTAAATTGTCATTGAAAGAGCCTCAAGATAAGAGAAAGAAAAAGGTTAAACATGTTTCTAGTGATAGTGCTACAAATAAATATGACATAGAAGATCTTGAAGCATTGTCAGCTAGGAGATTTCACAAAGGCAAAGGGAAATACAAAGATAAGTTACCTATCATGTGTTTCAATTGTAACGAGGTTGGTCATATTGTAGCAAGGTCTCCTAAGAAGAACAATAGTAGAATTGGAGACAAATATAGAAGTAAAAGAGATTAAAACAAAAAAGACTACAAAGATAAAGGAAAGAAGGCTTGTTACATTTTTAAAGAAGAATCAAATGATCATGATGATAAAGTTGTCTATGTTGCTATGAAAGATTATTCTAATGAAGATGAGGCAACTATATTAGTATCTTATGTGAATAAAAGAGATAGATGGATCATTGATAGTGGTTGTTCAAATCACATGACTGGAGACAAAAGCAAGTTCAACTTTTTTATGCATTATGATAGAAATAGTGTTAGATTTGGTAATGATGCACCCTGTTTGATAAAAGATATGGGATCAATAAAATTGATAGATAAGATCATGTGTGACAATTCTTACTATGTGGAAGGACATAACTATAATCTATTGAGTGTGTTACAATTGAATAGTTTAGGATGCAAAGTTGAATTTGGAAAGATAAAAGCTTAGATTTATGATATTGATGGTGAACTCGTTAGTAGTAGTGATGATACTAGAGGTAATCTATTTTATCTTGACATGAGCAACGATACCTATCTTGTTGTACAATCTGATGATGTGTGGCTATGACACAAAAGATTATGTCATGTTAATCTTGCTAACTTGGTTAGTATCATTAAGATGAAGAGAGTTAGAGGTTTGCCAAAACTGAAGAAACTTGATAATGTGATTTGTGAACAATGTCAGTTAGGCAGAATAATAAAGTCTAGTTTTAAGAGTAAGACTCATACTTCAAATGTCATTTTTGAATTAGTTCATAGTGATTTATTTGGACCAATTAATGTGTAGAGCTACAAAGGTGACAAATATCTCATACTATTTGTTGATGATTATTCTAGAATGATGACAATTATGTTCTTAAGAGAGAAATATGATGCTTTTTAAATGTTTAAGTGGTAATTGGCAAGAGTTGAAATGGAAATTGGTAAAATTCTAAAGTGTCTAAGATTTGACAGAGGTGGACAGTTTACATCAAATGAATTCAAAATTTCTACAATGATAGTGGAATCAAGAGACAAACTTCTACACCAAGAACCCCTCCACTAAATGGGATAGCTAAAAGGAGGAATAAACCTATGATGGACTATGCTAGGATAGTGATGATGGAGAAGAATGTTTCTTTGAAATACTAGAGAGAAGTTGTTAGTACAACTGTCTATACCTTAAACTAAGTGCAAGTGAAGAAAGGTACCAATATCACACCTTTTAAATTATGGTATGGATACTCATCCAATGTCAAATATTTTAAGGTATTTGGAAGCAAGTATTACATTCTTAAGGACAATAGGAAAGGTAAATTTGATGCTAAAAGTGAAGAAGGTATATTTATTGCCACTATAACATTTGGGGTCAAATTGTGATGACAATTTGTGATAACAGTCTAATTTGTGGTGATTTTTGTGTTTTTTCACAATTTCCATTGACTCTGTCACAATACCGACATTGGTATCATAATTGCGATGTCCTCATGAGCATAAATTAAAAAAAAGAAAACACAACAATCATTTTCCAACTTGATTTTGATTATGGAGAGCTGCATGCAAAAGAAGAGGAGTGAGAAGCACATGAAAGAGGTGAAGTATTGTGAACATTGTCATGGCCCTTGTGATTGGTGCATTTGGTTGTTGTGCCCTTGTGATCTCTCTATTTTTTTGATGTGTCCTTGCTATGTGATTTTGTTGTCATGTCATGCCATGGCCTTGCTCTACAATTTCATTATCGTGTCATGCCCTTTTGATCTACCTGCCCTTGCTCTACAAATTTCTTCTAGGGCGAGAAGGGGTTCATATGTAACAGTTATTTTCCTTTCCTTCTAAACATGTATGTCTTTATATTTTCTTCTAAACATGGGTGAATGCAAAAAGTTGGGTCATAATTCTGTGGAAGTCAATTTCGCAGAATGAGACCTCTTCAAAAATGAGTAATTCTTTTTTTTAAATGGGCACCAGTATTAGGCTCAGGTACACAATCTTAAATTTAAAAAATGGGCACCCATTTTAAAAAAATTGGGTGTCCATTTTTGAAAAAATAAAAATTTGAATTTTTTTGAAACGGGTACCCATTTTTAAAAAGTAAAAAATAGGTACCCATTTTTCAAAACTTGGGTACCCATTTTTTACTTTTAGAAAATGGGTACCTATTTGTAAAAAATTCAATTTTTAAATTTTTGTGGGGATTTTAAATGTCGCTTTTAATTTTCCAAATTTTGAAAAAAAAAAAAATGATTTTTTAAAAAATGGGCACCCATTTTTTAAAAGTAAACAATGTGTCCCTATTTTTAAAAAGTCAAGTACCCATTTTTTAAAAATGGGTACCTATTTCAAAAAACTTCAAATTTTATTTTTGGGGGTGGGGGGGATTTTTAATGACATTTTTAATTTTTCAAAATGGGCACCTATTTTTTGAATTTCAAATAATAGGTGCCCGTTTCTTATAGCATGGGGTGAGACTTTTTTTGCCTACCTTGGATTTTGGTTCGAGATAGGCTTGGTGACACCAAGCCTATGCCTTGACCCTCAAGATTTGGCTAAGGCATTGAACTAAAAATTTCATGCCTTGCCATAATTTTTAGAGGGTCTTTCCAATCAAATTTTTTTATAAAACAAAAACCCATGAGAGCTCTCACTATCTTGATTTTAGAAATACAAATTTTATAGTATTATGATTTTATTTACTATTTTTGTATTATTTTTTTATCAAAGGTAGTACCTAAATGTAAAATAGAAAGGTTCACTAAAACTTTAATAACTTTTTAATTTTATGATTTCCCTTAATTAATTTCTATGTCATCCATCTACATATAATTCTTTTGAATTTAAAGAAAATATCATTTTTAAAGTGAAATTAAGATCAAATTATGGTCTCCATACATGAGAGGTTTTAAAATTAACCTTTTTAGCCAATTAAAAATTAATAATAAAAGAATTATTTAGTGAAACATTAAGAAAAAATATTATCATCAATCTTTGTTGTGTTAGGCAACTTTGTTTAAAAGGATTTAGAAAAATCCATTTATTTGTGTCAAATTATAATGTCTGTACATGAGTGTAGTATGGCCTTCTAACAAACATTTTGAAAAAGTGGTTCTTAAAGATCTATACCCAAAAAAAAAATTATCATATGGGTACAGGGTATGTGAAGGATCATGGTGTGCCAAAAAGTGGCAATGTGAAAAAAATAGAGTTTGAACATGTCTAAAAGCACTTCAAAATTTGCTCTAACTTGTTTCCACCTATCCAAGTACCAAACCTGGAAGGAAAGGCTGAGCCTTATCGGATATCCGATTTGACATCGGATATCCAATAATCTTATAACATTATTATTATTATATTATAATAATATAAAAATATTAAATTATAATAGTATAATATATTATTTAATATTATATAATATAATAATATTATTATTATTATAATTATACTATAATATAATAATGATATTATTATTATATTATAATAATATAATATAATATTTAATATTATAATATATAGTAATGTAATATAATATATATATAATATAATATAATAATAAAAAAGTAATATATTATAATATAATATATAATGAAAAAGTATAATATATTATAAGTTATAATAATATAATACACTATAATAATATAATATAATATTTTATATTATAATATATACTAATGTAATATAATATATAAAAAATATAATATAAAAATATATAAAATATAATATAATATATAATTAAAAAGCATAATATATTATAAATTATAATAATATAATATAATAATAATATAATAATATATTACATTATAATAATATAATAATATATTATATTATAATATAATAATATATTATATTATAATATAATAATATATTATATTATAATAATATAATATAATATAAAATATAATATAATGTAATATCTTATATATAAAATATCATATAAAATATAAGATATGCGCCATATCAGATATTCGATATCTGTGACATTACATTAAAAAAAATTAAACCCGCAGGCCCTTATTTTGCATATTTTGGGGGCCAGTATTTGCACGTGATCAGATATCAGATATACAATCAGATATCAGATATTCAAGTATGTTTTTTTATGTTTTTTTAAACTCATTTTTAATCTAAATTCAATAGATTTTAGCATGATTTTGTTCATTTTAGTTGAATCTAGGGTATTATTAAAAAAAATGTTAAAAAAAAGGTTTTTTTTTTAAATATATATTACGTTTTGCAATTCAATAGGAATGGCTGATCAGAATGAAGACACTGAGGCAGAGAATAATATTCCTTGTAACCCCCCACCAAATGATCCAGTACCCCCACCAAATCGTATACCAAATGTTCCTCTACCCCCTCAAAACCCTCCTCGAATCGAGGATTTGATAAATGAAAATATCATCGAGTTGAGAGGTTTGCATAGAACATATAATAATGCACCCGCATTGACTCCTATGTTATCCACGTTAAACACCATAGTGGATAACACTGAAACCCTTACAAACCAACAAAATGCCACTCTTCATTGGCATGACGAAATGCACGAGATGTTTGATGATGGTTTGGATTATGATGAGGTTGCGGCCCTCAACATAAGCAAAGACGATTTGGCTAGCCTTTTTGTGAACCCAAAAATGGGTTTACCAGTGGACCCAAAAAAATCCAAACTATCGATTAAATGGTGCACAAATGACACCATACGTGTAAACTTTTGGGATCATTGGTGGATGGTCTTTGATATCCCTCCACATGGAAATTTAGACATACCATTTTATTTCCTTAGAAAATTATATGTAGAATTTATGTTGAAACTTAAAGTGAACTATTGGAGCATGAAGCCCAACATGGGCTTAGGACTGGGAGCTCCTCAGGATAGACCCTCTTCCTAGTGGAAGAAAGCTGGCACTTTTGTCCCCCCCACTTATATCTGCCCTCCTCCTCAATTGCAACATCCAAATATTATGAGAGAGGCTAGCTCTCAGACCATCAGAGTCATTCAAAGGCTGAGTAGCCTAATGATATCTCAGGCTAGGTCAGTCCTGTCTCCTTGTGTTGATGATGTTGGTGCCAGTTCATCATCGGCTAGCTCATCACACGTTTGTGTGCCTCACACTTGCATTACATGCAAGAATATTTTCCTGGGTCCCATAGGTGATCTTCCTGAGTATCATTTTGTATTAGAAAAGGATACGCCTGACACGCACGCAGAGGCTACAGACCCTGATGCGAGAGAGAAGGGGAATGCAGAGGCATGGATTCCTTCAATGTTGGTATGTGTATATAACTTTTTGTTATGACATATGTGATTTAAAGTTAATTTTTATAATAGAGTAATTTTAATTTTTAAGCCATATTAACTTTTATATGTATGTGATCTTCATTCATGTTTAGTTGATGACCGAGGAGGAGCTCAAATAGATTGATGATGCCACACTCTTGGCCATTTCATTTGGCTTTGAGACATCTATGGTACATTATCTTCTGTTCGCATTTTTTTTCTATTTGATATTGTAGCATATATGGTTGCTAATCTTTCTTTTATCTTGCAGGTAGCACCTGTCCCAGGGGGACAAAGTGCGGGGGGTGAGCCAGCATGCATTGACAAAGGAAAGGTAATTAGGCACTTTCTATTTGATTAAATATCAATGCATTCTTGTAAATTTTTTGTGGTAATCCCATTTAATTACATTTTTTATTGTATATAGGTCGTGGCTACTGGTGATGAGCCTATACAGATTTCGTGTTGTAGACCATCCGAGATTTCCATTCGCACTAAGAGCCCCATTGTATGTATAAGTATCATTTATTTTTTATTATCCTTATCTTCATAAATAAATTCAAAACTAATTTTCGTGATATTAACAACTACTATTTTGTATCTCATAGGAGACTCCTAGTGCACATGAGGTCCAACGGGAGAGTTATGTAGATTTGATGATGCAGCCACTCACTCCTGAGGAGGAGCCTATAATAGTAAGTTGTAGTTATAATTCATGATTAAATATGTTATAAACTTAGCATGCTATGAATTATAATGTTATAGTTTAAATCGTAGATTCATCTGACAAAGGTATTTGAACATGTACAACCCACAATTAGAGAGGTACCAGCATTGCCAAGGGCATACAAGAGGACTCCTGACTGGGGTAGAAGGTCAACGAGAGAGGTATTTATTATGAAATTTTAATAGTATAAATCTCCATTAGAAAAAATATCATTATGCATTTGAGTAATTCAATGTTAGATACGTAGAATCATATAAATTTAGTAGTCTGACTTTGGGTTTTCCTTTTTTATTTATGTAGGAGGCATCTGATCCACCTAGTGTAGTGAAGAGGCTACATTTTGATCATCCACTAGCACCCTAGGATAGTATAGTTGTCGTAGGATGCATTATGAGACATTTTGAGATGGCATATGCCACATTGTATATAGAAAAATTGATATTATACACATTTTGATGGCATGATCAGCCACATTTTGTATATGGATCTATGTATTTTGATATATATTTGAGTACTTTGTCTATGGATACATGATCTTTGATATATATTTGTGTAAAATTTTGTCTATGGATACATGTATTTTGATATATATTTTTGTCATTTATGTGCACAATGATATACATATTAATTTAGTATCTAGTATTGTTCAATTTATCGTGGATCATGTGTATTGTTCATGTTTATGGAATATCATTAATTTTGATTATGTTTTTTATATTCAATTCAAATGCAATAATTTTTTAATAACATTTTAGCAACCTTTATTATCAAATTTGGATGCAATGTATAATTTGAAGTGCTATCATGACATAAACACACTTGTTAATCTCCTACACAAGGTTCAGATAACCCCAAATCTGATTTTAAACTCCACCTTCAACCTTGAAACTAACTCTTGGCTTCAAATCTAATCTCAACATAGTTAAATACTCCACTCCTCAACCATGGATTCTTTTTCCGACCACCAATTCATTCATAGATTCATAATCTTTGATAACTAGCACTTCACTTTGTTACTATCCTCATACTACAACTTTTCAATTTCAACATAATTTCAAAATATCTCAACTTAAGAGACTTGATTGGACAGTTCATCGATAGCCCTCACAAGCTCTAAGTTATTTTAGGTCTTAGCATCACCATCCTATAGCATTCAATGGTTCATTGATAGCCCTCATGAGCTCTGAGTTATGACCCTCAAAATATCGACCTCAAAATGCACTTAGAGCACCTTGGAGACTCCTCAGTATGGGGTGGCTGTGGATGATGGATGATCTTCATGGCTAGAAAAAGGGTGTCACTAAGGTTCACCCACCCACCCAAAGCTAATGGAACTAACAATTCGATGCCAAGATTAGCAGTTTCAAAGTTACACTATGGTGCACCTATGGACTGAGGCACACTACGAGTTTTGGCATCGAGCGAGATCATTGTGTTGAAGGCAAATGGAATGTGATCTCTCAAAAATGAGATAGGTTATTTTAGGCCTCAACATCACCATGATTTAGCATCGACAGTTCATCGATAGCCCTCACGATGTTCAAGTTATGACCATTGAAAGATTGACCTCGAAAGGCACTTAGAGCACTTTGGAGACTCCTCGGTATGGGGTGGCCGCAAATGATGGATGGTCTCTGTGGCTGAAACATGGGTGTGAATAGGGTTCAACCGCCCATCTAGAGCTAATGGAACTGATGATTCAATGCCAAGATCATCGGTTTCAAAGTTACACTATGGTGCACCTATGAACTAAGGCACACTACGAGTTTTGGCATTGAGCGAGATTGCTGTGCCAAATCCAAATGGAATGTGATCTCTCAAAAATGAGATAGGTTATTTTAGGCCTTAGCATCACTATCTTGTAGCATTTGACAATTCATCGATAGCCCTCACGAGGTCCAAGTTATGACTGTCGAAAGATCGACCTCGAAATGCACTTAGAGCACCTTGGAGACTCCTCGCTATGGGGTGGCTGCAAATGATGGATGGTTTTTGTGGTTGGAAAAAGGGTGTGACTAGGGTTCACCCACCCATCTGGAGCTAATGGCACTAACGCTTCAATGCCAAGATTAGTGGTTTCAAAGTTACACTGCGGTACACCTATGAACTGAGGCACACTACAAGTTTTGGCATCGAGTGAGATCGCTATGTCGAACGCAAATGGAATGTGATATCTCAAAAATGAGACATTTTATTTTAGGCCTCAGCATCACCATCCTATATCATTTGATAGTTCATCGATAGCCATCACGAGCTCCAAGTTATGACCCTCAAAATATCAACCTCGAAAGGCACTTAAAGCACCTTGGAGACTCCTTGGTACGAGGTGGCCACAGATGATGGATGGTCTTCGTGGCAGGAAAGAGGGTGTGACTAGGGTTCACTCACCCCACTCAGAGCTAATGGTGCTGAAGATTTGATGCCAAGATCAGCAGTTTCAAAGTTACGTTGTGGTGCACCTATGAACTGAGGCACACTGCGAGTTTTGGCATTGAACGAGATCGCTGTGCCAAATCCAAATGGAATGTGATCTCTCAAAAATGAGATCTATTATTTTAGGTCTCAACATCACCATCATGTAGCATTTGACAGTTCATTGATAGCCCTCACGAGGTTTGTGTTATGACCATCAAAAGATCGACCTCAAAATGCACTTAGAGCACCTTGGAGACTCCTCGGTACGGGGTGGCCGCAAATGATGGATGGTCTCCATGGCTGGAACAAGAATGTGACTAGGGTTCACCTGCTCATCTGAAGCTAATGGCGCTGACGATTCAATGCCAAGATCATTGGTTTCAAAGTTACACTATGGTGCACCTATGAACTAAGGCACACTACGAGTTTTGGCATCGAGCGAGATCGTTGTGCCAAATTCAAATGGAATGTGATCTCTCAAAAATGAGATAGGTTATTTTAGGCCTCAACATCACTGTCTTGTAGCATTTGACAATTCATCAATATCCCTCATGAGCTTCGAGTTATGACCCTCAAAAGATTGACCTCTAAATGCACTTAAAGCACCTTGGAGACTCCGTGGTACAGGGTGGCCGCAAATGATGGATGGTCTCTGTGGCCAGAACAAAGGTGTGACTAGGGTTCATCCACACATTCGGAGCTAATGGCACTGATAATTTGATGCCAAGATCAGCAATTTCAAAGTTACGCTTTGGTGCACCTATGAACTAAGGCACACTGTGAGTTTTGGCATCGAGCGAGATCCCTATGCCGAATCCAAATGAAATGTGATGTCTTGAAAATGAGATAGGTTAGTTTAGGCGTCAACATCACCACCCCGTAGCATTTGACAGTTCATTGATAGCTCTCACGAGCTCCAAGTTATGACCCTCGAAAGATCGACCTCAAAACACACTTAGAGAACCTTAGGGACTCCTTGGTACGGGGTGGTTGCAGATGATGGATGGTCTCTATGGCTGAAACAAGGGTGTCACTGGGGTTCACCCACCCACCCAGAGCTAATGGCACTGATGATTCAAATAGTTCTAGCTATTAGGAGTTAGATTTTGAAAAGTTGTCAAGAAAATTGCAAAAGTTGCTAAGCAACTTTTTGCAATTTTTGTGCTAAGACAAGTTTTATTGCAAATGGACTCTACAAACTCCTAGGGACCCTAATAATGTTCTAAGCATCTAGACTTACCTAAAAAAACATGCAATTTACCAAAAATCCACTTTATTGGACCAATTGATGGCCAAGGCTTATAATTGCACCATGGGGCCTTGTGTCCATTTCAAATATGGATGGTCACAGGGAGATCATTAGATCTATCCCTAGACCTTATTACATCAAGAAAAGAAAAATGATTAGGTGCTTTTCATTAGTGGTCTCTGTATTTCATTATTGGACTAAGAACTAGTTTTCCTCTCAATTGGAAGGGTGGGCCTAAGGGTTCAACACTAATGGGTAATGTTGAACCACCTTGGTAATGACTAGTTCATTTGGGGAGGCTTGAGACTGCATGCAAAGAAATTCTTATCTATTTTACTCTTGTTTCAAGGGGTGGGCCTAAGAGCTCAACATAATAGAATGATGTTAAATCACCATATTAGATTTTTCTTATTTGATTAATTTGATAAAAATAGTTTTAATAATCATAATGTTAGCTTTATGTCAAATAAAGAAAAAACCAAACTTGTAATAAGATATCCACAAGCAATTATCTTTCATATAGTTATAAATGCTCTTAAAATTGTCCTTATAGCCTTTTATCACATGCAAATATGATTTGCAAGAACTTGTTCAATATCTTCCTCTTATAATTCCTTACAAAGAACCTACCAAAATATAAATTATAATGTGCAACTAATTTAACCTGTCTTTTTCATTATTACAAAAACCATATACAAAAAAAGTTCACATTTAACATCATAATACATCATAAATCATAAGAATTCTCCCCAATACCACACCCTCCCCCCCCCCCCCCAACTCTTCATGATGTACCTACATTCCAATATCATAAAAAAATTAGTAACTTATTGTATTAAACAAGATAATCATCAGTTCATTGAATCATTATGAAGAAAATAACATAAGAAGTAAATATACCTAGTTGAGTGTTCCAATAGGGTCCTCTCTCTGTTTTAGGGTCTCCAAAAGGGCTTCATAATCAGCATTAGCAATAGTAAAAAGTTCTTTTACTTTTGGTCTTCCTTGATGCTTCCACAACTTTACATTTGTTGCTATAATAAGATGCGAATATATGAGAATTATTTTGTGCTTCTGATAATCTTTGAATGCAAGAATTTCATTCCTTCTAAGAATGTATGTCCACAACCATGTTCCAGCGACAACCATTGAACAAGTAGGATATGTGAATCCATCATCATCTGTGATCAGTTGTGCAAGTTTTTGTTTACCTCTTACAAAATGTGCTAACCAATAATCAAATTTCTCATCATTCCCCTATGGTGCAACCAATGCAAAGACATGTCCTGGCTAAAGTAGATCTGATAGATGGTTATGCTCAAGTAAACTTTCCATGTCATCATTTCTGATAGAGAGTATGATAGAAAATGGAGTAAGATAATGTGGAGTCCATGTGTCCACCCACTCACTTGACTCACAGTGATCCCAATCACAGTGAAAAAAACTAGGACAAAAGCAAGCTAGCTGTCGTGTCCAAATGGTTCATGTACTAGAATCAGAGCTCCAGAATGAATGCATTTTTGACGAGTCTCTCACTGTAGCACAATATGATCTATTAGCTACAGACCCTTCCTCAAACAACCAAAAGAACCTACGTACCACTGAATCAAGAGTCCCCCCTGTGATAATGCTAAACTACACCAATCAACAATGCTACGAGCATTAAGAAGCTCTGCTGCTAAAATCTTCTATTGCTCCTTAACTAGAGCTCTCCTCACACATGCCCCCACTCCATCATGTTCCCCTTTTCCATGGCCGGACACAAAAACTCTCCAAATATTAGGCACCCCTCTCTCTACGTGCATCCTACACAACCAATAAACCATGTGAGCATTCTTGAATTGACCTGTCTAGTTATCTGACCAAATGATATGTCTATCCATAGAAATTGCATGCTCATGTAAGAAATCAAAATAATTCTCAAAATAATGTTGCACAAACTTGTGAGAGTGAGATCTATCATCACTCATATAAAAATGATACTCTCTAATAATCTTTCGCACTATCAGGGGTATGTCTATATGTTATGTGAACAAAAATAGCAATCTGAATAGAGTTGTAATACTGAGATTGTGTCTCATTTTGAGGTTGCAATGTGTAGTTCTTAGCAAAATCAACAGCTGATATAATAGTGCCAATGGGAAAAGTCTCCTTGCACATTCTAAATTGTTCATCCAACCACTGAAACCTGTGACTATGTCTTGCATACTTGTAAAAAAGATTTGCCTAGAAATTTGAAATAAAACTAGCCACACTAATATATTTTCCAACCAATTCACATCTAGAGCTCTCACCTCCACTCTTCAATGTGTATTTCACCATTTCATATACCTTTTCTTTCACTATTGTCTTTCCAAGATCTTGTTCGCACCCCTCATGGAAACATGTGTCAAACTTGGATAAGCCACCACATTCTGAACACTTCTCATTTAAGAAAGCATTTCTATAAAAGAAACAACCATCAACTCTACGACATAAAAGTTGATCTAACAAGTCTCTTGATGATTTTGGAAGCCCATTAGCACGACAATCCTCCACCATTTCTTTACTATGCAAAGAAGAATGGATGGAGCGTAATAGTTCATAGTGCATAGAAAACTCAACATGATATTTGCAACAACATGTATTTTGAATTTTGAGTGGCACACAATAAAATGACTTCAAAGATTCAAAAGCCCTTTGTGATATATGAAGACTTGGATGACTCTCTCTAAACTGTTTGAACAACATAGTTTGACTTACCTCCAAAAAGTGTTTAGGATGTGGTGTGCGGTCTTTGATGCCAATTCTCAACTTTAACATGTCTTTAGCATTGGGTGATACTCATGAGTTAGAGTGCCAAAATTGTGTAATTTCTTCCTTCACATCATCAGATAGCTTCTTATCAAAATGTGGAAGTCTCCCACCAAATGCCCATGTTTCATTTTAAAGAGGATCGTCAATTTTCTCTCGTCGACTAAGTGCTCTTCTCAAAGTAGTATGATTTAGATTCAAATAAATACAAGTTTGTCTCATATATCTACCCTTTCTCAAATGACGACTTACCAAAGAGGTTGTAGTAACCCTTTGAGCAGCTCTATTATCCTTCGCCCTGCTATTTTTCCCAATGCTATTGAGAGCACTAAAAAGATTCTTCACAATAATGGAATTTCTTTCCAACTTTTTATTGACACAAATCTTCAATTTGGAAATCATAGGTCTCATCTTTTGCATCTTTAATAAGTGCATGAAAAGCTGACATTTCTCTACCACTATCTTGTTGTCGAAAAATGTCTGATATAGTCTTGAAGCCCATAACTGAATGGTTCTTTCTGATTTTTCCCCTTCCAAAGTAGTAATAATCATTTCATCAATTTCAATTATCCATTTTGGTGTTTTAGAACCTTCATGTCAATTATAATTAGGAGATATGTAAGGTTCATGTCCATTAGGTTCCTGTGCACTGTCATGTTTGACATGGTTGACCTATGACCCCCATCGACCCATTGCATGATGACATATGTCCCTAGGGGTCCTAGGACCCCTAGGGACATATTAGAAATGTTTAAATGGGTCAAAGGGGGTCATAGGTTGACCTATGACCCCCTTCGACCCATTACATCACAACATATGTTTTGAGGGGTCCTAAGACCCCTAGAGACATATTAGAATCATTCAAATTGGTCAAAGGGGGTCATAGGTTGACCTATGACCCCGTTCGACTCATTAAATGATGACATATGTCCCTAGGGGTCCTAGGACCCCTAGGGACATATTAGAATCATTCAAATTCAACCCATTCAATGATGACATATGTCCCTAGGGGTCCTAGCACCCCTAGGGACATAATAGAATCTTTCTTATGGGTCAAAGGGGGTCATAGGTTGACCTATGACCCCCCTCGACCCATTACATGACGACATATGTCCCTAGGGGTCCTAGGTCCCCTAGGGACATATTAGAATCATTCAAATGGGCCAAAGGGGGTCATAGGTTGACCTATGACCCCCTTCGACCCATTGCATGATGACATATGTCCCTAGGGGTCCTAGGTCCCCTAGGGACATATTAGAATCATTGAAATGGGTCATAGGGGGTCACAGGTTGACCTATAACCCCCTTCGACACATTACATGATGACATATGTCCCTAGCAGTCCTAGGATCCTTAGGGACATATTAGAATTGTTCAAATGGGTCAAAGGGGGTCATAAGTTGACCTATGACCCCCTTCGATCCATTACATAATGACATGTCCCTAAGGACATATTAAAATGCTTCATATGGGTCAAAGGGGGTCATAGCTTGACCTATGAGACCCTTTGACTCATTAAATGATAACATATGTCCCTAGGGGTCCTAGGACCCATAGGAACATATTAGACTCATTCTTATGCATCCAAGGGGGTCATAGGTTGACCTATAACCCCCTACGACCCATTACATGATGACATATGTCCTTAGGGGTCCTAGGACCCCTAGGGACATATTAGAATCATTCAAATGGGTCAAAGGGGGTCATGGGGCAACCTATGACCCCCTTTGACTCATTTGAACAATTCTAATATGTCCCTAGGACCCCCTTTGACCCATATGAAGCAGTTGAATATGTCCTTAGGGGTCCTAGGAGCCCTAGGGACATATGTCATCATGTAATGGGTCAAAGGGGGTCATAGGTCACCCTATGACCCCCTTTGACCCATATGAAGCATTCTAATATGTCCCTAGGGGTCCTAGGACCCCTAGGGACATATGTCATCATGTAATGGGTCAAAGGGGGTCATAGGTCAACCTATGACCCCCTTTGACCCATATGAAGCATTCTAATATGTCCCTAGGGGTCCTAAGACCCCTAGGGACATATGTCATCATGTAATGGGTCGAAGGGTGTCATAGGTCAACCTATGACCTCCTTGGATGCATAAGAACGATTCTAATATGTCCCTATGGGTCCTAGAACCCCTAGGGACATATGTCATCATTTAATGTGTCGAAGGGTGTCATAGGTCAAGCTATGACCCCTTTTGACCCATATGAAGCATTATAATATGTCCCTAAGGATCTTAGGACCCCTAAGGACAAATGTCATTGTGTAATGGGTCGAAGGACCTATGACCCCCTTCGACTCATAAGAATGATTCTAATATGTCCCTAGGGGTCCTAAGACCTCTAGGGACAAATGTTGTCATTTAATGGGTCGAAGGGGGTCATAGGTCACCCTATGACCCCTTTTGACCCATAAGAATGTTTCTAATATGTCCCTAGGGGTCCTAGGACCCCTAGGGACATATGTCGTCATGTAATGGGTCAAAGGGGGTCATAGGTCAACCTATGACCCCCTTCTACCCATAAGAACGATTCTAAACAATTCTAATATGTCCCTAGGGGTCCTAGGGACATATGTCATCATGTAATGGGTCGAAGGGGGTCATATGTCACCTTATGACCCCCTTTGACCCATAAGAATGATTATAATATGTCCCTAGGGGTCCTAGGACCCATAGGGACATATATATTAATAATATATATATATATATATATATATATATATAATATTTATAGATTATCGAATAATAAGATAATATATTATTATATATTAATAACATACATACATATATATATATATATATATATATATATATATATATATATATATATATATATATATATATATATATATATATATATAATATTATGTTATTATATTTAATAAAAATATAAGAAAAATAATTATATATATTATATTTATAGATTATAATAAGAATAATATAATATATTATATGCTATATCATTACGTTACGTTATTATATATATATAATATATTATAGTATATTTTTACATAGTGATAACTCAAATAATTGATAAGTTATAAACTATAAATCACAAACTTGGTTTTCCCTCCAAAATGTCTTGGGATTTGAAATTTCCCTCCAAAAATGGATGGGGGCTCATCAATCCATATCAGATATCCGATTAGGCCTATCCAATTTCATATCCTAGTATTTACCAAGCTTGCCCGGTCAACCCAAAAAATGTGTTTAAGGAGGGTTTTAGCGACACTTAGACTTCGGGTAGTCATCTGACAATGTTATTTTGATCAAAATTGAATGAAATGAAAAGAGTTCTTTAATATTGCTCTCGAGATTCCATTGATATAATTTTTTTCAAATTTTGAGTTCGATAAGTATTTATTAGTTAATTATTAATGAAGATTATTGTAAAGTGCTAATTGACATACTGATTGAAAAATAGCTATAACTTTCAAACGGTATAACATTTTTTAAATCTAAAAATTGTGTCACATTCTGTGCTTCACCTAGTATAAGAAAAATAAATAAAAAATTAAATTTGGTAAAATTTTCTATTAGTTAAGGTGGTCAGACATGGGAGTTTTTTTTTTCGAAAAAGTTTTGGTAAAAAATTGATGTTTAATTATTTATTTGGAATAAAAATACCAAAAAATATGTGTCACATCCGGGCATGAGTCTAATTTTTATATCTATAATATATTAAAAAAATATTATCATTTGATTTTGATTAAGGTGGTTAGACATACACCTACTTTTTTTTTGCCCTGAAATTTTTGTAGTATTGCATTAAAATCCAAACATTTGACCAATCAATTATTTTTTTCTCCTAATAAGGCCTAGTATTTTAGAAACTAAATTCAATTTCATACATATTATTTTCTTACAACTTTTTGATATAAAGTCCATAACCACTTTAAAATTGTGTGTCAAGTTTACATAACCCTGATTTGCTGATTTTTCACTGCCACTTAAGGCCATAGTTTGGTACACCATGATCTTGCACATACCCTACACAAATAAATTACATATTCAAAAAGTAGATTCAAAACACTACAATTTTTATTGCTAAATTTTTTTTTAATATTCAATCTCTAAACGCATCAAATTTTGAAATCAATTAACAAGAAATTTCAAAAATAGAAAAAACACTTCAACTTTTTGCCCAAAAGTGAGACCAAACTTCTTGCACTTACCCACATGTATCTCTTTATATATTCAAAAAGATCATTTTTAAGGTGCTTATTACATATTATCTCATAATAGAAAAAATTATCCAACTGCATACATATTCCAAAATCCAAATAATAAAATAATAAAATAATAAAACTCACTCAACCCATGGTAAGTGACTTACCTCAAGATCTTGAGAAAAAGTAATGCAAACCACAAAAAAAGGGTAGAGTTCACAAGAAATTTTACAAAAACATATCATAGCAGATATTACAAAATACATAGAATACATAGAATTTTTTTTTTAGTATACAAACTCTTCTATTTTGTTGAATAGAAAATGAAATAGAGTTAAAAGCATGATCTATGCAATATTAGATCAATTTTATCAACCCCTGACTCTTTTTTTGGCTCCACCAAACATTAGGTGATCTTCTAATTCTAAGATATACTCCATTTTTTGTTTTCTTAACCCTTTGATTTCTATGGTCATTTTGGGGTATGGATGAGTTTTTACTCTCTAGTGTATTGATGCTGATCAAGAAACACATTCACTCTAATAACTTCCTTTGTAATCATAAAAACTAAATTCCACCATTAATAAAAAGAGTTGCAATAATCTCAATGCTAAATGTAATTGATTCTTGAAAGGCATGTGGGGATTAAGTCTTTTTTATGATTTAATCAAAGGAGAAATAGAATGTACCTGGCTGACATTCGAGATAAGATAAGGCTTAGAGTGCTCATGGGTTAAGCACCATTACCCATTTGAATTCTTATATGATTATCTGAAACTAAGAGATCTAATGGTAGCAGCTTTCAAATTGGGTTATGTTGTGGTGTCCACAACGCACGCCCCATTCCTCACTAGGAATGGGGACCCCCTGCTTTGTACGACTCTTAGACTCACATTTTGAGAGTCGGGAGAAGAAAGTTTTGTTAGAGTTAGAATTTTAGACTCCAAATTCAAAAAATAAAAAAAAAATAAAAATTAAAAAGTGAAAAAATAACAAAAAAAAATTTGAAAATTTGAAAAAAAACACAAAAAAAAAAAAAAAGAAAAAGAAAAGAAAGAAAGAAAGTAGAAAGTGTCGCAAAGCGCCGCGTGCGCCGCTTAGGGCAGCGCATGCGCCCGAGCACCGAAGGCCCCGTGCGCACTCGAGTGTTGCGCGTGCCCCCAAGGGCAGCACACGCGCCTGACCTCCGCGTGCTACAAAGGTCGCACGCCCAAGCACTGTGTGCGCCAAAGGCCATGCATGCACTGCAAAGGGTCGTGCGCGCTAGAAAGGGCCATGCATGCCATAATGCATCGGACGCTCACCTACACACTCCACATGCATGAAATGGCACCGCATGCATTTCAAATGTGTGTGCGCTATGTGCACACTTCATACGCACCGCGCGCGTGCTTCAAATGTGCCACACGTGCCACAATGCACTGCACAACTAGTTTTTAGTTTTTTTAAAAATTCTGGTGTCATTAGGGTGTGTCTTAATTAAGTATTTTCATCTCTTTGGACTAATGTTTACTTCTTTTTGTAGGTAAAAAGGGTATCCTTAACACCGTTGGAAAGAAGAACTGAAGATCTAATTTCAATTCCTAAAATAGTGAGCCTTCGATTACCCAATCTTAGGGACTGATGAAAGTTTCAACTTGAAATTTTGAACAGAAGACCTCTAAAAAAGCCATTTAAAAATGCCTAGAAAAATTTACAATATATATATATATATATATATATATGAAAAAGTTTCAAACATTTGATCATCTAGATCACTTGGTTTCTTGTCGGGAAGGATAGGGTAGTTGGAGAGAAGACAAAGGTCAAATATACAGAGGTTGGACACATGAAGTGGAACATGTTCCTCATCATATGTAGCTATTAATGGCAAGATACAACACAGGTGCCTTAGGATTTTAGATCAAAGAAGCAGAAGGAGTTCAAGTTTATGAAAGTGATTGGCTATAAAGAGAGTATAAATCATCAAAAAAAAGCAAAGAATATATACAAAAAGTGATCTAAAACCCCATTTGAGTAAAAACCAGAAACCGTTTTCAAAATTTAACTACTTTGATTTTTTAGTGATTTGAGCTATCGAGGTGCATAGCTTCGCAAGTACACAGGTTCGTAGCTCTACATTTTTTTTAGCTTCACAGGTATGCAATTCTGTAGCTCTATATTTTTGAGCTTTGCAGGTATGCAGGTCTACAGCTCCGCATTTTTGAGCTCTACAAATTCACAATTTAGAGGTGCGTCGACAGTTGACTGCCAGTTCCAAAAATAGCAATTTCCATGCATCAAGAGCGCATTCTAATGGCAAGTTAACTCCGACACACACCTAGTGAAGAGCCAGTTTCTATTTTTGACACCTCCATGCACTTCCACTTCAACTGATGGCTTCCTCCTACTTTCTCTCTCATGCTTTCATTATTTTTGACATGTAAAGGGCTCATGCATCCAAATAATGAGTAAAATTTTGATGGAGTCCCTCTAAGCACCAGTTAGATTGTCAGTTTGTATATATTTAGTTTGTTTAAATATTTTAAAAGAATTTTATTGCATCAAGATATCTCTCACTCTCAACACAAATTGAGGAGACGATTTCTTATAAATACTCCATTGTAAAATGTAGGAAGGGTCATTGTTATTATGCAATAAAATTATACTTTTGGTGCTAGCATTCGGAGTGTAGTTATTCTTGCCTGAATGTGTCATTATTTTGTGGATTTTTTTTCATGAGATTGTGATTGAGCCAAAGGTTTATTGCATTGTTTTTGGATGTGCGATTTTTTAGTTCTGGTGTTTGCTACAGATATATGAATTTCATTGACGTAACAACCTTGAGAAGAGATCACCCGATTGTGTCTACATAGCTTTTTGTCTCTCATGAACGCACTTTCTATGGCCTTCCAATTTGATGAAGAGTAAAACATCATTCGATTTGTTAAAGATTCTCACCGATGATTGCATTAGTGGATTCTAGGAAGTGTTGCTCATATTTTCATTGGTTTTCTACCAATTTCTTCAAAGGTTTAACTTGCAGTGTGTTGTGTTTTGTAAATTATGTCCATTTAGGAATTTCAATTTCAATTCATTTGATTTAGTGTTATTTTCTTTCAATTTCATTATTTTCTTTGCTAACCCCCTATTAGAATAGAACCTCATAGTAGCTGCATTGTTAGAGCTACATGCATTGAAAAAACAAAAAATACAAAAAAAAAAATTGTTCTTTTGGCATGATATTTTGAGACAACGAATAGATTTTACTTCAATTCCAAGATAAAAGAGTTTTTAGAACCAACAAAGGCCTCCTTGTGAACACTCACATTTATCTTCTACTGAGGGGATTTTGGTACGTCACAAGACAAATATTGAACCCTGGAGTGGATCCTTAAAAAGATTTGCTTTTCAAGAGAGGAATTACACAATGGATTCCTACTGTTGACCTCGTGCAAAATGAATGCCCAATAGAAGTGGTGCTAGAAGGAGGGCACAAACTAAACATACTCCTAGAAAGGAAGAAAATTTGTCCAAGTTTCAAAATTTTACAACTCTACAATAATCTGCGCTTCACAAAAGTTCAAAAAAAATCTTGAGTTTTTGGTAGGTATGTAGGTCCACAACTTTGTAGGTACGTAGGTTTGTAGCTCTTCAAGTACATAGGTCCGCAGATTTATAGGTACACAGGTTTGCAAGTCTGTAGCTACGCAGGTCCGTAGATCCACAACTCCATAGCTGTGCGAAACTCTATGCTATGTAAAATTCTATGGTACACAGTTTTGAGAAGTTGTACTTCTTTAGAGGTGCACTTTTTCAAAATAAACACAAGTTCTTAGAACTAAGTCACTCTCACAAGCATCAGAGTGATAAAGGGATTCCAAGAACTCCACCCATTCACATTACACACTCCATCATCATTATTCGCTTTACATTCTACTTCCCACATTTCCATCATCATGAACCATGTCTTTCTTCAATGCCCAAAGTTCACCTTTGAATCTAATTGGTCCATTGCATAACTTGCCCAAAAACCTTGAAAAGTTTTTCCCATGGTTCATCTATGGAGAATCACAAACAGCAAAGGATCATCTTAAAATTTTCAAGGAGATTTGTAATTGAAACCAGATTCAACATATGGATGTGGTATGCCACCTTTTTCCTTACACTTTGAGGGAAATGACATTCAATTGGTACCTCAATCTGCCACCAGCATCAATATGGGATTGGAACTCTTTTGAGAGAAATTTTCTAGAACAATTTAAGATCTATGTTGATCCAGCTCTCCTATATCATTAGTTCATCTCAATCAAGAGGGATCCTCACGAGACTATTTCACAGTTTAATCATTGTTTCTATAGGATGTATCAAAGAATGGAGTTTCATTACGTTATATCACAAGAGGTTGCCATCCAGATCTATTTTGGAACAATGGATTCATTAACTTCTATTTTTCTAAGAAGGCTCCCACCCAGAGACATTGATACCATTGAAAAGGTCTTCAAAGAGGCTTTTACATTCAAGAATCAAATTACTACTACTCTAATGCCAAAAATTAAATATTCAAGGTATGAGACCCAAAAGGCAGTTGCATCCACTAAAGTAGAAAATAATATGGCTAGAGAGCTTAAGGCCATGAAGGAGACGATGTCTCTTTTATCCAATGAGCTTGTGAGAATAAAGTTGAATTCTTCAAGAAACCAAGGCAATCATCCAAGACAACTTTCTACCCAAAATAATTATTCTCAAAATCAGAGTGGAAATTTTGGCCTTTACAACAACATTGAAACAATGAGAATAATCATATTATAGGTATGATTCCAAGTGAAAATGGGTATGGGCACAATGATGTTTTGGATCGGCCTCACCAAATCATGGAGGAACAACCCCTATAGTTTAGTGCAATGGTGTTTGAATCACGTTACAAATCTACAAGAGGACTAAATGATGAAGATGATCAAGAGAAGTTGTGTTCCCATTCAATGAAGAAATTCTTCCAAGTGTTGATGTCACAATAAGTGTGGATATGCCAAGAAATCTTGAGGGTGCAGGAAATTTTGAAGTTCCAAAACTCCATGAAGTTGCAAAAAGTGATGGAAATGTAGAATATCCTAAGGTTGGTGAGATTTTTGAATCACAAAGTCATCAAGAAGAAGATACCAATTCTTCTTACTATGATATTGATTCCCCATTGGATAAAGATAAGATACCTCCCTCAAAACAAGATTTATCATTAGAAGAGATGGATAGAGTTCAATTTGGTCTCAAGTTTGATTGGGGAAATGTCTATTTGTGGGTATTCTACACATATATAAAACCATGCAATAACTAAGTCATGTAGAATCCATCCATTTGGGTTCCATTCAGAAGAAAGTTGCCTCGATTTCTTGTTAGCGTGGGAGATCACAATGGAGGGAAAGTATGATTTTGAACAAACTTCTTTGGGATACGAGGCAGAAAACATCTTGGTCAATGATAGTAATGAATCCTGTAATTCAAAAGGGAGACTAGTAATTGAGTTTTCTAGTCCAAGGGAGCCCAGAGCAAAACCTAAAGTGTTTCCATGTGCACATGAAGTGGTGTACCATGAGATGAGACCACCAAAAGGAGAAATTACAATGTGTGAGTGTACCCCTATGGTGGGGGACTTGCTAGATCAGGTGATATCTTTCCATTATCCTTCTTAGTTTGATGATATTCAATTTGAATATGATGCTAAAGGTAAGAGAACTTGTTTGTGGATTAATCATGGCCATAAAGAGTTACCACAACTTCTGATTTTGTGTGATTTGTGCCCTAAATTTGAACCAAGATTGTCCAGACTTTATTTTTTTGAGTACAAAGACAAGTTAGCATTTTTGAGAACTATATGGGGTGCTTCATTACTATTGCACGTAATGAGAAATCTACTAACAACTACCCCACATTCTTATTATTCAAGTTTTTCTGTAAATAAGTTCTTGTTTTTGTTTTTCTTAGTTTTTTTAGTCTTTCTAGTTAGGTGTTACGTGTTTTCTTTCAGTCGTGTGTTTATTTTAAAGTTCTATTAATCCTTGGGGGAAAGATGTACTTGAAATTTTCTCTTAATATTTCACTAACCACTCTTTGGTTCTGGTTTTAGGAAGAGGTATTTCTTTATCAAAACATTTGGATGACTATGTGTCTTATACCAACCGAGCAACTAACATTTCTTGTGAAAATAGGGGATTTTCAATCTAGAAATTAGAAGCCTAGACCAACAAGTTCTCAACACTTTGTGAAATTTAAAGATTTGATTGTTTTAGGTGTTGTTGAATTGAAGTCAAAGGTGATGAGGGACGATCCAAACTTCAACTAGTTCAAACAAGAGGGGTCTCCTCGAAAGGTTGCTAAGATCATTGTTTGGAGTGAGAGTTTCCTAAAAAGTTCTAAAAGAGGAACGCAAGCGATGTTCATAAGATATCGAATCCAAGAAATGACATCGATGTTCTGGTTACACAGTCTAAGCGTAGTTAGGATACAAAAAAAAGAAAAAAAAAAGATGGTGTTAAGTCTAAAGGATTCTAAAGATCTGAAATGGCTAAAGATACATTGCAAAACAAGGTGTCTTGTATTCAAAAGTATTGTTTCATCAAAATAAATGTGTTGAATGACATGGAGCACTTATGCAAAAGGCTAGAAATTAAAAGAATGTAGCATCCCACCAAGAGCTCAAATTGATTCTCTCATCTGGTTAAGCAATTGATTAATAAAAGGCCTTCGTCAAGATTTTGAATGAATGAGTTGGGAGGAGTGGAAGATTGTTTTGAGTTGTCAGAAAACTTTGATTGATTACATCCTGACATGTCAAAGCGAATGAATACACAATGCACACATTGAGCTTGAAGGTTTCAAATTTTGAGATTTTGATTGGAAAGTCATCCAAAGTACGCTTGAGGTGTTTGAAGTTCGGTTGGTGTTTGACACACATTAGAGGAATGTTTGCTGATGAAGAAATGCCTAGGTCATTTCTTCCTTTTTTGGGGGCTATTTGTTCTGGTGTCCACAACACAAGCCCCATTCCTCACTAGGAATGGGGACCCCCTACTTTTTTTGACTCTCAGACTCACATTTTGAGAGTCGAGAGAAGAAAGTTTTGTTAGAGTTAGAATTTTAGAGTCAAAATTCAAAATGTTACAAAAATAAAATAAAATTAGAAAAGTGAAAAAATAAAATAAAAATTAAAAAAACACAAAAAAATTACAAAAAAAAAGAAAATAAAAGAAAAGAAAGAAAGAAAGTAGAAAGTGTCGCAAAGGGTCATGGGTTCCGCTAAGGGTAGCATGTTCGCTCGAGCATCGTGTGTGCCACCAAGGGCAGTGCGTATGCTCAAGTGTCGTGTTCACCAAAGGTTGCACGCATGCCAAAGGCCTTGCATGCACTGCCAAGGGCAACGTGCGTGCCTGAGCATCGCGTGCTCCAAAGGCCACGCGAGTGCCACCAAGGGCAGTGCATGCACCCAAGCACCGTGTACGCTAGAGGTCGTGCGTGCACTATAAAGGGTCATGCACATCGAAAAGGGCCACGCGTGCCATAACACATCGGACGCTCACCTGCGCACTCCATGTGCATGAAATGGTACTACTCACATTTCAAATGTGCGTGCGCTAAGGCATGCCACACACGCACTTCATACACACTACACACACGCTTCAAACATGTCGCGTGCCACAATGCACTGCACAACTAGTTTTTAGTTTTTTTTTAATTCTTGTGTCATTAGGGTGTGTCTTAATTAAGCATTTTCATCTCTCCAGACTAATGTTTGCTTCTTTTTGTAGGTAAAAAGGGTATCCTTAACTTGTCGGGGTCATAACTTTTGACTACGAGCTCAAAATTCAAAACTGCTTACACTATTGGAAAGAAGAACTAAAGATCTAATTTCAATACCTAAAACAGTGAGCCTTTGATTGCCCAATTTTAGGGACTGATGAAAGTTTCAACTTGAAATTTTGAGTAGAAGACCTCCAAAAAATCCATTTAAAAATGCATAGAAAAATTTGCAAAAAAAAGAAAATATGAAAAAGTTTCAAACATTTGATCATCTGGATCACTTGGTTTCTTGTCAGGAAGGATAAGGCAGTTGAAGAGAAGACAAAGGTCAAAGATACAGAGGTTGAACAGATGAAGTGGAATAGATTCCTCATCTTATGCAGCTATTAATGGCAAGATTCAACACAGGTGCCTTAGGATTTTAGATCGAAGAAGCAGAAGGAGTTCAAGTTTATGAAAGTGATTGGCTATAAAGAGGGTATAAATCATCAAAAATGGGCAAAGAATATATATAAAAAGTGATCTAAAACCCCATTTGAGCAAAACCCAAAAATCACTTTCAAAATTAACAACTTTAATTTTTTGGTGATTTGAGCTCTCGAGGTGCGTAGCTCTACAGGTACACAGATCCACAGTTCTACATTTTCTTGAGCTCTATAGGTATGCAGGTCTGCAGCTCCACATTTTTGAACTTTTCAGCTCCACAATTCAAAGGTGCACCGATAGTTGACTTCCAATTCCAAAAATAACACTTTCCATGCATCAAGAGCGCATTCTGATGGAAATTTAACTTTGACACACACCTAGTGAAGGGCCAGTTTCTATTTTTGACACCTCCATGCACTTCCACTTTGACTGATGGCTTCCTCCTACTTTCTCACTCATGTTTTCATTGTTTTTGACATTTAAAGGGCTAATGCATCCAAATAATGAGTAAAATATGGATGGAATCCCTCTAAGCACCAGTTAGATTGTCAGTTTGTATATATTTAGTTTGTTTAAATGTTTTAAAAGCATTTTATTGCATCAATATATCCCTCACTCTCAACACAAATTGAGGAGACAATTTCTTATAAATACCCCATTGTAAAATGTAGGAAGGGCCGCCATTATTATGCAATAAAATTATACTTTTGGTGCTAGCATTCAGAGTGTAGTTATTCTTGCCTAAATGTGTTATTATTTTGTGGATTTTTTTTCATGAGATTGTGATTGAGCCAAAGGTTTATTGTGTTGTTTCTGGATGTGCGATCTTTTAGTTCTAGTGTTTTCTATAGATATATGAATTCTGTTGACGTAACGACCTTGAGACGAGATCACCTGATTGTGTCTACATAGCTTTTTTGTCTCGCATGAGCACACTTTCTATGGCCTTGCAATTTGATGAAGAGTGAAACATCATTCTATTTGTTAAAGATTCTCACTGACAATTGCATCAGTGGATTCTAGGAAGTGCTACTCCTATTTTTATTGGTTTTCTACCGATTTCTTCAAAGATTTAACTCACAACGTGTTGTTTTTTGTAGCTTATGTCTGTTTAGAAATTTCAATTTCAAGTCATTTGATTTCATGTTATTTTCTTTTAGTTTCATTATTTGCTTTGCTAACCCCCTATTAGAATAGGACCTCATAGTAGCTACATTGTTAGAGTTGCATGCTTTGAAAAAACAAAAAAACAAAAAAAAAATTGTTCTTTTGGCATGATATTTTGAGATAGTGAACAAATTTTACTTCAATTCCAAGATAAAAGAATTTTTAGAACCAACAAAGGCCTCCTTGTGAACACTCACATTTATCTTCTACTGAGAAAATTTTGGTATGTCACAAGACAAATACTGAACCTTGGAGTGGATCCTTAAAAAGATTTTCTTTTCAAGAGAGGAATTACGCAATGGATTCCTATCGTTGACCTCGTGCAAAATGAATGCCCAACAAGTTAATAACATGTTATTGACTAACAAAAGGTTTGTATGGTAAAAACAAGGTTATTGATTTTAGTGTGGACTAAAAAAATAAAAAGAATGATATTACATTGTAAATTTATAGGGTTGTATTTGATATTATGTTTCATTCATGATTATAGTTAGATACTCTATGACTCCTTATTTGAATTTTGTTCCCTCTATTTTTTTCTAAAATTTTATGTACCAAGATCTTACTTTGTGCATACTTTGATCGTTATAAATATATGATGATTAGATATTTTTGTAATTCATTAAATAGCATCGAACACACAAATCATTTATTTAATTAAACTCCTTTTTGAGTTATTTATTCATATATTTGGAACCACTTTCCTTAGTTTTATCCTAAGATGATATGGGCTTTTCTATGCATCATAAAAACATGGAGAAAGAAATTGAAAGTGTATTATAGAATATATAACAATAGAGTTAAATAATACAGTTGGGAGAAGCAAGCACTTAGGTTACTTAAAGATGGAGAAATAATTTTTCAATTGAAAATAATTTAAACAATTAGTTGTTCCCAACTAGCAAGATCAAATACAAATTTTCAAGGTGATAAAATTGCATATGCATATGCATCACTAGCATGGTAGGCATGAACTGTATTCCCCAACTTATAACGAATAGTTGGATATAAAGGCTCCACATACTGGCCCAACATTAGAATCCAAGGATGTAATCATGCATGTATTGACATATTCTCCCTACGAGGATCCCAAGTATCTATAGTTGTTGTTAATTTGGGCATCACTATATGATCCAAAATATTATGAAGTATTGAATCTAGTAGTAACTTCTCCCATGTCTCTAGAAAATGTAGCATAGGTTCAAGATTCCTTAGCTCTGAGGAATTTGTAGCAGCTATTCTCATTGCTAGAAGAATAACTTTAGTGAAGAGTTGAGTGAAAGGAGTTGAAGAAGAAATTTCCACTTCTATGTAAATGCCATAACCCTGAGGCTCATTCCCTTATAGAAGCCTTTGCAACAATGACATTACCTCTATATCATGCAAAGGATGTTGAAGTGGTTTCCAACCTTGAAACACTCTTATAAGCAGTGGCAAAGCAAATATAGATGCAATACATGAAAAATTCCAAGGTAATCATGACAAATCCTAATATCTTAATATCTTAAATGCAATAAATTGGAGGGTAAGAATCTTGTGAGAAGTGTGTTTTCTTTAAAGATCCCATGTATGAAATTTTTTAATGGATAAAGTAGATAAAGAACGTACACAAAAACAACCAAAATGTTTCAAATGAACAAATCTAAGAAACCAACATTTAAGATATTGTGCTATGCTAGTTTAAGAAAATGCATATGCCATTTCTAAGGGGATTATGACGAAACAAGAAAGAGTGTAAATCCTGCTATAGTTTGGTAGAACAAAGATGAAGTTTTGACACAATAATGACTCATGTTTAACACCATTCATATGCACATGGATAAACCGATAGATGGCTAAGTTGAAGGAAAGAAAGAATTTGATTGAAATATGAACTAATGAGGAATCATGTGAACAACTCCCTAAATGTTCAAGAAAACAAGAAGAGGAATGGAGGGAGTGATAAGGAGTTACAAACAAGAGGAATTAAGAAGAAGGGGATAGAAGACAAGTGGCATAGGTGTTTGATCCTTGATAGCTACGAAGATGTGTTTGATCTTCAATAGATTTCATTTCAACATTCAAGTTTTCAAGATTGGTCAACACCCTCACTTGCAGACCTCTCATGCAAACACTTTCTGTAATGTTTCAACACCATGTTCTTGCTTCTAAGCTAATAGTTCTTCATGTGCATTTTCTTGTAAAACATTAATTTTGTAAATCCTTTTTATACTATTTCAATACCAAATGTTTCTTTCAAAACCATATGTGCAAATATCAACATTAAGTACAATATGTCCAATATTTTTACATATATTCACATTAATTACATCAAATGTTTCTTTCAAAAGCATATGTGCAAATATAAATGTTAAGTACAACATGTCCAATATTTTTGTAGATGTAAACATTATTTACACCAAATTTTTCTTTCAAAACTATATGCACATATGTAAATATTAAGTACAACATGTCCAATATTTTTGTAGATATGCACATTAATCACACCAAATGTTTCTTTCAAAACCATATGTGCAGATATAAACCTTAAGTACAACATGTCCAATATTTTTTTAGATATACACATTATTTATACCAATTTTTTTTTTCGAGACAATATGTGCAGATATAAACATTAAGTACAACATGTCCATTTTATTTTGTAGATATACACATTAATTACACCAAATATTTCTTTCAAAACCATATGTGTAGAGATAAATATTAAGTATAACATGTCTGATATTTTTGTAGATATACACATTAATTACACCAAATTTTTCTTTCAAAACCATATGTGCAGATATAAACATTAAGTACAACATGTCCAATATTTCTACAAATATACACATTAATTACACCAAATGTTTCTTTCAAAACCATATATGTGTAGATATGAAAATTAACTACAACATGTCAAATATTTTTGTAGATATATATTAATTACACCAAAATTTTCTTTCAAAACCATATGTACAGATATAAATATTAAGTGCAACATGTCCAATATTTTTGCAGATATACACATTAATTACACATAATGTTTCTTTTAAAACCATATGTGTAGATATAAATATTAACTACAACCAAATCAATAAGGGTACATGAATAAGTTATTCCTATGAAGAATGATCATGTCAGATAATACAAGGAAGTTTGATCAAAATAGGGAGACAATGACTAGATTGTTGTATAGATTTCAAAGAGCGGGTGATAAAAAATGTTATTGTCCTTGGAAGCATTGTAACAACTTAAAGACAAGAAGAATCAAAATCAAAATATCTAAGAGACATTGTTGGGAGGGGGGTTTGATCATCATCCATTGGTAAGCTATTTCTTATATTGTTTTCATAATTAATATACATATGAACCACAAAACATAGGTTTGATTATCATCATTTTTATGTAGATTGATCTCCCTAGGGTAGTATGTGATATGGACCAACACATCTCAAAGGAACATGGAGTTGTGATTATTAAAGGAGAAGATCATGATCCAATGGAAGATGATGATCGTGTGCTAGAAAACACATTTGAAGATGATGGTACAAATGCATTGATCCATGACACATTTGGTTCTGGTGCTACTAGTACTACTATTCATGATGATGATGGTGGTGATGGGGATGACATTAAGGCCATCCATGATATACCTCTACTTGAGAAGGAAAACATGAGACTTTATGAAGGATCCCAATCAAGTCTTCTCTCTGTTGTATTGTTGTTGGTGAATTTGAAAGTTATGAATGGTCTATCCAACATAACAATGTCATGTACACTAAGGTTTTTAATAGACATCATTATAGTCTATAAAAGGTGAAATATGTACCATTAAGATTGTTTATACTAATGACTAATATTTTTTTTTTGTAGATTAATAGGTGACTATTGTTACCACCATCAAATGTTCTCCCTCACTTGTACCAAGAATTATGTGCCACTATGAAACATATTAGAGTGGAGCATCAATCAATAGATGCTCATCCTCAAGATCATGTAATTTATCATAAAGAATACGAAAAATGCAATAGAATACCCTGAATTCCATACAAGAAGATATCAAGATGATCAAGTGATGAAAAAGGTTCCTAGCAAGGTTCTTCATTACATTCCCATTATTCCACATCTTAAATGATTATTCAAGTGCAGTAGCTTGGCACAATTTATGGATTACCATGTACGCAATAGAAGTTGAGATTAAATTAATTGAATGCCTATGGATGGTTCAACATTTAAGGACATAGATGAAAAGTGGCCACACTTTAAAGAAGAACCTCAAAATCTCAAGTTTTCTCTGGCAATTGACAGTGTCAATCCATGTGGAGAGATGGGATCTATTTACTCGATCTAGCTTGTTTTCATTATCAACAATAACCTCCCTCAATGAATGTCAATAAAGAGGGAGCACATTATGTTGGAATTGATTGTTATAGGTATTTCATTATTTTATTTTTACTGATATGTAATTATAAGTCTTGGAGTGAAATGACCACAATAATTATCCGGTAGTGTTCATTCAACTAGGTAAGTACCAAGTGAAAGATTTGAATGTATATATTGTGCCTCTTATTGACAAGTTGTTGGTGTTATGGAATGATTTCACTATATATGATATCTCTAAAAAAATTGAACAAAACTAATTTCAATTCCATGCAATGCTTGTGTGGACAATTCATGATGCCCCAGGGTTGACACATATCTGTGGTATGTTATGCTAAAATCTAGTTGTACGTGATAATACTAATTCCAAAAATAAACATATTTAATTCAATTGTATAATTATCTTGTAGATATTTAAACAAAGGGAGAATTTGCATGTTCAATGTGTGGTCCAAAGATGAAATCTCATCATTCAAAAAGTTTAAGAAAGTAAGTGTTTGATGAGAATAAGCACTTTCTCGATAAAAAACATAAGTATCAAAGTGTCAAAAAACATCTTTTCAATGGGAAAGAATAGACTACACCAAATCCACAAAGAACAACACCTCACCTATGATAGTTGGAATATAATATAATTTGAGGTTGTCAAGGCATCGATACTGACCACCTTCCAAAGGGACTAAAACATTATCCTAGAGAATTTAGTATGCTACCCTACTGCGAGCAGCTACAAATTGTGCATTTGTTTGATACCATGCATATTGGAAAGAATATAATAGAGACACTATGGAACATATTGGATGGAAAGAATGACAAAGAAAAACTTGCCAAAATTTGTAGTGGCATTCATGATTCCAATCATGCAATGAAAAATATCATCGAATCAAATAGCAATGGAGACCGGATTAATGCAAGTGCCCTTCCTTGGTTATTAACTAAGCAACAAACTAATGTCATAAAAGAAGTCACAGAAAAAATGAGATTTCCTATAGGATTTGCTACAAAATAAGTAATCTCATATCAAAGAAAAGTGAATTTGGCTTAGGGCTGAAAACGCATGATTGGCATACCTTCATAAGTTGGTCTTTTCTATTTGCAATATATTTGTGAAACTGCATTCAATTTTCATGTTATTATGTTAGAAAAGAATGAAATGATCAGATGGAAATTGTTGTAGAATGTGCTTCCCCTATCACTCCCAAACAACTTCGACAATAATATCAAACAAGTGATATGTAATCTTGAAAAATACATGAGGTAAGAAATGATATTTGTTCAATATATCAAACAAGTAATATATTATAAAGTCTCGTATTTATATGTTTTTGTGTCTTGAATCCCTTGTTGGTGGTTGTCATCTAAAGAAATTCATAAAGAAGATATAAAATATTGGAATAAAATAATTCATCTACTAATGTGTGAAATGCAAAAGTCTTTACCTTTAACTTTTTTCAATTCAAAAGAATACTACTTCATACACCAAGTTGAGGAGATTGAATTGTGTGGACCTATACAACCTAGGTCAATTTGGATGGTTGAGAGACACTTGAAATTTTTGAAGGGTTTTGTTTGAAAAAGAGGGTTCTATGAATGAGGGATATATGGCATACAAGATGATGATGTACATTACTCAATATCTTTCTATTCTTGCAGCAAAGACCCATATATAGATTGCATTTGGGATCTCAACTACATTAAAAAAATTGAAGGGGAGTGCTTGGTGTGGAGAGGTAGATTTAGAAAAGTGAAAGGCAATAAATTTTGAGATGTTATTGTAGTTAATTAATTCTTAATCTTCAAAATAAATATATTCTAAGTCACCTATTTACTTTTGTATAGCTGCTAAAGAGTGGGATGCAATACATTTGTTTATTGCAAACAATTAAGATTGGATGATGCTATGGATTGAATGATGTCAACATTTTGGTCATGGATTAAAATGGGAATCCATGTCTTCACTGGTTAAAAAAACTCATTTTAATGGGGATCCCAATATTACACAAAAGGAAATAGATTTAGCATATGGTTTAATAGATCTCTAGGTACTTATAAGTTTGTCAATCAACTATATGTTTTTGAACTCATGATGGAATAATTTATACATGTTTGACATTATCGTAGGTGAAACACCATAAGAATATGTTCTACAATGGTTATAAATTTTACATCAAATAGTTTCATGACATGAAGAGAACTTGTGATTCTAGGATAAGTGCAGTCTTTTAGGTGATCAATATTTACATCCACGACAATCTCAAAATTTGTACTATGAAATTTTGGTTGATATACTTGACTATGAATTTAAGTCCTTCAAAATATTTCTCTTCATCATCAAATAGTATAGACTATGGCTTAGTCAAATAATCCTGATAGAACTATTTTTGAGCATGAGAATGGATTTCCAATGACTAATACAAGGTTGTTTGAGCCAGTTGGGGATGAGCCCTATATTCTTCCAAGCCAATGTGAAAAGGTACTTGATTTAGAGGTTCATACAAACCAGGTTGGTCATTTTTTGTTAGACATGATCCAAGGGGAAGGCCAATAAAGTATAATATGATGGAAGAAGAAGATATCGAGGAAGAGGAAGAAGTGGATCATGATGAAGAGTTAGTCGAAGATGCTACTACTGATCATCATGATGACGAGGAGGAGGAGTAGGATGATGATGATGGCAGTGAAAATGATGATGTTGGCGATGACAATGATGATGATGATGAGGATGACGATGACAACTAGGATAATGGTGGTGAAAATGTCGATGACAACGATGATCCTGATGATGAGATGGATGAAGAATAATATCAATGTATATATAACTAAACATTTTCTATTCAATTTTTTATTTTTTCATTATTAATACAAGTAAACATTTTAAATTAAGTTTGGTGCGGTAATACAAATTTAACTATAATATGTGTTGGGATTAAGAAAAAATATTGTATTGTAGTTGCAGGGGATGTAGATGTGTTAGAAATGCTTTAGAATAACTGAGGGGGGGGGGGGGGGGGGGGTATGAATCAGGTTTTCAAAGTCATAATGTCCAATTCAAACTTTTCATCAAGTAAAGTGAGCCCATTAAACTATTCATTCTTCCAAGCTTGAAACTTTTCTACTTAGTAAGTTAATGTAAATCAACATGCAAGCATATAAGATGAAGAATCAATACATGGCATAGTGATTTATGTGGAAACCCAATTTGGTAAAAACCACCAATAACATGCTACTCAATTCTCACTCTTTTGAAGTGATGCCCTGTGAAAGGCCTTCCTTGTTAAAGGCTACAACACATTGTTAAATGTGACCTAGTTAAAGGATTTAACCACCATGTTACAAGTGGGTCTAGTTAGAGGACTTTAGAACATTCTCTTGGAATGTCACCCTATTAAAGGATTTACAAATGGTTGTAAACAAACCTAAGTCCATAGGATTTTACCCTAACTAATACTATTTCTAGAGAGTAACAATAAGGGGTTTTGACTTGATTACAATTCACAACTTATCTTGCAGATTTCAAGTCTCTATTCAGTTCTTCCCAATTTTTCTAGCTTTCAATCTCTTTAACTCTATAAGCTTGTCCTGCTCTTTTAGTCTTTGTCTCCTAGAGTCTCCATGCTCGATGTACCAATGCAATCCTCTCTTTTTGACCACTTATCGAACTAGAGTTTCTATGCTCTATTCTTCCTTCTCCTTGACACCCTTCAACGACTTTGCAATTTTTGACATTCTAGCAACTCTTGCTTCTTGCCCTGTGACTCCTTAAATAGAAATCTAGAATTTCTTTCCTTATGATTCTTCTCTCCTTTGATTTTACTTCAAGTGGATTAGGTAGGATTAATTGAATCTAACCCATATCTTGTTTCTTCTAGAAACATCATGAAGAATCCTTTTGAATTCGCTCAAAAATAGTTTACATAGAATTTTGTGCCACCAGATCATCATCCTTATCCTCCAAGTGCCTCACAAAATTCAAGGTAGCAACTTTGTTGACTCAGATTTGGTGAATCTTTGACTTTTCCAATAATGTAGCAACTCGATGCTATTGAAATTATGGTGCTCAGCACACACTGTGTTACTCAGCATCAACTACATTTTACTGATGCTCAACACCTACTATGGATTCACTCGGCATCCACTAAGTTTTTTCTGATGCTCAGCATCTATACACACTCAGTTCCTTCTGTATCACTCAACACACATTAGATTTTCCATTTTCTCGGCACTAACTAAAAATTTGCTTGTCTTGAACTATCTTGCGTGGCACTCACTGATGAACTTAGTTAAGCTTTGCAGTCAACCTTATTACAACTTATACTTCTAGTGTTTCTAAGTGTGGCCAACCTCTATATATTTGAGTAAGTTATCAATACATCATTTTTCCAATGTCTTAACTGATCCTTGCACTTCATTGCAAAACCATAACTCAACCTTTCCCTTAGGTGCTTCTATTACATTTTGTTGATTAAATCCTCTTCATCAATCAACTAAGTGATAGTACTTGGATCTTATGAGCAATTTTCATTCCAAAAAATAGCAAGTTTGACATCAATTATAAAAAAATGATTGAAAACATTCTTTAACAACAATCTCCCTCTTTCAATCAATCTTCTTCTTACAATGATATTTTCAATTAGATTTCCAACAATCTTCCTCTTTGGCATTGATGGAAAACCAAACTGATCAACCAAGTTAACAAAATGCTAACTAGGTTAAAACAATAAATAAAATGCCAAACAGAAAACTATATTCTAGCAGCATAAGTTAACTTATGATTCCCTCTAAATTCTTTGCTAATAAACTATCTTCCTCTGATTTTTTCTTGTATGTACTAATTTTCTCCCTTTGAGCTGTTATTTCCCTTTACATATCCAAACCATTCTTTTTCTTTTCTGACTCCCTCTTACATTTTCTCCCTCTGTATGCATTGTTCATCTTCTATTATTATAATATCAGCTTCTCCGTTCTTCTCCCTCAACTGTTGATCAGTTTCTTATTACTTCTCCCTCTTTGACAACAATTCCAAAGACATACTATTTCAGCATCTTAACACGCAAGTGTAGCTTTTGCAAGTAATCCAATTTCTCACTATGTCATCTTGCTCGTGACTAATTTGGAACTTCAGCACTTTTAATTACTTTAGGTATGATCCCAAAGTAAATATCCTCTGCATCAATGCGTAATATGCCAACAATCAACGCATTTGATGTAGGGCAGTTTTGATTTATCTTAAGTAGCCTTGGCTAGGGGTAGCACCCCTAATTTACCTCTAAGATACTCAAAAGCATCTTTAGGTAGTGCTTTTGTGAAGATGTTAGCAATCTATTCCTTTGAGCTAACATATTCCATCGTTGCTTGTCTTCCACCAATTCTCTTACATAGTGATACTTGATTACAATATGCTTTGTTTTGGCATGCATTATAGGATTCTTTGATATGTTGATGGCACTTGTATTATCATAATAAAGTATCATAGGCTCATTTACCTCTTCCTTCATACCTTGCAATAGATGTTTGATCCATACAATATTAGTGCAGTTGATAGCAGTAGCAACATATTTAGCTTTTGTTGTGGACTGTAAGGTACAACTTTGCATTTTGCTTCTCCAAGTAATTAATCTTTTACCTAAAAAAAGTGCTCCTACACTGGTGCTTTTTCTATCATCAATATTACCTCTCCAAGCTGCATCAGTGTAGGCTCTCAACTCAAACTTTTCACTCCTCTTATAATATAAACCAAAGTCATTAGTTCCTTTTAGGTACCTCAATATCCTCTTACTACCATCAAATGATTTTCTTTTGGATTAGCAAAAAATCTTGTCACTATTCCAACAACTAATGCAATGTCTAGTCTACTATGTACAACATACTACAACTTTCCAATCATTGATCTATACAATATCTGATTTACTTTAGCTAACTCATCATTCTTAGATAACTTATGTCCTGTTACTATTGGTGTACTGACTAGTTTTGAGTCTTCTAATACAAATGTCTTGAGTATCTCCTTGATATATTTGGATTGGGTCACAAATACGCCATGCTTTAGTTGATGTACTTGTAATCCAACAATGAATTTGATTTCTCCAAACATTGAAATCTCAAATTCATGTTTCATTTGATCAGCAAAATTTTTGCATAGAACATCTTTTCCTCCAAATATTATATCATCAACAATGATTTCATATATCAAAATATCTTTACCTTTTTCTACCTTAATGTACAGGTTGTTGTTGTCATCTATTCTTTCAAATCCTATCTTCACAAGGTATTTGTGCAATCTTTCAAACCATGCTCTGGGTGCTTGCTTCAAGCCATCAAGTGATTTATGCAATTTTCAAACCATATCCTTATTGTTGTCATCTACAAATCCTTCTTGTTCTACTATGTAGACTTCCTCTTACAGTATACCATTCAGAAAAGTAGACTTCCCATCCATTTGGTAGACTTTGAAACCTTTGTAAGCAACATATGCAAGTAATGTTCTTACTCCTTCCATTTTTGCAACAGAGACAAATGTTTCCCCATAGTCCATTCCTTCTTCTTGTGTATAGCATTTGCAAACTAGTCTGGCCTTATTTCTTGTTATCTCATCATTCTCATCAAGTTTGTTTCTAAAGACCCATTTGGTACCAATTACATTTTTATCAGCTAGTCTTGGAACTAGAGTCCAGTTTTTGTTCTTCTCAATTTTGTCTATCTGCTCTTCCATAGCTTTATGCCAATTATCATCTTGTAGTGCATCTTTCATTGTTTTGGGCTCAATTTTTCTTAGCAGACATGATTCATTTCTTAGTTTGTTCCTTGTCATTAGTCTGGCATCCTTGCCACCAATGATTTGTTTTGTAGGGTGATGTCTTCTCACATACTTGGCTAGTCTTGGTTCTATCCTTCTTTCCACATTTGGTCCTTCAATTTTAAGATCACTTTGCACTTCTTCTTCTAATATTTCTTTATCTCTTTCATGTGTACTAATTTTGGAATCAAAATGTGCATTTTCTTCATTCTGCAACTCAGCTTTTGAATGTAGCTCGACATTCATTAGTTGTGACTCGTACTAAAATTTGTTGTTGATTCCCAACTTGGTTGGTAGCTTCATCTTTAGTTGGTATACCTTCATAGAAGTATACAAAGGATCTATAATCTTCTAATTTCTTGAATTCATCAACTTGGACTTCTGCATGCTCATTAAATTTTACATTTGAACTCTCCATAATCTTGTTAGTATTAGTATTCAAACACTAATATGCTTTGCTTCTAGTGGAGTATTCAAGGAATATGCCTTCATCACTCTTTGCCTCAAACTTGCCATTTCTAATGTCTTCAAGAATATAGCATTTGCAACCAAATACTTTGAAATGTTTTACATTCGGTGAGTGATCATACCATAGTTCAAAAGGTTTTGCATTTGTTCCTTTCTTGACTTGGACTCTATTCAGGGTGTAAGTAACAATACTTATAACTTCTCTCCAATACTTTAGTGTAACATTTTTCTCCATCATCAATATTATGGAATAGTCTATTATAGATCTATTCCTTCTTTCTACAATTCCATTCTATGGGGGAGTTCTTGGTGTTGATGTTTGCCTTTTAATTCCTTTGTCATTACAGAACATCTCAAATTCTTTTGATGTAAACTCTCCTCCTCTGTCTGATGTCAGGCACTTCAGACCCTTTCCTATTTCTTTCTCAACTCTGGCCAAATACCATTAAACATTTGAAATGCATCAGATTTTTGCTTTAAGAACATAGTAGTCATCATCTTGGAGTATTCATCCATAAATAACATTATGTATCTATCTCCTTGTTAGCTTTGCACTTTTATTCGGCCACATAAGTCTATATGGACTAGCTCTAATACTTCTTTGGAAGTGTAGACTTTTCTTTTAAAACTTGACTTGGTCATCTTCCCTAATTGACATTGTTTGCACATTGTATTTTCAGGCTTCTTCAGCTTAGGCAAACCACTAACATTCTTCTTTTTGCTGATGCTAATTAGATTGTTGAAATTAACATGACATAACCTTTTATGCCATAACCACACATCATCAAATTTAACAACAAGACAAGTTGTATCTTCCATATCTAGGTAAAATAGATTACCCCTAGTTTGTTCACCTTTTCCTATCAGATTTCCATTAGTGTCATATATTTTGGTAGTTTTATTTCCAAATTCTACTTTGCAACATATATTGCCTAACTGTGATACACTCAGCAGATTATAGTTCAATCCTTCAACATAGTATGCATTATCACATGAAATTTTCTCTATAATTTTAATTGAATCTTTTCCTTTGATTTGACATGGAGCATCATTACCAAATTTAACACTATTTCCATCATATTGAGTAAAGGTAATAAACTCACTTTTGTCTCCTGTCATGTGATGTGAGCATCCACTATCTATGATTCATTTGTCATTCTTGTTCAAACAAGTTACAAGTGTTGTTGCCTCATCTTCATCTGATTCATCCTTCATGGCTACATAGACTACTTCATCAGAATCTTCTTCAACAATGTAGCATCTTTTTCCTTTGTCCTTGCAATCTTTGCTATCATCTTCTCTTTTGTTCTTGTACTTGTTTCCTTCTTTGTAGTTCGTCTTCTGTGTACACCTTGCAACAATATGTCCTATTTCATTGTAATTGAAACAAATGATAGGGAGCTTACCTTTGAATTTACCTTTGCCTCTATGGAATTTTCTAGCCAATAGTGCTTCCAACTGTTCCACATCTTCCTCATCTGTGCTACTATCACTAGATGCATGTTTTCCTTTTCTTCTCTTCTTATTTGATTTCACCTCCTCAATGTCTTTCAATGTTAGCTTGGCCTTGAAAGTAGATTCAAGGTTCTTAGGTCTATAGTTATCAAAGTTGGACAACTCAAATGCAATGAGTCTTCCTACTATACCTTCAAAGGTTAGTGTGTTTCTTGGTACACACCTTAGTTCTTGGATGGTTGAAACTCTAATAGCGTAAATGGGGAGCAAGGTTCTTAAGTATTTTCTATTGACAGACTCTTCTTCCAAATGACCACTTAAACTTCTTATTGCACTTACCACTTCTTTCATTCTGGAGGCATACTAAGTAGCATTCTCACCTTCCTCCATTTTCATGTCATCAAAATTTCCTCTGAGGCTTTCTCTCTTTTCTCTTTGAACATTTTGATCTCCTCCATAGATATCTAATAGGGCTTTCCACATCTTGAATGCAGTATCACATCATTTGATGTCTTCAAATTTAGCATAATTGAGAGCAGAGGAAATCTCCAGCATTGCCTAATTGTGTTCCTTCCTTTTGTTCAAATCATCTACGAAGAGGGGTCTAGTTGGATCTACATGTTCCACTCCAATTGGGGTTTTTGCATAACCACCTATTAATCCAAGGTGTAGTTTCATCAGACTTTTCTATGCAATGAAGTTATCTTTCTTGAGCTTGGGAACTTCTTTCTTGGACATTTTGATCTTCCTGCTTCTAGTACCTTTAAACTAAATTAGCAGATGGTTTTGATACCAATTGTTAGAAATGCTTTATAATAACTAAGAGGGCATAGGGGGGGGGGGGGGGGGGGGGGGGTGTCGCGACAGGGGGTGGGGGGGTGAATCAGTTATTCAAAGTCATAATGTCCAATTCAAACTTTTCATCAAGTAAAGTGAGCCTATTAAACTGTTCATTCATCTAAGCTTGAAACTTTTCTACATAGCAAGTTATTGTAAATCAACATGCAAGCATAACACATGAAGAATCAACACATGACATAGTAATTTACGTGGAAACCCAATTTGGAAAAAACCACCAATAAGATGCTACTCAATTCTCACTCTTCTGAAGTGATGCCCTATGAAAGGCTTGCCCTATTAAAGGCTGCAACATACTGTTAAATGTGACCTAGTTAAAGGATTTAACCACCCTATTAGAAGTGGGCCTGGTTAGAGGACTTGAGAACATTCACTTAAAATGCAACCTTGCTAAAGGATTTACAAATGGTTGTTAAACCAACCTAAGTCCATAGGATTTTACCCTCACTAATACAATTGCTAGAGAGTAATAATAAGAAGTTTTGACCTAATTATAGTTCACAACTTATCTTGTAGATTTTAGGTCTTTGTTCAGCTCTTCTCAATTTGCTTGGCTTTCAATCTCTTCAGCTCTGATAGCTTGTCCTCCTCTTTCAAGCTTTGTCTCCTAGAATCTCCATGCTTGATGTACTAGTGTGATCCTCTCATTCTGACCACTTTTCAAAGCAGAGTTTCTATGCTTTGTTCTTCCTTCTCCTTGTTGTCTTCTCCTTGCCACCCTTCAACCACTTCGCAATTTTTGGCATTCCAAAAACTCTTGCTTCTTGGCCTATGACTCCTTAAATAGAAGTCTAGAATTTCTTTTCCTACTTGATTCTTCCCTCCTTTAATTTTGGTTCAAATGGATTAGGTAGGATTCATTGAATCTAATCCATATCTTGGTTCTTCTAGAAACATCATGAAGAATCCTTTTGAATTCACTCAAAAATAGTTTACATAGAATTTTGTGCCACCAGCTCATCATCCTTATCCTCCAACTAGTTCACAAAATTCAAGGTAGCAACTTTGTCGACTTAGATTTGGCAAATCTTTGACTTTTCCAATAATGTAGCAGCTTGGCACTATTGAAATTCTAGTGTTGACACACACTGTGTTAGTTAGCATCAACTACATTTTATTGATGCTCAACACCTATTGTGGATTCACTTGACATACACTAAGTTTTTTTTTGAGATGCTCAACACTTGTACACACTTGGCTCCTTCTATATCGCTCAGCACACACTAGATTATTCACTTGCTTAGCACTAACTAAAAATTTGCCTGGCTTGAACTAGCTTGCTTAGCACTCACTAATGAACTTAATTAAGCTTTGCAGTCAACCTTATTACAACTTATACTTCTAGTGTTTTTAAGTGTGGCCAACCTCTATATCTTTGAGTAAGCTATCAATACATCATTTTTACAATGTCTTAACTAATCCTTGCACCTCATTACAAAACCATAACTGAACCTTTCCCTTAAGTGCTTTTGTTACAGCTTGTTGATTAAATCCTCTTCATCAATCAACTAAGTGATAGTACTTGGATCTTATAAGAAATTGTCATTCCAACAAATAGTGGGTTTGACATCAATGAAAAAACAATGATTGAAAACATTCTTTAACAACAATCTCCCTCTTTCAATCAATCTTCTTCTTACAATGATCTTTTCAATCAAATTTCCAACAAGAGGTTGTTCCTGATGAGCATGTTGATGTGCAAGCCGGTGGTGGATTATAGGATGATGTGGTTAGACAAGGTAAAGAATGCTAAAATGTTCTTTAAAATATTTTAAGTCTTAATTTTTAAAAATTTAACCCTTTTATTTTTTATTAAACATAGTACCAACCTTTGTAAAGGACAATGAGTGCATGTCCATACGTGAGAAGAAATATCAATGACGACATGGATATGCCTCTACAACAATATAGGGAAGGACAACGAAAGAACAAAAGAAAAAACAAAATGATTCATGTGAACTTATGTAACTTATTTGATAATGACTGATGTTTATGTATAGATGTTTATTTATGTTCTAGTCAATGTTTATGTAAATGCTCTAATAAATCTTATGTTTCAATGTTAATATGAATGTTCTAATGAAACTAATATGTTAATGAATGTTATAATGTGATAATTCATGAATGTTACATTTTATTAATATAATGAATGAATTTTAGATGTTAACAGGGAATGTAGAAGTTGGAGTTGGGCGGGGGGGTTGGGTGGGGTTGGGTGTAGTGGGGCAAATGAGCTTCCAACTTCACATGGTTGGCCCTAATTAGTAGAGAATATTAAACTATTCTTGAAACTAAGTGAAGCTCAACATTAACCTATGATTGCATGACAACTAACTGTGTGAATCTCTTAGTTTCATGAAATGCAAAAAGGATGCAATAGTCAAACTCATTTAGTTATCAAATTTAGTTGTAGTGTATGAAGTATTCGAAAGAATGGATTTCTATGGGATTGCCTTAAATTATTCCTCTCTAAGGTATTCTACTGTTTCTATTTATCTACAATCATATTTTATTGCATTTGATATTAGATCATTCTAAAGTATACATTGATTAATGAACTATTCTCATTATTTCTTTTGAGTATGGTGATATGTTGAATACTATTATAAGGAGGAAGCAAAGGATCCTAAAGTCTAGTCAAAGATTTGTCTTCAAAACATGGCCAAATTAGAAAAGGAGGCCCATATCTATTAGAACTTTCATTTTCTTCTTTCTTCATTGATTTGATCCCATATTCGCACCAACTTTGAATTCAAATCAATCAGAGCTTGAAAAATGTAAAAGATGACAAGAAAGCAGAATTACATGACAAAAGAATCATTGTTGCAAGTTTGGACTATCAAACAATGATTGTAATGATTGCTTACTACTTTGTGGGTAAGCTTTTGGGACCCAAGGGCTACGTATGAATTGAGTGACTAATTTATAAATTGGGCACCCAAATTTTAAATAATCGAGTACTTGATACTTTAAACTATCGAGTGCTTGATTCTTACAATGTCTATATTACAACCAAGCACCCAATTTTTGAATTAAGAATCGAGTGGTTGATTCTAAAGCCATGGGCAAGAATTTCTCAATGACATCATGTTTTTCCATGGGGAAACGCATGGTATAGGCTTGGTGGGACCAAGTCTATCCCTGTATCTATCAAATTTTAAGGTTATTATTTGACAATTTTGGGCATTGCCATAATTGTTATAAGGTCTTCCTCATTGAATTTTTGACAAAACAAAAGCCCACTATAGATCTTACTATTTTATTTATAGAAATGTAAATTTTATAGTGTTATCAGATCATTTTCTATTTTTGTATTATTTATTAATCAAGAATGTCACCTAAACACAATATTGAGATTCACTAAAACTTTAATAACTTTTATTTTTATTTTTGATATTTTTTAAATTAATTTACATGTCATCAATCAGCACACAATTCTTCTAAAGTTTAAAAAAAGTTAAATTTTGATAATTAGCTTAATCGTTAATTAGAAATTAATATTGAAAAATCATTAAAAAATTAAAAGAAATAATTCTCATCAATATTTGGTGTGTCAAGTAACTTCTTTTAAAAGGTCACAAAAATTCATTTCATTGTGTCAAATTATGGTGTTCTTCAATGAGCATGGTATGGTCCTAATGTCATAACCCCTCATAAAAGGGAATCTTACAAATTATAACTAACTAAAATTTTATAATAATAGTTTATTATATGAATAAAATATATATATCAATTATTCACACAAGAAACATTAGTGAAACCTATGTAGATAAATATCTATACTCCATTTATTCTACATCATTCATAATATTATAAATTTATATTATTCCTAATAATAATATACATTAATAAATAATAATTATTATGTAATATAAAAACATTAATAAATAGGCCTAACCAATGGCATTTACATTATAGACATTTAAATATAAATTTACTAAACAAAATACAAAAGTATACTAACCTAAAAACCAACCAACCTATATATATTTATATATATAATGTAATAAACTATAGTAATAAAGATCAAATAAGCACAATTTATATCATTAAATCGATGTCACTACATAATCTATAAATCGATCATATTAAGGGACACGTCCACTTAGGCAAGATAAGTTATATTAAAGTAGAGTCAAAGGAGGACAGTAGGGATATATAGTCGGTTCACCATTTGAAGGCTCGGAACAAACATTATAGCATTGACCAAGTCATGTCGAGGAAGCCATATCAAAACCCACAAGCATTTGAGAAGTGCAAATCCTGGGTATAACAAACACATCATCCCATCAGTGTAAAGGAAGAATCGAGGGAGATTAAGGAGGGTACAAACACTTAGATTCCACATCGACATTAATGGAAAGGACACTGAATGCAGTTTAAGAGATCCATCAAACATCGTAAACAATTGGAAGGCATTGAATATAGAGCATGGATCGAAGATCAAGGAACGAGTCTTTACATGGATGCTAATGTGGAAGACATAGAGTAAATCAGGATCAACAACAAGGCATCAGGATTAAATTTCACACTGATGTTAATATGAAGGACATGGAATAAAGGTAAAGAGCATGCCCAATTGTTGTGGGTGAAAATTGAGGAATACACAGACCGAATATACCCACAAAGCCCAATAATATACTTTGGTAAATCACAATAATTTTAGGGGAAAATTGGAAGGGGACAGGGTTATAAGGAAATCAATAGGAAGAAATATTGATTTATCAAAGGGACATAAATCCATTAAGAGAAGAATAAATGGAGAGTTTCCTAAACTTAAGTATATTCTATCTTATATCCAAAGTTATCATATATATATATATATATATATATTTTAAGAATTTAGAGATCTTTGAAGATAAATACAAATTATATATATATATATATATTTTCAAGTATAGAACAAACATTTGAAGTCATTCATAAGAGCTTAAATTGAAACTAAGAGCAATTCGAAGGGTATTCAAAATGAGACATTACAAGTGGTATCAGAGCATCTTCGTTGCCAACCTATGGAAAGTAGTTAATGCATAAACACCAACGAGATCAAAGAGTGTTAGAAAGGGAAGGAAGGAAACAATCCACTGACATGAACAACCAATTAAGCAATGAATTAAAAGCTTTCATGGTAAAAACAAATTAAACCACTCAAGCACTCATAGAATAAATTGAAAGAAATGTTTAAGCTATAACCGAGCAAAGTGAAATGAACCGACTCCTCTTAGAAGCCCTTCATAATATAAACAGAAATGGGAGAGATACAAATTTTCACCAATCCAAAGATGATAATAATAATCAATTGCATACACCAAAATCTGAATGTAGACCCATGAGACCCCCTTTCCTACTTGGAGAAGAACAAGAAGAGGAGAATAGGTTAAATGAAGTAAATAATATAAATGACATTATAAATGAGTACTCTAAAATTGATCCTAAACTTAGGAGGGAGATTTTCATGCCCAAAATACAGGGGCAAAAACACACGTAAATGGTTTTTTTTTTAAGCAATAATGATTAAATTCCCTAAGTTCGACATGTTTGTTTCGTAGTTAAGGTATAGGTACACTGTAAGATGGATACAAGATCTCTGATCAATACTTAAAGATTACAACTCAGTTTAAAAACATCATGTAGGAATAGGTTGTTAAACTTAAACATTCATTGTTTAAATCAATTAATTAAATTAAATAGACTAAATTCAATTAACTAAAAGACCTACATTTTATTATTTTTAAATACCCTTAAAATATTACATCATTAGAACACTAGTACTAAGCTTCCTAGTACACATAGTTTACAATTAATTTAAGTCATATTAACATTAATCAACAAAATATCTATTAAGCAAAATATCAATTAACAATATAACTAATTGATTCAAATGTCCATTTAAATAATATAAATCTAATTATTCGAACATTAAATAAAATAACTCACTACTAAAATAAAGTCTCACGTATAATTAAATAAACTTTATTCTAGTAATAATCTGTTTAAATCTATAATCTATTGAAAAACATTTCTAATAAAAATAATAATATAACTAAAATTAAATAAACTAAATAAATAAATAAATAAAACATTAACACCACTAACTCAAATAATAATCTACTATAATTAACAACTAAACTTTTAACTAACTAAACTTGTTCTAATCTAGAGACAAATACTCACTACAATATTAAAACAATATAATCATTTAATAATAAAATATACTCATACCAAAACATATTAATTCAATTTCTAAGAAATTAAAACTATCCCACTAATTTTAATGAAAACTAAATTCTAAACAAAAAAATTCATTAACTTAAAACATTAATTACTAACACAAGCTAAATTTACCTAACCATCCTACTTTCTAATCCCCTATACCTACTAACATCCCAATCTACTCCAAACTTTATTAAACCTTAACACACCATGCGTCTAGGAATTCTACCTACTCCACGCACCTTCTCCTAAGCCTCTGTGCTTCCCAAAGGCCCAAAAATATAGCAATTAAAACTGGCAAGTAAGGTATGCCTAGGTAAGAGGTGGAGTAAAATGTTTGAGAAAACAACTTTTAAAAAAAAAACAAACTTGCAATACATTCCCCTTATTAATCTCATTGGTCAATGCTTTTGTGAGGTAGTTATGGGCATGTGATCCCAAGTCTTACATGTTGGTAGAAAATTCACATGGGGAGGAACAAGGAGGGGATTAAAATCCTAAATCATATCAACTTTATTATTTTTCTTAACCCAAGAACCCCATGTTTCTTCTTTTGTTTTATTTTATCATGACAAAAATTTATTGCATGCTCAAGGTCAAGGATGACTGCGCCTAGGATGGGAGAAAATAGTGATTGAAAAGTTTACTGGTTAGGATATTAGAGTATTTAGGATGTTTAAAATATTTTTATATATTTTCTTAATTTTTTTTAATTTTAATTTTTAAAAAAAATATCCACAGAGAATATTCTTTGTTACTACATGAGAAATAAATCATTTTGCCCATACAAATTCCAGAGGGCTTTTTACTCCTAAGAGGCGGAATTTTTTTTGAATGCAAATTTTTCTTAACTAAGTATGAAATTTCAATTATATTTATTTGTCAAGGGGGGGATTATATTTCTAAGTATAGGTTTTGATTGCCAACTATATTCATGTTAAGGGGAGATTATATAATATTTATTTTTTTCTCTCTACATTAATTTTAATCATTGAGTTTACTAATTCATTTAAACCTTAATCAAATGAGTAAAATTTTGAAAACATGAGATTACCATAGGAATAAAGAAACATCATTTTATCTCATTTTCGATACACATATACATAAACTGAAATACTATAAGCCTTAAATGCAAGAATATTACTCAATCTCTTTTTCTACTAAACCACCTAATTCAAAGGCTCCACCGGGAAAGAACCAGGAAGAAAATCGAACATCGTTGCCATTTCCACAATAAGTTAACAAAAACATTTTTACATAGGATTTCAATCTCGAGGAGAAATCTCCCAACATAATTGAATATTAATAACAATCTAAATTTTCCTTCTTGGCCCTTAACAAGGGATCCATTTCGAATTCTACAATACATCACGATGATCATGAAGAGAATGAAAACTAACCGAGAGACAACCAATCATAACATGAAAACAAAATCAAACATTCACTCCCATATCGTCTTTACACAACAAGTTTAATATTGAACTAGACTAGGGAGAAGGTGGATTTTTCCAACAGGAGATGTCAGACACAACACCATAACAGGTGCCCTTTTGGGGTTAAAATTCTAGAACTTTTGTTCTTCCATTCTTACATACCAAAACTCAAAATGTGGTTTGTGCTGACAGGTAAGGGCCTATAACACCCTACCCTCTCTCCCTCTTCATGTCCTGAGAAGAGACTCTACACTGTTGGAGTCCAACTAAAGACCATCCCTTGTACATGGCCACTTCTTCCCTATCCGAGGGTGATTAATGCCAATACAACCTATACAATCCCTTCAAAATTCAAAACAAAACACAAAGGAAAGACATTTAAGAAAACTAGTTTCAATCCCTCCCAAACATACTCAACACACACACAAACATACATATGCAATAAAACTAAAACATGAAACACAACATAAACAAAAGAGGTGAAGTATTCCTACCTTCAAAAAAATGGGTTATGGAAAATGAACAAGTTTGAGATGAGCTTGCTTTCCTCTCCTCCTTCAATTATGAATTCCACTATAAAACTAGAGGTTGGGTGAACACTCCAAACCCTCTCAAAATTGCCTCTAAATAAGATCCTAAACTCAACCACCCTAAAAAGAAATAACTCCCCCACTTGCCTAAAGTTCTAGAGGCTTCTAACTCAACTAGACATAAGGTTAAACTCAAGGTGGAGCTAGAGTTATCCAACTCATGATGAAACACTCAATTTTGGCAATAAAGTGAAAATGGGGTTTTTGAGTGACCATAAAAGTCAACAAAAGGGGCTAGGGGGGTGGAAAATGCCCCCAATCCATACCCATACCCATACCCCTTGGGTACTTAGATTTCATGATTTTAGGCCTTTAGCATTAATTAGGGACCTATCAAAAGCTAGGATAATTTTAGGACTTTCTAACAACCTTCAAAAATGCAGATTAAACACTAATTTGGATTAGGGGTAATTAATCTCAATTACTAACTGATTAGTAAAAAGGTCACTAACCTAATTCAACTTAGATCTTTAGGTTACTCGGTTAACCCTAACTATCATGCTGGAATGCATATATAATTCACATGTGTCAAGCGACACTACAAAAACACTATTACAAAACATTACATTTACTGATTACATAATGATACATTCATTCAACTCACAATACAAATAAAATATGAACAATGGGGTTTGTATATTTCATTAGATCTAACCCTGGTTTCCACAATCGGTACATAGGGTTCAGTTTCATTTCTCCGTTAGATTTCTTAGCTAAAATATCCTGCACACTCATTGCACACATTAGTAGCTCAAGAATATCACACACACACACACACACACACACACACACACACACACACACACACACACGCACACACACACACACACACACAAAACATATCAAGAAATCACATAATTTAAAACATCCATTTTTCAAATAACCAATTGTTTATCTCATTCTACTCATATTCTCAATCATTAGAATTGCATAATCAAAGTGTTAATTCTGCATTCACTTACTTCATCAGTATACATGTTCATAAAGCATTAAATGACGAAATCAAACATCTGAAAGTAAAACATCACACAACATATAATAGCATAATAATGTTCAGTGTATCTATTGGTGTCTCAACATATTGAGTCGTGAGTTATCAAAATAATAATGTATCAATTATGCTATGGTGGGTCGGGGCGAGGCCTCAAAGAGATACCCTTTAAAGATTATTGTGATGCCTAGATGAAGTCACTATCTAATAGAAAGAGAAAATACACCAAGAGAAGTGACTAAGAGAAGAGATAAATAAAGTGAATCTTCCAAAATTTGACAGATTAGAAAGAACTACAACGCACTCATGGGTACAAATGTTGGATACATATCTTTCCTTAAATCCTATGACAGAAAAAGGTGCTATCCAATTTGTTGTCCTTCATTTAAGAAGAGTAGCACAAGATTGGTGGCAACATGGCCTTAACAACTAGGGACATAAACAAGTTCAGAGTTATGATGAATTCGAATAGACGTAGAATGGTACTTCAAAAGATTAACCCAACTTAGGCAAGAAGGGTCAATGATGGAATTAGCTAGGGAATTTGAAAATTTATCAGCCATGGTACCTAAACTATCACAAAAGAGACTCACCGATTTATTTATAGATGGGTTGAAGGAATCAATCAAGGGCATAGTGGGAGCACATGAACCAAAAAATTTAGAAGATACAATCCAAAAGGCACTAAAATTTGATACACACCCAACAAAGGATAGGTCCAAGAACCATGCACCAAGCACACATTCTAGACATTATGAAAAAGAAAGAGATCACTCCAAGGAATTCCAGAAAAATGATTATGCTACCATTGCAAGGAACCATGAGAACATGACCATAAATGCAGAAGAGAGCTCAAAAGCTATCGCGATGAACTAAAAAGAAAAAAATTATGCTTTCATTGTAAAGAAAGTTGGGAACCAGGACACATATGTGGAAAGAGAAGGAAAGTTTGAAAAATGGATGCAACACTTGATGGGGAAGTAAAAGGAAAGATGAATAAGAGACCTAAACATAATCAAGAGAGTAATGAAGATGCGAAGGATTGAGAAGAACTAAATGAGGTGCAATTTTAGTGGAATATGTATGTATGTATGTATGTATGTATGTATGTATCTATCTATGTATGTAATAAGATGGATTATAATAATTATTGAATAAAATTACCTCTTAAGTAGACCGCCTTGATGGATGCCAAGGTGTTGCCATCAAGGCCGAGAGGGGCCATAGTTTCACTCTTGGGCTTAGATTGGTCAAGTTAAGAAAAATTTGACATCATGTCAACTTAATTTAGTTAAGAATCTACCAAGTAGACCACCTCATTGGATGATTGATGTCTTCCATTGAGGCCAAAGTTTTGCTCCTGGGCTTGGTAGGACATTGGTTTAGAATGACTCATCTTTTCTTCAGAGATATCATATACATGTGCATGTTAATGATTACTTGTTCTTGCAGGATTTATGATCAATAAAATGTACTAGGGAAGTATTTTGTAAATCATTTCCTTTCCTCTATTTCATTGTGAGAAATAAAGAATCAATAAAGAATATATGATGTGTCTGAATCATGTTTTCATTTGTCTACATCGTGTATGCTTTGTGCCTTCATGCATTCATATGACTACTTTTATCTACTTCATATTTTCATTCATTAAAGATGTATATCTCATAAATCTTCTAGACCTTCTATATATGTAATGGAGCTTGCGTACGAATGATATTGCTTGAGTAAAAGCAATTTTGAGAAGGGGAGACTATCATGACCACTCATAAAAGGAAATCCTACAAATTATAACTGAATAAAATTTAATAATAATAGTTCATTATATGAATAAAATATATATCGATTATTCACACAAGAAACATTAGTGACAACTATGTAGATAAATATCTATAGTCCATTTATTCTACATCATTCGTGATATTATAAATTTATATTATTCCTAATAATAATATACATTAATAAATTATTATTATTTTGTAATATACAAACATTAATAAATAGGCCTAACCGATGGCATTTACATTATAGACATTTAAATAAAATTTAATAAACAAAATACAAAAGTATACTGACCTAAAAACCATATATATATATATATATATATATATATATATATATATATATATATATATATATATATATATATATATATATATATATATATATATATATATGCAATAAACTATAGTAATAAAGATCAAATAAGCATTGTTTATATCATTAAATCGATGTCACTACATAATCTATAAATCAATCATATTAAGGGACATGTCCACTTAGGCAAGATAAGCGATATTAAAGTAGAGTCAAAGGATGACAGCAGGGATATATAGCCGGCTCACCATTTTAAGGCTTGGAACAAGCATTGTGGAGGATGAGAGAATAGCATTGACCAAGTCACATGGAGGAAGCCACATAGTATATCAAAACCCGTAAACATTTGAGAAGTGCAAATCTCAGATATAACAGACACATCATCCAGTCAGTGTAAAGGAAGAACCAAGGGACATTAAGGAGGGTACAAACACTTAGATTCCACATTGACATTAATGGAAAGGACACTGAATGCAGTTTAAGGGATCCATCAAACATCACAAACAATTGGAAGGCATTGAATACAGAGCGTGGATCGAAGACCAAGGAATGAGTCTTTATGTGGACGCTAACGTGGAAGACTTAGAGCGAATCAGGATCGGCAATAAGGCATCAGCATCGGATTTCACATCGATGTTAATATGAAGGACATGGACTAAAGGTAAAGAGCATGTCCAATTGTTGTGGGTGAAAATCGAGGAATACACAGACCGAATATATCCACAAAGCCCAATCGTATACTTTGCTAAATCACAATAATTTCAGGGGAAAATTGGAAGGGGATAGGGTTATAAGGAAATCGATAGGAAGAAAGATTGATTTATCAAAGGGGCATAAACCTATTAACAAGAGAAGAATAAAGGGAGAGTTTCCTAAACTTTAAGTTTACTCTATCTTATATACAATGTTATCTCACACACATATATATCCAAGTATAGAGCAAATATTTGAAGGCATTCATAAGAGCTTAAATTGAAACTAAGAGCTATTCGAAGGTTATTCAAAATGAGACATTACACCTGAAATAGGCATTTTGAATTTTTTTTCTTCGAAAGATCCATGTGCTAAAAAAAAATGTCATATAAGTATTCAAATAAATTACATATTCAAAAAGTAGACTCTGAGCACTACAATTTCTATTACTAAAGTTTTCTGATAGTCAAACTATAAGTGCCTCAAATTCTACCATCATTTGACAAGAAAATCTAAAAACATGAAAAATAATTCCACTTTTTGGCCAAAAGTGAGACCCAACTTCTTGCATTGACCCAAATATAATCTTCAAAATTTGGCCTTTTAAAAAAACTTTACAAAATTACAAAATTATGGATCATTATGTGTTTAACCATCTTTTTTTGCAACTCCTTATTACATTGTAACTTCCCTTTTGATTATAATACTAACTTCTCCATTTACTCTCTCTTAATTATTTCTTCCTTATAAATATATATCTATACAATTTTCCTTATCACTCCCCCTCTGACATCAATTATAAGGGTTTCAAAACTTACATACAAGTAAAAATTGTGTTACCTTTCCTCATGTAGAGTTTGTCATTATGGAAATACAATCTGCAAACCTTATCTTCAAGCTTTCAAATTCCTTCCACCAGGTGTCCCTGACTTCCTCTTATATGATTATAAGCACACATAGGCCATAGGATGCCACTTTAATTGCATTCAAGTTTGAATATATAAATTTATCATATGACATATTTGCTGCAAGACATTCACCAGGATACTTTTATACACAAGTTTTTTCTTCAAAGTCAGATGTTCTATTAACAAAGAGAATATCTTTATCATTATTTCCTCCCTCAGTTCAATGATCTTAATCTCATCATGGACTTGTGCAATGGCTTCTTTTAGATCTTCAATCTTTGTATCTAGCTTCTACAACTTGGTTTCCAAAACTTGCAAATTCATTCATCTTTGCATTAAATTCATAATTGATATCCTTGATGTGATTGTATGATAGGGTACCCTTTCCATACATTTTCCTTCCATCTTCCAAGACTCTTCTTAGTTCCTTGATGCAAGTATCAAGTGTGTGTAAATCATTTCTTACATTTGTGCACATTCTGTTGAACAATTATGCATCATGACTTATTTGTGCTTGATTTATAACAACTTTTAAGAACTAGTAACTTGTTATCAAAAGAATTTATCAGTTCAGCTACTCTCTATTGAGGATTAATTTATGCTATCCTAACATATATAACTCTTGGGAATTTTTTAAAAACATCTACTAAATTATTTTCAAGAATTTTTACCCTTTTATTCTTCTCAAACGCTTTTCTCAAGGATGATATCAAGTCTAGTTGATCATCATTGACTCCAAATAGGTTCTCAAAATATAATTCCAATGTGGACTAACCATTTTTTGGTGTCTTCAGCAAAATATTTGCCTCATGCTAGAATACCACATTTTGAAACTCTGGGTCTGTGTGCTTAAGCTGAGATAAAGATGTGGATTCATGCATCATTACCTTCCAATTTCTCTTAACCTTTTCTTCTTGGCATTTCCTTTCCTCCCCTATTTTCTTTCTCCTTTCTTCCTCTTTCCTCCTCTTTTCTTCTTTTCTCTTCTCCCCTTCATCTTTCCTCTTCCATCCTTCTTCTCTTTCCTTTTCTTCTTGTATTCTCTTCTTCTTCTTTTCTATTCTTTTCCTCTTCTCTTTTCTTTATTTCTTCTAGTTTCCTCCTTCTCTTTTCTTCTTTATTTCTTCCTTCCTCATCTTCATAGGTGATGTAGATGACCAAATAGCCAACAAAAAATTTTCTATAATCCTTAAAAGGATCTTCTTTTGTATCAAGAGTAATCTTTGTAATGTCCACTTGTGTGGTATTAGTACCAATAGTTACCTACAATGTTGTCTCATTCATTGTAGTATCCTTTCCAACCTTTTTTTAGTGATAATGCTCTTGGTAAAGGTATTTTAGATGTCATTTTTATTGATGTGTACTCAGTTGATGGTGTCTTTTCTACTATTGTATGGATTACACACCCTAAATCTTTGCCTACTGAAGAGTGTTGGGTGTAGAGGTCATAAACTTAACTATTTCTTGTTTAGTTTCCTTGTTTATGTCTTCGTAGTTTCCACCCATCAAAAGCATTTCTCCTTTTTTATTTCTTAGCAAGGGCTTAATTCCTTCATTATCCTTTCTAGGTCGTTATCACTGTTTACTTCACATATCTTTCTAATTTGATTTTGTCTAATTCCTTTGTCGTCATCTCCTACTCTTCTCTTTTTCTTAATTAGTCTTTTATAAAAATCTTTTGGAATTTACTTTTGTATATCCTCAAACCTCTTATTTGGTAAAACCATGTATCTAACAACTTCGTTCTCTAACTATAATTTATCCATGTTATTATACAAGTCATCAAATTTATTCAATAGTACAAAATTATTTTTGTCAATAATTGCCACATTTGAGGTTTCAACCTTTGGTTTCCAAGGTTTTTTACCAGATGGTTTCTTTAGCTTTTTTTTCTTTTGATTTCTATTCTTGTTTTACCTCTCCTTCTTCCTCCTTGAATTCATATAATTCAATTACTTGTAATGTTTTCCTTCTTTTTCCTCAACCATTTGCCACCTATTTAGTCATTTTGTTTAAAGGGGACTCAACTTGTTCTTTCTTAACCTTAGTTAACCTCATATACCTTCTGATGCTAGGTGGGGTAATTGTTTGAACTATGTTGATGTTGACTTCTTCTTCAAGTTTTCCTTTTTTTATACATGGTAAAATTATAGGTTGTACTTGTAAAACTCTTGTGTGGGGTGCACTAGTTGATGGTCCTACTATAGTGACACCTTGTGATGCTCCAACTCCAACTGCTAGCAGTTTTTCCATTAAGAGCTCTATTTGTCTTCTTTCTCTCATTTCTATGAAAATTCCCATTACTTCCTTATACTCTTATCTTGTCATTTGAGATTCTTTTAGAATTGTATGAATCTTTTTCTCCACTTCCTTCTTAATTTCTTTAATGTGAAGTTCACTATGAAAGTTTTTACTTTTCTCCTACTTGGTGCCCCATCTAGGATAGTCTTCATCTCTCTCTAATTCTAATACTATCTTTGCATAAAATTCTACCATCTCCTTAGTCATTTCATATCCCATAGGATCAATGAACTTGAATCTTGGTTCATTTGACTCCATGCTTGTAACGTCTATTTCAACCATAAAGTAAATGTTATTCTTATATTTGTCAACCAAAGATGGTGGGATTCTAAATCTTTGTTTCATAATTGACTAGAATATTTTCTTCATTATTGTGATGTCATTAACCATTATTTCATTTGATTATTTCCTGTAATAATATGTTATCATGCTTAGAGTACACTTATCACTATCACATTCATGGTTAGGCATACTAGGGAAACTTCTAATTACTTGGAAAAATAATTGTGCTAGCAATGATTCAAATCTAAAAATTGCATTCTTTGTTTTCTTTAGTCTGTGAACTTCGTCTAACAATTGATTCCTTAAAATATCACACATATTAACCTTGTCATTATTTTTTTGACATTAGGTAAGTTGCATGTATGGATCTAGTAGGCATTGCTTTCAATCTAGAACTCTAATTCATTTTGTAACCAATAATCTTGCTAATTATCCTTACATGTATTTTAGTTATCCAGTCAAGTCTCACATTTCTGCCATGTGATTTTTTTAAATTTTATTCTCAACCATTTTCTTCACATTCTTCTCATTAATTAGATTACAACCTTCATTACTAAGACCAATAAACCAATGAATCATTTCATTATTGATCATGATTTTAATATCTCCTATCAAAAATATATCTTCATGAATTCTACTCAAATGATTCTACTCCATTCATGGTTATCAAATTTGTACAGAATATATACTTAACTAGGTTGATACCACTCAAGTTTTCCAACCCTTGTTTCAAAGACAAATCACTTTTGCACACTAGGTCTAGGTCTTTGTGAATATCACTATCATCAATACTCTCAAATTTTTGATGTATATATGCTCTAATGTCTTCAATGTGTAAAACATTGTGTGGATCTTGTGAAAAGGCTCCTAGAGGATCATCTTCCAAAGATACATGTGGGTGCTTCATAAACTTGTATCACAAACTATAGGATTCACCATCTCTCAAACTAATAATTCAAATAAAAAATGTGCACATGATAAATACCTTATTTTTAAAAAATTAGGGCTTACTTCTATTAGAACTCAAAACTCTTCCAAATTATCCTTAAATTCACTCCAAAACTCTCCTTTAACTCTTGCATGATCAAATTGTATTGTATAACTCTATTTTGATCCTTGAATTGTTTTCAATTGATCATTGCATTTATTATGCAAGTGCACAATCAACAAAAAGTTGTTTTTGATTACCAAGCAACTTGATTTCCTTCACACACTTACATATGAATTCCAAGATATTTTTGTATTTAATCATGACTTCAACTCATCGTGTTTTATCTTATGCTAACTTCACTTACCTTAACTCGCTCTTTGTTATCACTTGTAATTTTTTGATGCTTTATCTCATATATAAAGTACTTAATTCAAGTAAGATGAATAAAATACAATTACTGACTTTAATTTGCATCTTGATTCTTAATTTGATTTCTCCTATAATACTACATGAGAGTTGAATGGGTCTTTACTTTTGAGAAATACCTATTTGAATTCTTCTACATGTTCTTTTCTGTTGTCTTTCTAATTGTCACTATTGCTATCAATCCTTTTGGCATTTCTACTTATACTTCTTTTGAAATTTGGATTCCTTGTATAGAGTCTCATGTCTATTCTACAAAACTCACTATATGAGCAAAGTTAGTTACACAATTGGCATATTGGTGCATTATTTCCAAATCTAGGTCCAAGCTAGTTTATAGGTACTCTATAATTTTTTGCAATATGTCCAAAGTTGTTGCACTTTTAACATACAATGTTATTTCTTGCTCTACTATTTACTTCTTCAAATCCTCTTCCTATAGGATTAATACCTCTAGACATTATACTATTTCTACTACTATTATCAAACTTAGGTTTCTTACAATTAACTTCTCTATGAATAAATCCAAAACTATGACAATTATAACAGTAAAAATTAGTAACTAGTTTCAATGACTTACCTATATAGTCCCTTTTCATATGATCAACTTCATTACATGCATAACCTCTACCTTTGAATTCATATCTCATTTCTTTAGGTGATTTATCTTTCTCATGTTTCTTAGGTTCATCAAATTGTTCAAATTTCTTGAATTGCTCAACCTCCTTAGGTGCATTATCAAATTGGTTTGACACAATCTTATTCAGATCTTCTTTATCTTGCATAGGCAAATGAATTTTAGGATTAGCTTCCATTCTAGCTTTAGATTTCTTAAATGACTTTTCTCCAATGAAACATCCAAGAGTAGTCTTATGATAAGGTCTAAATTGAAAATACATTTTTTCATCAATCTTCTCACCACTAGAATATAATTTCTCAAATTATTTCTTAGTCTGGGTTAGCTCACCTTTCACAATGATATTATACTTCTTAAATTTTTCATGTTGCAACATAGCAAATTCAAGTTCGTATGTAACTTTGGTAAGGTTAGATCTCAAATTTTTATTTTCAGATTTGAGATCTAATTAAACTTTACTATCATCTTTCTTTAATCTCAATTTTAGATCAATAATCTTCAGTTCATGCTTTAGGATTTCATTTTTTCTTCAAACTAGTAACTTCATTACTTTCATTGATCTGATCTTTATGATCTTTCCTAGACTTGAGATTATCTATCTTGTATTTCAACTTTCCAATGTAGTCTTTTGCATCTGCATAGCTTTCTTTCAAAGCATTTCTTTCCTCATTAAGAATATCAATTTTCATAAGAGCTTCTTCTAGGTGTAAGGAAACTTACAAGAAATAATATAACCATTTCCACAAAACCAATAATAGATCTGAAACAAATATGTAATTAAAGTCCACAAGCAAGAGAAATAGACAACATATCCACAAAAATTGTGACACAAGATATACCCTGGGAAACCCTCATTGAGGGAAAAACCTAGACTCCAAAAGCATCCATCACCACATATTATTTAGTAAAAACACCATTGCAATACAACTATGGAAACCTTCAAAGCCATAGCCACAACCAAGTGATCCATGTGAAAAAGCATGAATCGACACATCCCATGCCATGCTTCCAACCTTCAGAAATGATCCCTTGGCTAACCTATCAAGCCTTATCCCACTCGCCTCTTTCCTATTTTCCCTTCTATCTTGTCTCACCAACAACTACCCTTGTGGCTACTTATATAGTAGCAAGTCGCACAAAACCACCAAGTGGTATTATATAAACCATGTGCTACCTAACCCACTAACCCCACATTTAATAGTGAAAATTTAATTCTTTTTTCCAATATTAAATAATTACATGAAATAGTATCACAATGTTACAATACAACTCATCAAGTATATCCCATGGGAATATTTACATGTTACATGCCCAACTAGGTGCAACATTACATAATAAAATAAAATAATACAATATAACAATATTATGCAATGTGTGCAACACCTATTATCTCAACAATCTCCCACTTATTGTATACATTGCATAGGGTCAATCCATAGCCACATAAATGAACAAGGGAACAATCCCTCCTAGCACATCCACCATCATGGATCAAAGTACATCGAGTGCTCCATCTTGGTAGCCACAACAAAATCAAAGTATCCAGCATCTCAAACATAAATGATCTCATCTCCTACTATGCCACTACCATTGAACATACATAGAAGCCATCCAAAGAGAAAGCCACCCAACCTACCACATTAGAAGATCATAAAATCTTGTACCATCTAAAATGTCAAGCACAAAAAACTTGATCTAAAGGTAATCCCATGTATCTATAGTTGTCAAAATATTTATAGCTGAAATGGCACCCACAACAAGTGCCAAACCCATCCAAGTATCCATACCTCCAAAGGTATACCAATTGAATCTCACATCATCAACATATCTAATCTGTAACCTACAATCACAAGCCTCAACAGCAATATTTGCCACATATATACCAAGAAGCTCCCACCAAAAGATAATTTCAAATCTATAACCAATCCACTCATAACATCTCAAAGAACTAAATCCATGTAGTCTCAAGGACATCCACAACACATAAACCAATAATCTACAAGAACAAGTCTCATAAAAAATCTCCAATAGTCTCCCAAGGTCTTCACAACCAACAAAGGAAATAGATAAATGCATAACCATGTCATCTCTCACATGACATATATAAGCACAAACCAATGATCAAAATCTCTAACCAATCCCAAATCCAATGTAAGTGACACTAAACATTGAAGAAGATAACCAAAACCAAAGAGAAACTATGCAATTCATAACCTATATCATGTCCTTTTGCACACACCTCTAGATGTAAACTACACAAGTATGATCTCTTCCATAAAACCCCAAAAAGAATCCAAAACAACACCCAAACCATACCATATAAGTAATCATGGATGTAAGCCTCTCACAAGAAGATCAAACTCATAAACCATTCCTAATCCAAGGAATATGCCCAATATAAAACCATCTCCCAAACTCAACCAGCACAAAAGAACATGGAAATGGAGATAGCTAATGCTAAACCATCTCTCAAGTCAATCCTCCAAAACTAACTCATGTACCATAACTCAAGATCCATATCCATGAAAGATAAGCATAAATATAATGCATTTGAGAGAAACAATTGGCTATACCTCTCAAGTAGGAAAACCACCAATTAGACCAAAAATGGAGAATGAGAATGCTCATCAAGATATCCAAGTCTCCAATTAAGACTTGTCTAAAAAAAATCTCCTCTCAAGTCCATATAAGGTGACTTCCCATCAAACTCTCCTACTGAAACCAAACAACCATCCCAACAAATACTTCTCTAATCCAAGAGAAATCAGCATCACCACCATCTCTAAGTATCCATGAGCACCTATAACCAATCAATCTATGCCAGCTCCAAATGCAACATAGCAATATCATGAAGTATCCAACTTATGATCAATTTACTCAATACCAAGAAACTAAACCAAGATCAATGTCAAAGTTCCAACCATGGCCTTAGGAACATAAACATGACAACATGATCTTACCATATCAACCAAAGAGTTAACATGCTCCATATGAGCATATTATAACATGTCACAACTCTAAACATATATCAAGAGTATACCATGACATAAAAATGAAACCATCCTCACACCAAGGATAACATGTTAGATGAAAACATAAACCACACCTTTACCAAGAACCCTGTGAGTCCTCATGATGCAACCATCTCTACACACCATGAAGAAAACTATGTCCACATACCATAAAGAACCATCTCTAGACAACATGAAGATAACCAAGAACCCCATGAGTCCTCAAGATCTAACAATATTCACACACCATGAAGATAACCAAGTGCACCATGCAAATGTCAAAGGCACTTTTGTAGCAACAAAATCTAAGAAAAACCTCCAACATCCACAAACACTCAATAAATATATCAATGCCAACAACTCTCACTTAACCATGGTACCAAGTTACCTTTGGCATCATAAAATCCATCTCCTACATGAAGATCCTCTAGGTCTACACTCACACAACCAAAGTGTTAGTACCAAGTGATACCAAGATCTTCAAACCAAGAAGATAAAAACCAAACCAGGAACTAATCTTGCACTATCACCTCATCAATGTCACAAGATCCCACTAAACTATGTATCCAAACTATCTATTACATCATGATGAAAAACCATCCTCTAACCATGAGAATCAACCAAGGTATCAAACCATCACAGAACTCAAAGTGCACATCATGAGCTCCTCAAAAGAAACTAAATAATCATGATCCTTAGCCAAGAATATATACAACCATAAGAAAATCAAGAATCCAAAATAATGAACATCAAGGATGTACCTCTGTATCCAATCATGTCATGGCAAAATCCATGACACCATGATCACATCAATGAACAAAACATCTTACTCTTAAAGTGTCCAACCTGTCACCATAAAATAGTCAGCCATAATCCTCTTCCATGATTGTACATGGTTACAACATCTCATCCCTTCTACAAGAAGAAAAATTAGTAAATCATGTGACTTAGGGCATAGAAAACCCAAATCCATGCCACCAATCTAAATATGCATCAATAATGAAAGATCAATGGACAGAGACAACCCATATCCAAGCCATAAATGCAACCTATAAGTATAGACCACTTACAACACTGCACAACTTGTAGACCCAACAAGTCATCATACATATCAAAATCAAACACTGATAACCATATCATCATGAGACCAATCTAAAATATGAACTGAGTATACAATGACATCAAATCTTAAATCTCCAAACATACAATGTCATAAACTCACAATGCTACCATAGTGAATATATACCATAAATTATTCAAATTAATGTATCACTAATTAAATCATGCCAAACCTACACCAAATCTAAACTAATGTGTAGAGCTCTTCAAGAGCTCTTTGTTGACTATATGAAGTCCAAAATCTGACTTTGCATGCCCAAGTTATACCCTAATCTGTGCTCAAAATAAACAACATCTAACTTTCAGGATCTTAAAACCTGACAAAATTTCAAATCACAAAACCAAACTTACACCAAGTTGTAGTTCTCTAAATTAGCTTTCCAACACTTATTAGAAGGCTACAATCTAATATCCCGAGAGAAAGTTGTGGCCATTTTACTAAGACAGCTTTTTTACCATTTCCATTGCATTTTTTTTGTGACAAAATTTTGATGGGATTAAATTTGATGGCCATCATGGGCTAAAATTAAAAACTCTTTCAATTCCTCTGAACATGGCCAAACTAGGGCATATTATATATCAAAATTTATGGAAACATCAACTCGGATCTAATGGTGAGGTTTGTTTTTACCTAGGAGATCATTTCTACAAGCTACCCCCTAAAACTCTCATTTAAATGAAACATATGACAAGCTACCCTTTTATCTAACAATTTCACATGTTCAAAATCTACCAACATCCCATCATAACAGCAAACCCAAAACTCTTAGATCTACAATAAATAACTCATATATGTTGCCCTTTCTTTTATCCTCTCATGCATTCCAATGGATTCAATCTAGGATTACAACAATAAAACCATAGCTTTGATACAACTTGTAAGAAAACTTACAAGAAATAATATAACCATTTCCACATAACCCATTATAGATCTGAAACAAATATACAATTAAAATCCACATGCAATAGAAATAGACAACATACTCACAAAAATTATGATACAAGATATACTCTAAGAAACCCTCATTAAGGAAAAAACTTAGCCTTAAAAAATATCCATCACTATTTATTATTCATCAAAAACACCTTTGCAATACAACTATGGAAGCCTTCAAAACCATAGCCACAACCAAGCAATCCATGTGAATAAGCATGAATCCACACATCCCATGCCATGCTTCCAACCTTCACAAATGCTCCCTTGCCTAACCTGTCAAGCCTTCTCTTGCTCAATTCTTTCCCTTTTGCCCTTTTTTCTTGTCTCACCAACAACTACCCCTGTGGCTGCTTATATAGTAGCAAGTCTTACAAAACCACCAAGTGGTATTACATAAACCATGTGCTACCTAACCCACTAACTCCACATTTAATATTAGAAATTTAATTTCTTTCTCCAATATTATATAATTACATGAAATATTATCACAATGTTATAATACAACTCATCAAGTATATACCATGAAAATCTTTAAATGTTGCACATCCATCTAGGTGCAACATTACATAATAAAATAAAATAATACAATATAACAATATTATGCAATGTGTGCAACACCCATTATCTCAACACTAGGTTCTTCTATGCATATTCCATATCCATAGCGATATTACTCAAGTTGTTAACCCTCTTATTAGTAACTATGCTCTGATACCAATTGCTAGAAATAGGAAATACTAAGAGGGGGGATCCATTTTTTAAAAAACTTTTTCCCAAAACTAGATATTATTAACAATATTATAACTTGCATATGAAATTAAACTGACTATGTTGAACAATAAAAATAACTATGCTATAAGAGATCTCATAACTCCATATTTTGTTAACTAGGGGAACCCTAGCCAAGGGAAAACCCTGGTGGGGATGGTACCCACAAAATGATCCACCAATCAAAAGTATCTTGTGAAAGATGTTTACCTAGTTAGGATTCTATTACATCCCTATAGTATCTTAGTCCTTATTAGAGGATTGGGCCTTGTTATAAGCCTCAGCCCTATTAGGATTTTTTATGTACAAATGTAAAATTTATACAAGATGAGCACAATACCCAAACAAGTAATATACAATATAGTCAATTTAATACAAAGAGATAGATACAAAAACCTCTTTACACTACTTGTTGATATCTTTAATATAGAATCCCGCCTTCTCTTCTCATCACAAAATTTAATCTTAATTCACATTCCTTTGATCATACATCAAAATTTGCATCTCACTTAATGTATAAACACTTCTACAAAACTTTGCACATAGCAATCTATACTTTATAGCTTGCTAATTACAAATTATTGTTGAGTTAGCCTTCCTATCTTTATACACTTTACAAAACATAAAATTAACTTTTGATGACTTAGGGATAACATATAGGATGTTTTCCCTAATTATTTAAGTAATTATATGATAAACGAAATAATTCATTAACCTTAAATACCCATTTCTTTGTCTTTTTCTATTCTACCTACATACTGTTGTGACTGGTAATCTATCCATAACATATCTGTACTAACCTACTAACTTGAACATGTCATCCTAATTATCTTAGATATTTGTACCTAACTTCACATGTGTCTATATTGCCTTTGTGAACTACGCTAATAAAAATTCTAACTATTGTACTAGATAAGCTAAGTGACAAAGAAATATCTTTGGTGGGCTAAAAGTGACTGGGATGAATATAGGCACTACCAAGGCTCGAATGGGGGTACGAGGGAACATGACATGAGGGTACAAGAGCACTACTAGAGAAATCATGCATATGTTAAAGAATTAGAGCTTTCATACTAATGCATGAGGGCCCTACTAGGTTTTAACCCACCTCCTTATGTTGGATTCTTTTATACTTTTGTTTATCTTGCATCTCTCAAAAACATCAAAGGTTGCCCCCCTTAAAAACAAACAACTCTCACTTTAAAACTAAATAAACTAAATGGAAACATAAAAGGAAAAATGCTAGATGACATGGAGTAAAATGCTCCCTTATAGATAGAAAACAAAGGAAACAACCCTACAACCTTGACCACAAACACTCAAACAACAAAGATGATAGGCTTAGAGACAATGGCAACAATCATCACCTATATTCAAACAAATTTTTTAGATATGGTAATAGAGACAACAGTAGATGGGGACTACCAAATAGAGGTATCAAGATCACTAGCACAAGCAATAATAAGTAGAACAAAACCAAAGATAGAGGGAAACACAAATACAAGGAAAGAATCATAAACTAAGATAGGGCACCAAGGAATGAAACTAGAACCAGGCTATATGTCTAGAATGTTAATACATAAAGATTATTTGATGTCTTCTAACTTCTTGGGACAACCCCCAATAACTTATCAAAATATGGTTTGGAACATCGGCTTTTAGAATCAAGCCTCCAATGCAAATAACCAAATAACCCACAAACTGAGTAGCACCCAAGATGATAAGACTAATAAGCTAGATCAGATGGAGAAATATTTTACATAAATGCAAAGTAGCACAAAAGAATCTTAAGGTGTAGAAAGATCTAATAGTACAAACAAGAAAGAAGAGGAAAACTAGCTTACATTCTCCCTAGAAGCATACTGAAAGATCTAAAGTTGGTTGAATTGCATGAGCATAGACAACCTAAAGGAGCAGTGAATAGTGAGGCTAGCCTCACACCAATTTTGAAAAAAGGAGAGGAAGCAACCCAAGTGATAGATAAGGTAGAGGTTGGTGAAAAGGGGCCCATAAGCACATACAACACATTTTTGATACCATTTATTATGGCACCTAGAGTTGTTTGTTAGTAAACTAAACTTCATAAAAGAAAGACTCCATTCTTTATAATCAAGAGCCTAGGTAGAAGATAGTAGGATGAAGGAAGTAGTTAGCAACAATTTGAGGCTAAAAAATGAGAACAAAGCACTTGAAAAATAGGCTAAAAAAAAATCAATTTAATATAAAAAAAAGGAGAACATGAGTTGATTGTATTAAGGAAGGCATTGGAGGAAATGAAAGTAATAGAAAAATATAGAGTATGTGAGCAAGAATGGGAGGACACACAAATTAAAGAGATACAATTTGCAATGGAAAACATGGAGCTAAAAGGCCACCAATTGAGAGGGAAAATAGAAGTCAAATTGTGGACCTAGATAGTGAAAGGACCAACAGATACAACAACGAAATTCATAAAGAAGCAAGTAAAAAGGCAACTACAAGAGGAGAAAGACCCAAATAAAAGGGAAACAAATATCATTATCAAAGGACTAACAGATAATGGGGGAAAAGGAGAACATAAAATATCTAAGAAGGGATTTCCTCAAAGATCGCTTAGAATGGTATGGAGCAATCGAACATGTGAAAATGATCGATAAAGGATTGAAAGATAATGTGCATAGGAATGTGAGGGTTAGCCTAAAATTTTAGATGATAAGAACATGATGATGAGAAATGAATGCCTACTCAAAGGAACACATGTCTATATTGATGAAGAACTCACCATTGGGCAACAAGAAGAGAGAAGGAAAGAAAAAGAAATGTTAAAGAAGTAAGAGACAATAGAATGCAGGCATGGTAACAACATGGTGAGACACAAATCAGTTAAAAAATGGAGAATAAGAAATAGGAACTAGACCCCCCCCCTAGGAGAACTTGAATATAGTTCATTGGTGCTATAGAGGTTACCCTTGGAGAAGAGGACCTATTTTAGCTCCCATAGCTAGAGGCAAAGACATTATTTTACTCATGGAGACTCATGAGAATGATGGATGTAAAGTTCTAGAATTTGAAGGGTACAAAAAATTCTCAATGTGGAATGCAAGAACTAAGAGTGGAAAAGGACATGTGGAAATCACTATTCTAATTAAGGAGAAATGGAGTAGATTCATAAGTTTAGAGAAGGTAGATTCAAACAAACAATATATATGGCTGAAAAATTGGGAAACCAGCCTACTATAAGGATTGTTGCATGTTACTTTGCACCAAAAGGATAAAAAACATAGATCATGAAGACCCTTTCTCATTGCTGAAAAAGGATATCTCCATTTTCAACATGATGGGGGGAGTTCTCCTACTCGGTGACTTCAATGCCAGGATAGAGAATAACCAATCCCTCAATTTAAGGACTAGTTACAAGGAAAGAAGAGACCTATTATGGTTAGAAAAAGAAAATGTTCAAACTTGGAGAAGAACATCTAGAAACAACAAAGGAAATATCAATCACTACGGGATAAGACTATTAAGTCTACTATGTAGTCTATATAATATGGTCATATGTAACGACATGAGGATGTGGCCAAAATATGGATATATTACATGAAAATTATACAATGGACAAAGTGTTGTTTATTATATTATATTTTCTCAAGACCACATCACTAGATTAAATGAGATAGAGATAAGAGAACATCCTATGGAACTAAAATTAGACCACAACCCAATTTTCTTAAAGATGGTTTATCATGAAAAAGAGAAGCAATGAGAAAAAACCTAGAGCAAGCAAAAAGGACATCAACAAGGAAGAATCATAGTGAACCAAGAAAATCAGAAATCTTTTAAGGAGGCTCTTACAAGTCTGATTGAAATTCCAAAAGGTAATGGAGAGCACACAAAACAAAAAATAGTAAGAAAGGACACCTTAGTTCCCTTAATTAGAAAGGCCTTAGAGAAACACAAGTGAACCAAACCCAACAAAGAGGGAAAAAAGTCTTTTCTAGCCAATCCTTGGTTTGATGAAGAATGCAAGGCAAAAAAGGGAAAGATGTGAAAGAAAATAGATAAAGAAAGAAGAAAAAAGTATGAAAAATTAATGAGGAAGAAAAAAGACCTTTATGTGAGAAAGAGAAGGATGAACCTAATTGCCCTTGGGAAAAAAAATCACAAGAAGCTTTGGAAAGACTTGCGACAAAAAAGAAGGCAAATGGATAACAATATTATTGGATCCAAATGGCTTGAATATGCAAAGCAACTTTATGAGTGTGACAATGACAAGCATAAACCTCTTACAATCAAGATCACACAAGAAGGTTTCATAGTTAAAGACATTTTATAAGGCATAAAGAGACTGGCAAGGGGAAAGGCTCAAGATATAAATGTGCTGAAAATTGAGCATCTAAAGTGGTGCACTAACATTTTAGCACCTCATATATTCTACATCTTCAATGAAGTCAACAAGAAGGGTTTCCCTAGAAAATGGACTACTAGCATGGTGATTCCTCTCCATAAAAGTAGAGATATAAATAATCCATCAAATTATCATACCGTAATGATCAATCCCTTCTTAAGGTTGGTAGCATGGAGGAATGCAAAATCAGCAAGTGGGTAGAATTAGAGCACAAAAGAGCTTAGAGGAAGGCAAGTTTGAGACCAAAGCATTCCACTATCGACCATGGTGTAATGCTAAGATTATTGATTGAAAATATATGGAACATACAAGGGGTAGAGGCTTTTTTTTGCTTCATTGACTTTAAATTAGCCTTTGACACAATACCATGAGACAAGATTTGGTTGAGAATGGAAGAGCTAAAAATTCTGATTGGACATAGAGTTGTAACACACAGACTATATGAGAAGGTAATGGTTAAAATTAGAAGAATAGAGGGGATGGCAAAGAGCTTTTTCAGTGATATAGGAGTTAAACAAGGTTTCCCCACTCTCCCCTATCTTGATTAGGTTATGATGCAAGAGCATCTAATAGTGTAAGGGCAATCCTGTATCACCCAAAAATATGCTTAACATTAGTTTTTGTTTAATGTGTTTTTATATTTGGATACCCATTTAGGTCAAATAGAGATTACAACTCTCATAGTTTCATTATTGGTTTCCTGGGTTAGTGTTTTTAGCACCTTGGGATATGTGTCAATGCAAAAAATAGGTTATTTTGTAATTTAGTCATAATTATGACGAGTTAGAGGGTGTAAGCTAGGGGGATGATTATAATTGTAATTTAAAACACTCTAGAAAAAGAATCATGTCAAAAGGCTTTATGGTTTGAAAGTTATTGTAGTTTTAAGTTGCTTGGAGACCCCCTAAGAGTGCTTCAAAGTTAGATTTGAGGCAATAAATGACCTTGTAGAGTTCCAACAAAAGGGTAATGAGAAAATCTTATATATATGGCTATAGAGTACTTGGAGAGCTTTCTAAAAATGTAAATAGTTTGTCAATCAGAGTCCCAAATCAAAAGCTATGCCTCCCAGAAGTTGGACTACCATTTTTGGGTTCTTCTAATCTTGCACCAGCTTTTGATGTATTTTCTAGAACCTTTTATTTTGGTGGTAGATTCCAAATGACATATTATAAAATGTATTCCTGACCCTAAACCTAATTTGGGTTGCTTAAGGTCATTTTTGGCATTGTAAACATAGTTTTTCAGTGGAGTTTGGGAGAAGGTACTGTGAGGAGTGTTTTTCTCCATAATCAAACAACATTGTTAGCCCATAAGGCATGCCACTGAGTCTATTTTCATTGTACTAAATGTAATAACATATCACTTCTAATAATAATATTCCCCTTTTCATTTTGTGTTCATTTTGTTTTGGGTTGAGCCCTCATCAAGTGGTATTAGAGTGGGTTTTCCTGAGTGTGTAAATAGAGTACCAACTATGAGGTAGTTTGCACTAGGACTATGTGGTTGTGGGTTTTTATATAGCAAGAAAATTCCTCCATGAAGGGAGGGTGGTGGAAGTGCTAAAGTTATTCGTCCTGAGGTTAGAGCTCTCCAAAGACAAGTTCAAGTATTGCAAGAGTATATCTGTAGAGGGATGAATATTGTCATAGGTGGTGAAAGTGAGGAGGAAAATGAAGAAGATGGAAATATTATGCATGAAGGGGAAGGAGATGGAGAAGTCCTAAACTAGGTGGAGGAGAATCTTTTTAGGGCCATTACCAAGCTTGGGAAAAGACCTATAATTGACGCTGACATGTTTTTAGGAATCTAAACCCAGATGAGTTGATTGATTGGATCAATGAGCTAAAGTAATTTTTTGAGTATGAGGATATTGAGGACCCTAATAAGATTAAGTTTGCGAAGGAAAAAATGGAAGGCCATGCCAAAATTTGGTGGCAAGAGGTTCAACTAGAAAGAAATAGAAGAGGAAAGGACAAAATCACAAGATGGGATCACATGGTGGACAAACTAAAGAAGCAGTTCATTCCTCTTGATTACGAGATTGATTTATTTAAGAAGATGCAAGGGTTAAAGCAAGTGGGAAAATTTGTCCAGGAATACCTAGAGGAGTTTTATTGAGTCCTTATTAGGGTTGGGCATGAGGAAGAAAACAATGGTTAGAATGATAAGCATTGAAGAGGCATACTATTTTTCCTTGTGAGTTGAGAAGTTAAATAAAAAGTTTGATGGAAGGAAAAGAGGGAATAGTCAAGGAGAAAAGGGTAGTGGCAAGTCATTTGGAGGCCAAAATGAGAACTAGAAGAAAAATGAAGATGTGGGTACCTGCCGAAACCAGAGGAACAAGGGTTTCAACCACTCTTGTGATAAAAAAAATTGGAGATCAAAGAGGAAGAGGTAGAGGATCAGGACAAGGTTTAGGAAGAGGAGGCTTATTTGGTACCTCTTTTCATTTCAATGAAGAAGGTAATCATGCCTATGAATGACCTGAACACCAAGGAAGGACATATATGAGAGATGATGGTCAAGCAAGGGTTGCTCATGTGGATGATGATGGATAGTCATCACATTCAAAGGATGCAAAAAGAGGAGAGGTTCTAGTTAATGAAAGCGTCTTGCTGAGTAGTGAGACTAAACCTAGACAAAGGAGGACTTTGTTTCATACTAGGTGCAAGTGTGAGGGTAAATGTTGTAATGTGATTGTTGATGGTGGGAGCACTGACAACTTGGTGTCAGAAGAAATGGTCTCAAAACTAAAGCTCAAGAGGGAAAAACATCCCCATCCCTACTAGAACGCTTGGGTGTAGGATGATCATAAGGTCCTAGTCAATGAGCATTTTTTGGTAAAGCTCAAGATTGGGAATTACCATGACGAGGCTCTCTGTGACATCCTCCCAATGGATGCTTGTCATTTATTGTTGGGAAGGTCATGGTAGTTTTCTATACATGGTGTTCATCCAAATACACACTCTTTGACAAAGGATGGAGTTCACCACAAATTGAAGCCCTTGATAAAGGAGGGTGGAAAGGTATGAAGTAGTGCTAGGGTTTATCTTGTTGATGGAAGAAATTTTTTGGATGGCATGAAAAATTGACATATGTGTTATGCTTTAATTCCTATAAAATGATAAGGAAGGTAGTAGTGAAGTTCCACTTGAAGTTTTGGGTCTATTAAGTGAGTATGGAGATGTCATCTTTGATAATGTTCTAGAAGGGTTTCTGCCGATAAGGCAAGTTAGTTATCAAATAGATTTAGTCCCTAGAGGTAGTTTTCCTAACAAGGTTGCTCATAGGATGACTCCTACTGAGATCGAGGAGCTAGACAAACAAGTTTAGGAGTTGTTGAGGAAAGTTTGATTTGATAGAGCCTAAGTCCATGTGCAATACTTATAGTGATGGTACTAAAGAAGAATAAAGAGTGGAGAATGTGTATAGACTCTCATGCTATAAATAAAATAACCATCAACTACCAATTTCCTTTGCCAAAGATGGATGATCTTATGGACTGCTTGAGTGGAGCTCAGTATTTCACAAAGATAGATCTCAAGAGTGGCTATCACTAGATATGGATACAAGAGGGAGATGAGTAGAAGACTGCATTCAAGACCAAGGAGGGTCTATATGTGTGGTTAGTCATGCCCTTTGGATTGACCAATGCACTAAGCACTTTCATGCAACTTATGAATGAGGCACTAAAGAAATTTTTGGGAAAATTTTTTATTGTCTATCTGGATGATATTTGGATTTTTAGTAAGTCTCTAGATGAACATTTATTCCACATTCATAGTTTCCTTGAAAGCTTGAGGGAAGAGAAATTTTTGATTAAATTGAAGAAGTGTGGCTTTGTCAAAAATGAGTTAGTCTATTTGGGGTTTGTTGTATTAGCTAAAGGTATCAAAATGGACCCAGAGAAGGTGAACGTCATCTTGGAATGACCTACTCTAGGGTTTGCCACTAAGGTGAGGTTATTCCATGGTCTAGCTAGTTTTTAAAGGAAGTTCATTATGAATTTCAGTAGTACATGTGCACCCCTAACTCAAATAATGAGGGGGGATAGAAAAGAGTTCAAGTGCACTACAGGATCTACAAGGAGTTTTGAATTGTCAAAGAAGAAGGTGATAGAGAAACGTGTGTTGGCACTTCTTGATTTCAAAAAAGTGTTCCAGGTAGATTGTGATGCTAGTGGCAGTGCTATTGGGGCTATGTTGAGCCAAGAAGGTAAACCTATTGCCTATTTTAGTGAAAAATTAAATGATGCAAAGAAGATGTATTCTATTTATGATTAGGAGTTCTATGTAGTAGTTTAGGCCTTAAAGAAATGGAGGCATTATTTGTTCCCAAAAGAATTTTTCCTATGTACTAATCATCAGGCATTGTAGTACCTAAATAGCCAAGGTAAATTGAATCAAAGACATTTGAAATGGGTAGAGTTCATGCAAATATATACATTTGTAATGAAACATAGAAGTGAAAGGTCTAATAGGGTTGTAGATGCATTAAGTAGGTGAAAATTTTTGCTAACAAAAATATAGGTTGAAGTGGATGGGTTCGATGAACTCAAGAATATGTACCCTAAGGACCCTGAGTTTGCAGAGGATTGGAAGGCTTGTAAAGAACCTATTACTCTAGACATGACCAGGTGGCTTGATTACATGATTTGGGATGGTATGTTGTTCAAGGGTAGTTAATTGTGTATTCAAAGGAGTTCCATGAGGGAGAAATTGATCAAGGAGAAATACAGTAGAGGGAAGGTAGGACACTTTGGTTGAGATAAGACCATTTCCATTATTAGTGAATATTATTTTTAGCCTCAATTGTCATAGGGTGTGAAGAAGTTTCTACAGAGTTGTCGAGTATATCAAAAAGCCAAAGGATCTAGTAAAAATACTAGACTCTATCAGCCATTTCCTATTCCATCGAAGCCTTGTGAGGACATAAGTATGGATTTTGTTCTTGGATTTTTGAGGACACAAAAAGGGGTAATGACTTAGTATTTGTGGTGATTGATAGGTTCTCCAAGGTGACACATTTCATTCCGTGTCACAAGACTCCTGATGCAATGCATATTGCATATTTGTTTTTCAGAGAGGCGGTGAGGCTACATGGTCTCCCAAAAAGTATTGTTTCTGATAGAGATACTAAATTTGATGGGTATTTCTGGAGGACTTTGTGGAAGAAGTTGAAGACATAATTGAAGTTTAGTTCTGCACATCATCTACAGATTAATGGACAAATTGTAGTAGTGAATAGAAGTCTAGGCAATTTGTTGAGGTGCTTAGTAGGAGATAAGCCCAAGGGATTTGATTTGATTCTACCATATGCATAATTTTCTTACAATAATTTTTTGAATAGGAATACTGGTAGATCACCATTCCAAATTATGTATGGGAGTAGTCTAAGGACTACACCAGAGCTAAGGAAGATGGAGCAAGGAGAGAGGAAAAGTGCTGAGGTAGAAGACTTTGTTGAACACGTCAAGAATCTACACAAGGAGGTACATGCACATATTGCCAAGATAAGCCTATAGTACAAGGCTAGAGCAGATCAAAAGAGGAGACATAAGGAGTTCCAAGTTGGGTATCTGGTTTTGGTATACTTGAGGAAGGAATTCTTTCTAGTGGGTACCTACAACAAGCTAAAGATGACGAATTTTGGTTCCTGCAAAATTTTGAAGAAACATGATTTAGGAAATGCATATGAAGTGGAGTTGCCAGATGCGATTCACATTTCTCCTATTTTCAATATTGTAGACTTAATAGAATATCATGATGATGGTGCAAAGGAGGAGTTGATGCTGGAGCCATGTCCAATTCCTACTTCTAAGAAGGAAGAGATTGAAGAAATTCTAGATAGCCATGTTGGCTGGAGTACTAGAAACATGCAATATGAAAAATAACTAGTGAAATGGAAAGGACAACCAATGAAAGATTCAAGTTGGATATTTGCAGTAGAGGTTTCCCATTTGGGTTTTCCTCTACCAGCTATAAAGTGACAAGGTCACTTTTCAATTTACCCTGGGTGTTTGATGTAGTAGCATCTAGTGGTGTAAGGGCAATCTTGTATGACCCAAAAATATGCTTAGTGTTAGTTTTTGTTTAATGTATTTTAATTTCTAGATACCCATTTGGCTCAAATAGAGATTCCAAATCTCATAGTTCTAATATTGGTTTTCTAGGTTAGTTTTTTTAGCACCTTAGAATATGTGCCAATGTAGAAAATAGGTTATTTTGTAATTGAGTCATAATTATGATGAGTTAGAGGGTGTAAGTTGGAGGGATGATTATAATTTTAATTTAAAGCACTCCAAAAAAAGAATTAGGTCAAAAGGCTTTACAACTTCAAAGTTATTATAATTTTAAGTTGCTTGGAGACCCCCTAAGAGCACTTCAAAGTCAGATTTGAGGCACTAAATGGCCTCATATGGGCCCAAAAAATGGGCAATGACAAAAGTTTGTCTTGAGGGCTATAGAGTGCTTGGAGAGATTTTTGAAAATATAAATGGTCCATCAATCGGAGTCCCAGATCAAAAGTTATGCCTTCCAAAAGTTGGACTACCATTTTTGGATTCTTCTAATTTTGTACTGACTTTTCATGTGTTTTCTAGAACCCTTTGTTTTGGTAGTGGATGAAAAATGGCATATTCTAAAATGTACTCCTAACCCTAAACATAATTTAGGTTACTTAAGGTCATTTCTAGCATTGCAAACACAATTTTTTGGTGGAGTTTGGGAGAAGGTATTATGAGGAGTGCTTTTCTCCAGAATCAGAAAACATTGTAAGCCCTAAGGCATGTCATTGATTCTATTTTCATTGTATTGAATGTAATAGCATATCACTTCTAATAATAATATTACCCTTTTCTTGGGTTCATTTTATCTTGGGTTGAGCCCTCATCAGGTTATATATCGACAAGTTAGAAGAATGTTTAGATAAGAACAACAATAATGAGGTTCAATTAGCCATCTATGTGGTAAAACTTCTCCTATATCCTGATGATCTAATTCTGATTGCTAAAAGGAATGATGGGTTGAAGGAATACTTGAAGACTCTGGACACCTTTTACCATTTGGTTAGGATGCAAGTGAACACTATCAAAACTAAAGCGATGATTTTCTCTCTGAAACAAACCAATATACAACAAAAAACATTCTTCTTTGAGAACAACCCTTTAGAGATAGTGAAGGAATACAAATATCTTGGTATTGAATTCCACAATAAGCTCAATTAGGAAACTTGTAGAACAAAATGAATTCATGGAGGGTGGAAAACATTATACTCACTTCAGAATAGATGCAAGAATGTAGAGCTATGGAGCTAGAAATCCAAAGAGATGCTCTTTGAGTTGTTGGTCATTCTGGTGTCTCTTTATGGGTTTGAGATCTGGAGTAGAAGCTTGTCAGGTCAGAAATGGAGACAGGTGGAAAGAATCCAAAAATCCTTAATTACCAATAGTCTCAAAATTAAGTCCGCAGTCCCCACAATATCCTAATGGTGGAAACAAGTGTGCTTGTTGTAGAGGATTCAACTATGGTCCGGTTAGTATGCTACATAAAAAAAACAAGTGTAGAAGCGCATCACTAGCCCAAATTGATCATAGAGGAAAAAGTGGATAGGAGAAAAAACATGTGGATGAAACAAAACATCAAGTGGATGGAAAAATGGAATATTAATATATAGGACTACCTAGATAACATTGATGGAATAAAAAAGTTTACAAAAGAAAGATTTAGGAGCCTTATATGGAAAAATCAAAATGGGCGTGAAAAAGATTATTATATTAAATAATTGAACCCAATGAGGAATCTTGAAGAGAAAGTGTATATAGGAGAAAATATCAACCAAAAAGCTAATAGGCTCATTGCACAACTTAGAATGAGTTCACATCATTTGAGGTGTAAAATTGAGAGATGGATAATTCCAAAAGAGGAATACGAAGAGAGGGTATGCCTATTATGTAGCATGGGAATGGTGGAGATAGAATGACATTTGATCTTAGAATACCATGCCTACAATGAAATTTTCTCTAGTTACGGGGATATTTTAGAAATGAGCAACCTATTTACTCTTTTTGAGGAAATGCAACTTGATAGGTTAATAAACTTAGTGGTCAACATTCACTATCAAAGAACAAATCTTAGGGAACAACTTCAAAAGAGCTATGATTCTAGGCATTTCGCTATTTTTAGGTGGTCCTATAGGCTACTTTGGCCTCATGGATGTTATTAAAATCTCTCATTCATTCATTAGAAAATTTTCTAATTACAAGTGTCATAACTCAATCTCCATTATCTACCTTCTTTACACAAATGATATGTAGCCACAAATCACAACATCAAATATTCTAACCTAACCAAATTGCCAACAAATTATTCTTGAGATTCAAATTTGATTGATGAAGATGATTTGAAAGGAAAGAGTACAACATTAGATATATATATTTGGTATTCATGAAACCTATATATGTTTCATGTAGGTTGCCATCAACACCAAAGGGGGAGACTTTTAGCATGACTCTTGGTGACATTCCTATAGAGGAGTATCCTAGCATTTTTGGAGCATTTGGGAGATTGGTATCATGATTGTGTATTGCATTCATGACTATGTTCTTCATTGATATCAACATACTTATGACTTTGTGAAGACTGATAGAGAAATAGATAGAGATTGGGATCATGAGGTTTGACAACTGAAGATGAGTAAAAGTGTTGTTGAGGAAATGTTCTATAGAATGTCACAATAATGTTGCTAAGAACCCATGAAGAAATATGAACATCATTGACAATTGCTCAAGATTTATTGAAGATAGAGTTCTGACAGAGTTTGTGAGAAGCAATTTATGGTAATTAGATTATATCTTGTAATAGAGAATGAATCTAGTTAAGTGTATTTAGACAAAGGAAAAAAAACATGATGATGATGGTGTGATTGATCATGCTAAGTGTGAGGTTACATGTGTCAAGAATTGTGAAGACTGTGAGTCGATAGTGTTGTGTAATTATGAAAAGATGTATTATAATGAGTATTGTATTATCTTAATGTGATCCTATATTAATTGTAAATTGAGAAAGCCTCAAGGATGACTCAATTAATTAGTTTGGGGACTTGGTGTGTAAAGGAAATTTATTTTCCTTTTGGTTAAGTGTTGTAAGTGGTTGTGAAAGCAATTGTAAGCAAAGTTTGTGTAATGTAAGTGAAAAAACATAGATGTAAGATCCATTGGTTTTGGTATTGAGTATCTTGAGATCAGATAAGTGTTTGGTACAAAAATGACATGACAAGATGAGAGAAAGATTGCATTTGAAAACAAGATAGCAGTGGATAGTTATTTTTTGGTATTAGCCTGCAAAGGATAGTACAAGGGCTAGTTGGACAGTGAGTTTAGTAGTCTTACCCCTAACATTGTTTGGATAGTGGGTCCTTTTTCCTTCCACAACTCCTAATAGGGTTGAAATCTCCTCATATGGATTTTAGGTTTCCTAACAAGGATTGATGTTTACAGAATGTATTTCATTGACTCCTAATAGGGTCCATCCTCTTTCAAGAAACCTATATATTAGCACATCATTTTGTGGGTACTATCCCCATTGGGGTTTTCTCTCTGATCAAGGGTTTCTCTAATTAACAAATCTCATGTTATTCTATATGATTATCTTCTTGTGGTTATTGTACTTGTTGATTACATGCTTCAAATTTAATAAGGTTAATAAGAGTTATTTTAATTGGATAACTGATTCAGCCTCCCCCCCCCCCCCCCAAGTTATCTTGATAGACTTTACCTTCTAACACAAATTCATATGGATTTAGAAGATGGAAATAAATGCACCAAAATCTAGAGACTTTACATTTTTAGTTCAATTTATATGTCGTAGATGTTCTTACATTCTTAATTCAAGCGTCCTAACTCTTACTTACAACTTTTATCTTTTGTTTAAAGCTATATTATCTTACCATGATAAGCAATTGCAAAAATCTATTATGATAAATTGGCACATGAAATATTCTTGATCTCATAGGCCACTTCGATTTTAACCTTTTCACACAAACACTTCCCTATTCTATTAAAATCTATTTACTTCTATATCTATTCCAAATTTGATTAAATAATCAAGCCAAATATAGGAGTGAATGACATAATCCCTAATATTTGAAAGCATTCAAAAGTCATCACAATTACAATTTAATCCATAGGCCTAAAAATAGGTCAATAATAAAAATTAGCTCATTCAATGATGAGATACTACAACTAATCAACAGACAATTTTCTATCTATTTTCATAATAACTATTCCCATGTTCCAAATATCTTGAGCGTTAACTTCCTCGAGACAAAATTTATAAGTATGACACCATTCTATAATAATTTTATGTTGGATATGGAGGGACATGACGAGATCATAAACCTAAGGAGAATAATTAGCCGATAGGCTTTCCTATTGAAGTTGCTCGCAATTGAGATTTGGCTCACGCAGATAAACTGTTGCCGATAGATGGTTTCAGATTGGAGTAAACAATTTACTATGTGATTTTGTCTACAATCCTATATAGAGTACTCCTCTCAATTTGAACTTTTTGTTACAATGATTGCAAAATCTTAATGTCAAGCATGGTAGTTATTGAAAGGCCACATATGAAACCCAAACGTTTGCATGATGGAAACTCTCAAACCAAGCTCTATCCCATCAAGCAAGATGCATGTACAGTTGTCAATGCATTGGCAGATAGTATTGCTAATATCTCCCCCCCGCAATCAGATGTTGTAAATACACCATAGGCATTTCCAATCGAATGGCCAGTGTTTTTGTTTCCATCAATGATTGAGATGAATGGAAAATATATGGATGACCATCTAGATGGTCGTGGTCATTCAAACACAAATTTCTTGGCACAATATTTTACCACTATTAACAAATTCTTTAGTTGTAAGGCATGATGTTATTTTCAACTTGATAGTGCATACGATTTGAGGCTTGGGATCTGTAAATCCTTCGAAAAGGTTGTTATAAATGACTCTGCAGCTTTTTCAATTCCATCTTTGCCATAATTTTTAGCTGCCATCACCATTATATGGTTACAATTATCTTGCAAATACAGTGATGAATTGGAATTGAAGAAGTGCCTAAATTTGGGTGAGAAAGAAAGTTGGAATGGAAGATATTGAATTTACTTCATTGGATACAATATAATGAATTCCTATGGATTCCAAGGCTTTCCTCTTTCTTGAGACATTCAACATAAATTATTTTCTATTCATCTTTTAGCTTCATATTTATGTCTTAAATAAATTTATTCTAATGTTGTTTGATTGTTTATAATTTTTTAACATCAACGTTTCAAATCATATTACATGATCCATCATCAAGATGCCAGAGAGAAAAGAAAATAATGGATCATGTAGTATGATCTGAAATGTTGCTGTAAAAAAACTATACATAATAAAATGTAGAAATCAAATAGCATTATTATGAATTGTGGAAATCTAATAGATCTCAAATTTATTCTAGACATTATTTTTAACAAACAGCTGAAGACCATGGCAATGGATTGTTTCAAAAAAGGGTCAAGCCTTGGAATCCATGGGAGTTCATTATATTGTATCAATGAAGAAAATTTTGTTTATGAGTCCTTAATATTTTGATTGTGGTTTGGGCCAACAAGTTAAGGGAATATCATGGTATTGGCCTTCATAAATTTTTATTCAAAAAATTAGCCTAGATGTAGATATGACCATAAAATTAATATACAAACACTTCACCCAAAATGATGGAATGAGTGGACTCTATTGGATTATTCTAGATTCCAATGTATAAAAGTATGAAAAGATATATTAACAATTTGAGGCTATCGGCTTATTTGGATATGTAAATAGATGAAGTCATTGCTAATGTATGTTAATAGCCATGTAGACAATTTAATTTTAAGTAGTGCCTCTTAAGAGCAATATTTTGTTTTGTGATTTCCTTCTGTTTTGTTTGCAAATTGTAGAATCTAGTAGTTAAAACATTTGACTCATAGTTGCATGGGTCAAGTCTTATTTTATTAGCATATCAATTTAACATCACATAATATATTAGTTTTTAGAAATATGTTTTAATCAATTGCTACTACATGATCGATACCAACAACTTTAAAGTTGCAATAGTTAGTGTTATATTTTTACAAATATTGAATGCAAAATCAAGAAATGATATAACTATAGAACACACTCAACTATTAGATTCTCTAATCTAAATATATTATATCTATGCATAATATGGTGCTAATATTAGTGGTTGTAGAGTGTGATGACATGTTGCATTGACCTTTAGTCTACTTGAGTTGAAAATATTTTTTATTAGTCTTGGTGACCTTTAAGATGCTAATAAGAAATGGACATGTCATGTGTAGTCTTTATTATATTATCATTTCTACTCATCTTTTGAAGGAACTATTAATCCTTTTTAAGGATAGGTGCTTTCTACCCCCACCACTCCCCCCACCCCCACCACACCCTCCCCCCCCCCCCCAAGGTTCTTTGTTGTAGCTTCTAACTATGGAGATGGCTTCTTTGAGTTATTCCTAAACAAGCTACTTCTTTGAGTTATTCCTAAACTAGCTATAAAAAAATCACTGCTCTACAATTGGATTGTTATCACTTTTATAGATGATTACATTTTTATTTTTATCCAATTTCAATCATTACAATGCAATAGCAATAGACATGAGTGGAGGATGAGCAACATGTACTGAGGATTTTAAGATGGTGGAAATTGAGGACACAAATAAATGGTGTGAAAATCAAATTCAACCCTTCCAGATTTGTCAAGAAGCCTACATAGAACCCATGACACACGAGTGCAAAAATATGGCAAAACCTTCATCGAGAAAAGAATCTACCTAAAAGAAGATAGGATTTGATGCCTGTTTGATGCAGTATTCATAATATTTGAGTGCATCATACCAAAAAGTTGTAAACCATTAAATAACTGTAACCCATGCCCTATACTTCACTAGTAAGCATGTAAAATATAGGGTTTTTAGAAGAAAGAAAAAAAGCTAAATAATTCCAACAATCTGCTCAATTCAATCGATGAGCCTCTAACTCTTTCTTTTCCATCCTTCAATTCCAACATAAGGTACAAATTTATCCACTACCTTATGAAGATGTATCCAAATCATTGGCATTCTTAAAATCCTCCACTCTCCACCTTTCCTCGATTGAAAATCATTCTACAATTTCCCATTTTCATTTTGACCATGACTTCCAATATTAGTAACTATTCCAAAGCATTAATACAAACTTTCTTCAAAGCTTAGAAAGAGTGTTGAGAATAGAGGTCAAGGAGACCTCTGTGCAAAGTGTTAATCTGCATGCAAATCACAACTTTAAATGATAGCATTGAGAGTAGAGGTTATGAAGACCTCTATGTAAAGTGTTAATTTGCATGCAAATCACAACTTTAAATGATAGCGTTGAGAATAGAGGTCAAGAAGACCTTTGTGCAAAGTGTTAATTTACATGCAAATCAAAACTTTAAATGATAACTTTGAGAATAGAGGATAGGAAGACCTCTATGCAAAGTGTTAATCTACATGCAAATCAAAACTTTAAATGATAGTGGTGATAATAGAGGTTTGGGAGACTATGCAAAGTGTTAATTTACATGTAAATCACAACTTTAAATGATACCACGTTATGAATTGTGTGGGAAAGGCTATCCAGATGGCCATTGAACCATGTTGCATGTTCATGACTAAGCCTCGACAGCTCTTTCAGAGTTTGTGCATGCCAATTTAGTGCTTGATAGGTACATGCATATATTTATACATGTAAATATAGTTCATTCTAGGACTACAAGAGGAGCTTTTAGGTTGAGAAATAAACAAAATCCTATTTAGAGGACTATATCAATATATTGCTAAGGTACATGTTTTTGTAGGTTAATCTAAGATAAATGCAGGCATAAGATTTGAGATATCAGGTTTGACGTTTGAGTTAAGAAAAAGCTCCAAAGTTTAGATTGAAAAGTGTATGTCTTCATTAAAACATTTAAGTAGGCTTTTATTTTTCTAATGAGTATGGTACATAAATTGTTACTAGATGTGAAAATTTTGGTACAACTCAATCTTTTTAAAAACATGTGTATAGTAATGAATAACAATATATTATTTTAGCATCTCATGGAAAGCCTGGTAATCTCAACATGCTTCAATGATTAAAATTAATTGATAAATGATATCTTCCACAAATAATGAACTATTATGCTTGAATACTAATGTAAAATTAGGTATTAAAGTTGAAAAAATTATGATAATGATTAACAATTTGATCAACATCAAAGTTGATAATTGACAACTTAATCATACAAGAAATTCATCATAAAATTATTAGGTTTCATATAAATAGTATGTGTGTAACACAAAAAATGATTTAATTAATTTTTTCATATTTAAAAATAATAGATTAAAATTAGGTATAGGGTTTCCTCTACCAAAATGTGTTTTCATATATAGAATTTTCTTTTTCTATTAAAATGGTTTTATCATTTTTTAATTTACTAAATGTTACAAGGTAAAATATTCAAAATTTTAAATTCATTATTCCAAGATGTTCGGCTTGGTGTTTTGCATCTTTGGTGGAAAATATCACATTCTCTTCAGGAAACTATTCTTGTGAAGTGTGAGCTTGATGGGGGTATGGATCCGGTTGATCTTGCTATCTGTAATCGCCTCAATTTTCATCTGCAGGATGGGGTTGCAGCTCATAGGTTTCCTTCTATGTCCAGGCAGCTTCACCATCAGAGGAAGGGTCGGGTTAACCGGGATGGGCACTGGACTCCTCCTCCCTGTGGAGTTCTGAAAATTAACACTGATGGTTCTTCCCATGGGAATCCTGGTTCGGCTGGTATTGGCGGAGTGGCTCGTTGTAGTTCTGGGGATGTTAAATTTTTTTTCTCAGTTCATAAGGGTGATTATACTAACAATCTCATGGAAGCTCAGGCTATTTTATATGCTGTGGAACAGTGTTGCTTGCGGGGATGGAGTAAGATTATCTGTGAGTCTGATTCCCAGGTGGTGGTGAACATGCTTTCTTCGCAAGAGCTTGAGGATGTTAGTTGGCAGCTAGCCACTGTTGTTAAGCAGATTCTTTTCTTCTCTTCCTCTTTTCAGTTCATTAGGTTCACGTATATTCCTCGTGAATGGAATAGAACTGCTGATTGTTTAGCCAAATGGGCATCTAGTCATGATCCGGGTTGGAATATTAGGGATAGGAGGCAACTGTCCTTTGAGATGGTGCAAGAATTTGATGATCTTGTTGCTCAGGATCGAGCTCCTTGTTGTATTTCTTTCTGTCTTAATAAATTTTTACCCCTCTTTTTGCAAATTTTTTTTTTAAATTCATTGCTTTTGATTTTATTTATAATATATCAATTTCATTTTTAAACTTTTGTTATATTTCTTAAACAAGCAACCCTATATTTCTTAAATATTTGTAAAATTAGGTAAAACAACTTTACTAGATTTGATTTATTTCATATACTAAAACTTAATTTTATAGTGACGTATAGTTTTAGAAAATCTTTTATTTCTTCTAATAAATTTTCCTCTAACCAAATGTGTTTCTATATATACATTTTTCTATTTTCTATTAGTTTGATTGCTACTATAAAAAATGAAATTAAAAAAGAAAAAAATGAATAATAATACTATAGAATGATAATGCAGTTTAGTTATAATATTGTTTTATTATTTTGTTTGTTATATATTTCTACAATATTTATAAAATTAGGTATAGGTTTCCTCTATCAAAATGTGTCTCCATATAGACTTTCATTTTTCTTATGTAAATAATAATAATATAGAAATATAATGTACTTTACTATAAGTATTTATTGTTATTATTTTATTTGCCACTCTTATTTCATTTTATACCTTTGTTATATTATCTTGTACTTATTAGAATTATTGAAGTTATGTTTTTCTATTAGAATAATTGTGTCATTTTTTATTTACTAGCTATTACACATTAAAAAAATTTAAAATTATACTTTATCATGTAATTGAAAGATTTTTAAAATCACGATTAAGTTTAGTTATATTTTATTTATATACTATATTAACAAATATAGTATATAAATTGTCATTTCTGCATTGCACTTAAACAACCATATTCTAATTATTATTATTCTATTACCTTATAATATTAGATTTTTTTTAAAGTAAATGTTATAATTTCAAACTATGTAATCGTAATCTTCTTTAATTTAATTGTACATCTCTAAATCTAAAACATGATCTTCTTCAAAATTTATTTATTTTAAAAAAAAAAAAGTAGTACTACAGTTGGACCAAAAAAGGTAAAATTCTAAGCCCACATAAGAAGATAATGAAATGCATGACGTAGAACAAAAGTGATGACGTCCTGAAAATTCGAAATAAAAACATTCTTTTAGTTAAAGGCAATTAAAGTTTGTTTGCTATAATATTTTAAATTTTTAAATGAAATCTTTAAAAAGAGATTAGTACTACAGTTGGACCAAAGAACGTAAAATTCTAAGCCCGCATAAGAAGATAATGAAATGCATGACGTCCTGAAAATTCGAAATAAAAACATTCTTTAGTTAAAGGCAATATTCTCTCTCGCACCAAGGGGACATCATCATATGAAATACTCTCCCGTGCATCGAGGCAGTATCATCATCATGACTTCGAACCTTATCTTGGGAGAGCGGTAAAGGCTTGCTCCATGCATTACTAATTTCATCTCGATCTTTTACATTATATTGTTTAAATTCAATGGTTTTTTTTTTCCCATTTTTTTTTTAAAGATTTGTGTGTTTGAATCAGTGGATAGAGGATAGTTTCCTAGTTTATTTTTTTTAATGTTGAAATCTTGTATTATGTAAGAATTTGATCATAATTATTGAGAATCTTTCTACTTCACTAATATATTCTATTTTTTGTCATATAATATAATAAATTTTTAATAAAATTATATTATTTAATTTTCTTAATTAAAATTTTTACAATGTTTATTTACATGTATCTAATTTATATTATAAATTTTATAATGAAAAATATATTTATATTTGTAATGTATCTATGTATGGATAATAATAATGACTTAATATCTTGATGATTAACTTTACACCTCTATCATCATAATTAGAAATATTTTGTTCTCATTTAATCTTAACAACATGTGAGATCGAAGAATAAGGTTTCTACTTCATCTTCAAAGTAATTCTTTAATTTTTGGAATGAATTGGACAACTTTATTTTAGTTGTCACTTTTAAAATTTCTACCTATAAAATAGTAATATCATTGTTGATAAAAAGCATATATTTTGCATAGTAAGTCAAGTTGTGATATTGCTATCACAAATCAATAATGTAAGTTTTATGTCAAACTCGTGACCAATGTTTCATGACTAGTGATTCATAATAACCCATCTATGGTGGGAATAAATTAAACACTTAGTACTCATTGCATCTAGGTGATGTTCATAATGGTGAAGCAGTAGGAATTCATGGTAGGTCAGCCATCCCAATATTACACCACCTCAAACATTGTTAACTAAAAACCTTCAAGATTAAGCCTTCTTTTCTTGCAACTCTATTTGTAAAACTACAAGTAACCATTGCCATCATTTTGTATGAGTTATCTTACATCTCATGTAGGATGATATCATTCAACCTAACATTATTTCTCAATAGGTTAAATAACATCAATCTTTGTAAAGCCATCAACAACTAAATTCCTTTACAAAATATATGTCAGATCTTATACATTTGGAAGGAATTTAACAAACATAAACATTCCAGTATTAAGGTTTTTAATCCAAGTATGTTGTTTGGACTATAACCCTAAACCCTAAACCCTAAGATAACACTCATTTTATTTCAATCTAAGTGACATATATCTTGGTGTAGTGGTTTCCCTAGGAATCCACCAATGGGAGTGCCACCATCAAGAAAAAAACTACCACTGTGATCACAATCATGACATTGTTGAATCTAATAGAAGATATTTATAACTACTACTACCAACCTTAAACAAACTTAACCATATGAGCAATATAAATTGGAACCACAACAAGACACTCATACACAATAACACTAGATATGTTTACTAGGGAAACCCTTGATCAAAGGGAAAACCCCGGTGGGGATGGTACCCACAAGATGATGTACTAATATATATATTCCTTCTTAGAGGATGGACCCTATTAGGAGTTTATGAATACCTTTAGTACATATGAGTCCTAGATAGGATACTTTGAATCCCTGTTAGGAGATTACAACCTTGTTAAGAGTTGTGGAAGATAGCTAGACCCACTGTCCAAATAGCTTCAAGGCCAAGACCAATGAACCCACTGTCCAAATGATCTCTATATTATTCCTTGCAAAATAATAGAAATGAAATGTACTTCCTTCCTCTTCTTTTGTCCTAGCAATTGGACCCCTTCTACTTCTAATCTTGTAACCAAATCACATAACTTGCATCCTATAATCCCTTGGATTGCTTACATACATTTACCAAGCACTCTACTTCTTGTCACAATTCACACTTCAATGAATTACACACACACTTTACAACCAAGGAAAACATCTTTCCTTTATACCATATCTTCAAAATAATTTCTTCAATCGGCCTTGAGGCTTTCCCAATTAACTATAATAAGATAATTATTTTAATTATAATTATATTAGTGTTGTCGGCTCATAGTCTATACAAAACTTCACACATGCAATATTAGAGCTTGTGCACTCACTGATGTCACCGACATACTATCCTCTGTCACTGCCTAACTGCACATCTTCTCATTGCATCTCAGATGTAAGATAGAGAAAAAACATCATGAACTACTTTCCTAATACTTTGTCTCTAAACTACTCTCTCTAAGTCAGGTACATCTTTTGTATGTCTTCAACTTAGACTCTGCACACTTGACCACATCATCAGGACATAGTGTAGAACATGTCCATGACTGCGCATCACCAGACAATCAAACCATTATCTATATCATTAAGATCTATGTCTACTAATCAATGACAAACACATGCATGAATGCAACATATCAATACTCTCCAATTCTCAGGATACTCCCTTAAACTAATATCATCAGCATTCATGCTAACATACCTTTGATTCCCTAGTTGGGGGTGATGTGATCACCTAGTCCATTGGATAAAGTGATATTATCTGGACTTGATGTGTTGCAATCTTCTTTATTTCTCGATGTCTTACTCATCTGCATCTTTACCTTCTAAACATCTACCTTTTCTTTTCCTTTGCTGAATTTATTGCTTGGTGCAAGTGACCAAGTTGGGAAAATTTTGCTAACATGACTGGTCTTAAGACAACTAAAGCATACAATCTTATTTAACCATCTATTGTAATTACCTCTAAAGTGTGTCCTAATGCAATTTTTAGGAATATGACCATATTCTTGAAAATAGTGACAATTGTACCTTGTGTTGTAATCCCAATCACAAGAATTTACATTATGATGTACCTTTGTTTTCTTGTTTGATGTCCACTTGGATTTGGATCTACATTCATATACCTTGTGTCCATACTTCTGACAGTTGTAACAATAACCTTCAAATCTCTAAGTGTTGGTGGTCTTTGTCTTGCATTCATGTGCTTGATGGTTGTGCTTCTTGCAGTTATGACAATGTCCCTTGAATTTTTACTTAGGGTTTTGATTTCTAGTGTTGCTCTTACAAAAAATTTCTATGTGACCAATTTTCCACAATGATGACAAGTGGGCTTGATGTTGTTTCACTTATTGTTCTTTTGTTCACCATTCCTAGATTATTTTCCTTTCTTAGTAGTAGAATGGCCCAAACCAACAATGTCATTGTTTAATCTTTGGGCTCCCATGATTTTTTCAAAATACTTTATGGATTCACTAGGATTGTTAATATTTTCCTTTTTAGTCTTCAATTAATTCTATAGTAGGGTATTATGTGTTTCTAAAGTTGTAATCCCAATGTCTTTCCTATTCAGTTCTTGATTTGAAATCATCAACTAATTCATCATATCTAATTGAATATTTGTTAGTCTCTGCACATCTAATGACTTCTCCCCAAGTCTATTAGCCAGTATCTTTTTTTGTCTTCAATAATGACTCTATCTTCTTCAACTTTCTTTTTTAGTTTAGTTTTCTCACACATCAATGTTGATGAGTTTCTTGTTCTATTTTCAAATTCTTGACTTCTTCACTTAGGGCTCCATTTTTTTCCATCAAATTTGCAATTTGACATCAAATTATTCTGAGTTCCTATCCTCAAATAATTCAGTAGTGTCTATTTCTTGATATTGAGTGTCATTTTGTTGAATGGCCAATTCCTTTCTTCTTTTCAATGAATGATGCAGTTCATCTCTTGCCTCCTTGAGTTGATGTGGGACAAGTTCTATTTCAATCTTCTGGTTCTCAATAGTCTTTCCCAATTTGTAGACTTCCATCTTCAAGATCTTACCTCCAAATGATGGGAACACAACCCAAGCACAAAATGGAGACAACAGGAAAGGGAAAATTTAATTAACTATGAAAATATGCTAGTACACTTAGTGCAGAGAAATAGACTCCAAAACATGCCCTATGGGCTTACAATAGCATAAATCTGGAGATAAATTCTTCTCCCAGTACCTTCTTTCAAACTCCGCTCCAAAGTGCCTTTTACAATGCTAGAAATGTCCTTAAATAGACCCCAAAGGGTTAACGATTAGGAATACATTCTAGAAAGTGCTAGTTGGCATCCACCGACCAAGTAGAAGGCTCCAGAAGTCGCATTAGAAGTCAGCACAAAAATTAGAAGAATCTAGAAATGGTAATTGAACTTCCAGGAGGCATAACTTTTGAACCGTAGCTCCGATTGACGAACTATTTACATTTCTGGAAAGCTCTCGAAGTGCTCTATAGCCCTATGGACCAGCTTTGCTTGTCCCCCATTTTTTGGCCCTATTCAATGTCATTTAATGCCCCTAACCTGATGCAGAGCCACACCTTGGAAAACTCAAGAGGAATTAGTCAATCAACTGAGTTGCTTCAAGGGGCATCTACAACCTCTAGGATCACACACTAAAATCAGATTCAAAACAAAACTTTGAAAATAAAATCCCCCAAAATATCTTCTTGCTGCCTCCAGATAGACCTGCACTCAGACATGAATAACTTTCGAACCAAAAAAGATTTACTCAATCCAACCGTTGAGATTTGGTGTAACTAGGTTTCAAGCAATATATAAAAATTTGAGAGAAATGCAACAGTTCAAACCTGAGATATTTACCACGCATCGGAGTACATGTTTTTGCAAAATATTGCTTCTTGCTGTCTCTAGATAGACCCATGAACAGACATGTATAACTTTTGAACCAGACAATATTTTCTCAATCCAACCATTGATATTTTGCATAACTAGGTTTCAAACAACATATAAAAATTTGAGAGAAATCCAACGGTTCAAACCCGGGATATTGACCTCACATCAGAGTACATTTTTTTGCAAAACATTGCTCCTTGCTGTCTCTAGATAGGCCTGCACTCAGACATGAATAACTCTTGAACCAGATCAAAAATCTTCAATCGCTCTAGTGAAGATGGGTGTAATTAGGCCTATAATAACATATCCAAAGCTCATGAAAATACAATTGTGCATTTGGGAGATATTACCCATGCACTGAGACTAATTTTCTGCAAACATACCGAATTTGCCCCAAAACTAAAACTTTTTAATCTTCTGCAAACTATCAACTTGTTTCCAGTGAGAAGATAAGGAAAATCCATTTAAAACTCAGACCATCGAAAACTTGCACAAAGACAAAATGAAAAAACATTCCATATCTCTCCAAATTCGATTCCTCCTCTTACATAGCCGACTGGCTTTTTTTTATTTAAAACTGACTCTCTTTTTCTAATTAAAGGATGTGAAATGTTTTCTTCTTATTTAGAAAAGAAGAATGTCTTCTATCCAAAAAAGGGATAAGAATCAGAAACATTTTTTCTACCAATATTAGACAGTCATTTTTGAAGTCAGGAATATTTCAAAAATTGCCTACTACCTATTATTGGATTCTAAAAATCATTAAACACTCCACCTACGAACTAAAAAACTATTCTAATTTAAGATCCACACACCTGGTCCTAGGTGGCTATATCTGGAGAGCTTATCGAACTACTACTCTAGGTATGCCACCACATGTAGGACATTATTACAAACTTCAAAAACTAAAAGCATTTAAAACATAACATTAAATTCCCTATTACATTTTCAACAATGTTGCCTCCTATAGTGTTTCTCTTCTCTGCCACTGTAGCATAACCTAACTTTGAAGCATTCTTAGGAAGTCTCCAAAAACTAAAAAATTGCGACAACTTTCAAACCGTGGGGTCTTTTTACCTGATTCTTTTTTTGGAATTCTTTAAATTACAGTGAAAATCATCCTACCAATTTACACCTTCTAGTTCACCAAAATGATGGCTCAATTACATACTCCTATTTTTTGGCATTTACACGTAAGTGGAACCGTGAGAGTTGGAACCTTTATTTGACCCAAATGGGTATCTCAAAATGAAAACACATGAAACAGAAACTAAGTCTAAGTACATTTTTTTGGTTGACACAGGATTGCCCTTATACCTCTGGATGCTCCTGCATCAAACACCCAGGGTAGATTGAAAAGTGACCTTGTCACTTAATGAATGGTAGAGGAAATCCCAAATGGGAAACCTTAGCTGTTGATATCCAAGTTGAGTCCTCTATCGGCTATCCTTTCCACTTGACCAGATACTCCTCATAATACCTATTTTTGGTACTCCTACCCACACGACTATCCAAAATCTCCTCTATCTCCTCCTTCTTAGAAGTAGGAATTGGACATGGCTCTAACATCAACTCTTCATCTGCACCATCATCATGATACTCTGTTAAGTCTGCAATGTTGAAAATAGGAGAAATTTGAATTCCATCTGGCAACTCCACTTCATAGGCATTTCCTGAGTCATGTTTCTTCAAAATTTTGTAGGGGGCCAAATTTCTTCATTTTCAACTTGTTGTAAGTACCAGCTGGAAATCTTTCTTTTCTTAAGTGTACCATGACTAGATCCCCTACTTAGAATTCTTTATGCCTTCTCCTTTGATCAGCCCTAGCTTTATACTGTTGGTTCATCTTGGTAATGTGTGCCTAGACCTCCTCATGTAGATGCTTGATATGTCCAACAAATTCTTTAGCTCTAGCACTTGTCCTCTCCCCTTGCTCTATCTTCCTCAATTCTGGTGCAGTCCTTGGGCTACTTCCACATAAAATTTGGAATGGTGATCTACCAGTACTCCTATTTATAGAGTTATTGTAAGCAAACTCTTCTTGTGGTAGAATCAAATCCCACCCCTTCGGCTTATCCCCAACTAAACATCTCAGTAAATTGCCCATACTTCTATTTACCACTTCAATCTGTCCATCAGTCTGCGGGTGATGTGTAGAACTGAACTTCAAGTCTGTTCTCAACTTCTTCCATAATGTTCTCCAAAAATACCCCACAAATTTGATATCTCTGTCAGAAACTATACTCCTTGGGAGACCATGTAGTCTTACCACCTCTCTGAAAAACAAGTTTGCAATATGGACAACATCATGAGTTTTGTGGCATGGAATGAAATGTGCCATTTTGGAGAACCTATCAACCACCACAAATACTGAGTCATTACCCCTTTATGTCCCCGGCAATCCAAGAACAAAATCCATACTTATGTCCTCCCATGGCTTTGATGGAATAGGCAATGGCTGATATAGTTCAGTATTGTGACTAAATCCCTTGGCAACTTGACAAACCTGGAAACTCTGTACAAACTTCTTCACATCCTATGACATTTGAGGCCAAAAATAATGTTCTTTGAGAATGGAAATGGTCTTATCTCGACCAAAATGTCCTGCCATCCCTCCACTGTGTTTCTCCTTAATCAAATTTTCCCTTATGGAACTCCTTGGAATACACAATTGACCACCCTTGAACAACATACCATCCTAAATCAGATAGTCTAACCACCTAGTTCTGTCTACAGCAATAGGTTCTTTACAAGCTTTCCATGCTTCAACAAAATCAGGATCCTCAAGGTATAGATTCTTGAGTTCATCAAACCCAACTACTTCAACCTACATTACTGTAAGCAACAACTGTCTCCTACTTAGTGCATCTGCAACCCTATTATATTTTCCACTTCTATGCTTCAATACAAATGTATAGCTCTACAAGAACTCTACCCACTTCATATGCCTCTGATTCAATTTACCTTGGCTATTTAGGTACTGTAATGCCTAATGATTAGTATATAAAACAAATTCCTTTGGCAATAAATAATGCCTCCATTTCTTTAAGGCCTGAACTATTGCATAGAACTCTTGATCATAAACATAATACTTCTTTTTCACATCATTCAATTTTTCACTAAAATATGCAATAGACTTACCTTCTTGGCTTAATACAGCCCCAATAGCACTGCCACTAGCATTACAATCCACTTGGAACATCTTTCTAAAATCTGGAAGTTCCAACATAGGTTGTTCTGTCACCTTCTTCTTCAGCATTTCAAAACTTCTTGTAGCTACCACAGTCCATTTGAACTCTTTTCTATCCCCTCTTATTGTGTTAGCTAGGGGTGCACAAATGCCACTGAAATTCTTAATGAACTTCTTGTAAAAACTAACCACACCATGAAATGATCTTACCTTAGTATCAGACCTTGGAGTAGGCCATTCCAAGATGGCTTTTACCTTCTTTGGATCCATTTTGAGACCTTTAGGTGATATAACAATCTCCAAGTGGACTAATTCTTTTTTACCAAAGGTACACTTCTTTAGATTAATTAACAGTTTCTCTTCCCTCAACCTTTCAAAAACACTACGAATATGCAATAAACGTTCTTCCAAAGTCTTGCTGAAAATTAAAATATCATCCAAATAAACAATAACAAGCTTTCCCAAGAACTTCTTAAGTACCTCATTCATAAGCCGCATGAAGGTGCTTGGGGCGTTCGTCAATCTGAAGGGAATGACTAACCACTCATAAAGACCCTCCTTGGTCTTGAAGGTTGTTTTCCACTCATCTCTTTCTCGTATCTGTATTTGATGATAGCCAGTCTTGAGATCTATCTTTGTGAAGTACTAAGCTCCACTCAAGCAGTCCATAAGATCATCCATTCTTGGCAAAGGAAATCGATACTTGATGGTTATCCTATTTATAGCTCGAGAGTTTGTACACATCCTCCACTCTCCATCCTTCTTTGGTGCCAGTACTGTAGGTACTACACATGGACTCAGGCTCTCTCGAATCAAGCCCTTCCTCAATAGCTCCTAAACCTATCTATTTAGCTCTTCAGTTTCAGTAGGAGTCATCATGTGAGTAGCCTTGTTAGGAAAACTAGCTCATGGGATTAAATCGATCTGATGACTGGTTTGCCTTACCGGTTCCAATCCTTCTGGAACATTATCAGAGATGACATCTCCAAACTCACTTAGTAAATCCGAAACTTCAAGTGGTATTTCACTACTACTTTCTTTATCTTTCCTAGGAATCAAAGCATAGCACATATGCTGATGTTTCATGCCATCTAAAAACTTCCTTCCATCAACGAGACAAATCCTAGCACTGGTACATACCTTTTTGCCTTCCTTTTTTATGGGCTTCAGTTTGTGGCGAACTCCATCCTTTGTTAGAGAGTATGTGTTTTCATAACCATCATGTACTGCATGCCTATCAAACTACCATGGTCTACCCAACAATAGATGGCAAACATCCATTGGAATAACATCACAGAGAACTTCATCATGGTAACTCCCAATTTTGAACTTCACTAAACATTGTTCACTTACGAGGACCTTATGATTATCTTTCACCCAAGAAATTCGATAGGGTTGGGGGTGTTTCTCCCTCTTGAGCTTCATCTTAGAGACCATCTCCATTGATACCAAGTTATCAGTGCTACCACCATCAATGATCACATCACAACATTTATCCTCACACTTGCACTTGGTACAAAATAAACTCCTCCTTTGTCCTGGTTCAATCTCACCACTTAGTAGGACCCTTTCATTTACTAAAGTCTCTCCTCTTTTTGCATCCTCTAAATGTGATGATTGTGCATCCTCATCCACATGAGAGACCCTAGCTTGACCCTCACCTCTCTTATCTGTCCTTCCTTATCGTTGACGGCATTCAAAAGTATGATGACCTTCTTCATTGCAATGGAAATAGGTACCATGAAAGCCTCCTCTTCCTTGTCCACATCCTCTACCTCTTCCTCTCTAATTTCCAAAGTCTTGATCATGAGAGCGATTGAAACCCTTGTTTCTCTGGTTCTTGCTAGTACCCACATCTTCATTTTTCTTTTGGGTTTCATTTTGGCCTCCAAATGACCTACCACTGCCCTTTCCTCCTTGACTATGCCCTCTTTGTCTCCCTTCAAATTTTTTATTTAGCTTCTCTTCAACTCGTAGGGCAAACTGGTATGCCTCCTCAACGCTAGTCATTCTTACCAGACTTAATTCCTCCTAGATGCTAGGTCACAACCCACTGATATAACGAGCAACCTTCTCCTTATTTTCTTCTGCATGCCCTCCTCTAATTAGAAGTCAATAAAACTCCTCTATATATACCTGGACTAATTTTCCTACTTGCTTGAACCCATGCATCTTCTTAAACAAATCAAGCTCGTAGTCTACAAGAATGAACTACTTCTTTAGTTTGTCCACCATGCGATCCCACCTTGTAATCTTCTCCTTTCCTCTTCTGTTTCTTTCCAATTGAACCTCTTGCCACTAGATTTTGGCATGTCATTTCAGTTTGGCCTTTGAAAACTTAACCCTATCTGGATCCCTGATATCCTCATACTCAAAGTACTCTTCTAGTTCATTGATCCAATTGATCAACTCACCTGGTTTCAAATTTCTTAAAAATACACCCACATCAATTGTAGGTCTTTTCCCAAACTTAGTAATGGCCCTAAAAAGCCTTTCCTCTACCTAATTCATAACTTCCTCATCAACTTCCCCTTCTGGTCCAATTTCCTCTTCTTCATTGTCGTCCTCACTTTTGTCACCTGCAGTGACATTTGTTCCTCTACAGAGCTCGTCCTGCAACGCTTGTACCTATCTTTGGAGGGCTCTAACCTCCTCAGGATTAATAGCTCTAGCCCTTCCACTATGCTCTCTTCATGGAGGTATGTTCTTAACTCAAACCCACAATCACATAGTCCTGGTGCAAACTGCCTCGTAGTCGGCGCTCTGTCTACACCCTCAAGAAAACCCGCTCTAATACCACTTGCTGGGAACACAACTCAAGCACAGAATGGACACAACAAGAAAGGGAAAATTTTATTAATTGTGAAAATATGCTAGTACACTTAGTGCATAGAAACAGACTCCAAAACATGCCCTATGGGCTTACAATAGCATAAATCTAGAGATAAATTCTTCTCCCAGTACCTTCTCTCAAACTCTATTCTGAACTGCCTTTTACAATGCCAGAAATGTCCTTAAATAGACCCCAAAGGGTTAAGGATTAGGAATACATTCTAGAAAGTACTAGTTGGCATCCACCAACCAAGTAGAAGGCTCCAAAAGTCGCATTAGAAGTCGGTACAAAAATTAGAAGAATCTAGAAATGGTAACCGAACTTTCGAGAGGTATAACTTTTGAACCATAGCTCCGATTGACGAACTATTTACATTTTCAGAAATCTCTCGATGCGCTCTATAGACCTATGGACCAGCTTTGCTTCTCCCCAATTTTTTATCCCTGTTCAAGGTCATTTAATGCCCCTAACTTGACTTTGAAGCATTCTTAGGAGGTCTCCAAAAATTGAAAAACTGCGATAACTTTCAAACCGTGGGGTCTTTTGACTTGATTCTTTTTCTGAAATGCTCTAAATTACAATGAAAATCATCCTACCAATTTACACCTTCCAGTTCACCAAAAATGATGTCTCAATTACATACTCCTATATTTTGACATTTACACATATCCCAAGGTGATTAAAAACTCTAACCTAGAACTCTAACTGTAGTTGTAAAGTGTGGCTCATTATGGCTACAAAATTTTGATCATAAACTATGATCTACCTTGTGAAAGATCTGGCTTGTTAAAGCCTTACAAGACTATTAGGTCTCACCTTGACTAAAGGATTTCAAACTCACAGTAAAGTAAGCACTCTGTTAGGAGATTTACAAAAGTCTGTTAGGACTACTTTGTTATGAGATTTACTCTATATCACTTGACAAAATGACTCAGAACCAAATCCTTCCGTTAGCACCTTATTGCTTGATGTAAGATCTCCTCTTTATCGATTATTTCTTGATCCTCTTGATCAGATTAATCTTCTCTAACCTTTCACTGCTTAACTCTGTTCTACTCAAACTGATTCTACATTAAATATCTTTGTCTTATCCATCTTCACCACCATGAATGCCCTTTATCCTCTTAGCATTCATCTCCTTCATGCATGGTATGAATCCTAAGGGTTTACCTCATTAAATAGGCAATTGTGGAGATAGGCTAGGTCATAACCAATGGTTGTGACTGATCTTATTGCCACCTAATACTTCCCTTAATTTGATTGGATATATGCATTACATAGGGATGTGTAATATGAATGGATCTTTATCTCTTAATATTTAAAATTCAAGTTTATGCTGGTAAAAAATGGTTTACATCAAAGTTTGTGCCATAAAATACATCTATGTCAAAGACTGGTAACTCAACATCAATAGACTTTGATGGTTGACCTTCACTATGCTCTTTATGTTGATACTTGACTTTTGAATAGCTTGGAACTTACTATTGCTTGTCACCTAAATCACTTGACATATACTAACTGCTCGAGACTAGAGTGACTTGACACACACTGACTACTCGACACATACTGATGTTCGACACTAACTAGTCATATTACTCAACATGTATTATTTGGAGGCTTATGCTTGACATATACTATGCACTCAACTTGTACTTATCTTTGCTAGATGATGACTAAGTGTTTTGTCACTGCCTTGTCAAAATAAAAATGAGATCAATAGTCATGCTATGTTGTTAAGGAAGAGAACATTGAAACTAGTTCTGATCATGAAAAGGTAGTAGTTGTAATCGTTTATGTTGTAATCAAGGAAGATCCAAATGATGAAAGGTTTAAAAGTGAACCTGGCCTTATTTCATATGTTAGTAAGAATGACTCATGGATTATTGATAGTGTTTTCCACATCACATGAGTGGTGATCTAAGTAAGTTTGATAAGTAATTGGGTTAAAATACTTAAATATAATCTATTGATTTTTTTTCAATTGAATAATTTTGGTCACAAGATAGAGTTTGTGAAAAGGAAGCTCAAGATATTTGATGATGAAGGTAATACTATTAGAATGTGAATGAAAATGAAGGGTAACTTATTCTAATTTGATCCTATAGTTGAAACATGTTTTCTTTCCAAGATTGAGGTGTTCAAAATGTAATGACAAACGTGTGAATGAGAGAGCGGGGGGGGGGGGGGGGGGGGGGTTTGGGGGTTAATTAGGAAATAATTAAAACTTTCCACTTAGAATAATTTTTCTTTACTTCATTAGATTATCTAATCTAAGGTCATGCATGAACATAAAGCAATAAAGAAATAAACACCATAACACTTTGACATAATATTTGGTAACCCCAAAACTCTCCAAGGAGAAGGTAAAACTAGGGTGGGGATTACACCCACAATGCTTCACTACTACAATAGTAAAGTTGGCCTATTAGGGTTTACAATTGATCACTTATGGTGATCTTCTCTATTACAAGTGTGAAGGAATATTAGGTCCACCTTATTAGAGGATTTACCTAATGCAACTATTAGGATGCAATCAGTCAAATAATCCTTGTTTGCAACTAATTTGCTAATATAGATCCTTTGAAGATTGTAATCACATGACTATTATAGATACATATTTTATCTCCCCTTTATAATACTTGGTATCCTACTTACTCAATCTACTCTATCTCCATTTTTTATTCCACATTCACTTCCTTCACTTGCTTATATCTCTCTTATCATATTCCATATTTGTTTACTCTTTAGACAAATTAATTTTCCTTCCTTATATATCCATCAAAAAATATCTCCATTCCAAGTTGGCTCAAACAAGAGATGTTTTCAACAATAATTAAATTATACCTTCAAGTTAGGTCAATGTTGATACTTAGGCCATACTATGCATTTTGGTGTTATGTTGATGCCTGGGCAATACAATGGGCTTAAGTGAAACTCTGGCACTCAGGTGAAACTGGAACATGCCTCACTTTAATTGGATGCTCGGTTCATAGTGACAACTCAAAAAATGCTATGAAATTGGTTTACACTATGAACTTGGTTTATATTGTGAGATTGGTTACACTGGATATCATCAATCTACTTGGGCGACACTGAAACATGTTGGCTAAAGGAAAGCTCAGTTGTAGTATTAACATAGTTTCTAGGATGACTTAAGTATTTTGTCACTAATTGAAAATATTTCTTTCCATAGGGTCAAAAATCTCCCCCTTTGGCATTAGTGACAAAAACACTTACCATGTATAGTTTTGTCAACAATCCATAAAACACTTAACCAAAATTTTCTATCAAACTCCTCCTTTCCATATGCTTAGATCTACAACTTGGTTTGAACTAAAAAATTGTTTCTTAGTCATATCTAAATGAATTTTGGATTTTCAAAAATATTTATTGTCCATCTATACATCTTCTTTATATATATACATATATGTTTTCCTTGTACATATTCTTCTATACATTTTCCTCTACATTTTCTCTTATACATTTTTCTCTACATTTTCCCCCTTGTTTCTGTTACAAATGCCATAAACATATCTTACAAGGTTATACAAAAATTATTGAAAAAATAATGATGCACTTTCAAAATTAAAGACATAGTTTTATCCCAATTTTCTTTCAATACCTTCAAAATGTACAGTTCAATAGTTCAATTGATAACCCCGTCATGAAATTTGCAACTGAGAAATTTGTGTCATGAACTACTATCTTTGTAGGTGCAAGATGTTTCTACATCACATCCATGTGAGAAAGTATCATAATTTGAATATTTGATATTGTTACTATAATTATGGCTTCCTCCCTTGATAAATTGGCCTATAAATTTGATAGAAATATGACCTCAAAATGATTGGAGCTATAACTTAGGTCAAGTACTAACTGACTAGTACTATTTTTTAAGTCTTCATCAATCTTGGTTAGTTTTTCCTTTATTTACTTGGTTAAAATTGAGTATCACATAATTTTTTTTAAAAAAGAGATGACATTAGTTACATCTCCCTCTAATGTAGCAATGAGAGTGGACAATTCCACTTGATCAATGACATTCTTCTGTGCAATATTATCTAAGACTTTATTCTCAGATTTTCTTTCTTCCCTTTCTAGAAGATTTTCTTGGCCATTTAAATCTTTATTGAACTTATGTACAATATCAATTAATTTCTCAATGATAGGGGCTTTATTTGTTGAAGAAGGAGATTGTTGAAAATAGATTGATACAAGAATGGTAAATGTGTTTCAATCATTCTTTTGGCACTGATGTCAAACCTATTATTTTGTTGGTAAGACAATTGCTTATATGATTTAAGTACTGTCACTTATTTGATTGATGAACAAGATTTTATCAAAAGATGTAACAATAGCACCTAGAGGAAAGTTTGAGTTATGATATGAAAAGGAGTACATGAATCAGCTAATACAGTGGTAACATAGTGTATTATTAATCTACTTAAGGTTGCAAAAGATTGGTTACATTAAGCAAGTTTAGAAGAACAAGTATAACAAAGTTTGTCTATAAAGCTTGAGCAAGTGGATAGTAGGTGCTGAGAAAAGTCAGTGCAAGCCTAGTAGAAAATTAGTTGGAGTCAAGTAAAAATCTATTCGTGTATGCTGAGAAAAATAGTGGATGCTGAGTAAAGTTTAGTTGATGTCGAGCACCAGTAACCTTTAGTTTGTGCTTAGTGATTTTATAGAGGATGTTGTGAAATGCAGTTTATGCCGAGCATCAAAAGCAAGTTAACACTAAGTGTCAACATTATTTGAAAGTTTGTGAATTTGAGGGATCTAAGCTAACAAGTTTGTTTTCTTGGATTGTGTGAACCATGTGAAAGATAAGATTGATGAGCTGGTGGCACAGAATCCATGGTAAACCATTTTGAGGTGAATTCAAAGAGGATTGAAGGAGAAGTTTCTAGAAAGGGATGAAATGAAATAAGGGGTGCATTCATTGAATCCTACATAATCTATCCTAACCATAAATTGGATGATGGAGAATGAATGAAAAAATATCTTAATATTCTATTTATAAGGATGGCTAGTCAAAAGAAAAGGTTTTCATGTGTGAGAACTAAAGGAAGAAAAAGATTATAGGGTATTGCTTCATTCAGTGACCTAATTAAGAGCCAAAATTATTATGTTAAGCAAGAAGGCTTAAGGGTATGCATGCTTGAATGGTGAACAAGCTATTAGAGCTGAAGTTTGTGAATGACAAGAAAAATGGACGACTGAAATAGAGATTTGTAATTTGCAAATGGAGTTGTAAGTTGTTCTCTGATCAAGCCTTATTGTTACTCTATAATAATTGTATCACTCCAGGGTAAATCTTTTGTATTAAGGTTGACCTAATAGTCATTTGCAAATCCTTTAACCTAGTGACATTCCAAGTGAATGGTCTAAAGTCCTCTAACAAAGCTCACTCCTAACAGGGTGATTGAAATCCTTTAACCAAGTCACATTTAATAGTGTGTAGTGTAACCTTTAATAGGGTTGGCCTTCCACAAGGCATCACTCCAAAAGAATGAAAAAGAGTAGCATGTTACTGGTGGTTTTTCCAAAATTGAGTTTTCATGTAAATTATTGTATCAAGTGTGTTGTTGAATCTGTTATGTTTCATGTTTACACTTTTGCAAATTGATTCAATTGTAATCTACAAGTTTTAAATCATTGCATAATCTTATGGATGCATGCATGATGATAAATGTTTTATGGGTTCACTAAGATATGAAAAGTTTTATTCATACATCTAGACCTTGAATAACTAATTCACTCCCCCCCTCTTAGTTATTGTAAAAAATTCCAACAATTGGTTTCAGAGACATTTGTCTAAGAGGACTAGTTTGAAGGTACTAGAAGCACAAAGATTAATATGGACCAAAAAGAGAAGTACCCAAGCTTAATAGAGATAACTTTCCTACATGGAAAAGTCTAATGAAGCTACACCTTGGAGGACTTGGAGATCATGCACAATCTATAATTACTATTGAGCATATTGATCCTACTAGAGCCCTAACTCCTAAGGATTTGAAAAAAGAAGCAAGAACACAACTAGGAAATGTTGGAGATTGCCTTTGCCCTAAGCTATGCTAAATTTGATGATATCAAAAGCCTTGATAGTGCAAAGAAAATATGGGATGCTTTACACACCATCTATGAAGGAGACAAGAATGTACTAAGAGCCAAAGCTAAAAGTCTCAGAGGTAAGTTTGATGATATGAGAATGCAAGAAGGTAAGAATATTACTCAATACTTCTCTAGGATAAAGAATGTTGTTAATGCAATAAGGGGAACTACTAGTAAAATAGATGATGACACTATACTAAGAAAAGTTTTAAGAACACTTCTACCCATCTATGCTATTAGAGTTTCTACAATACAAGAACTAAGATGTGTATCAGGGAATAATCTAACTCTTGAAAGTCTAGTAGGTAGGTTCACTACTTTTGAGCTATCTAACTTTTATAATTACAAACCTAAAAATATTGAATTTGCTTTCAAAGCTAAGTTGTCATTAAAGGAACCTGATGAGAAGAAGAAAAAAAAGACAATATATTTGTCCAGTGATAATGACATAAATGAGGAGGGTGTAGATCAACTTGAAGCACTAGTAGGAAGAAGATTTCATAGAGTTAAAGGAAAGTTTAAAGGTTAATTACCTATCATTTGTTTCAATTGAAATGAGGTTGGTCATATTGCTGCTAGATGTCCACAAAAGAAGAATTATATAGCTAGTAACAAGTATAAAAGTAGAAGAGATGAAGACAACAAGGATTACAAAGACAAAGGCAAGAGGTATTACTACATTGCTAAAGAGGAAACAAGAGATGAATCTAACAAACAAGATGATGAAGTAGTTGTTGGAGTTACAAGTGGGAAAAGAGTAAATTTTTGAGGGGAGGGTGGGGGGGGAGGGTGTGAATCAGGAGTTTAAACTTGGACCCATAAAACTTTCACCATTCATACATCACATGAATTAATATAATGAAATAACATATAAAGCATATGCATCAATCATGTAAACATGTAATCAAACACACACACAACACTAGATATGATTACCTAGAAACCCTTCAAGTGAGAAGGTAAAACTGGGGTGGGGATGGCACACACAAATCTTCACTACTATAGTGATAAAGTGTACCCAATGAAGGTTACTATAATTTGACCATGAATAATGGTCTGCCCTATGAAAGGCCTGCCTTTTCAAAAGCTTACAAAGACTATTAAGTCCCACCTTGTTAGAGGATTTCAACACCTTGTTAAAAGTGTGCATGGTTAGAGGACTTCAACTTGCAATTAAGTAAGCACCCTATTAAAGGATTTCATATAGCCTATTAGCACTACTCTATTAAGAGATTTAACTGAAATCACCTATTAAAATGTCTCAACATAGATCCTGTAGTTGGCACTTGCTTGCTTGATAACATATCACCTCTATACAATTTCTAATTGATCCTTCACGATCTAATGTATGAATGTTGTATCCTTCTTTATCCTCTTTTCTTCACTTAACTAATTATGCAATTCACTCTTACGGCTAAGTCACCTTGAATGCTTTGCAAAACTATCTTGTTTTCTCCTCCAATTCTATCATCCAACCCTTTTACATTGTTCTCATCATCATTGTAAAGAATTTAATGCTTTTTCTTCCTTAAGAAGGCTTTTGTGGCTTGGGGTTAGGTAAGAATCTATGGATAAGATTCATCCATTTTGCTACTTAAACCTTCCAATTTTTTGATTGGCTACATGCAATTGCATAGGGAATCTGCATATAGATTCATCCTTATCTCTAAAAGATCGTAATCTATCCTTAAGTCGGCTCAAAAATGGTTTACATTATTGTTTGTGCCATTAAAAACAAATATGTCCAAACTGTGTCACTTGACATATGAAGTCTTTGATGCTCGACATACATTGTATTTTTTCTTCTAACTCGGCACCTGAACTACTCGACATCTACTATTTAATCAAAACTTGAATTCACTTGGCATGGTCTATCTACTCAACACTTGAGTGACACGGTAAATGAGTGACTTGACACTCATTGCAACTAAACATGGTCTTACATTTATATGTTGTGCTTGACATGTATTACTAGTTCGGTATGAACTAAGTAAATGGTTTAAGTGTGTTGACACTCACTTGTCAAAACCAATCTGAGATCAACATCTCCCCCTTTGACATAAGTGTCAAAAACACTTAAATATACAATATTCTACTTAACTTATCAAGCATAACATATCCATGGCTCGACTTATATACAAAACATCAAAATTTTCAATTTTTTTGCAATAACCTATATACCTAAAAATTGATAACTCCCCCTAAGTTAATGTGTTTGTTTGTATACATAATATGTGCTTCTCTCTAACTTCAATGCACTATATCTAATACTTTTTCATCTGATCTAATACTCTTTTCATCTGATATGCTCTGTCATAGCTAATATCTATAACTATTTACTACTTTTGCTTTCCAAAAAAAAAAGAATCTAAAAAATGTATATATATATATCACCCTACTGATATAACTTTATTTTATTGTCTCCCCATTTTTTCATACTCCTTTGTATTGTATCTTTGTTTCTAGCTACCCCTTTTTTATTCTTCCCTTGTGTTATATTTCTCCTTCTTGCTTTATCTCTCCCCCTTTTTGACACTTATGTCAAATGGGCTATACACATATAGTGTGTTTGTCCACAAATGATTTATGGACTTCCATTATGATTTTTAGAGTTACATCCCAATAGTGACATGTAACATACAATGATTTGATTTGGATTGAAAGCTCAGTAGCAAGGTATACTAGACCATCTAAGGTAGAAAGATTGGGGTCTTTCTTTAGTAGAGTTTCCACATAACCTAGTTACTTGTGTAGTATTTCCATGTGTGGGGTGAGGGACACCTATATACATGTCAATTTGGCTCTTATGCTAGCCTCTTCTACTATTAACACAACTAATTAACTTTGTGTCTAAAGCAATGTATGAAGATGCTTCTCACTCTAAGTAGGGTTTTGAGGTAACCTTGTACTTGATATGTTGAGATTTCTCTCTAGGCTCAAAATATGATGTTTGGTCTCTTGGGTGAAGAGTGTAGGGTCACACAATTTGGTGTAGAATGATAATATTTTCTCAAGTACCTTATTCACATCTTCAATCTTTGTATCCAATGCAACTTTAGTAAGCGCTATATCACCAAATATCTTTTCATTTACCTTGCTCTAGAATTTTTTTTAAACCATTCTAAAAGTTTGGTATTAGTATCAGTGTCTTCATTATTGACCTTTTCCACTATATCTGACAATTGTTCTAGTAGTGGCTTGGTCTCTTCAAGAGCTGGTAGACTAAATGCATCCAAAAAGATGTCCTTAATGTCTTGAAGCACTTGCCTCTTCCTGTGTTCTCTCCTAAACATTTCTTGATGCTTTTTATCCTCTAAAGCTTGTTGTAAAATGCTTATTTGTTCTAGTTTCATTGTATCATAATCAAAATTTAGAATAATAATCTCTTCATCAAGAATGCTATCTCCATAGTGAGTTACCTTTTCAACCTTTGAAGAGCTACAACCTAGCACTAAGATTTGCAATGGTATAGCTTTTATGCTTAGCTTCTAAAGAACTTTTGTAGGAGAAGTGCCAGACGTTGGTAAAGTTACTAGTGCTTGGATGGCCTCTTGCTCCTTTGCCTTAGGTGTTTTCTCACTCTCTTCAGATTGTCTCTTGTCTATTACAATGACATGACTAGCACCTAATCCTTGTGCTTTAGGTATAGAAGAATCTATCTGTCCTGCTTCCTGTTGTTTAGTAGTAGTGTCTTTTTCTTCTTCTACAGTTTGCCTCTGCTCAATTATGTCAATTTTAACAAATGTATCAACCTTGGTAGATGTATCTACTATTTTTTGAGTCAAAGGTTATAATTGAGTAATTGAAGGGATGAAAAAAGGTGGTTCTTGTGGATTTAGCTTGTCCCTTGTGACATCAACTACAACCTTTTGTAGCTCATCTCTACTGACCAAACCTAGATTATCACATAACTTGGCCTATAGTGTAGATTGGTCCAATATCTTCTTTAAGTATTCAATAGTCAAGGGATTGATGTTTTGAGCTGAAAGATTAGAGAAATCCTTTACAATGATGGTTTTAGTAGACTTGACTATGTCATGTGGGGGACTGACACTTGACACTTGTGTGTCCTGCACACTCTTTTCATCTTGCTATTGTTCAGCTATTGCCTTGTCATCAGTTTGTTTTTCTATTTCCTCCTCCATTGTATTCTCTTCCTTATCATCCTTTTATTTTTCATCATCATCATTTTCATCCTCTTTATTATCCAGTCTACCTTTAGAAGGATCAACTTCTCCTTGTTTAACAATGGTCAACCCATAGATAAGTTTTCATATTTCGGTATATTTCTTGACCACATATTCAATATTATTTTGAAGTATGCTAAATGCTCTATATTTAAGTGTAAACATAACTTCATATATCTTAGTATCCTTATCAATATGCCCTTTTTTTAGTTCTGGCATTACTTGGGCTAAAGTGGTTTCCCTTATTTGTTTTTCCAAATTTAAACAATAATGCCATTTTTACTCAACTAAGTCATATAGTTTCTTGGTACTGAGTTGGAAAAATCTAATGGAATTGTCTTAAATTTTGACATCATTGTATATAGGGCTTCTTCCACTAGATTTTGTTCTTCTTTCTCAAGTTCTTAAAATCAATATGCTTTAAACTAGGCAAATCTGCATTATTCTTGACATTTTCACACAAATTTTTAATATCAGAGAGTGGTTTGTGACTTACCACTTTGAATTGGATTATATCATCTGATTCAGTCCTTTCTTCATTTGAATCCAGCTGTGCAACATATTTTCTTCTTTGTTTCTTTTGCACTTGGCCACCTTCCTTTGTTTGCTTGGATTTCTCCAAGCCTTCTATATTGTGGCTCGTGTGCTTGCTCTGATGGCACATGCTGTTGGCTTGGCTATGCTTGGTTTAGTAATTTTCTTTGCCTTAGCCACTAGTTGTGTCTTAGCCTTTCTCTTCTTTGGCTCAGCATGCGTGGGTGCTTCCTCGGCTTCTTCTTCCTCGACACCTTTTGTTTCCTCTCCTTCCTTACCTTCTCCCATGGCTTGAGTCAATGCAAGAGGTCCTTATGTTTTTTCTTTTTCTTCCTCTTCATCCTCTTCATCTCCTTCCTCTTCTTCCTCATCTGCACCTTCACCAACTTTGGCCTTTAGCTTCTTTACTAGCTTATCTTTCTTCTTTAGTGTAGAGATAGTTTTCAACTTCATGGTAATATTTGATTTTACCATTTCATAGTTGCCAAATATCTTTTTACTTTTATCAATCTCCTCTACTAGGGGTGTTGTGATGGCTACTAAAGCTTCATCAACATTAATCTCATACCCAAGTGGCCTTAACCATCTAACCCTTGGTATGATGGCCTATACAAAGGTGAAATCAACATCAACCAAAAAGCATATATCATTGTAATGTTGCTCAACCAATGAAATAGGTATCCTAATTCTTTCCTTCATTGATTTCTTAAAATCTTCAAAATAACTTGTCATTAATGATTCAAAATTTTCTCCCATCTATTCAATAAACTCATTGATCTGCACTGCTATTGACCTGTTTGTTTTCCAACTTACAAAACCAAAGGAAGGAAATGTATTTTTCATATAAAATAATATACAGAAAAGTATTGAACCAAATTTACATTGAGTACTCTTGGTCTTTTTTATTGTTCCAAGATTTTCCATCAGTTGTTGGAGTTGAAGCTCAGCTAGATCATAAGTATGATCTTTCTTTACAATTGTGTAGCCAAGATCTACTATGATATAGGGTACACTATTCAATCTGCTAGATTGATAGAATTTGTGAGAAATTACCATAATATTAAATTTAAAAAATGGATCAGTAATAATATCTATTGTCATGCCTCTTTTATTTCATTTGGCTCTAGTATTTTTCTCTATTGCTTCCTTAGAATCACTCCTTAGAGTCTTGGGTTGATCTATCATTGGGTAGCCAGTAACCCTATGAATTATTCTTTTGGTAATCTTAATTAGTCCACCCTCCAACCATAAGGATTCATCATATATTCCACTCAACACAATTCTAATCCATTCATTTTAAAATATACTAGGAAAATCTAGGGTGCATGTCAAACCCTTCTTCTCAAATATTTTATATTCTTCCTTTAGAATACCATTTTCACATAACCTATCATATGCTTCTATAATTTCTAAGTCCCCAATGCTACCAATTATGCAATTATAACATTTTCTTACATCTTGCACCATTATAACATTCAGCGAGATCATAGATAAAGCACTAGAAGGATTTTGTTTGTAGGCTGTGTATAAGGCTGTTTGACTTCATTATGAAAAAGTTGAACATTCAAAACCTTTTTCCCTTATATATTCTTTGAGCTAGATGCCATTTGTCAAACTAGGGTTTATGTAAAGTAAAACTATGTAGCTTAGCTTGTGATAAATACCTTGTAAAATCTAGAGAACTAGTGTGAGATCACTGTCAAATTCTCTACAAATTCCTTGAACAAGTTTTTGAATCACCTTTCACTCTGCTCACTCTTGCTTGAATTTTAAATCATGAATAACGAGTGAAATCGATAATATATCCTTTGAAAAACCCTTGCATTTAATTTTTAGTACTCGTACAATTGTAAACTCAACATCTACTCGATTTTAGAATCACTCAACATCTATAGATATTTCCATCACTCAGTAGCTACTACAGACTCAACATCAACTAGCTAGTTCTGTAGCTTGACGTCAACTACCATTCCACTTGGCATATAGAGAAAATATTTCATTCTTGACAACAATATGAAAACTTTAAAGATTTAACTTGAATTCACAATAATATCTTGCATCTTCATTCGTGCTAATGCAATCTTTTCATTACTATCTCCCTTGGAACTGATGTATGATATTACACTTAAATATTAGTCCCACATACCTCTTATTTGTTGAATTTGATGAGGTGTGATCACTTGACCCAATGGGTGAAGTGATCCCCTCTGCATCTGATGTGCTACAAGCATCTTTCTTTTTCCATGTCTTTTTCATCTCATCCCTGATGTGTTCAACATTTGCCTTGCCTTTGCCTTTATCAAATTCACAACTTGGTTCCTTTGACCTAGTTGGACAATGCTTACTAATGTGACCAATCTTCAAATAGCTAAAACATGTAGTTTGACTCAACCATCTTTTGTAGTTACCACTGAAGTGTGTTCTAATACAATTCTCAGCCCTATATGTCCATATTCTTGACAATAGTGATGGCCATATCTTGTATTGTAATCCCAATTATAAAGGTTTCCATAGCTTCTTACCTTTGCTGGCTTGTTTGATGACCACATGGATTTGGATCTACATTCAAAAGCTCTATGTCCATACTTTTGACAATTATAGCAATATCCTTCAAAACTTTGTTTTTGCATAGTCCTAGTTCTATATTCATGTGCTTGATGACCTTTTTTGTTGCACTTATGACAATGAGTCATGCTCTTAGGTTTGACATTTTGATTTTCATTTTTTCTCCTGCAAATATTAGTAGTATGTCATTTCTTACCACAATTATGACAAGTAGGTTTGGAGTTCTTACCTTTGATGTTCCTTTCTTCAGCAACATTGGATGATTCTCCTTCTTCAGTGCTTGTGTAGCCCAATCATGATGTATCCTTGTTAGATCTAGGGGATCTTAGTAATTCCTTAAAATATTTGATGGCTTCATTTGACTTGTTGGAACTTTCAGCAAATTCTATTTCTCTTTTCAAGTCATTCTACAATTGTTCGTTCTGCAACTTCAATGAGGCTATCTCGATGTCTTTGACATTTAGTTCATAGTTGGCACTCATCATTTGACTTAGAGTATACAATTGCATGCTAGAGATCTTGGTTAGCTCTGTTGACTTTTCTTCCAATATATTTTCCATAATTCTTTTGTCTTTTTTAATCATGGCTTTGTCTTCCATGGCTTTCTTCTTTTGTTCAATCACCTCACATAATAGTATAGCTTGTGATTCTTGCTCCAGCTTGAGATTTTTGATTTTCTCAGCTTGGCAACTATTCTTTTCCATTAGATTTGCAACTGCTACATCAAATTCACTATATTTACCATCTACAAATAGCTTGGTGGTGTCTATCTCTTTGTATAGTGTGTCATTTTTTGCAAAATCAATCTCTTTCCTTCTCTTCAAGGTTTTCTTTAGTTCCTCTCTTGCCTCATTTAGTTGATGTAGTATGAGATGTATTTCAATCTCCTAATAGACTTCCATTTTGGGATCTTTCCTCTAAGTTGCAAAGCTCCTCTTTCAAAGAACTAGGCTCTAATACTAATTGTTGGAATTACAAGTGGGAAGAGAGTAAACTTTTGACTGGGGGTGGGGGGTGGGTAGGGGGGTGAATCAGAAGTTTAAACATGGACCCATAAAACTTTCACCATTCATACATCACATGAATTAATATAACATATAAAGAACATATAAAGCATATGCATCAATCATGTAAACATGTAATCAAACACACACATAAAACCAAATATAATTACCCATAAACCCTCCAAGTGAGAACATAAAACTAGGGTGGGGATGACACCCACAAATCTTCACTATTGCAACAATAAAGTGTATCCAATGAAGATTACAATGGTTTGACCATGAATCATGGTCTACCCTATAAAAGGCATACCCTGTTAAAGGCTTACAAAGACTGTTAAGTCCCACATTGTTAGAGGATTTCAATACCTTGTTAAAAGTGTGTCTAGTTAGAGGAATTCAACTTACAATTAAGTAAGCACCTTGTTAAAGGATTTCATGCAGCCTGTTAGGACTACTCTATTAAGATATTTAACTGAAATCACCTATTAAAATGTCTCAACATAGATCTTGCAGTTGGTACTTACTTGCTTGATAATAGATCACCTTTGTACAATCTCTAATTGATCCTTTATGATCTATTGTATCAATGTTGTATCCTTCTCTATCCTCTATTCTTCACTTAGCTAATTCTGCAATTCACTCTTACTGCTAAGTCACCTTGAATGCTCTACAAAACTATCTTTTTTTCTCCTCCAATTCTATCATTCACCCCTTGTACATTGTTCTTATCATCATCGTAAAGAATTTATGGCTTTGTCCTCCTTAAGAAGACTTTGGTGACTTAGGGTTAGGTATGAATCTATGGCTAAGATTCATCTATTTACCTCTTAAACCTTCCAATTTTTTGATTAGCTGCATGCAATTGCATAGGGAATCTGCATATAGATTCGTCTTTATCTCTAAAAGATCTTAATCTATCCTTAAGTTGGCTCAAAAATAGTTTACATAGTTGTTTGTGCCATTACAAACAAATATGTCCAATCTATGTCACTTGCATATGAAGTCTATGATGCTCGACATACATTGTATTTCTACTTCTGACTCAACACTTGAATTGCTTAGCATCTACTGTTTACTTGACACTCATGACAACTCAACATGGTCTTACATTTACATGTTGTGCTCATCATGTATTACTAGTTAGACACGAACTAAGTAAATGGTTTAAGTGTGTTGACACTCACTTGTCAGAACCAATATGAGATCAATGATAGTGTATGTTGCAATGAAGGATGATTGTGATTAAGAATTGACAATTGCACTTGTGTCTTTTGTGAACAAGAATGAGAGATGGATAATTAACAATGGGTGTTCACATCACATGATTGGATATAAAAGTAAGTTCATTACCTTGAATTGTTATGATGAAAATAGTGTAAGATTTGGTAATGATGCACCATGTTTGATAAAAGGAAAAGGTTCTATCAAACTCATAGAAAATATTTTATGTGACAATGCTTATTATGTTGAAGGACTTAACTATAATTTGTTGAGTGTGTCACAACTGAATAATTCAAAATGTAAGGTTGAGTTTCTAAACAAGAATTCTAAGATATGTGATATTGATGGAAAAATAATAAGAAAGGGTGATCAAACTAGAAGTAAACTATTCTATCTTGGTATAGAGGATGCTACTTATTTATTTGTAGAATTTAATGATGTGTGGCTATGACACAAGAGGTTATACCATGTTAATTTTGATAAATTAGTTAGTATCAATAACATGAGAAGATTTAGAGGTTTGCCTAAGTTGATGAAGCTTGACAATATAATGTGCAATGTCAATTAGGCAAGATGACAGAGTCAAGTTTTAAGAGTAAAACTTATACCTCGAAAGAAATACTAGAGATTGTTCATACTGACTTGTTTGGACCAATTGAAGTGCAAAGCTACAAAGGAGATAAGTAAATTATGTTGCTTGTTGATGATTATTCTAGAATGATGACAATTATATTTCTAAAATAGAAATTTGATGCTTTCCAAATGTTAAAGTAGTAATTAGCAAGAGTTGAGAATCAAATAGGTAAAAGTCTAAAATATTTGAGATCTGAAAAAGGAGGAGAATTTGTATCAAATCAGTTTGAGATATTTTGTAATGATAGAGGAATCAAAAGATAAACATCTACTCTTGGAACTCCTCCACAAAATCAAATTGGTGAAAGGAGGAACATGTCTGTAATGGACTATGCTAGGACACTCATGATGGAGAAAAATGTTGCTTTGAAATACTGGAGAGAAGCTATAAGTGCAATTGTCTATACATTGAATTGTTTACAAGTCAAGAAAGGTACTCATTCAACACCTTTTGAACTATGGTATGGATACTCACCCAATGTAAAATATTTTAAAGTATTTGGAAGAAAATACTATATTCTCAGAGATTTCAACAATGGAAAACTAGATGCCAAAAGCGAAGAAGGTATATTCATAGGTTATTCCACAAGAAGTAAAGATTGTAAGTGTTTAAATACTAACTCTAAAAAAGTTGTGCAAAGTACAAATGTGAAATTTGATGAATATACAAAAGTACGTGAGGCTGAATTTATGAAAGAACTAGAAGAATACAAATGATTTGTATACTTTTATGAAGGTATGCCTACTAAAGAAGATGTTGCAAATCAAGATACAAACCAACAACAAGTTTTAGTGACTGTTGAGTCACATATTATGAATGCTAAGTTGCATTTAGGAACCGAGCTACATCTAGATGTCAAGTTATAGAATGAAGTTGAGGCACATTCTAATTCTAATATTAGTGTACATGAAAGAAATGCTGAATTACCTAACAAAGATGTACATAGTGACCCAGAAGATGAAAGACCAAATGAAGAAAATGAGACCAAACCAAGATTATCTAAATACATTAGGAGACATCATCCTACTACACAATCATTAGAGATAAAAATGCTAGACCAATGACAATGAACAAATTGAGAAGTGATACATGTTTTTCGAGCATGAAGGAACCCAAAATAGTGAAAAATGCCTAAGAAGATGTGGAATGGAGTAAAGCCATGGAAGAAGAGATTGAACAAATTGAGAAAAACAAGACATGGACTATAGTTCCTAGACCAGAAGACAAAAATGTTATTGGCACCAAGTGGGTATACAAAAACAAGTGAGATGAAAATTGAAGTCACAAGGAACAAGGCAAGATTATTCTGGAAAGGATATGCATAAGAAAAAGGAATTGAATATGGAGAAAGATTTTCTCTTGTTGCTAGATTGGAACAAGTCAGAATTCTTCTTTCTTATTCTGCATACAAAGGTTTCAAAGTCTACCAAATGGATGTTAAATCTACATTTCTAAATGGTATATTAAATGAAGAATTTTGTATAGAAAAACCAAAAGGATTTTTTGATTTTAGCAATAAAAACATGGTATGTAGATTACATAAAGCTTTATATGGTTTGAAACAAGTACCAAGAGCATGGTATGAGAGACTTCATAATTATCTTGTGAAGATTGGATTTGAGAGGACTGATGATAACAATAATTTGTACATGAAGATAGAGAAAGGAAAAGGCATTTTATTATATAAAATTTTTGTTGATGATATCATAGTTGGAGGTCAAGATGCTTTATGTAAGTTTTTTGCAAATAAAATGAAGCAAGAATTTGAGATGTCTATGTTTGGAGAGATCAAGTTCTTTGTGGGTTTGCAAGTACACCAGATGAAATATGGTATATAAATCACTCTGTCTAAGTATGTCAAAGAGATACTTAAAACTTTTGGATTGAAGGACTCTAAAGTAGTAAGTACACCTATGGTAATAAGACATAAATTGTCAAATAATGATGTTTAAGCTAAAGTGAATCAAACATTGTACAGGTCTATGATTGACAAATTGCAATATGTAGTACATAGTAAACCTAATATTGCTTTATTTGTGGGGATAGTTACAAAATTCTCTACTAATCCCATGGATAATCATTTGATGATTGTAAAGAGAATAATGGGATATCTGAAAGGACTAGAGGAATATGGTCTAAACTATAAAAAAAAAAAAAAGAAATTTGAATTAAGAGCCTATACTGATGTTGATTTGGCTAGAAACATTGATGACAGAAAGAGCACCAATGCAAGAGCATTTTTCTTAGGCAAGAGGTTGGTTACATAGACTAGCAATAAACAAAGTTGCATCTCACAATCTACTATTAAAGCTAAATATGTTGCTGCTGCTATAAATTGTACAAACATTGTATGGATCAAACAACTACTCAAAGGTATGAAGGAAGAAATTAAGGAACCAATGATACTTTATTGTGATAATACAAGTGCTATTTAAATATATCAAAGAATCTTGTGATGCACACAAAGACTAAGCACATTGCAATCAAGTATTGTTACTTGAGAGAATTAGTTTGAGACAAAGAGGTGAAGATGGAATATGTTAACACAAAAGAGAAAATTGCTGATATCTTCACAAAACTATTACCTAAGGATGCTCATGAGTATGTAAGAGGTAAACTAGGGGTGATACCCCTATCAAAGGCTAAGTAACAAAAGGAGTGCCTTGCATCAAACAAGCTAATTGCCATACATTACAAATCAATGCAATAGATCTTATTTTAGGAGCTTCCTAAAGTAATCAAAGAGCTAGAACTAGAACTACAAATCAATCACAAGAAAGTTGATAGAGGGAGAAACTAACAAAGTTCATATCTGCATATTAAGATGACAAGTCTTTGGAATTATTGTCAAAGAGGGAGATATTGCAAAAAGAGGGAGATATAAAAAGAATGGGAGATATACAACTAAGAGGGAGATATATAATACATGAAAAGAAAACAAATATTGAGAAATCCTAACTCACAATATGATAGAGAATTTTTTATTGATGAAATAGAAAGTGTATCTATTGATTACATCTACCTAGAAAGAGGAGGATAATGTAGAGGGAGATATAATAAGTAATTCAGAGGGAGTCATAAGGATGACACAATAGAGTTTTGTAACCTATTTTGAAGATGGAAGTTGTTGATATAGGGAGAGATTTCAACTCAAGAAACTATTTTCTTTTTGGTATTTTGTTGGTCTTACTATTTTGACCTAGTTAGTTTGGCAAATTAGTTTGGTTTTCCATCAATACCAAAGAGGGAGATTGTTGAAAAAATATTCATACAAGTATGATAAATGTGTTTCAATAATTGTTTTGTCACTAATGTCAAACTTAATATTTTGTTGGTAAGACAACTACTTATATGATTTAAGTACTATAACTTATTTGATTGATGAAGAGGATTTGATCAAAATATGTAACAATAGGACCTACTAGAAAGGTTGAGTTATGATATGAAAAGGAGTACACTAATAAAATAAGACAGTGGTAACATAGTGCATTGATAATCTACTTAAGGTTACAAAAGATTGCTTACACTAAGCAAGTTTAGAAGAACAAGTATACAAAAGTTTGTCTGCAAAGCTTAACAAAGTGGATAGTAGGTGCCAAGAAAATTCAGTGCAAGCCAAGCAAAAAATTAGTTGTAGCCAAGAAAAACTCTATTATAGTGTATGCCAAGCAAAATAGTGGATGCTGAGTAAAGTTTAGTTGATGCCAAGCACTAGTAAACTTTAGTTTTTATTGATTGATTTTATAGAGGATACCGAGCAATGTAGTTTGTGCTGACCATCATAAGCAAGTTAATGTCGAGTGTTCACATTATTTGAAAGACCATGAATTTGATGGATCTAAGCTGACAAGTTTGTTTTCTTGGATTGTGTGAACCATGTGAAAGATAACATTCATGAGTTGATGACATAGAATCCATGGTAAACCATTTTGTGGAAAATTCAAGTAGGATTGAAGGAGAAGTTTTTAGAAAGGGATGAAATAAAATAAGGCATAGATTTATTGAATCCTACCTAATCTATCCTAACCCTAAATTGGATGATGGAGAATGAAGGACAGAATATCTTAATTTCCTATTTATAGGGATGGCTAGTCAAAAGAAAAAGGTTGTTATGTGTAAGAACCTAAGGAAGAAAAAGCATCTAGGGTATTGCTTCATTCAGTTACCTAATTAAGAGTTAGCATTGGTATGTTAAGCAAGAATACTTAAGTGTATAGATGCTTGAAGGGCAAACAAGCTATCAAAGATGAAGTGTGTGAAAGAAAAGTAGAATGGAGGACTAAAATAGAGATTTGTAATCTACAAATGGAGTTGTAAGTTGTTATCAGATCAAACCTTACTATTACTCTCTAATAATTATATCAGTCTATGATAAATCCTTTGAATTAAGGTTGACCTAACAATCATTTGTCAATCCTTTAACCAGCTAACATTCCAAGTGAATTGTCTAAATTCTTCTAATAAGGCTCACTCCTAATAGGGTGATTGAAATCCTTTAACTAGGTGACATTTAATAGTGTGTATTGTAACCTTTAATAGGGTTGGCCTTTCATAGGGAATCACTTTAGAAGAGTGAAAAAGATTAGCATGTTACTGGTGGGTTTTCCCAAATTAGGCTTTTGCGTAAATCATTGTGTCAAGTGTGTTGTTGAATCTATTGTATTTCATGTTTACATTTCTACAAATTGATTCGATAGTAACTTACAAGTTTTAAGTCATTGCATAATATTATGGATGCATGCATGATGATAAATGTTTTATGGGTTCACTAAACTATGAAAAGTTTTATTTATACATCTAGACCTTGAATAAATAATTCACCCCCCTCCCCCCTAGTTATTGTAAAGAATTAGAACAATATTATTTACCTCAACTTTCATTACATCCAAAAATATGTCCTTGATGTCTTTAAGAAACTTTCCTCTATCCCTTTCTGCCTTTAGTTTCCTCTATTAAGACCTTTTTCTCCATAGAATACTCAAAATATCTATTTGTTTAGTAGACAGATTGTATTGATTCCAATTTGGAATCACAGTCTATGTATCAAGATCAATCTCTTCCAAAACATTTTCTTTCTCTTTTCCCATAACACATGGAGAAATTATGATTTCTTTACCTTTGTCTTCATCATTCTCCACTTGGTTGACTCTTGGTTTCTTCTTTTCTTTTTTTTGCAAACATGTCCTCCTTGCCTGATTTATGCTCAGTTATGCTTGGCCCAAGATAGTTAGAGTTTGGTGCTCGATTGATATTTTGGTGGATGGAATAATTTCTTTCTCCTTCTCTTTACTCTATATCTTCTCTGCACTTGATGAAACCATTTCTTGGCTTGGAGTAGTGGTTAGAGAGACTATTACTATGACTACCATCATTTTTTTATGTGATTCTTCTATAATTTGTACATCTAGTTCTTCATCTTTATCTACCTTATTCTCTTTCTCAAAAAAATTTTTCCACAACATTTTTATAGACTAAACAACTTCTTTTATATTATTAGAAAAAAAATTGAAATGAGTTGAATCTAGGATTTTTCCTATTTTCATGCTTGGTCATGGGCTCCATAATTTCTTCTTTTGTGAGGTGTGGCATGAAACTCTTCAATATTTATTTTTTGATGTCCCTCTCTATCTTAACAACATTGGTCCATCTTTCTATCACTGCCTTAAGTAGGACTTTTGGAGCTTGGCTTTTTAGCTCATCAAGATCATATTTCCATCTAGCTATCTTTTCAACCAAATCATCCTCTATGTGTTTCTCCTCCTCCTTGCTCCTAGATTTATATATGATGTCTTAGAAACCAAAAATTCCACTTCCTTCCTTCAATATTTTAACCTACCACTCAAAGGATAGTGGGGGATTCTTTAGTTGGATAATAGGTGTGTTTTCTTCTTCCTCTTCATCATCAACCTAAAGCTTCAATTTTCTTCTTGACTTCCTTGCAGTGGTGATCATAGGGGTAGCTACGTTCTTATGTGTAGATCTCTTAGGTGTAGAATTTATCACTTTCCCCTTCTTCTTTGGAGTTAATTCTTCCTCTTCTTCTTTCTATTCCTCCTCCTTATCCTCATCTTCTCCTTTTAAGTGAGTGAGCATACGAGGGTCATCCTTCTTGTCAAGTTTCTTTTGACTGTTTTCAAATTTTTCCTTTCCTCTTTTCAATATTTTAGGGATCTTTATTCCTAGAGATATATTGGTCTTAGCCTCCTAATTGATTCCAAAATATGTAGCTTTTGGGTTAGCTAGCTCATTCAGTAAGGCCTCAATGATATCCTTGTATCATCAATATTTGCTTCATATCCCAAGAATTTTACCCATGCTATCCTAGGTATGACTTCTTGAATATGAGTGTTATCAAAGTCAACTAGGAAGAAAATGTATTGTTCATATTGCTCAACTAGTTGCTGAGGAATCCTGAACCTATTCTACATCTTTTCTTTAAAATTTTCAAAGTATGCATCCATAATTCCATCAAAATTTCATCCTAAGTCATTAATGAAATTATTGATTTGGTATATAACTGGTCTCTCCTTACTCCAAACCACACTTCCCTTACATGGAAAGAATTTTTTCACATAGAAAAATAAACATACTAGAAGAGAACTAAACTTACACACATTCTTCTTCCATTCCCAAATTCTTTCCATGTTCTTGCCTAGTTGGCTTAGCTACAAATCAGCAAGGTCAAAGGACTAGTTGTTCTTCACAACCTTGAAGGATAGGTCAAATTCCTTAAAGAGTATACTATTAGGTCTACTAGAATTGTAGATCTTGTTTACACTTATATGGATTCCAAATTTTATCTCCATGTCTATGACATTGTTCACCTTCATGCCCCTATCGTCCCACTTTGCTAGGGTTTTCGTATGTCTTGGTCAATTTGGCATTGGAAACCTGTGAATTGGAGAATCATTTCCTTAGTGATGTTAAATATTTTATAAAGCTAGAAGGACATTTCATGAAACCTACTTGGAAATATTTCATCTATTTGATTTGAAAATTTCATGGCATATACAAGGAATGAGTCAATCCTTTGACTTCCAAGTGCCTATGTTCAGGTTTCAACATACCATTCTCACATAAAACATTGAATGCCTTATTTAGCTCAAAAGAATTTGATTCCTAAACCATGTAGTGATAAAATGACCCAATATTAGGGATGAACAATACTTTTGGAGGAATGATTAAGTGATCTCCCTATGGGTCTTTCTACTCAACAATTTCAGAATAAAGCTCAAACTTAGGTGCATTTTAGACCACATTCTTTAGAAACATCTTAGAACCCTTCTTCACTTTTGCACTAGAGTTGGATGCCATTTTTCTTGGTAAATGGACAATTCACTGATAGATAACCTTCCTAAGTGTACTCTTGAAAATTTTCTCCACCAACACAATAAATCGCTCTGCTTAATCCGATCTTTGAATTCACATTGAGTAAATGCACTTTCGATTCCATATTTTATAAAAATTGTAACTTATAGAGCCTAATAAATTCTCTATATATGGTTGGTGAGAAGACTCAACAAGTTCTTCAAGCTTAAGTTTGGCATAAATGGATCATTAGAAAGCTTAGTTAGAATTGGTTTCTAACTTTTCTTAGCTCGGTTACAACTGAGTTTTAGCTTTGTTAAAATGTAGTTCCCTTGCTTGACCTATTTCATCTTGGTATGTAGATTTGGATTGGTCATTCTTTAATATCTGGAACTAATCTGGGATCTTCTTTGAATTCTTAGTTCTAGCCATCTCCTGGATTTCTTAGTTAGATGTGGATGCTTCACCCAATTAATTGGTTTGGATGATAATAGCTTCATTATTTTCCTTGTGTATTCCTCTAATTCCCTTACCCATTTATGATTCATCTAAGTTTTGATCTGATCAATCTTGGGGTTTTCTTTATTTTCTTGACCAGAATTTATTGAATCTTGATTCGCAGTTTCTTTTCATACGACCTATGTTTTTTCGCACATAACATCTCACATTAGTGTGTCTTTTACTAAAGCAAGTTCTTACATAATTTACTCCAATATGACCATATTCTCCAAATAGATGACATCTTCCCCATGTGTTGTAGTCTCAACCAATAATGCTCATTGTTTGGTTCCATTATATTGATTATTTGGATTTCATTGATTCTACACTCTAAATATTTTTGACCATGCTTGTGATGTGTAAAACATTTGCCTTCAAAATTTGATTTGGTTCTACATTCATTTACCTTGTGTCCATATTTGTTACAATTATAACAATGGCCCTAGAACTTGGGTTGCATAGTATTACACCAACTAATATTTGATGTATGACCTATTTTTCCATAATTGTTATATGCAGGCCTTTTGTTCTTTTGTGCTCCTTGTTGTGACGATTCTCCTAGATTGGTATACCCTAAGATAGTAGTTCCGTTGGGTCTATTCAAAGTTTTTTTCATACAATTTATTTACACTTTCTTGTGACCTTAATCTTCATTCATTGAGTTCCTTTTCATATCTTAGTTCATTCTAGAGTCCACCATTTTATGCTCTTAGATTGGTGATTTCATAATTTGCATCATCTAGCTAGTTTTCCATGTCTACCTAATGTTGTGATAGCTTTTGGACTTCATTGGTATTTTCTTCTAATCTTATTGCAAGTAATATTTTATCTTCATATGTTATTTATTTTTCATTTACTACTTTTTTCTTTTGTTTCATAACTTCACATATCCTAACTAAGTGACTTTCCTATTCTCTTGTCAATTTTGTTACTTCTTCTTGTATAGTAGCATTCCTTACCAGTAGATCTTCTATGGATGCATCTTCTTCTTCTGAACTTTTTTCTCTATAGAAGTCTTCTATTCTTTCTTCTATGTATAGATTATCATTAATCTACATAGCCAATTCTTTTCTTCTTTTTAGAGAGTTAGTGAGTTTCTCCTTGAGTTTCTTGATTTGTTCCATAGCCATATGTAGATGAAGTTTGTTATTCTCAATAGATTTCTCTCACTTATACACTTCGATTTCCTCAAATATTTACTCTCAACTTGTGAAGCCTTTGATAGGACAACCTTTATTTGATACCAATTATTGTAAAATTAATGATAAATAGGTGACTTAGAGAGGGAGGGGGGGGGGGGGGGGGGGGTGAATCAACAACCACTTAAAACTTTCCACTTAGAGTACTTTTTCTTGACTTCATTAGATTATCTAATCTACTATCATGCATGAATATAAAGCAATAATTAAATCAATACCATAACACTTTGACACAATATTTTGTAACCCATAAACCCTCCAAGGAGAAGGTAAAACTAGGGCGGGGATGACACCCACAATGTTTCACCACTATAGTAATAAATTTGTCCTATTAGGGCTTATAATTGATCACTTTTGGTGATATACTTTGTTAGGAGTATGAAGGACTATTAGGTCAACTTTGTGTTAGGATTTACCCAATGCAACTATTAGGATGCAATTAGTAAGACAATCCTTGTTTGCGACTGATTTGCTGATATAGATTCTTTGAAGATTGTAGTCACTTGACTATGGTAGATAAGCCTCTTCTTTTCCTTTTATACTACTTGGTAGCCTTCTTACTCACTCTACTCTATCTCCCTTATGGATGACATATTCTCTTCCTTCACTTTCTTATATCTCACTTATTAATATTCCATATCTGTTTGCTCTTTAGACAAAGTAATTTTCCTTGGAAAAATATATCCATCAACAATATCTCTATTCCAAGTTGGAGATGCCTTCAGTAGTAATCAAATTATATTTTCAAGTTCACTAAATTATTATACTCAAGCCATACTATGGATTTTGATGTTATGTTGATACTTGGGTGAAACTCTAGCACTTAGGTGACACTGGAGCATGTCTCACTTGAACTAGATGTTCGGTTCAAATTGAGAACTCGGTGAGTATTGTGAACTTAGTTCACACTAAGAACTTGGTTTATACTAGATATCCTCAATCTTCTTGGGCTACACTAAAACATGTTAACTAGAGGAAAACTTAGTTGTAGTATTAACTAATCTTCTAGGATGACTTAAGTGTTTTATCACTAATTGACAACATGTTTTTCCATAGGGTCAACATGAGGATGTATGGTTAAGGCTTAAAAGGTTGTTTCATGTAACTTTTAGAACATGCTGAAAATTAGTAGAAAAATAAGAGTAAGATGTTTTCCAAATTTTCAAAACTTTCAAAACCCTATGTGTAAGGAATGTTAGCTTGGTAAAATGACTAAGTCTAGTTTTTCTAGCAAGGCACATACTTCAAATCATATACTAGAATTGGTTCATATTAATTTATATGGTCTGATTATAGTTGATAGTTTTTATGGTGATAGATATTTTATATTGTTTATGGATGATTATTCAAGGATGATGACTATAATGTTCATGAAAGTCTAATTAAATACTTTTTTATTTGTTCAAATGATATAAATCTATTCATCTTTCTAATTTTCTTTTTAAATTATAGAAGTTTCAAACACTTTTTCATATGTATAAGGCAGGGTTAATTGGTCATCACTATGACTGAGTTACTCTATATAGTGCAGGTCATGTTTTTGTAAAGACTTGTAAATAATATTGTATATGTCAAGCTCTATAGGATTCAAGCAAGTATTTAGTTGTTGAGTATTCCTATGTAAGGGAAATTTAGTAAATGTCAAGAAAAAAAAGAATATGGAAGCCAAGTCATAGAGAAGGTACCAAGCTAGTCAAGGTCAAGTATCAGCTAGAAGAATAATTATGACTAAGCATCAGAGGTAGGATGTGCTAAGTAACATAGTTTGGACAAGAATGTCTAAAATGGAACAAACTTAGAGGTAAACCTTTTTGAGTGGACATGAAAATTACATTTAATGAGTGTATGGTTTGCTACAAGGTTGTTACACATTTTGACATGGATCATCAATGTCTACGAAGGATGGAAAACCAATCAAATGAAGAGGCTAAAAAGGGAACCATCTAGATGATTAAACTTATTCTAAAAGAGTCTACAAATGTCTTTGCAAGGTTAGATCCAAATCCTATTTAGAAAGGTAATTGTGAATGCACAAAGAGAAGAAAAGTATTGTATACAAAGGAGTTATGTTTTAGAGACTGCAAACAAAAGTTAAGATGTAACAAAGTATAGAGACTATGTTAAGAAGTGAAGAGAAGATCAAATGTATATCAAATAGGAGAACAAATTATAGATTGGAAGGAGAAGATTCATAATTAGCATTCATAGTGCAAACTAAAGGATTAGGTACTGAGTCATTTTTGGCAAGGGAATCAGGGTAAATATCTCAATAGAATGGTCCTTAGAGGCCTAAGTAAATCTCTTAACAAAGTCCTTACTTCATTGTAAGTTTTACATATGTTATTCAAGGTAGACCTAACACTCTTGTAAAGCTCTTAACATGACATAATTCTCATAGAGTACATCTTCAAAAGTGATCAAAACTATAGCCCTCATAGGAAATGTTTGTTACTGTAGTAGTGAAGATTTATGGGTGTTATACCCACCCTAGGTTTACCTTCACCTTGGAGGGTTTCCAGGTTACCAAAATTTTATGTGTTTATATTTTCATGATTGATGGATGTGATATATAGTTACATATATTTCAGCATTTGAAGATATGAATTCTATGATCTAGGTTGAAATTAGATTATGTGCTAATTATAGTTAAGATCTATTGAAGGTTAAAGTTTTTGTGATAGTGATTCACCCACCCACCCTCTCAATATTTCACCCTCTAAATAAACTTCCAAAAATTAGTATCAAAGAAAAGTTCTCTTTGAAGAATTTTAGCAGCTTGAGAGTTTAGGCCTTGGAGATGGAGGCTTACAAATTGTTGTGGTTCCATAATGTATGCCCCATTTCAACTAGGAAATGGGGACCCCCTACTTGTCATTCCGATTCAGGCCAATTCTGAGGCCCTAAGTTAGTGTATCAATTTCAAAAATCAAAAATTCATCAAAAGAGAAAAATCAAAAAATCCAAATTAAATCAAAAAATCAAAAAAATTGGAAATTGGAAAAATTGGAAAAGTCCCAAAAAAATAAAAATAAAAATTCATGCACTCGCACACCCAACATGGTGTGCCAGTGCACCTGCACAAGTGCACACCATCACACCCCAAGGGTGGGTGTGGCTATAAAGCCTTGACTCCCCCCCTTTTCCCACTAGTCCTTTTGTGCATTTTCAAACACTTGCGAGATGCCTCAAACTCATTCTACTCTCTAGAGCTCTAGACTGCACCTTTTAAATGTCGTGCATCTGCACCTCATTAGGTGCCACTTTTCACCCACTTTTTTGGTGTGCACCAAATTTGATGTGTAGTTGCACACACCTTCCATATGTAATAAACTCATCCCGTGCCACTGCTCATCTAATGCTACACATCCTGCCACTGCACACCTACTCTTGCACACCTCGTACTGCGCACCTTGTGCACCCCAAGCTATAGTGTGCCTATTGCATTAACAAAACCCTTAAATGAAAAGTATAAAAGTTCACCCCCTTTGGTGTACAACCACACACCCCAAATATAGATCCCCACTACTTCAAAAAAAATTATGAATTGAGTCCTCTTTTTTTTTACTTTTAAAAAGTTTTGTTAAAAAGGAGGATTGGACTTTTAAATTTATTTTTTTCATACTTTTAGTTTTTAGGTTTTCTTGATTGCATGCCAACCATTATTGATTTTTTTGAACTAATCACGTCTTCATTTTGTCATGCAAATATTATGGCATCCTTATTTGGCAAGAAGATGGCACCCAAGCTTGTGGTTTTCAAATTCCAAGGGGTCCCATCCAAGTCAAGATTCCAAGATGACTACATAGAGATAAAAGACACTGATTTGGGACACATAGACTTGGGAGAATTTCTTAGAATTTGCAACAAGCCTACAAAGAGATCAGCTCTGGTATCTACTTTGATCTAATTAGGGTTGGTGAGTGCAACTTCACACCAATGTCAGTACAATTAGAAGAGTTAATCATGACACTGACACAACACTTTGTTCTAGAGGAAAGAGTGGTGAAGAGTGTGACAGGACAAGTTGTACTAGACCTCTAACTTGACAAAATTGAAAGTGTCTTTCATCTCCCAAGGGTGGATTAGTTTATAAGACTCTCTTATGAGATAGCCTAAAGGTGGTATAGGGACCACCTAAAAGAGGCAATAGAAATCATTCAATCATCTTACCTCATTAAGAAGAATCCTTTAGGGAGTATAATAGGAAAAGTGGATATGGCAAGTGGGTATATGAAGGACCATATTGGCTACTCAATCATTCTTCTAAGTAGGGTCATGGGTCTACTAGTAGCTGGTCATTTGAATATTTTTATGATTTGTTGGAATTATAGATGGAGCAACTGAGGGGGGGGGGGGGGGGGGAGGAATCAGTTGTCCCAAAAACAATTCATAGATCCCTTAGATGTCTTTAATAATTATTTACTATTGACACTCGGTAAATAATGTAGGAATACTATAACTCGGTAGATTAACTAGTTATTGATCATATAGCATTCATAGTTATTAATATGCATGCAAAAGTTAAATAAAATGAACACAAGAGACACCAAATTTAATGTGGAAACCCAATATAGGAAAAACCACCAAGTAACTAGCTACCAATTTTTCATTCTTCTGAAGTGAGCCCTGTTAGGAGCCAACCCTGTTAAAGGTTACAATACACACTGTTAGGTGTGACCCTGTTAGAGATTTAATCACCCTGTTAGGAGTGGCCTCACTAGAGGTCTTTAGAACAATTCAACTGAACTATCACCTTGTTAGAGGATTTACAAATTGGCTGTTAAACCAACTCTGTTTAGAGATTTGAAATCACTGCTACAATTGTTAGAAAGAAATAATGAATTAACTTGAATAAGACACAACTAAATTTTCTCGCTACAGGTCTCTGTTTAACATCATTAGATCCTCCTTGATCAAATATAGTTTTGCTGCTTCTCAATGATCTTTGATCATCTTTCAAATTTGCTTCCACAATAATCAATCCTCATATCACATTAATTCCACACACTTCCATCACACTTAGAATTCATAACTTGACCTCTTAATTATACCATTCAAATTGTCAAGTCAGCCTATTTACATGTTACATGTACCAATAAACTATACATCAGTTGGCTATAAATGATACTCTAAACAAATAAACATTATTTCATAAAACAATGAAATTCTTTACTAGCCAACCTTGCTCAGTAAATATTGCTTCCATAAATTTCCTAAGTTAACCTTCTTGACTCGGTTAACATTGCAATATCCTTAAAATTGTTTGGCTACTGAGTTTACTTGGTAAGAACTAAATTCCTTCATAAGAGCTCAGTAATAACTACTTCTACCATATTTCCTTTGATGATCGAGTGAGCTCGGTAAGAACTGTTTCTGCCACATTTCCTTTGATGACTGAGTGAGCTCAGTAAGAACTGTTTACTCAGTAGATACTGCAAGTTTTCTTTACTAACCTTTTGGGTATGGTAGATTCTATCCTTTTGGCTCGCTAACCATCTAAGCTCGGTAGACTCTATCCTTTGCATTGGTAACCTTCTAAGCTCGGCAGATTTTATCCTTTGCCTTGCTAACCTTCTAAGCTCGGTAGACTCTATCCTTTTCCTTTCTAACCTTATAAGCTTGGTAGACTTTATCCTTTTCCTTGTTGACCTTCTAAGCTCAGGAGACTTTATCTAATGATTGATATGACATTTGTGTGACATCAAAGACAACACACAATCGAACAATTATATCCAACAATCTCCCTCTTTGGCATTGATGACAACACAACATGTCATAGCAGAATGAAATTTGAAAACAAGTCTTTTACTGATAGAATACTTCACTTTCTTCTTTAAATACAACAAACTCCCTCTTTCATAATAATCTTTCCCTTTTTCAAAAACTCTTATTATTTCGCAAATTTCAGAAAGATATGATAATATACTCTCCCTCTTTGACAACACATGCCAAAGACAACTCAAAACAACTGAATAGCATTGTACCTAATGTACTGATTCATAAGCAATGTCTTCAATTGTTTGCTACATCAATTGTTAGTTCTTCAATTCTATCCCTATTGATGCATCACTAGAACTATATTTTAGTGAGCTTCAGATAGGAGAATGACCCCTAACTTACTTCTAAGATACAAGAATGCATCCTTAGGTAAAGGCTTTGTGAATATGTCAGCAATTTGTTCCTTTGTATGGACATATTCCAATCTGATTTCCTTTTCTTATACCAATTCTCTAACAAACTGATACTTTATGGCAATATGCTTGGTTTTTAAATGCATCACTAGATTCTTGGAGATGTTAATTGCACTTGTGTTATCACAAAACATAACAACAGGTTCTTTGATTTCTTGCCTCATACCTTCCAATAAATATTTGAATATTTTACTGCTACTACAACATATTCAGCCTCTGCTATGGATTGAGATGTACAATTCTACTTTTTACTTGTCCAAGAAACCAATCTTTTTCCAAGAAAGAAAGCTCCTCCATTTGTGCTCTTTCTATCATCAATATTTCCTGCCCAATTTGCATCAATGAACACCTTTAAATCCAGATTTCCTCCAAGTTTATACCATAATCCATAATCTTCAGTTCCTTTTAACTATCTCATGACCCTTTTGATTGCCATCATGTGATTTTATTTTGGTTTTGCTAAGAATCTTGCTACAATTCATACTGCAAGGGCAATGTCTGGTCTTGTGTGCACTAGATATTGCAACTTTCCAATCATGGATCTATACAATGTTTGATCCACTTCCTTTGATTCATAATCCTTGGTAAGTTTTAATCTAGTACACATCAAAATCCCAACTGGTTTGCAATCTTCTATACCAAATTTTTTCAGTATCTCCTTGATGTATTTAGATTGAGTGATGTAGATGCCATTCTTACTTTGTTGAATTTGAAGACCAACAAAGAATTTGATTTCACCAAACATTGACATTTCAAATTCCTTGTTCATTTATTCTGAAAATTCTTTATAAAGATCATCATTTCCTATGAACAAAGTATCATCTACAAATATCTATGCTAAAATAATCTTATTATCTGGTCCTTCCTTTATGTACACACTACTGTTATTATTAGTCCTTTGAAAACCAATCTAAATAAGATAGTTATGCAATTTTTTTATACCATGCTCTAGGGGCTTGTTTCAGACCATATAATGCTTTATGCAATTTGTAGACCATGTCCTTCTTTTTTTGATCAGCAAAACCTTCAAGCTGTTCAATGTAAACCTCTTCATCTAAAATGCCATTGAGAAATGCTGACTTGACATCAATTTGATAAAATTTGAATCCTTTGTATGCAGCATATGCAAGTAAGGTTCTGACACCTTCCAATCTTGCAACAAGAGCAAAAGTGTCTCCGTAGTCTACACCACCTTCTTGAGAGTATCCTTTACATACCAGGCTAGCTTTGTTCCTTGACACCTTACCATCTTCATTTAACTTGTTTCTGAATACCCACTTAGTTCCAATCACATTTTTGTCTTTATGTCTAGGTACAAGAGTCCATGTTTTATTTTTCTCTATTTGTTCTATCTTTTCATTCATAGCTTCAATCCAACTTTCATTTTCTAATGCATCTTTGATATTTCTTGGTTCAAAATGAGCAAGTAAATGAGTACCTTTCAACTTACTTCTTGTCATTTTTCCTTTTTATTTATCCCCAATGATTTGATCTGGTGCATGATGCTTCCTGACATACTTGGCTAACACAGGCTCCTTGCCTTTTGAATGACTTCCATTGTTATCCTTCTACATCTCAACTTCTTTTCCTAGATCTGGTTGCTCAAGCTCAGTGGATGTTGATTCAATAGCTTCTATTTGAAACATGAATTCTTGCAACTTGGGTTCTTGCAACTTGAGAGGCATTAGCTCGGTTTGAACTTCCTGTGACTCAGTAACTGAAGACTTTGGAGTTGAGGATTCCTAATTAATAGGTATACTTGGCATTGTATTAGGTTCAATGTAAACAAATCTCCTATAGTCTTCAGGTACCCTTTTGCTTTCTTCTTCAGATCTTTTTGCAAACTCATCAACTTTCACATGTGCACTTTCTATGACTTTGTGAGTGGACAGATTCAAACATCTATATGCTTTACTTTTGCAAGAATATCCCAAAAATATTCCTTCATCACCCTTTACATCAAATTTACCTTTTCTAGATTCTTTCAAAATGTAACATTTTCTTCCAAATAATTTTAGATAACTTACATTGGGTTTGTAGCCATACCAAAACTCATATGGTGTTTTGAATGAGTCCTTTTTTAGCTATACTCAGTTCAAGGTATGAACTGTAGTGTTGATAACTTCCTTCTAGTATTTGATAGCAATGCCTTTCTCAATCATTAAAGTTTTTGCACAATCCATGATAGATTTGTTCCTTCTTTTTGCTATTCCATTTTGTTCAGGAGTTCTAGGTGCTAAAACCTATATTTTGATTCTCCTTTGAATGAAAAAGTTATTGAATACATGTCAAATGAATTCACCACCTCTGTTAGACCTTAAGAATTTTAGTCTTTTTCTTGTTTCCTTTTCTACTTTGGCTAAATACCATTTGAATTTTTCAAATGCTTCTAATTTCTCTCTAAGGTACATGACAGTCATCATTCTTGAATAATCATCAACAAATAGAATAAAGAATTTTTTGCCAGTATAAATTTCAATGCCAATAGGTCCACACAAATCAATATGCACAATTCTAGAACTTCTTCAGACTGATAGTTCTTGCTCTTAAAACTAGTTTTTCCCATTTTGCCAATTTGACAATTTTTGCATAGACCAACCTCAGGTTTCTTGATGTTAGGAATGCCTCTTACTTTCTTGAATTTACTTATCTCTACTAGGTTGTCAAAGTTTACATGACACAACCTTCTATGTCATAACCAACTTTCTTTGATTTGAGCAATAAAACATGAACATTCACCAAGTTCAAGATAAAACAAGTTACCTTTTGTTTGAGTGCCTGATCCAATCAGCTTTCCTCTGCCATCCAATAGTCTTACTTTTCCATGCATAAATTCCACTTTGAATCCATTATTGAGTAACTGTGCCACACTCAACAAATTATGCTTTATTCCTTCTACCCAATATGCATTGTCACATACAAGCTCCTTGGTCAGTAAGATTCTTCCTTTTCCTTTTCTAGAACAAGGCTCATTGTTACCAAACCTTACACTACCACCATCATAGTCTTCAAAGTGTTCAAACTTAGTTTTATCACCAGTCATGTGATGAGAGGAACCACTATCTATAATCCATGTATCATTTTTTCTAATGTGGGAAATAAGTTCCATTTCTTCATCATTATAAGATTCATCTTTTACAACTATGTAAACAATTTCATCTTCTTCTTTATCATCAGAATCATTAGAATCTTTAGCCATGAAACATGTTTTCTTACCTTTGTGCTTGAATGATTTGAAGTCTTTCTTGCCATTGCACTTGTGACCCTTTTTCTCATCCTTGTTTTGCTTATTTGGGCACCTAGTAACAATATGTCCAATTTCTTCATAAGAAAAATAGATTAGAGGAACCTTACCTTTGTATTTTCCTTTTCCACTTGAATATTTTCTTGCTAGCAGAGCTTCAACCACTTCAAGATCACTATCTAAATAGAACTCTGTTCTGATTCTTCATCACTATCTGATTGAGGATCCTTTAGCTTTTTGCCTTTTTCTTTGAGTGAAAGCTTGGCTTCAAATGTTGATTCAATGTTCTTGGCATTTGGAACATAATTATTATAGTTGTCTTGCCCAAATGTATTCAATCTTCCAACTATGGCCTCTAGATTTATCTTATGATTTGCTTCACATCTTCTTTCTTGAATTACAGAGACTTTGATTGCATAACTAGGAAGTAGAGTTCTAAGAACTTTACTTATAACTATCTCATCATTGATATCTCCTCTAGATTATTTGATTGCACTAACATATGCTTTAACTCTTTCAACATACTTTGCAATGTTTTCATCCTCTCTCATCCTTATTTGATCAAATTGTTGTCTCAAACTTTTTTCTTTGGCTCTTCTCACATTATCATCTCCTCCATAGATCTCTTTCAACTTGTTCCACATTTCAAAGCCAGTTTTGCATTCCTTGATGTCATCAAATTCTTCATAACTCAGAGCAAATGCTATATCTATCATCATATTATTGTAAGAACCATTTCTGCCACATTTCCTTTGATGACCGAGTGAGCTTGTAAGAACTGTTTACTTGGTAGATACTGCAAGTTTTCTTTACTAACCTTTTGGGTTTAGTAGATTCTGTCCTTTTTCCTCACTAACCATTTGTGTTTGGTAGACTCTATCCTTTGCCTTGCTAACCTTCTAAGCTCAGTAGACTTTATCCTTTGCCTTGCTGACCTTCTAAGCTCAATAGACTCTATCTGATGACTGATATGACATTTATGTGACATCAAAGACAACACACAATTGAACAATTGTATCCAACAATGATTAACTTTATTAAGAATATCAAGATGACAAAGATGCCACTAGACTAGGTCACAACCTTGAGCAAGATCTTGTGTGAGCAATTTGCAGTTATCAAGGACAAGAAGAGGTTTAATATGACCTCATAAATGGTATATCTACTAGCAACAAGGGCCAAAAATTACCCAAAATTGTACAAAAGAGGCAACATGTAGGATCCCAATGCCTAGCCTTACGTTGTCTACCCTTAGTTGGTGAGGAAGAAGTTCTCGACACATAGCAAGGAATACAGGATTGTGAATGATGCATTTATCTTTACTATCATCTGATTCATAGAGCGAGACTATGTAAAGTGGTTATTTGATGAGGAAATAACATAAATAATAGCTCTTAGGGCAATTTATGTATCTATAGGTAGTTGGTGCCTTTTTTAACCCTAAGAAGCTCCCTAGATATCCAAGTGATAAACTATTTTGTTGGAGATTACATGACAGATTAAGTCTACATATTATAGGGTAAGGAAACAACAGAGACCATGTTGGACATGGCCTTAGGTTATAGGACCATACTAGGTGAAGCGAAAGCAAGTTATTCCATCTTTTGAGTAGGAGTGGGAACATTATCCCCTTGAAGAGTACAACTCTCCCAAGCCATATTTTGATAACATTGGCAAAGTCAAGAGTCTAGCCAGTAGAGAATTCCACCATAAGGAGGCCATTGAAGACCACTAGATGAATGCAACAAACAACTACGATGTTTGTATTAGGGACTATTTTAGGATGACTTTGTATTTGGTAGAAAAGGCTCTCAAACTAAGCATTCCAAAGGAAATACTACAACAATATTCTGGGGAGCTACTAGACCCCCTGTTCAACTCAGAGAAAATCAGAGAGACCCATCCTAAATGGTGAGGTTGACAGGGAGGAGGGTGATGATATTAATCATTGGGTGAGGCCTATAATTAGAATGACAAAGGATAAGATCAAGAAACCTTTTCAACTTGATTGAATACCTGATACCATGATATTTCATGCACAAGCTCACCCAGAGAAAGGTAGAGGAAAAAGAGTTACAATTCCTACCTTTGCGGCCTAGTCTCTCATTAGGCTAGAAACTATATACCAACTTGATTGCCCAGTTGGATACTATCACCCTCCAGAGAGGAAAGGAAAGGGGAAAAGAAAGAGGACCTCTCCTCAAAGGGCTAATATAGAAGAAGCTAAATTGCAAGCACCTCCCTAGTAGTAGGAAGAAAATGTACAAGGGTCTGAGGATACTGGAGTTGTTCAAGTCTAGGTTGACCCTCAATTAGCTCCCTTTGTGCCTAGCCAGATTGAAGAGGAATAAATTCAATAGGTTTCTATCCCTCCTCCATAAGAAGAGCTCACATCCCCTTCTACCTCCATGAAACAAAAAAGGATTAAGATCCAAATAAAGAAGAGGCAAAGGGTGACTAAAAGAATGGTGCCTTGCCCATCTATCCTTGAGGCCATTCCAAAGGGACAAGAGGAGGAAGAAGAGGAAGATGAAGAGGAATAGGATCCTTTGCATGAAAGAACCTAGCTAGCTAGAGCCATATAACAACAAAGGAGAAGAAGTTCCATAATAACACTACCATCTACCTCAGAGGAACCCTTGGAAGTCTCTTCATCAAAGAATGAGGTACAACAATGGTTGGATGAGTAGAGTGTAGAGGGCAATGACATTTTAAAAAATTTAGATTCAGATTTTATGCTAGTTAGGATAGAATTGGTTGGAGACAAGATTAGGGATACCCCTATAGGTGAACCCCAACAAGAAGACTAGTCACAAATGCCTCGAGAGTCGCAGGGTCCTGATCTTACTCCCCCATCTCCACCACAAGTTATGGTGGTAGATAAAGGTTTGGTTACTTCTCTGCCTTAGAGTTCAGAAGAAGAATAGGTTCATAAGGAACCCTTACAAGAGGAGGGACCATGGAAAATGGTGACTGATGGAGTGTCAAAGGAGGGAGAAATGGTAGAATATTCTCGACCAGCTTCCCAAGACACTGAGGTGCAAGCTACAAGGTCTATTGAGACAGAGACCATAGAAGAAGAGCCCTCACAAAGGGAAAGTAATCCAAGGAGGAGTGATAAGGGAAAGGAGGTAGCAAAGCATACTCCTTCATCATCTAGAGGTAGGTCTTTAGCTAAACATATTCCAAGGTGACTTAGGAAAAAGATAATGAGGAGCACAAAGCCACAATTCTATGCTGATGAGGAAGACTTTTTTCAGTTGACTGAGATTTTGAAAAAGCCTAAGTCTTCATTACATGAAGCAAGACGATTGGAATTTGTCAACAATACATAGGACCAGGATTTGTTTTCCCAAGTGGCTTTTCCTCTTGATGATATAGATATAGAAAGCCTCGGTCCTCAACACTATCAAATCAAAGAGGTCATGCTTGGGAGGCCCACAATGGATACAACAAGGTTGATGATAACCATGGGGATCAAGGAAGTTTTCAAGAACATGGAGTAGGAAGAGGTCAAACTTCAAACACTTTGATGGAAAAATGAGGTCCTGTGGGGATATTTAGCCAAAGTGGTTGGTCTTCTAGATCTAGAGCACCCTAAGGATATATTGAACACCATAGTTAGAGAAGGGGGAACTGTACATTTAGGTCCATTTTTGAAAGCCTATCAACAGTGGTAGGAAAGTTTTGAAGATAAGGGTATTTGTATTATCTAGGGGAACCTAAAGTTACTACATGCTACACAAGAGAATGTGAATAAAATGGTGGCGATTTTGAAGCAGGACTTTAGCATTATGGATGAAGTAAGGGCCTAGAGAAAGGACTTACAAATGTTGCAAGCAATAAAGGGGCAAAGCTATAGAATTTTGGTAGATGTATATACAACAGAGGAATTAGATTTGATTGATGATTGGATAGAGAATATTGTTGATAGTAATAAAGTAATGGAAAAATTACATGTAGAGATCCATAGGCTCAAGGACCAAGCTCGGGAGCAAATTTTCGAAGTAGAGAAGCATTACAATGATGCATGCTCAAGGATTTTTGAAGAGGAGGAATGGGAGAAGTTGTTTCCTATAGAGGTAGTAGTAGAAATTTTTAAGAATATTTTTGAGGAAGCTACTAATGATGAAGATATTTGGCAAGCTTTTAGAATAGAAGAAGCCTTGTTAGAATTGGATACCAAACTCAAGGATTTCACTGACACTCAAATTGAGGTAGACAACTATAGACAAAAGGTCAAGGACAAATATCAGGCTTTAGATTTATTGAATGTAGCTAAAATTACTAAGATAATAGAGAAATTCAAGGGCAAACATCTAGACATAGCTTTGGGATGAAGTTGAAGAAAACAAAAATTCGAAAATTTCAATTTTGACACTTAGCAAAATTTTGAGATTTTGGACCATTTTGATGTGTGTAGCTCTGCACGTTCACAGGTCCGCAAATGCACAAGTCTACTTTTCCAGAGGTTCACTAATAGTTAATTATGATTTCTAAAAATAGAGCTTTCCACACATCAAAAATGTGTTTTGATGACAGTTTAACTTTGACAAAAGCCTAGTGAAGGATTAACTTCTATTTTTGGCACTTCCAAACACTTCCACTTAAACTGAAAGCTTTCTCATTCTTTCTTCTCTCATAATTCTTTATTTTTTGACATGTAAAAGTTCATGCATCAAATTAATGAATAAAAATGGATGGAGTCTTGTTTAGCACCAGTCAGATTGTTAGTTTCTATATAATTAGCTTGTTTTATTAATTAAAAGTATTTTATTGCATGGAGATATCTCTCACTCTCAACACAAATTGAGGAGATGATTTCTTAGAAATACTCCATTTTAATATGTAATTGGGGCCACCATTATTTTGTAATAAAATTATGCTTTTGGTGCTTTCTTTTGGAGTGTAGTAATTCTTGCCTAAATGTGTAATATTATTGTGGATGTATGTTCATGGGATTATGATTGGGCCAGAGGTTTATTCCTTTTTTTTTGGTTATGAAATTCATTAGTTCTGGTGTCTGTTATGGTTTTGATGATTTTTTCTGACATAACTAGCTTGAGAAGAAATCATCGAATTGTGCCTGCATGACTTTTTGTCTCGCATGAGTGCACTTTCTATGGACTTGCAATTTGATGAAGGGTGAAACATCATATAATAATTAATCTTCTCACTAGAAATTGCATTAGTGGAATTGATGAAGCACCACTCCTGCTTTCATTGGTTATCTACTGATTTCTTTAAAAGCTTAACTCGCAGACGTGTCATTTTCCATAACTTATGTTTGTTAGGAATTTTCAATTTCATGTTATTTCATTTAAAGTTTCATTATTTTCTTTGCTAACCCCCTTGTTAGAATAGGAATTCATATTAGTTGCATTGTTAGATTGCATTCATAAGAAACATAAAAATATAAAAAACATAGTTCTTTTTCTTGCATGTTTTATTTTGAAGTAGCGTGTAGGTTCTTCATCTCATCTGAAATCAAAACGAACTAGCAAAGGCCTCCTTGTGAACAATCACATTTATCTTCAACTGAATGAACTCTAGTAGGTCACTAGATTAACCTAGAACCTTGGAGTTGATTCACAAAATCAGCTTTTCAAGAGAGGAATTTGTAAGAATTCCTACCATTTAGTATCGTGCATAACGAAAAATCAAGAGAAGTGGTGCTAGAAGGAGGGCTGGGCTTTTGATTCTTGAAAAAGTAAGGAATATTTGCCAAAGTTTCAAAATTCTATACTTTTCACAAAAATCTATGCTTTCTACAAGTTCAAGATTTTTTTTGAGTTTTTGAGAAATTCAGGTGCATAGGTCCATAGTTACGAAGGTGTGCAGGTGCACAAAACTCTATGGTGTGCCTAATTTGTAAGAGAGTACTTCAGCAAAGGTGCACTTTTTCTAGAGTTGGTGCAAATTGGAGGGTTTTGATCTGGAATCCCGATTTCAACAAGCATTAAGATCTTCACCAAGGGCACACAAGTTTCTTGAGCTTACCCACTTCCATAAACCTCATAGTGATAAAGGTGTACCTCGAATTCAACCACTTTCATTTGAACTTTCATCATCTTCTTCAACTCCACCTCCACTCCAACCACCTGGTGGACCACCACATACTCCAATAGTTCCACCTCTCTAACCACCTTTAGGTCCACTAAATCCTCCAATGGCCTTTTTTGTAAATGCTATAGACTCACCAATAAACTTGAGAGGTGCATTCCATGACCTCCCTAAGAATCTTGAAAAGTTTTACCCAAGGTTCATTTATGGAGAAACACAAACTACTAAAGACCACATTAATGTATTCAAAGAAATATGCAACCAAAAGTAGATTTCCAATGAGGATGTGGTCGTTGATTTATTCCCCTACTCTTTGGGAGAAGTTTCTTACGATTGGTATGCCAATTTGCCACTTGGATGTATTGGAGATAGGGATACCTTTGAAAAATTGTTCTTAGAATAGTTTAAAACTTTTGTCAACCTAGCAATGATACATCAACAATTCATATCAATTAAAAGGGATCTAGTTGAGACAATTTTGCACGTTAATCATTGCTTTCATATGGTGTATCACAGGTTGGAAACACCATACAATATACTGGTTGAAGTAGCTATTTAGATTTATATGAATGCTATGGACCCTCTTACTACTATTTTTTTGAGAAGGCTTCCTCTAGTAGATATTGATACAGTAGAAAAGGTCTTGTAGAAGCAATAACTTTTACTAAGCAAGCCAATCCTAATGGAGGAGGACAGATGCTTCCAGCCCAAGCTATCACAACAATGTCAACATACCCAGTGAAAGCATCCCATGTACCTAGCCAATTCATACCTATGAACCTAGTTCCACTATAATAGGCACCTACTCCATAGAACCCCATGCTAATATATCTAGGATATGAGCCTCCAAAGATTTCTTTCTTCGAAAAGAAGGCAACAATTCTTGTTGAAGCAGACAATAGCTTCATTTCAAAATTTGATCAAATGAAAAAGACTATGTCACAAATGAACAAAAAATTGACTTGTCTTAGGTTGTCACAAGGATAGAACAACAACCTCCAAAGAAACAATTGTGGTCCTTACAACAACAATTATGGCCAAAATTACAATAGAAACTTCAATGGAAACAACAATAATGGAGGAAATAACTTAAATCTTCTTGATCAAAATAATGGCTTCCAAAAAAAGAACCGATAGTAGAACACCCATCCGAATAATGGAAGCATTCTTGCTGACAACAACAATAACAACATTCAGTATGCAGCTATTAATCAATATGACAATGGTCACAATGCACCTAATAATGATGGTTCATACTGTAATGGAAATGAAGAAATGAATTAAAGCTCACAAGTAAATGATAATACTCCTCCTGTGAAATTTAAAGCTATGTTGTTAGAATCCTATGAACCTACACAAAAGCCATAGGTAGAACAATCGTTTGATGAAGAGTTCTCATTTCCATTCAGCCAAGAACTTGACCTTTAGCATGAAGAGTTGTTTTCCTTTCATAGTGACAATCAAAATATGCACAACTTGAGAAGTAGAAGGGAACCTCTAATAGATGGAATTCCTCTAGCACTACAACCAACTCCCCCTAATCCAAGGGTGAATAACAACTCAGAGCCTATTAAACCACCATCTGTAGGACAACAAAATCAAAACCAAGTGAATGTACCAACAATATTGAAAAATCCTACTTGGTCTACTGAAAGATACAATGTAGTGGAGGACTTGAAATGAAAAAAGGCCAATATGTATATGTTTGATGTGTTGCAAAACTATCCACAATAACAAGAGGCACTCATGAAGAACCTAGACCATACAAAGACTTCCCACAATGCAAATACTACCCCTCAAAAGATGACATTGCAACAAGTTAATGCTACAGAGGCATTGCCCACTATGTTTAAGGACAAGGTAGAGGTGCCCCTATTTTCACATAGTGTCAGAATATATAGGAAGAATCTTCACAATTGTCTTATTGGTTTAGGAGCTTTGTGCAATGTCATGCCATTATCCATAGCACAAAAGTTAGGGGTCACCCCTCAACCTACCAATCGAATAGTGATACAGTTGGAGAAAACAAAGGTGAAAGTCAGGTGTATGGAAGGATGTAGAAATACAATTGATAGTCAACCCTCAATTTTAAGATGTCATTGATATATATGTGGTTGATATCCCAGAGATGTATGGATTACTCCTCAGTAAAGAATGGATGAAGTGTTTAAGGGGATGGTTTTCCATAGATTTCACTCAACATTGGTAACCATGGAAAAGTCTAAACAATCAAATCAAAATAGGTGTGGAACCAAAGTTAAAAAAAATGATTATAGATTATGATGCCCCTAATGAGGTAGCCTTCTTACAAATGGATTTAGGCTCCTACATGGTGATGGTTTTTGATATAATGTCGACCAGAAGACTAGATGATCAAGGTATGGACTCCATGATTTTAGCCCCAAAAGATGTGGTCATAATACAATTCATAGACCATATGATGGTTAATATACAATGTTTAGGAGAAGAAGCTAATTCCAATACTCTCCTCCTTCTGGGATTTTGTCAATTGCATAAATTTAGCCATTTGAAGTTAGAATGTTCATAATATCAAGAAGCAGTTGCTAAGGTGTTGACACAAATGGTTGAAGTAAAGAAATTCAGTGACCCACAAAATGGACCTATAGAAAACCAAAGTGCTCCAAATGCATATAATGTTGTTGAAGAGATTGAAGGGGAAACTAAAGATTTGAATGCATAACATAGCGATACCTCTTCAGATGGTGGAGGTTTGTCTTCTCCTCCACTCAAAATGATCAAAGTACAAAGATGAAGATAGTACATAAAAGGCTAGGGATGGACTTTAGTAGTCATTTTCCCTCTTCCTAAAGTCAAAGATATTAAAGAACTGATAGGGGAAATTCAAGACAAACAAGAAAAACATTGACTTCCTCTATCAGGAATTCACAATAGAGGATCATCAAGTCCACCTCTATAAAAATTACAATGGGTTCCTAAGAAACAATCCTTTGAAGCTCAGATAAAAGAGAAATTGAGGATGAATAAACAAAAGGTTAGAAAACCCAAGGAAAGCCCAATTTGGACACTTCATTTTAATAGTTCCAAATGCAAATTAGGGCCCAATACAATCATTGAGCTAGTTGGTCCAAAAGGTAAATCTTTCTACACAGCATATTGATTACAATTTAGATGCACTAACAATGTTTTAGAATACAAAGCATTGATTTGAGTACTTCTTTTTGCACTTTAGAAAGGAGTTACAACTCTTATCATCGATGGAGATTCTCAATTGGTTATCCAACAAGTAAAATCATTGTATTCTTGTAATGATAAGAGATTGCTTTCCTATAGGAAAAGTGTATGGGATTTGTTAGATGATTTTGAAGCCTTGAACATAAAATCTATTCCAAGAAGGAAAAACATGGTGGCAAATGCCCTTGCTATTTCAGCAAGCACATTGCAGCCAATTGAAGGAACAAAGTTGAAATGATTTTTCAATTAAATTGGTTGCTACTCCATCCATTCCTGACAATATCATGAACTTCCAAGTTTTTTAGGATGGTCAACATATACTAGAATTTATTATGTGCAACAGTCACTTTAAGGGAAAAGAAATAGATCACACCCTAGATGATGAATGTGAGGATACCACAATTCAAGATGAAGATGAAATCTTGAACTTGAAAATCAATACTATTCCAAAGGGAATGGTTGAATTAGAACTTATCTTTGATAATGATGAATCAAAAATTAACAAAAGAATTCCTAAAGAAAACGGAACCAATGAATTGGATTCATACAATTTAGGAACAAAAGATGATCCCAAGATGGTAAGGATTGGGAAAGCATGTAGTTTATAGGATTGGGAAGACATGCTCAAATTACTCATAGAATATAAGGATGTCATCACCTAGAGCTATGAAGATCTAAAGACATATGATCCTCAAATCATTACACATGATATTCCACTCAAACCTAATGCCAAACCTTTTTGACAAAGGAAAAGACCTATCAATCCCATCCTCAAGCCTCTAATAATGAAGGAAGTCAAGAAATTTTTGGATGCAAAAATTTATTTCCTTGTCTGTCACTCTACATGGGTGGTTAATTTAGTTTCTATATGAAAGAAGACTAGAGAAATTTGTCTTTGTGTAGATTTTTTTAATTTGAACTTGGCATCTTAGAAGGAAAATTACCCATTGCCCTCATTGGATGAAGTCTTAGAAATTGTGAATAGTTCAAAATTGATGTCTTTCTTTGATGGTTATTCTGGTTACAATTAGGTAATGGTAGATGAAGATGATAGACTAAAGACTGCCCTTATGACCAAATGGGGAACCTTCGCCTACAGGAGAATGCTATTTGGATTGATTAATATAGGGGCTACATTTCAAAGGGCCATGGAAGAAGCTTTTGAGGGATTGATTAATAGATGTATAGTTATCTATATGGATGACTTGAATACCTTTTCAAAGGATCAAACTACTCATATGGCTGATCTAAGATAGGTGTTCAATAGGTGTAATAAATTTGGCATATCTTTCAATCCATAGAAATGTTCATTTGGGGTCACTAAAGGAAAGCTCCTAGGTCATATCATTTCCAAAGCTTGCATATCCATTGATCCTGATAGAGTTGAAGCCATTTTGAAGTTATCACCCCCAAATAGTCAGAAGGAACTCAAGTCTTTCTCTGGGAAGATAATTTTTGTTCAAAAATGCATAAGCTGATTTGTAGAGATTGTGCATCCTCTCAATAATTTGCTCAAGAAGGGAGCTAAAATGGAATGAGTTCTTGAAGTAAAGAAATCATTCAATGATATTAAGGTAGCCATTTCCATGGCCTTGGTATTGGTAAGCCTTGATTATAACCTTCCTTTTAAGATATATTCCTTTGCTTCAGAGCATTTGTGCATAGGGGTCTTGACCCAGAAGAAGGAGAAGAAAGATGAAAGACCTATTGCTTTTATGAGTTGACCACTGAGAAATGTCGAGTTAAATTATTCTAACCTCAAGAAATAGTATTTTTCCTTGGTTACAGTGGTGAAGAAGTTTTTCCATTACATATTAAGGAGTAAGGTGTATGCTATCATACCTGACTCAACATGAAAGACATTGTTGATGCAAAATGAGCTTGGTGAAAGGCAAGGTAAATGGATGGTGATGCTTCAAGAATTTGACCTAGAGATCCAACCTATGAAATTAGTTAGAGGTCAAGGATTGTCAAGGATGCTAGCCAATAACTAGATTGGCAATGAAAATAAATTTGAATTTGAGAAAGAGATAAATGATGAAGATCAGAATAAAATGATAGTATCTCAAGTTGACATTGGCCAAGGTCTAATGACAGATGTCTGGTACTAGGTTATTGTCTACTATCTCCTATAGAATTGATTGTCCTATTGGATGAATAGTTCACAATGCATAGGACTTAAAATGAAGTGTGAGTCCTATATGCTACAACAAAACAAGTTATACAAAAGGAACTATGAAGGGATCTACTTAAAATGCCTAGGATGTGAAGAAGTGAAGGAATTCCTAGAACAATTTCACAAGTATGGTACAGGGCATGGTTCCATGGAAGTGATGACTCATATGATTTTGAGATTAGGTTATTTTTGGCCCACATTATTCAAAGACACTTTTGAGCATGTGTGCTCTTCTCATGTTTGTCAAATAAGTGCTAATAGAGAAAGACACTCGACAATGCTACTACAACCCATATATGAGGTAGACCCTCTCATAAAGTGGGGGTTGGATTTCATTGGTCTAGTTAACTCACCATCATCAACTGGACACACCTACATTCTCATGGCCACCAACTATTGTACAAGATGGAAAAAAGTTGAAACTTATAGAAATTGCACCACCAAGGTGGTGATAGACTTCTTGGAGGAACACATTGTTACTAGATTCAAAATGCCATTCGCCCTTGTGTGCAATAATGGATCTACTTTTGCATCAATACTTTTGACTCAATGGGAATTTTAGAATAAAGTTATGATCAAGTTCTCTTCAAATTACTACCAACAAGGAAATGGGGTAGTAAAATCTATGAATAAGAACTTGAACACAGTAATAAGGTGAATGTTAAAGGAGAACCCTAGAGACTAGCATACGCAACTAAAATATGCCCTAAGGACAGATCAAGTGAGCGTCAAAAATGCTTTGGGGACTTCTTTGTATTTGCTTGTCTTTGGACAAGAACTAGTATTTTGCTCAACCTCAAAATTCCTATTTTGAATTTCATGAGTGGATATGTTGAAGATTGTGACAAAGTACAAATCAAATTGATGAATCTTCTAGAGATGGACAAAAAATGGATAGCTGCATTGGAGCACATGGCTAAACATCAAGTTGTGATGAAGATGTGGTTTGACAGGAGAGCCACAATAAAATCCTTTAGTATATTTTACCTTGTTCTACTTTGGGATAAGGTGAAAGAAAAACTAGGTAGCCATACCAAGTTTTAGTGCTTGTGGAATGGTCCTTATCAGATCATGGAAATCCTCAGAGAAAACACTTTTAGGCTCAGTTCCTTATAGGTGAAATTTCTTCCCTTGACAATAAATTTTTGAAACATTGTTTTGAGGCCTAAAAGACACAAAAAAGAAGTTAGCTTTTATCTCTACATTTAGTTAGGTTTCATTTTCTACAAGTGTGTTTGTTTTTAGTTGTCTGTTTTCTTTCAGTCATGTCTTTGTTTCTAAAGTTGTGTCAGTCCCACAGGGTAAGGTGCACTTGAGATTTTGTCTCGAGATATTTTGATAATTGCTCTTTGGTTCTGATTTTAGGAAGAGGTTTTTCTATGTAAAAACATTTGGATGTTTGTGTGTCTTATACCAACTGAACAATAGACATTGCTTGTAGAAATTGGGAGACTTTTAGTCATAAGTTTAGGATTCTAAACCAACATGCTCTCAACACTTTGTGAACTTAAAAATAAACCATCTTAGGTGTTCTCAAATTAAGGTTGAAGACAAGAAGGGATGGTCTAAACCCCACTTGGTTCAAATAGGAGGGATCTTCTCGAAGGGTTGCTAAGATCATTGTTTGGCATGAGAGTTTCTAAAAGTTCTGAAAGAGAAATGCAAGGGATGTTCACAAAAGATCAAATCCAAGAAACAACACCGATGTCTTGGCTACACAGTCTAAGTGTAGTTAAGATACAAAAAATAAAATAAGAAAAAGAAAGCGATGGTGTTAAGAATGAATGATTCTAAAGATCTAAAATGGCAAAAGATACAATTTCAAAATGAAGTATTTTGTACTAAAATAGTGCTTCATCAAGTAGTGATATTACGAGCTACATGGAGAAATTCTCCAAAATTTTCTAGAAAATTAAAAGAAAGTGACACCTTGCTAAGAGCCCTCAAACTAATTCTCTCATCTAGTCAAGTAGACAATTGGTAAACAACCTTCGTGAAGATTTTGAATAGATGAACCAAGAGGGGTGGAAGATTGTTTCCATATTGTCAGAAAACTTAGATAAGACTGCATCTTGAGATGTTGAAGGGAATGAATACATGAATAAAACACTAAGTTTGAAGGTTTTGGATCCTAGAGTTTGACTGCAAAGTCATTCACACTATGCATGAGACACTCGCAGTTCGGTTGGTGTTTGGCACATGTTGAAAAAATGTTTGCTAATGAAGAAATGCCTTTGTTATTTCTTCCTTCTTTCCGGGCTATTTGTTGTGGTTCCATAATGCATGCCCCATTTTGACTAGGAAATGGGGACCCCCTACTTGTCATTCAGATTTGGGCCAATTCTGAGGTCCTAAGTCCACGTCTCGATGTCAAAAATAAAAAGTCATCAAAAGTGAAAAATCAAAAAACCCCAAAAATAATCAAAAAATTGAAAAAATCTAAAAAATTGAAAAATTGGAAAAGTTCCCAAAATCAATTCGTGCATCCACACACCCAACATGGTGTGCGGGGATGCACCACCCTTGGTAGTGCATCGGTGCACACCTGCACACTTGTGCATGTGCGCACCATCACACCTCAAGGGTGGGTGCGGCTATAAAGCCCCAACCCCCCCTTTTTCCCACCGATCTTTCTATGTGTTTTCAAACACTTACAAGCTGCCTCAAACTCATTCTACTCTCGAAAGATCCAAACTTCACCTTTCAAATGTCGCACATCGACACCTCATTAGGTGTGCCTTTTCACCCACTTCCATGGTGCACACCAAATTTGATGCATAGCTATGCACACCTCCCATATGTAATAAATTCATCATGTGCCACTACTCATCCCTCACTATGCATCCCATCACTATGTGCTCTCTCTCGCACACCTTGTGCCATGCACTTTGTGCCACATGCACCCATTTTCCTACTATCATACACCATGCACCTTGTACCATGTGCACCCTTTCCCCATGCACCCATTTTCCCATTGCCGCATGTTATGCACCCCACGCACCCTGTGTAGCTATGCACCCACTACATTAAAAAAACCCTCAAATGAAAAGTATAAGGGGTGCATTGTTGTGCATCCCAAATATAGATCCCCACCACTTCAAAAAAATTATGCATTGCATGCACATTTTTCTTATCTTTTAAAAGGTTTTATTAAAAAGGAGGATTGGATTTTTTTTTTCATACTTTTAGTTTTTAGGTTTTCTTGATTCCGTGCTAATCATTCTTGATTTTTTGAACTAATCACATCTTTATTTTGTCATGTAGATATTATGGTGTCCTCATCTCGCAAGAAGATGACACCCAAGCCTGTGGTTTTCAAATTCTAAGGGGTCCCATCCAAGTCAAGATTCCAAGACAACTACCTAGAGATAAAAGACACTAATTTGGGACACACAAACTTGGGAGAATTTTTGAGAATTTGCAACAAGCCTATAGGGAGATCAACTCTGGTATCTACTTTGATCCAATTAGGGTTGGTGAGCACAACTTTTCACCCAACATCATTACAATAAAAAAAGTTAATCATGACATGAGCACAACACTTTTTTCTAGAGGAAAGAGTGGTGAAGAGTGTGATAGGAGAAGTTGTACTGGACCTACAACTTGGTAACATTGAAAGGGTCTTTCATCTCCCAAGGGCGGATCAGTTCATAAGACACTCTTATGAGGCAACCAAAAGATGGTATAAGGAGCACCTAAAAGAGGCAACAAAAATCATTCAATCATCTTACCTCATTGAGAAGACTCCTTTAGGGAGGATAATAGGAAAAGTGGATATAACAAAGGGGTATATGAAGGAAGATATTGTCTACTCCATCATTCTTCTAAGTAGGTTCATGGGTCTACCAATAGCTGGTCATTTGAATGTTTTTATGATTAACTTTATTGAGACTATTAAGACAAAAAAGATGCCATTGGTCTGGGCCACAACCTTGAGTGAGAACTTGTGCGAGCAATTGACGACGGTCAACAATAAGAAGAAGTTTTATATGACCTCATAAATGGTATATCTGCTAGTAGTAAGGGCCACAAATTACCCCAAATTGTACTAAAGAGGCAACATGTAGAATCCCAATGCTTGGCCTTACATTTTCTACCCTCAATTTGTGAGGAAGAAGCTCTCAACATAGAGCAAGGAATACTAGATCATGAATGATGCATTTATCTTTGTGATCATAGAGGGAGACTATGTGAAGAGGTTATTTGATGAGGCAATAGCACAAATAATAGCTCTTGGGGCCTACTATATCCAGTTTAAGACTTTCACATATCTACAAGTAGCTGGTGTCTCTATCAACCCTAAGAAGCTCACTAGATATTCAAGTGATAAACTAGTTTTGTTGGAGATTGCATGGTAGATTGAGTCTACATATGACAGGATAAGGAAACAATAGAGACCATGTTGGACATTGCCCCTCATCATAGGACCATACCAGGTGAAGTAGAAGCAAGATATTCCATCTTTCAAGTGAGAGTGGGAACATTATCCCCTAGAAGAGTACAACTCTCCCAAGCCATATTTTGATAACATTGGCAAAGTTGAGAGTTTGGCTGGTAGAGAATTCCACCGTGAGGAGGGCCTTGAAGATCACTGGATGAATGCAAAAAATGACTATGATGTCCATATTAGGGACTATTGTAGGATGACTTTGTATTTGGCAGAAAAGGCTCTCAAACTAAGCATTCCAGAGGAAATACTACAAGATTCTGGGGAGATGCTGGACACTCTATTCAACTTGGACAAAATTGGAGAGAGGCCCATCATGAATGCCGAGGTTGATAGAGAGGAGGGTGATGATATTAATCATTGGGTGAGGCATGTAATCAAAATGACAAAAGATTGGATCAAGAAACCTTTTCAACTTGATCCAATACCTGATACCATGATATTTCACGTGCAAGCTCACCCATAGAAAGGTAGAGGAAAGAATGTTACAATTCCTACCTTTGCGGCCTAGTCTCCCATCAAGCTAGAAATAGTATACCAACTTGACTATCTGGTTGGATACTATCACCCTCCAGAGAGGAAAGGAAAGCGGAAAAGAAATAGAACCTCTCCTCAAAGAGCTGAAATAGAAGAAGTTGAAGTGCAAGCACCTCCCCAAGAATAGGAAGAAAATGTACATGGGTCTAACGATATTAGAGTTTCTCAAGTCTAGGATGACCCTCAATTACCTCAATTTGTGCTCAACTAGACCAAAGAAGAAGAAATTCAACAAGTTTCTATCCCTCCTCCATAAGTAGGGCTCACATCGCCTTCTGCCTACATGAAAAAAAAGGATTAAGATCTGAATGAATAGGAGGCAAAGGGTGACTAAAAGAATGGTGCCTTGCCCATCTATACCTAAGACCATTCTAGAGGGAGAAGAGGAGGAAGAAGAGGAAGATGAAGAGGAATAGATGCCTTTGCAAGGAAGAACCCAACTAGTCAGAGCCATAGAACAACAATGGAGAAGAAGTTCCACAAAAAACTTCCACTCAAATGGTGGTCCCAGTGCATATGCATTGATTTGAGTGCTCTAGGTGACACAATCGACCAATGGGGTATGGTCCTCCAGTGAGTCATCAATCATCTCACTTTGCATTTGAAATTTCATGCTTTTTGAGCCATTTTAGCATATCTTTAGAGTTTTTTCAAACTTAAATCAATCATATAAGAAAGTTATAGTAAATCAATATGCAAAGATAAAACATTCAAAATCAACACATGACACAATGATTTACATGGAAACCCAATTTGGGAAAAACCACCAATAACATGCTACTTGATTCTCACTCTTCTGAAGTGATGCCCTGTTAAAAGCCTGCCCTGTTAAAGGCTTACAACACACTGTTAAATGTGACCCTGTTAAAGGATTTCACCAAACTGTTAGTAATGGGCCTGGTTAAAGGTCTTTAGAACATTCACTTGGAATGTCACCTTGTTAAAGGATTTATCTTATGGCTATTAAACCAATCTAAGTCCATAGGATTTATACTTACTATTACAATTACTAGAAAGTAACAATAATGGTCTTTTGATCTGATATAACTTACAATATACTTTGCAGATTTCAAATCACACTTTCAGTTCAATCCTTATGCTTGGCTTCAATCACTTCAGCTCTGACTGCTTGTCTCCCCCTCAAGCTTCATCTCCTTGAGTCTTCTTACTCATTCTACTAATGCAATCATCCTTGTGGGTGTCTATCCAAACAGAGTTCCTGTGCTTTCTTCTCCTTAGCACATTCTTCATCACTTAATGCTTTTATGTTTGACCACCTCTCTCTCCTTATTCCCCTCTCACTCCTTTCTTCATTAACTTATGTCTTCTTATATAGAAATCTAATTTTGCCTTTGCCGCTCAATTCTCCCTCTCCAATTTTAGGGTTTCAAAATGGATTAGGTAGGATACAATGTATCTACCCCATATCTTGTTTTCTTCTAGAAACTTCACCAGTTGTATCTTTTTAAAAACATTCTACATGGTGTTTTGTGCCACCAGCTCATCATTCTTATCTTACTTTTAATTCACAGATTTCTAGATAACAACCTTGTCGGCTTAGATCTGGCGAATCTTCAATTTCTAAAATAATGTAGCAACTCAGCATTATTGAGTTACTGGTGCTTGGCACCTCTATGTTACTCGACACCTAAACCTGCTCAGCACCTAATTCTGCTCGGCACTTGATTCTACTCAGCACTTGGTTCTACTTGGCACTTGGTTCTACTCTGCACTTGGTTCTGCTCGGCACTTGGTTCTGCTCGACACTTGATTCTACTCGGCACTTGATAAACTCTATGTCACTTGGCATCTGAAGTTTACTCGGAATTAACTAGGAATTTGCTCAGCTCTTACTAGCTTTCTCGGCTCCTTCTCTCTAATGAACTTAGTTGGAGCTTTACAAAAGACTTAGCTAAAACCTTAAATCTTTGATATGTTTCAGTGTGCCCATTCTTTGTAGTATGTCATCAAATACACTTTTTCATCAATAGCTTAGCTGATCCTTGTACTTCATTACAACATCATAACTTAAACCTTTCTCTAGGTGTTCTAGTTACATCTTATTGATTGCCTCCAACTTGACAATCAACTAATTGATAGTATTTGGATCACTAAAGAAATTGTCATTCCTGGAAGTAGCAAGTTTGACATCAATGATAAAATAATGATTGAGGACATTCTTTACCAGTTCCATATGTTATTCCAACAACTTTTCTTATGATCATTTTAATCATTTCCAACAATCTCCCTCTTTGGCATTGATGGCAAACCAAACTGATCGATTAATCAACTTGGTTACCACCAAGATTGTATATGTTGTCTTGCTACATTTTTACTACTGATCTCATATATCTCCCTCTTTCTTTGTATCAATCTATTTTCTACATATTTCTCCTCTTTGACATAAATACCAAAGATGTAGCATCTTTTTCATGCAAAATATAAGTTTTGGCTTTTTGTTGTTTTTCTCCCTCTGTCACCATGCTTGTGACTAATTTGGAGTTTCTGTTCCTACTATCATCCTTTGCATCAACCTGTTTATATTTCAATGATTTATTCTTGTTGATGCAAGACAGCTTCCTTGTTTCCTTTAAACTACTTGAGTTAGGGGTATGACCCCCAACTTTCCTCTAAGATATTCATAGGCATCCTTGGGCAATGGTTTGGTGAAGGTATCTGCAATTTGTTCCTTTGTGTGAATGTATTCCAACTTCACTTGTTTGTCTTCTACCAATTCTCTGACATAATGATACTTGATTGCAATATGCTTGGTTTTTGCATGCATCATTGGATTTTTGGATATATTTATAGCACTTGTATTATCACAATACAATATCACCGGTTTTGTTACTTCTTTTTTCATTCCATTCAATAGATGTGTGAGCCATACAATGTTTGTGCAATTGACTACAGCTGCCACATATTCTGACTCTACAGTGGAATGTGATATACATGTTTGTTTCTTGCTAGTCCAGGTAACCAGCCTTTTGCCTAGAAATAATGCACCTCCACTTGTACTTTTTCTATCATCAATGTTTCCTCCCTAGTCTGCATCTGTATATGCATTGAGCTCAAATTTTCCATTCTTTTTGTAGTATAGAACAAAGTCATTAGTTCCTTTAAGATATCTCATTATTCTTTTTACTGCTATGAGATGATTTTCTTTAGGATTCATAGAGAACCTAGCCACTATTCCAACTGCTAATCCTATGTCTGGTCTACTATGTACAACATATTGTAGTTTTCCAATCATTTTTAGATAGCTTATTTCCTGTGGCCATTGGTGTGCTGACTAGTTTGGGTTCCTCCAATCCAAACATTTTAAGAATTTTTTTGATGTACTTTGATTGTGTAACAAATATTCCATGTTTGAGTTGATGTACTTGCAATCCAACAAAAAATTTGATTTCTCCAAACATAGACATCTCAAATTCGTATTTCATTTTGTCAACAAAGCCTTTGCAAAGTACTTCCTTACCACCAAACACTATGTCATCCACAAAGATTTTAGATACAATAATGTCTTTACCTTCTTCTGCTTTGATGTACATTTTGTTGTTATCATTAGTTCTTTCAAATCCAATTTGCACTAGGTACTTGTGAAGTCTCTCATACCATGCTCTAGGTGCTTGTTTCAAACCATAGAGTGCTTTATGTAGCTTACACACCATATCCCTATTGTTTTCATCAACAAATCCTTCTAGTTGTTCAATGTAGACTTCTTCTTCTACTATACCATTTGAGAAAGAAGATTTTACATCCATCTGATAGACTTTAAAATCTTTGTAGGAAACATATGCAAGTAAAGTTCTTACTCCTTCCATTCTAGCAACAGGAGTGAATGTTTCTCCATAGTCTATTCCTTCTTCTTGAGAATAACCCTTACATACTAGTTTATCTTTGTTTCTAGTAATCTCACCATTCTCATCTAGTTTGTTTCTGAATACCCATTTGGTGCCAATCACATTCTTGTCAGTTGGTCTGGGAACCAAACTCCAGGTTTTGTTTTTTCTTATTTGATCTATTTCTTCTTCCATAGCTTTATACCAGTAATCACCTTGTAATGCACCATATAATGTCTTGGGTTCAGATTTACTGATCAGACATGATTCATGTCTTAGTCTATTCCTTGTCATTGATCTTGCATCTTTGTCACCAATTATCTGTTCAGCAGGGTGATGTCTTTTTACATATTTGGATAACCTTGGCTCTATCCTTGTTTCCATGTTTGATCTTTCGGATTTAGGATCACTATGTACTTCATTGTTAGGTTGTTCTTCATTATGTGTACTGTCTTCAGAATTAGATTGTGCATTTTCTTCATTCTACAACTCGGCTTCTGAATGCAACTCAGCATTCACTTGTTGTGAATCAGCTAAAACTGATACTTGTTGTTGATTTGCAATTTGATTGACATCATCCTCATCAACAGTCATTCCTTCATAATAATATACAAAGGTTCTATATTCTTCCATTTTCTTTGGTATTTTAGCTTGGACTTTTGTGTGCTCATCAAAATTTACATTTGCAGTTTCCACAATTTTGTTAGTGTTAATATTCAAACACTTATAGGCCTTACTTCTAGTGGAGTAACCAAGAAATATACCTTCATCACTTTTTGCATCAAATTTTCCATTTCTAACATCTTTAAGGATAAAACATTTGCAACCAAACACTTTGAAATGTTTTACATTGGGTGAGTGACCATACCATAATTCAAAAGGTGTTGTATTTGTACCTTTCTTGACTTGTACTCGGTTCAGTGTATGAATAGCTATGCTTACAACTTCTTTCCAATATTTTAGAGCAACATTCTTTTCCATCATTAATGTTCTGGCATAGTAAATTATAGATCTATTTCTTCTTTCAGAAATTCCATTCTGTGGGGGAGTTCTAGGATCTGACGTTTGTCTTTTGATTCCATTGTCATTACAGAATATCTCAAATTCATTTGATGTAAATTCACCACCTCTATATGATCATAGGCATTTCAAGCTTTTTCCAGTTTCTTTTTCTACTCTAGCCACATACCACTTAAACATTTGAAAAGCATCACATTTTTTTTTTAACAACATAATAGTCATCATCCTAGAATAGTCATCAACAAATAGCATTATGTATTTGTCTCCTCTATAGCTTTGTATTTCCATTGGACCACATAAGTCAATGTGTACTAACTCAAGTATCTCTTTAGATGTATAGTTTTTTCTTTTGAAACTTGACTTTGTCATCTTTCCTAGCTGACATTGTTTGCACATGATATTATCAGGCTTCTTCAGTTTTAGTAGATCTCTAACTTTCTTCATTTTACTGATGTTGACTAGATGATCAAAATTGACATGACATAATCTTCTATGCCATAACCATTCAACATCAAATTTTTTAAATAGACAAGAAACATCATCCATATCAAGGTAAAACAAATTACTCTTTGTTTGATCTCCTTTTCCTATTAGTTTACCATCAGTATCATAGATTTTTGTAGTTTTCTTTCCAAATTCTACTTTGAAACCTATATTTCCTAACTATGAGACACTTAGTAAATTGTAGTTTAATCCTTCAACATAGTATGCATTGTCACATGAAATTTTTTCTGTGAGCTTAATGGAACCTTTTCCTTTGATTTAACATGGAGCATCATTACCAAATCTAACACTATTTCCATCATACTAAGTAAAGTTAACAAACTTACTTTTGTCTCCTGCCATATGATCTGAACATCCACTATCTATGATCCATCTGTCATTCTTGTTTGTACATGTCACCAGTGCTATGGTCTCTTCTTCATCAGATTGGTCCTTCATGGCTACATAAACAACTTCATCATCATTGTCATCAGAATTTTCTTCAACAATATAACACTTCTTACCTTTTTCTTTGTAATCTCTCTTGTCATCATCTCTTCTATTCTTGTATTTGTTCCCTTCCTTGGAATCCTTTTTCTATGGACACCTTGCAGGAATATGACCTACTTCATTGCAATTGAAGCAAATGATAGGCATCTTAACTTTGAATTTTCCTTTGCCCTTGTGAAATCTTCTAGCGAACAATGCTTCCAATTGTTCCACATCTTCCTCATCAGTGCTACTGTCACTAGATACATACTTCATTTTTCTTCCTTTCTTTGATTTCATCTATTTGGCATCTTTCAGTGATAACTTGGCCTTAAAAGTAGATTCAACATTTTTAGGTTTATAGTTGTCAAAGTTAGATAACTCAAATGTAGTGAGTCTACCTATTATACCTTCAAAGCTTAGATTATTTCCTGGTATGCATCTTAGCTCTTGTATTGTTGATACTCTAATAGCATAGATAGGGAGCAAGGTTCTTAAGAACTTACTATTAACAATATTTTCATCCAGTTGACCATTCAAGCATCTTATTGCACTTACCACTTCCTTTATTCTTGCACCATACTGAGCAACATTCTCATTTTCTTCCATTTTCATGTCATCAAACTTTCCTCTGAGACTTTCTCTTTTTTCTCTTTGTACATCCTGATCTCCTCCATAGATGTTTGATAAGACTTTCCACATTTTGAATGAAGTGTCACATCCTTTGGTATCATCAAATTCAGCATAGCTGAGTGCAGAGGCAATTTCTAGCATTGTCTGGTTGTGTTCTTGCTTTTTTTTCATGTCTTCTATAGTAGGAGCACCTGTTGGATCTACATGTTCAGTGACAATTGAATTTTGGGCATAATCTCCTATGGATCCAAGATGTAGCTTCATCAAACTTTTCCATGCAACAAAGTTGTCTTTTTTGAGCTTGGGAACTTCTCTTTTTGGCATTTTGATCTTTTTTGCTAGTAGTCCCTTTAAACTGAATCAGCAGTCAGGCTCTGATACCAATTGTTAGAATTATTTAGAATAACAGAGAGGGGGGGGTGAATCAGTTATTCAAGGTCCAAATGCCCTATTAATACCTTTTTACTATTTTTAATGAATCTATACCCTTTTTCTTTTGTTCAAACTTAAATCAATCATATAAGCAAGTTACAGTAAATCAATATGCAAAGATAAAACATTCAAGATCAACACATGACACAATTTTTACGTGAATACCCAATTTGGTAAAAACCACCAGTAACATGCTACTTGATTCTCACTCTTCTGAAGTGATGCCCTGTTAAAAGTCTGCCCTATTAAAGGCTTACAACACACTGTTAAATGTGACCCTATTAAAGGATTTCACCAAACTGTTAGGAATGGGCCTAGTTAAAGGTCTTTAGAATATTCACTTGGAATGTCACCCTGTTAAAGGATTTATCTTATGGCTATTGAACCAACCTAAGTCCATAGGATTTATACTTACTGTTACAATTGCTAGATAGTAACAATAATGGTCTTTTGATCTAATATAACTTACAACATACTTTGCAGATTTCAGATCACACTTTCAGTTCAATCCTTATGCTTGGCTTCAATCACTTCAGCTCTGACTGCTTGTCTCCCTCTCAAGCTTTGTCTCCTTGAGTCTTCTTACTCATTCTGCCAATGCAATCATCCTTGTGGTTGTCTATCCAAACAGAGTTGTTGTGCTTTCTTTTCCTTAGCACATTCTTCAACACTTAATGCTTTTATGCTTGACCACCTCTCTCTCCTTATTCCCCTCTCGCTCCTTTCTTCATTAACTTATGTCTTCTTATATAGAAGTCTGATTTTTCCTTTGCCACTCAATTCTCCCTCTCCAATTTTAGGGTTTCAAAATGGATTAGGTAGGATACAATGTATCTACCCCATATCTTGTTTTCTTCTAGAAACTTCACCAGTTGTATCTTTGTAAAAATGTTCTACATGGTGTTCTATGCAACCATCTCATCATTCTTATCTTCCTTTTAATTCACAGATTTCTAGATAACAACCTTGTTGGCTTACATCTAGAAAATCTTTGATTTCCAAAATAATGCAGCAGCTCAGCATTATTGAGTTACTAGTTCTTGGCACCTCTGTGTTACTCGGCACTTGATTCTGCTCGGCACTTGATTCTACTCGGCACTTGGTTCTACTCAGCACTTGGTTCTACTCAGCACTTAGTTCTGCTTGCACTTGGTTTTGCTCGGCACTTGATTCTACTCGGCACTTGATAAACTTTGCGTCACTCGGCATCTGAAGTTTACTTAGCATTAACTAGGAATTTGTTTAGCTCTTACTAGCTTGCCCGGCTCCTTCTCTCTAATGAACTTAGTTTGAGCTTAACAAAAGACTTAGCTAAAACCTTAAATCTTTGATATGTTTCAGTGTGCCCATTCTTTGTAGTATGTCATCAAATACACTTTTTCATCAATGGCTTAACTGATCCTTGTACTTCATTACAACATCATAATTTCAATGTTTCTCTAGGTATTCTAGTTACATCTTATTGATTACCTCCAACTTGACAATCAACTAATTGATAGTATTTGGATCACTAAAGCAATTTTCATTCCTGCAAGTAGCAAGTTTGACATCAATGACAAAACAATATTTGAGGACATTATTTACCAGTTCCATATGTTATTCCAACAAATTTTCTTATGATCATTTCAATCATTTCCAACAAGTTCTCATGTGAGGATGTCATTCTTTGTGCAACACCAAAACTCTTTCACGCAAAGAAGTACTAAGCCAGTACTTCTTCACTAGGTATTGTGGGTTTCCTTGCACAGAAGATACCCTCTCTTGCATGAGAAACCCTAAACTTGGAAAGTTTTTCACTAAGTCTTTTGAACTTTCTCACACAAGAATGTGTTTTCTCGCATGAAAAGGTTCAGGATCATGTGAGAACATGAAATCCTATGTGAAAATTTGGTGTAAATTGTAAGAATAAATGTTGGAAATTTGATTTTTCATTGATATTTTGTACTTTCATTCGTTTTTTTTGCTTATTCAAGAGTAATCATGGGCATTTTGTTTTCATGTGTGTAGGTTATCTTTCGTGATGTCAGATTTAGATCACATTACCTATCTTATGGAGCCTTTCTATGATAGCTAGATGATGTCAACATGGCACATATTGATGCCCTTGGATTGTCATATCTTTTTTGGATTCCAACATTGCTAGTGAATCATGACCTATTGACTGCATTGGTTGAACATTTTCATTTGGAGACAAACACCTTCCATCTACCCTAGGGAGAGACAAACACCTTCCATCTAACCCAGTGAGAGATGATAATCACTCCAGAGGATATTTACAGGATACTATGAATCCTGTTCCTTGGGCCATAGGTAGTGTATGAAACAATGCCATGGATAGGCATAGTAACATTGAGGGCCATATTCTATAAGGACCTCATCATGGGCAAAGCCATCACATGGGATGAGCTGGTGCATACATACAAACCTACTCACAAGTTGGAAGTTATTGGGTATATTCATTAGCTACTTTTTGATGCCTGACAAAGCCCAACACATACTTGAGTGTAGATGGGGATAGATGCTACAATAGATGTTGGATGAGCCAGTGCACTATGGATGGGGTCAGTGCATGCTTGCTCAAATGTTCCATGAGATGCATAAGATCATTTATCATGAGAGGAAGAGCATGGCCATTAGGGTCTATATTCTTCAATTATCAACATGGGAGCATTTTCCTATTATGGGACCCCTTTTTGCAGATGAGAGACAACCTCTAGAGCCATATATATGTAGATATCAAGGCAAGTTGACCCAAGTAGCTCTAGGGAAGACTAAGCAGTGGAGAGGTTGGCTAGATGACCTAGTAGTTGTGGTGTGGAGACCGTGGTGGGAGATAGAGGCTTGGGATGATGTACCCACAAATTTGGGATACATGTTTGCATCTCAACCATTGATTGGTCACTCTGTGTAGGTCATTGAGAGATTCTCACTGACACAAGTCTAGTAGTAGTATGGTAAACTACAATACATCTCACAAGAGTACTACTCATATGTGAGGTTCACAAAAAATTTAGATCATGGGTGGTCAGTCAAATTAGAATAGGGCCATTCAATGATGGATGTGCATACCCTAGTGGTGACCCAGTGGGACTACATGCCAGCTATAGCAAATGGGGGGATGACTCCAACATATCTGGCACACTTTGCAAGTTATCCCTTCCCTCAATTCATAGAACCAATGGGGATGGCCATAACCATATAGCTAGTGTAGGCACCACATTCACCACCATAGTAGCTATAATAGGAGAGACTAACTAGTGTAGGCACCACATTCACTGCCATAGTAGCTATAATAGGAGAGACTAAGGTAGAGGATGTGAAAGATTCTTATTCCTCCTTGATAGATGGGATTAAATCTAGATTCTTTTCTTAGTGGGACATGACATAGAAATCCTTGTGGTGAGATGAGATCCCTAGGATCCATTAGAGGAGACACTTAGAGGAGTAGGCAGACCAACATGCAGAGTAGGTAGCAAGAGATGAGGAGATGCAAGATCAGCCTACTGTTGAGCCATAGAGTGGAGATATTCTAGCATAGACCCAAGATGCCCTTAGGAGATCCCAAGAGTGAGTTAGGATTGTGTAGAGTGTCATGTCCCCTTTTCAAATAATTAAAAAATAATAATCTTTGCTAAGACAGGCAGGCCCAAGAAAGTGAAGTTTCAGAAAAAGGGAGTTAATCTTTGGAAACCGTTGGACTAATAAATGATAATTATTATTAAAATATGTTTCATTAACCTCTCTTGGATGTGAGTTACAGTTATTCCCTTTTTAAACAGGTTTGGAGGCATTTTGGGGGAGATTCCAGAACTTGATTTTGCTGATTTCCTTGTTATTCTTCAGAGGCTGCCAAACCTGTGGAGAAGGAGACCCAAGAACGGGAGTTTGCAGGTTTCCAGGGAGACCCAAGAATGGGAGTTTGCAGGTTTCTAGGAAGGCTAAGGATGGGAGTTTGAAGCCATTCCATGTGCATGCTCATACAGAGTTTGCCTTTGTGCTAAACAGTTTAGATTTGTGGGTTTTTGGGTGTGTTTTTGCATGAGTTTGGTGTTTTCAGTTGAGCACTTCATATCAGTTTTGGTTGCTGCTGTATTTCAGAATTTAAGCTGTTAAAATAGAGCTGAATATATGTATTGGGACGTGATTAAACTTCTGAGATAGTTTATTAGTGTTTTTGTGGTGTTTTCGGGCATTTTGTGTTAATTTCGGGAGCCCGATGAGCATAGTTTTTGTCCTACATTTGTGAGCTGTTGTGTAAAGGCTATATAGATCTGGAAAAATCATTTTGTAGGATTTTATGCTGCTGAAATTTCTGTAAAAATTTCCACTTTCAGATTTATTAATAACAGGTGAAGCTGTGAAGCTTTTTGACACTATTTTCGGCATACCCGATTTGGGGTTTCTTGAGAAATTTGGTGGATCTTTGTGATAGCAGTTGTTTGATTTTGAAAATCTGATTAGAGGTGTGAAATACCATATCAAATCAGAAAAGGGGACATTTCAGTGGTATCAGAGCCATGATCTTGCCAGCCTGAGGGTTTAAAGAAGCTGCAGGTCAGTTTTGACAACTACCCAGATCTTGCATGTCAGTTTTGACAACTACCCAGATTTTGCATGTCATAATTTATGGTTGCATGTTTCTTCTAATCAGATGCATGTTAAAATTTATGGTTACATTATACTTCTAATCATTTTCATGTTAGTTCTTGGTGAATTTGGTGGTTGTAGAAGTTTGCATTTCAGTTTTGACAAGTACCCAGATCTTGCATGTCAGTTTTGACAACTACCCAGATCTTGCATGTCATAATTTGGTGGTTGCATGTTGCTTCTAATCAGTTGCATGTCCAAATCTATGGTTTCATGCTACTTCTAATCATTTGCATGTTAGTTCTTGGTGAATTTGGTGGTTGTAGAAGTTTGCATGTCAGTGTTGACAACTATCCAGATTTTGCATGTCAGTTTTGACAACTACCCAGATCTTGCATGTCATAATTTGGTGGTTCCATGTTGCTTCTAATCAGTTGCATGTCCAAATCTATGGTTGCATGCTACTTCTAATAATTTTCATGTTAGTTCTTGGTGTTTGAAGAAGTTATATCCTATTGGGGTTACACTCTACTTTATCCAGAATGGACAGGTATAGTACAGAGTCTCAGAGGGAACGATCTTGGACAATTGATAGCCAGAGTCAAAATAGTAGAAAGGATGGTTATTTAGACATTCGAGATAAACTTATGAAAATAAGCCATGACATGTCTAAACAGTTGGTTGAGTACCACCATATAATGAATGACATCTTATCTGACCCAGCTAAGGTGGATAAGTTGACTGGATTTCTATTTGGCAGATTTTCTCACAGGACAGATGATACAATTCCCAAGAACTTGCATGAGGAGTTTGAGAAACTAGCTGATAGCCAGGTAGAGGTCTCAGATTCTACTTTGCCACAGGAGGTGGTGGGAAAGGATATTACACAGATTGATAGTAACAGTCAACTTGATACTCAAATTGAGACAATTGTTTACAGGTTGTCAAAGGGTAATGCCACAGGTATTCAGGATGGTATAGTTACAACAGGCAGTGACTACCGTGTAGTGGGTTCAGATGATGATTATGAGGATGTTGTTGTGTAGGATGGTGAGATACCTGGTAGAGATGAGCAGACATTGATCATTCATGACTTTTTTGAGAAAGAGTACTAGGTGCAGTTAGATGCTTCATCACATGAGGTTGAGGCAGGTAGTACTTCACATGATTTATCCCGCCAGCTGAAGGTGAGTGAAGATAGTATTGTGACTTCATTACCTCATCATGACAGGTATGTGGAGTTAGTTGGTATTGGTCATATTACTCAGGTGAGGAGTTTTCTTGAGTTACCAGTTGATTCTAGTTTACAGATATGGACTCGAGATTGTTATATTGGTGTTTGGGATTCAGTTGACTGGAGATCTTTAACACTTTTTGGTAGCAGTGTTTGTTTGGGTGCTATCATGGATTTGATTAGTAGATTACACGGTGTTGTCTTTTCTTGTGCCAGTATCTTGCCTGATGTTGGTATTAGTTTTTATACACCGGTGTTGGGCTTTGTTCATATATCCAGTCGACCATACTTGCTGGAATGTGTTGATGATCTTTCATATTTGGCAGTGTGTACAGATGAGTCCCAGGATCATATTGGCATTGATGACATCTAGGAGGATGTAGTGAGCAATTTTGAAGACTTAGTTTCTTTGGGTACAGAGGAGTTGGACAACAGTGCTACAATTTTTGATACTCTATATGTTGATATGAGCTTTAGAGTTGATTCACAGGACATGGATGGTAATACTCTAGAGACTAGTAACTTTGAGGATACTCCTTTAGACAGTGCATCAAAGGAGGTTTGTAGGAGATAGTCAAGCCAATCCCATCATGTGTCTAATCAGTTGAGAGTTAGTAACTGAGACATTGCTATCACTTGTCAACATTTTGATGCTGATCGACAGTTATTAGCAATTTATGGATGGGGTTCTCCTACTAGTGATGAGCAGGAAGGAAGTTATCTTTCCTTGACAGAGATCCACTCTTTATGGGAGGCTATTCGGATTTTGAGACAGAATTATATGCAGTTGGTAGCTGATAGAGATTATCTTATGGAGTGGGGTAGTACAGCATATGATGCATTGTTGGCCAAGGAAGATGAGGTGAGTGAGCTTACTGAGCAGCTTGAGGTGACTTCTGAGATTCTTGAGAGTACATAGTTGGCTTTCAAGGAGTCATAGTTTCATTTGGCTAAGGTGACCATGGAGTTAGAGTGACTACAGTCTTTATCTGATTCTATACAATCACAAGCTATGGTGTTTGGTGATTCGAGGATGTCCATGGCTGAGATTGTCAGAGACAGTGGAGATGGGGATGCATCCATCCTTGATACTAACATTGGCATATCAGGTTCATTCCTACTAGAGTCAGGTTTAGTTGAGTTGGGTATTGTAGCAGATTATTATATGCCTGATAGGGTGGTGGCCTCTAGTACTGAAGGCACAGAGACTAGAGATGTATCAAAGGTCATGTGTGATGTTGGTGAGTTGACAGTTGGCATGGTTCCTGCTAGTAATACTACTCCCTTGGTGATATCTTTGGAGGTAGTAGTCAGTTCCAACATGGTTGATGATTAATTGTAGTTAGTTTCATCTAGATTATAGTTTGAGCCACTGACTGAGATTGGCGCATTCTATCGGCATTACACTGTGAGGTACGCTCATCAATTTACCTTTGATGACCATGTTGATGAGATTATGATACAGAGATATACTTTGGTTCCTAGTGCTTATCATCAATTATGGAATAGTTTGATGCCTCGAGATGAGAGTTGTGATGGGCACGACATGGCGATAGGTTCTACAGTTGATAGCTTGATAATACATGACTTAGAGCAGGAGTTTTGGAGTGATGCTTCAGCAAGTGTTGTTATTGATTCTACTCCTTTGGCTATGACATCTCCTGACTTAGCTAGTGATCATTCACAGTGGGTTTTATCACTTGTTCATGGTGAGCTGTTGATTGAGGTTGGTTTTTTTAATCAACATTATATTGCAGGGTATGTACATCAGTTAACAATTGATCCTTATGCTGAGGAGTTGATGGCAGGAAAATTTGGTTTGGGTTCCATTTCTTGTTGTTTATCTTGTGATGGCTTTTCACCATTAGGGGTGCATGGGAGTTATGGTTATGAGACAGTGGCCAATGATCTACAGAGTTGTGTTGACTGTAGGAGTTGTACAGTGTGTGGATTCTCCATACTTGGTATAGTTTCATTTGAGAGCATTCACCATTGTTGCAGAGTTGGATTGTACATTCCATATAGGCCAGTGGAATGCATTGATGGTATTTACTATGTTGGTAGTCCACTTTACTTGGGTTTTGATATTCTAAGAGTTTGTGTCTCATGGGTTTTTGACTGTGGTAATGGTGATTTTGGAGTTTGGTTGAGCTATAATTGCCAGTTTGATTATGGATTCCTCTTGGTCATATTGCAGAGGATCTTGCAGGAGTCTGTGTTAATTGGTAGTAGTATAGTTCATGACTACATTTGGGATCCAGGAGGATTGATTGGTTTATTGTTCAGCCATTGCTTGAGGACAAGAAATTTTTGGGAGGGGAGGACTTGTCATGTCCCCTTTTCAAATAATTAAAAAATAATAATCTTTGCTAAGACAGGCAGGCCCAAGAAAGTGAAGTTTCAGAAAAAGGGAGTTAATCTTTGGAAACTGTTGGACTAATAAATGATAATTATTATTAAAATATGTTTCATTAACCTCTCTTGGACATGAGTTATAGTTATGCCCTTTTTAAAGAGGTTTGGAGGCATTTTGGGGGAGATTCCAAAACTTGATTTTGTTGATTTCCTTGTTATTCTTCAAAGGCTGCCAAACCTGTGGAGAAGGAGACCCAAGAACGGGAGTTTGCAGGTTTCTAGGGAGACCCAAGAATGGGAGTTTGTAGGTTTCTAGGAAGGCTAAGGATGGGAGTTTGAAGCCATTCCATGTGCATGCTCATACAGAGTTTGTCTTTGTGTTGAACAGTGTAGATTTGTGGGTTTTTGGGTGTGTTTTTGCATGAGTTTGGTGTTTTCAGTTGAGCACTTCATATCAGTTTTGGTTGCTGCTGTATTTTAGAATTTAATCTGTTAAAATAGAGCTGAATATATGTATTGGGACGTGATTAAAATTCTGAGATAGTTTATTAGTGTTTTTGTGGTGTTTCCGAGCATTTTGTGTTAATTTCGGGAGCCCGATGAGCATAGTTTTTGTCCTACATTTGTGAGCTGTTGTGTAAAGGCTATATAGACCTATAAATTTCATTTTGTAGGCTGTTATACTGCTGAAATTTCTGTAAAAATTTCCACTTTCAGATTTATTAATAACAGGTGAAGCTGTGAAGCTTTTTGGCACTATTTTCGGCATACCCGATTTGGGGTTTCTTGAGAAATTTGGTGGATCTTTGTGATAGCAGTTGTTTGATTTTGAAAATATGATTAGAGGTGTGAAATACCATATCATATCAGAAAAGGGGACATTTCATAGAGAAAACTAGGAGAGATGATTCTAAAGCTTGTTGTGAGAGATACTGGGATATGAGAGTGGGATTGAGAGATCTGCAACTTATGAGAGTAGCTAGAGTGAGAACCTCATAGATTAGAGTAGCTATAGGATGAGATTCAGCTATAGTCAGCAAGGGAAACATGCTATTATGTAGCACATATTGTAGTAGTGCCAAATGAGGTAGAGTAGGTGCCCTAATTTTCCCAGTATACTAGAGAGTCAGGAGGTGCATGACCTCTAGTGCAACTAGATATGCCTCCTCCACCAGCTGGAGAGGAGGAAGAGGGATAGAGTTAGCTTACTTTGTTCTAATTTTTCTCTGGCTATATATCAATAGGTGTGCCAAAACCATTTTGTATTATATTGATATCGATAGTGATCGAGTAGCATTTAGTTTTGTAATGATTTATATAGTTGACCACACACACACACACACACACACATATATATATGAGATTTTTTATTCAAGTATCTTCAAATGTGTTAGCTTTCTTTCTTTTTAGTTTGTTATGCATGGGACATTTATGCAATGATTATGAATAAAAATCTGATATGATGTATGATTGTAGTGTAGATGAAATGAATCATGAAAGGATGTATGTGAAATGAAAAATGTGAATGAACTAACATCTCATGTAGTGTTCTATTTTGTTGATAGTGACAAGTATCCCATGAAGATTGAGAGGATGAACCAAAGAACTGAATGCTTATGTAATTGTGAAGAAACATGATACTTTGAAGAAACTAACAACCCCTCATCACAAAGGATGAAAGTAAATTAGTGATCAAACCATGTGTTTATGCAATGCTTCCCTACACTATATGCAATCCTAAGTCTGGTTACCAAGCTTTGAAAATTATCATCACTAAGCATTTAGCTAAATCCCAAATTTCATACAATTATCAATGACATTGCAATAAGAGAAATATGAATATGACGCATGTTCTAGTTTTTTCAGGATTAAATGTAAGTAGTCAAGGCACAAGAGGCCATAATGACCAGAAAATTTGTCTCTTTTAATATAGTAAGCTAACATAAGCACCAGAGCATAAATGCTAGGATGACCAGAATGTTTCTTGCATGAAGACACACCAGACACATAAGAGATCCTTCTTATGCTAAGTAATCAGTAAGTATTCTATCCACAATGACCCTTGCATTCATGACCTAAGACATAAGTGTGCTAAGTATACTTGCAGTGACCTGTATGTTCACTTAGTAGGATGAGTATTAGTATGTACTATAGGATAGATAATTTTCTCAAACAAGCAAGGAAAAAAACCAACTTGACTGAGTTTATCCATGTAAAAGGAGTCAAGGTATACATGACCATCCAATACAAGATAGAGGCTCTTATAATGGACACCCCTTTTAAATAGATGTTTTAGAGCATTAGAACTAGACCAACAAATAAAAAGAAAAGAAAAGATCATGCCCCCAATCCTCACTACTCTAGTCAAAAGAGACATCATTGAGTGTCTCAAAGAGACATGATAAAGTGAAAGCAAAACAAACAAAGAAAAGTTCAACATATCTCAAACAAGTTCATCATTTTTAGTTCAATTTATAGTTTATACTATTGATGTCAAGTGTTAATGTTCAGAACAAATATGAAAGAGATCTCTTTAGTAGGGTGACAATAGTAGATAGACATAGTTAGAACAACTGGTGACTAAAGTCAAAGAGGGACCTTCAATAAGAAGAACCTTAGTAGGAAATTGAGCGATAGTAGATAGACATAGGTAGGACAACTAGTGATGATGTGAGAGAGATCTTCCATGAAAGGAATCTCAAAATTGACACAAGTGATAATAGGCAGATGCAGTTAGAACAATTGGTGACTAATGCAAGAGATCTTCTATGAGAGGAATCTCAAAAGTGACACAAGTGAAAATAAGTAGGTATAGTTAGAACAACTAGTGACTAACTCAAAAGAGATCTTCTTTAAGAGGAATCTCAAAAATGGCACAAGAAACAATAGGAAGATGTAGTTAGAACAACTGGTAACTAATGTGAAAGAAATCTTTTATGAGAGGAATCTCAAAAGTGACACAAGTGAAAGTAGGTAGATGTAGTTAGAACAACTAGTGACTGACACAAAAGAGATCTTTCATGAGAGTAATCTCAAAAGTGGCACAAGCGATAGTAGGTAGACATACTTAGAACAACTAGTGATTGATGCAAAAGAGATCTTCCATGAGAGGAATCTCAAAAGCAACACAAGCACCAATAGGCAGATGCAATTAGAATAATTCGTGACTGATGCAAAAGAGATCTTCTATGAGGGGAATCTTAAAAGTGGCGAAAGTGATAGTAGGTAGACACAAAACAACTAGTGATTAATGTGAAAGAGATCTTCTATGAGAGGAATCTCAAAAGTGATACAAGCGATAGTAAGAACATGTAGTTAGAAAAATTGCTGAGTGAATGAAAGAGATTCTTATGACACTATAGCGTGTTTCCCCTGAGTTATGATAAGATTCAATCCATGGATGCATGAGCGAAAGTAGAAAACTAAAGTAGGAAAGCAACTATACAGGAGCTAAAAGATGCACTACAAGATATAGCATTTGAACCAAGAGCTGCATGTTTACAAGGTTTTCACCTTCTTATCTGAGATTCTTTTGTTTTTTTTGCTACCATGATGCCTATTTACTAGGTTTTCATCAATGACACCTTTTTTTTTGTTTTTGAAATTTTTTACTATTTTTTCTTTTTGATTATTTTGCTATTTTTATATTTTTTTCATTTTTTGGGTATTACAAAGGTGTTTATTGCTATGTTTTCACCAAGGTAATTATTTTTTCAGCACTTTTAAGTATATATAGAGATCTTTGGATATTAGATCAATTGTAGAACCCCTTTGGATGGAGAGTGTTAATGGGCTCCTTGACCACCTCTCCCTCGGTTGTAGAAAGTTGGTAACCACCAGATCCAAATACTGTAGTAACTATTTATGGACCAAGCCAATTCATTTCAAACTTCCCCCTCTATACCTATTGTTGTTGATTCTTAGGGTTTTCTCTCAAAACAAGATCACCCAGTTGGAAGTCACGTGGTTTAAGTTTCTTATTGTAACTTCTAGACATACAATGCTAATAAGCTCAAAAATGATCACATGCCTCTTGTCAACGCTCATCTAATAATTACAATTCTTGAAGCCAAGATATTCTATAGTCATCATTAGTAATGAGGTGCTTCATGGAGATTCTCAAAGTAGGAATCTCAACCTCAATTGGAAGCACAATATTTTCTCCATAGACCAAAGCAAAGGGCATTGTACCCGTTGAAGTTTTGATACTTGTTCTATAATCCCATAAGATTGGATTAATCCAAAGGTGCCAATCTCTTCCAGATTTATCAACTATGTGATGCATGATCTTTAGAATTTCCTTATTGGATGCCTCCACTTGACCATTACCCTGGGGGTAATAAATAGAAGACCAATGTTGCATTATTTTGAACTTTTTACACAACTCCTTAAGATCCTTATTTTTAAACTATCCTCCATTGTCATTAATGATGGAGAAAGGTACATCATACCTGTATATGATGTAATTCATAATAAAAAGGGCTACAATTTTTCCATTTTCTATAGAGCGAGGGACTGCCTCTACCAATTTAGTGAAGTAGTCTATAGTTGTAATGATGAACTTGTGTCCATTTGAAGAAGATGGGTGAGTCTGACCCACAAGATCAAAGGCCCATTGTTGGAATGGACATAGTGTGATAGATGGAGTTAGATCCCTAGCTAGAGCATGAATCAAATTCCCATGGAGCTAGCATTATTGTCAAGACTTGTCATATTTGATTACCTCTTGCTCTATATTTGACCAATAGTAACCAGCTGTAATAAGTTTATGAGCTAGTGTCAAGCCATTAGATGAGATCCACAAATGCCCTCATGTACACCAATTAATGTGTTTTTGGACTCATTGAGTTCTAAACACCTAAGGAGTGTTCCATCAAGATCTCTCCTAAACAAGTCATCAGCAACAATAACATATTGTGAAGCATTGTGGATAAGGTGACATTTTTTATTTCAGGTTAGATTATCCAGAACTATTTGGTCACACAAGTAAGAATATATATGGTGGTAGCAGGATGAGTCATGTCCTACAATAGAATAGATCATCCAAGATTTAGGGGAATTATAGGTAGGGTAGAGTAACATTTCCACTAAGAACCCCTATAGAAGATCATTCTCTAGCATATGTAACATGGAAGAAATAGTGGCCATTGCATCATCTACTTTGTTGTTTGCCCAAGGAACTTTTCAAAAAGTGATATGAGAAAAGTATTTCTTTAGGTCATCCACCATGCATTTATAAGGGATAAATTTCTCATCCTTCATCTGATATAAATCATTGACCTAATTGATTATGATTTGTGAATCACCAAACATGTTCAACTCATCCACTCTCCATTCAAACACAATCTTCATGCCATTAATTAGGGCTTCATATTCTGCAATATTATTTGTACAAGGAAATAGAATATTGTATGCCTTACATAGTGAATTCCTCTATTGTGTTATGAACAATAGCCCAATACTAGATCCCTGTTGTGTCAAGGAACCATCAAAGAACATTACCCAAGTTTGGTGTGTTAACATGAGGATTGATTCATCAGGAAATTCAATGTTTGGTAGAAGAAGACTTTACATTGGTGCTTTTACTAATTGATCAGCAATCACTTGTCCTTTGAAAGCCTTCCATTCAACATACTCAATGTCATACTTTCTTAGTATCATGACCCACTTAGCTAACCTTCCTATGAGAGCTACCTTGCTAAGTAAGTATTTGTGTGGATCAATTTTAGCAACGAGTCACATAGTATGAGCAAGCATGTAGTGTCTCAACTTTTGGGATGCAAAGAGGACTACCAAGAAAGCCTTCTCAATGATGTTATAATTCATTTCATAAGAAATCAGCTTGTGACTCAGATAGTAAATAGCTCTTTCTTTGTTATCATTGTCTTCTTGAGCTAGCAAAGATACCAAGAAATGACTCTATTGCTTAGATGTACAAAATAAGTGGCTTCTTGTAGATAGAAGGTATCAAGATCAATGGATTAGCAAGGTATTTCTTTATCTATATTAGACTTAATCACAATCGTGGCTCCAATATATTTCACACCTTTATGTAGAGTCTTGGTAAACTGTTGTGACCTATCTACCAAATGTGAGATGAATCTATGAATGGATTGAAGTCTTCCTTGTAAGCCCCTCATTTGATTGATATTATGGGGTGGAGGGATGTCCATGATTGCTTGAACTTTTTTTGGATCTACCTAACTTCCTTTTGGAGACACAATGTAACCAAGTAATTTCCTAGGCAACACACCAAATGCACATTTTAGGTTGAGTCTTAGAGTGAATTTCTCCATGTGATCCAGGATAGGTCCCAAATCTTAAAGGTGAGTGTTATTTTTTTCTCTTAAATAAAGTATCATCAACATAGCCTTTCATAGTTTTATGCATCATATCATGGAGAATTGTAGTAACTACCCTTGGATATGTAGCACCAACATTTTTCAAATCAAATGGCATCACAATCCAATAGAATGCTCCCCATGCACAAGTGAAAGTAGTATTTTCTTGATCTTTTGGTGGAATTTTGATCTAATTATAACCAGAAAATCCATCCATGAGTGAGTACATTTCATATCCTACTATCATATCCACTATCATATCAATGTTGGGGAGTGGAAAATAATACTTCAGACATGTTGACTTCAGATCTCAAAAATTTGTACAAACTCTGATAGATTTTTTTATGTTTGGAGATTGGAACAATGTTTGATATCTATTCAGTGTAATTAGTAGCATAGATAAAACCATCTTTAAGAAGCTTTGCCAATTTAGCTTTGACAAGTAATGCAACACGAGGATGTATTTTTCTAAGTTTTTGTTTGACTATTTTAACTCTTGGAGCAATAGATAAATAGTAAGTTATGAGGTTGGGATGCAAGCTTGGCATGTATGAGTATGTCCACACAAAATTTATCTTTTTCTCTTGGAAGAAGACAATGAATTACTCTTTTTCTTCTAGAGATAATGATTGTGCAAGATATGTCATGTGAGGTTTTTCCTCTATTTCCAAATTGATTGACTATGTTAGCTCTATCAACACTGATGATCTTTCCTCAAAATGACTAGGAAGCGCATCAAATATCTCAGTTGTAGGTGCATGAGAGAGGTTTTCATCTTCGAATACCTCTCTTATTTTTACTATTTTAGGTTTTGATACTTCCAAAATGTGGTTTTCACCATCAGACCTTCTATCTCTTTTCTTTCTTATTGTGTGACTAAGATATTTTATGTTAGCTTCACTCATGTTGATGCTTTTTTCACTAGTGGAAGGCATTATAGGTTTGATAGCGTTTAAGTAGCAGGCAAGAGCAAAGTCATTCTAGAATGTAGGGACTTTGCTAGATGCATTATAATTCTAGTCTATGAGCTTAGGATAGGTGAATGAAAGAGATGTGGTGGGTTTGATAGAATTCACAGTGTAATTATCAAGTTCTTGGACAAGAAATTTGAGATCTAGAATAGCTTCATCCACAAGTGTGTTCAAATTCCTTTGAGTTCTAATGTCATTAATCAAAGACTCAATGAAACTAGTTGGATGAGACTCATCTAACCTAACCCTAGATGATTCACCTACTTTGAGCTGATTTTCATACACATGAACTTGATCTATATCTTTATCTATAGTTGCATATGAGAGAGAATCAAATTCATATTCTTGAGAATCTGTGCTACATGGAGACAGATTATAGAATTCCCTAGAAATAATAAGGACCCATTCTCCTTTATCATCAATTTTTTTTAAAAGTCACTAAATGAAAAAAGCATGATTGGACTCTCCCTTTTCTTGTTGTATATGGGGAGAATTAATAGTGTCATCAAAAGAATCACTATCACCATCTATGGTACTGGCACATGGTACAAAGTCATCTAGTTCTGTGAATAATTTAGCAAGATCAACAAGAATTGGATAAGGATAATGATCATCATCATTAATGTCATCTTCATGGTCATCTAACTTAGCTTGTGACTCATGTTGAAATGAACTCTCAAGTTCTAGTATAAATTTTTTAATCCCTAGATGGAAGGGAATCTTCCTGAAGCCTAGACCAAATGTATCTCTAGACCTTCTAACTATTGCTTTGATAGGATCAACTAGACCATTTTTGTTGCATCAAATAGGACCATTCCCCTGGTAGCTAAAGTGTTTCATTAGTTTAAGAATAGAACCATACTTTTTAGGAGTAATTTCACAAGATAATTCTGTGAGATCAAGTAGAGTTTTCTCTTTGTATATCCATGCAACAATGGTTCTTTTTTCATCTTCCTCCTTTAAAGGTACATTAGCTTTGACAAAGGTACCATTAACTTTAGTTTTATGTGTCAACACAAAATGTCTCTTCACTTCAAATGGTATCACTCATGTCAAAGATAGAATTGGTTCTATGTGGTACTCACCCATTCCATTTTCTTTCAGTGTGAGTTACTACTCAATTTTTTTCAACCTATTATCATGATGATCTATAGATTCCCTATTAGTAGGTACAAAGCTTTTAGCAGATTTAAACATGTTACAAGTATAGCTAGTATTTTCAAGTATGGTTACCTCAGATCCATGAAATGGAAACTTTACAAATTGATGATAAGTTAAGGGAACAACTCACATTTTATGTATCCATGGTCTCCCTAGCAGGATGTACACTAATAGAATGTCCAGGACTTGGTACATGAAATTCATTTCTATAGGATTAACTCAAAGAGGCAACAAAACAAGACCTAAAGATTTATGCTCAACTTTTTCATATGCCTTGATAGTTATCTTGTGTTGAGGGTCAATGGATTCTTCAGAATAGCCCAATTGTCTGAGAAGAGTAGCAAAGATATTGTTTAAGCCAACTCCACTATCAATGGGCACATAGTGGATAGATTTTTGGTGTATCATAACTTCAATGTGTCACAGTTGGTTGTAGAAGAATCAATGAATTGTCATCCTCCTCAGAGAATGACATATATTAAGGTGAGGTTAGATGAACTACCATAGATTGGAACCTATCAAGATCAAGATCTTGAGGTACATTTTCCTCAATGAGGGCTTTGTCAAGAATCATTATATGAGTAGGCATGATTTTAAGAAATTCAAAGATCATGATTTGCATACTTGTCTATTGTAATTCGTCAATAATATTGTAGCTAGTAGCTATAGAAGATGGTGTAATTTTTGTGCATTTTCCAGATGGACTAGCAAGAGGTTTCTTCTTGTGTTGTTCTAACTCAAGAGTAGAAGGTGTAGGGCCTTTGAGTACTATCTTGGTATGAGAATGTGTAACAGCATTGGCACGAGATTGTGATGGTTTTTTTTTGGATGTATTGGATGTAGGATCTCTTAAGGCAAATGGTGTCTTATGTTTAGTGTTATCTTATTTTCCCTTAATGGTGATAACATTGCAATACTCAAAATCCATAGGCTTAAACATGTTTATTACAACATCATCATTAGAGTATATATAGTTGACCTTGTTATGATGTTTCTATTTCAAGTTTTCTCCTTTTTCATAAGATGGGAATGGTTCCTTGAAAGCCTTGTGATCCAAGTTCTTCTTATGTCCATCCACAACAATGCCGCCATCATCAATTAAGTCTTGAACTTTGTGATGCACATTAATGCAATTGCTAGTTTTGTGACCTTTGTTTTGATAGTATTCAAAAAATGAAATTTCATTCCACCATGGGGGTCATGGTTGTCAATCATAAGGACATGAGTTATCCAATGGAGATATAAGCTTATTTTATAGCAAGGTCTTATAGATGACATCTAAAGGTTCACCAAGAGGTCTATATTCTCATTTTGGTATGTAACCCAAGATGAGTTCTTTAGTTCCTTTCCAAATTTCTTGTTGTTAGCAAAAGGTTTATAACATTTTTAGATTCTTTGAGATTGTCTTTAAGATTGAAAGCTTCCTTAGCAAGTTTAGGAGTAATGTTGTCAATGACTCCATCATGCACAACCTCTTGATTCTTGTTCACATACTTGGTCTTGTCTTTGCTAAAATTTGATTCTTGTTTAATCTCCTTTTGAAGGGTTATTTCACCCTTTTATACCATAAATTCCTCTATTTAGATAGCTTGTGTGACCATGTCTTCAAAGGTGTGTGGACCTTGAAATTGAAATTTATACCCAAAGTCAGGTAAAAGATTATCTATAAAGATGTCAAGTTTTTCCATTTTGGGGATCTATCATGAATATTTGGTGTAAATTTGTCTCCATCTCTAAAGGAATGTGAGGAAAGGTTCCCCAACTTTCTATTTAAGGTTACACAAGACTCATATGTTAACTAGGTGTTGTATGTTGTGGGAGTACTATTGAACAAATAGGTTAGCAATGTCATTGAATGTTTTGATACCAATAGGAAATTGTGAAAAATATTCCATGGCTTGAGCACCTAGACTTCATGGGAATAGATGGATGAGATATGTCTAATTATCCATAAATTCCATAGACAAGGCACCAAATTCCAACAAATGATCTTGGGGATTAGAAGTTCTGAAATATTTATCATACTTGGGTAACTTAACTCCTTTTGGAAAAGGAGGCATGTCTATAATCTTGTCAAAATAAAATGGACAAAGAGTGTTTAAGGTGTATATTTTTGTAGGTTTGTCCTTATCACACATCATTTAGGCTAACTATTCTTGCACAATCTTCATTTGTTTTTGCAACTTAGATGTTTTAGTTTCCTCTTTAGGTGTAGTGATTGTTTTGAAATTAAAGTGACAAGGTAGCTTGGCTCCCTATTGAGAAAGTTTGAGAAAATATTTCTCTTTCTCTTCATTAATAAATATTTCCATGACTTTTTGGAAGTGTTTATCCTTACAACATCTTTCAACATCTTCAGGAAGAATCTCTTTGTTTTCCTCATTCTCATAAGTAAAAGTTTCTTTATGTCTTTCATTCCTTTGGTAATCTTGTTCTCTACTATGTTCTCCATTTTCTTGGTCTTGATTAGCGATTTTAGGAATGTGGTAGGTTTCAATGTATGTTGGTTTAAAAGGTCTCCTAAATAAGAATTCAACTGTGTTGTTTGGAGATGTATGAACTTTGCTAGTTTTAGGATCCTCTTGATACAAGGGATTTCTATTTTGCTATAATTTTATGGAAAATTTTCTTTGAATACAAGGGGATCTAACTGGTGAAGGAGATCATGAAAATTTTCTTTGAACACAAGGGGATCTAACTAGTGAAGGAGATCATGAAGACTCCTCACTAGATGTATTAGATACAGACTATGTATAAGATAAGAAGTAGCCTCTACCATGATTATAGCCTCTAGCTCTTCCTCGTCTAAGTCTATGGGGTTGAAATACATTTTTTCTTCTTGTTGCAATAGTCATAGACAATGAAAAAAAGAAAAACCTTAGACAAGGACCTCACCAAAGCATAGCCTCAAAGTGAGATAAGAGTGTTGTCTGCTTAGGTATGAGTTGTCTAAGTAATGGCTAGAGAAACCAAGAATTATGACTATCATGACACAAAGTATGATGAACACAAAAGGAAAATAAGATAAATAAGTGAGGAGACTTGTTCAAGCGTAGATCACAAGTTTTCAACTAAGAAAGAAGTCATCATTTGACACTGTTTGCTGATAGAGAAGTGATAAAATGTTGCAAACATAGATTAGACTTGGAGCACAGATAACACTAACATAACAATTTTATAGTTTTAGGATAAGATCTCATGCAAGGATTCATAGAGAACCACATGAGGAAGCACAATAAACTAGGCAAGATTTAGAAAAACAAATTTTGAGAAGTTTTCTTGCTCAAGGACTTGCACAAAGCCATGTGAGGATTTGATAGTTTTACTAAAAGATAGAATTTTGCAATTAGTTTATATAGTGTTTGGAAAAATCTCATGCAAATATTCTTAGATAGTCACATCAAGAACTGTAGAGAACCCTACAAGGAAGTGCTGATAGGGAGGTTTCTCAAGTGAAAATTTGTAGAACTGGGCATGAGAAAAGGGACAGATTGATAATTTTAAACTAAACTTGAAGAGATTTTTGATTATTTCAATAGTTTTGAACATAGTATTGATTGTATTTATAAGTTCTAATTAGATATTAACATAGTTTTTAAGTTTTGAACAACATTTTGGTTTTCAAATAGACAATTGCTTTCAGACACAGGAAGCAGGTAGTAGTTAGAAACAATCCAATTGAGGGCAAAGCAACTTGGAGGGGTGGGGGAGTCTTGACCTTTTGTTTGTTTAATAGAATTGGACAATTTTAAAGACTTGAAAAGGCCATGCTTTATCCATATAACCAAAAATGGTAGAGGAAGCAAAACCTTCATCTCACAACTTATGTGCATGCATTCACCTCACACACTTGTGTCACCCCACTAGAGGGCACCCATGTTTTTGGTGTATTCCAAGGAATCAATAACATATACACTAAAAAAACACCCTTGTGGTAGGGGTCAAGCACATATAACACCTTCCAACATCTAGGTATATGCCTAACACACAGAACATGCTCATCACTAAGTTAGCTTATTAATTGCAACTTGTCTTTTCTCAAGATTTTGATTTCCTAAAACCAAGTCATCATCCCTTCATAAAAAAGAATCTTATAGGAGAATCTCTAACTTTATTTCCTCCCCCAAGTATCATTTTTCAAAGACATCTAGGTTTCTGATTTACTCTTGGGAATCACTTCCAAGTAGTCAAGAGCATACTCCCCTATTCCATTGTCTAGAACCCTACAAAGTTCACAAGCCCTGTTAATCTATGTGTAAGAAAAAAATAAAGAAAAAAATGGTGTTTTAGTGGATTTTAATATATTTTTTTACATGTGTATCTTTGAAAAATGCCTTGCAATCAAATGGTTAATACTATTTCAAGAGTTTGTAATAAGGTTTTTTCAACAAGAATCATACAAACCACTATTTATCTATTGAAAATAAAAAAGCAAAAATAAAAATGCTTTAGAAAAACCTATTAGTTAAATCATCATGATAAAAGAAAAATCTAAAAGCTGCATTTTATATTTACTAATGCCAAATTTCATGTGAAATCTTATACAGGCCCAAACAAGAAAATGGCATTTACTACACGAGAAACCATGCAATTATACACTTTTTATGTGTGAGGAAGTGTAGTACAGAGAGTGAAATCTTAGTTTCTTCACACAAGAATGAGATTTTTCATGCAAGAAACTAGAGTACTGTATGGACGATAGTGACAAAATACAAAAAAATGCAAAAAAAAGGAACACATAAGGCCATAAACTTGATTTCTTTGCTCCACGATGGGTGCCAAAAATGTAAGTAGGAAATGTGGGCCTCAATCTTCACACACACTTCAACATGATCATTATATGCAAAATCATTCTCGAATGAACATTGGGTTGCTCATGTTTTGGCAAGCTAATTTGTTGTCTTCTAACTAGAATGATTATGCTATTTCTCTCAAACCAAGAAGCTAGCAACCAAACATCTAGAATGAAGGATTTCATTAAGCTAAATGAGATGCAATATTAATCTAGAAATAAGGGAACAATTAATCTAGATGAGTGCATATTAATCTACTATGAAAGTAATAATGTGTATGTAATAAATAAGAATGAACGAATAATGGATTCAACAGTTCAACATAAATTTGATATAATTCACTTCCAACCTCCTTAATGAGGAATTGAAGGCTTCTTAAATAGAATCCTAGAACTTGGTCAATCAACAGGATCAATTTGAGTGAACGATTGAGATTGGAAATGAGATTCAGTTAGAGTGGAAACTTCCTTGTCCAAATGAAGTTAATTGATTCACTTATGAGTGTGAGAAAGAGTTAACTAAGTTAATTCCATTTCCAATTCTAGTTCACTTAGAGTTTCTATTTTTGAACTAAAGAGAAGATTTCAGAGAGTATATTTAATTTTAAAAAATTGAATATGACCTAATAGATTCATAATCTTAATTAATCAAATAATTAAACTCAATAACTAAAATGAGGATATTATCTTATTAATTCAAATACATTTAATTCCCTTGTACATTAGCTAAAAAGGTAATTTTAATTTAATTAAAGTATGAAGACTTATAATTAAATTAAACTTAATTTATTGGTTTAATGTAGCTAATCTAAGTCAGTACTTAGGAATTAAATAAATAGCATAATTAATGCAGATAAGGGATTTTATGCATTTTACATTTAGGTCATGTAGCCATTATTAGAATCAAAATTTCCTAGTAAAATAGGACTTCAGGATTGATTGAATAGACCAGAATTGGTTTAGCATGGTAATGTGCTAATTTGGGGTATTACACGTCATGGATGATCTGATTGTTTTTGGTGGTGAATTTTCTATTGCAGAGCATCTTGTTGTGAGCAATGAGATTGCTAGTGTTGTGAGTTTGGCATGTGTTGATGGAGATCTACATATTGCTACCGATGTGGAGTTTGTTGCTACTAGTGTGGATTCATTAGTTTCTGATGTGGATTTGTTGATGAAGTATTATGTTCAGTTTATTTGTGGGAGTAAGCATGCTAATTAGATTGTTGAGATTTTGGTGTTTTATAGAATGATGTAGATGTGGATGATGTGTAGATTTCTTTTCCTATCCCTATCGAAATGGAAGCCTTTAGTAAAGATGAAGATGGTTGTTGATCTTTCTTTGGGTATCAAATTGTGGGACACTTTTTTATTTACCTAGTGAGTCTGATGCAAGAGCATCTTGCAATTTCTTAGTGACTACTTTGGAGTTCATGTGAGGAGGCTCAGTAGTTTCTTTGGAGGATGCTTGGACTAGTACTCATTCAAAGAAGGATTGATGCTTGATGTGTTCTAAGTATATCGACATGGGCTTGGAGCTTGGCATGCTCTGGGAGCTCAGCATGGTCTTGGAGCTCGACATGGTCTATTTTTCTCAATATTGCTTATGGGAGCTCAAGGATTCTTGGGAGTTTGTTGTCACTCAATAGTGTGTTTGTACCAATTGAATTTCTTCATGCATTTAATGCATGTAGCATGTGATCGTGATGTGGATCAATTTGGAAATTTTTGTGGAACTATTTGTGGTCTTGGTTATCTCTCTTATGTGCATTTAAATCTGTGTTGTAAACTTGGGGTTTGTCCCAGGTATTTTTGTGTTGTTATCATGTGTTAATTATGAGTTAACATAAGGATTAAAATTTTGTACTTAATGTTTATTGTGAGCCAATTTGTGGCTTAAATATGCATTTAATGCAAGGGGTTTGATTTAATTTGTAATTGCTAGGTAGACTTGCAACTTAGTTGGGTAAAAGTAGGGGGTCTTATAGAGTCTTGGGTCATTCTTTCATGGAGTGATTCATTCATTCAGAGGAGTGAGTCTAGAGAGTAGATGAAGGGTGCATTTTCCTAAGTCGATGGATAGAGCACCAAATGTGATGCAGTTTACGATAGGATTGTGGTAGAGTTATGAGTTTGTGAGAAAAGCTAGTAGTTGTGACTTAGAAATCTAGGAGATTTCTTAGTGGGCTTGTGAGCACAAGTTGAGATTTCCTTGGTAGTTTTCTTGCAAAGTGCAGATCTAAACTAGCTAGGATTAGTGTTGCGAGTTGGATCTTAAGGGATCTTGTAGAACTATTTTGTAATTTTTCTATTGTATTTGTCCCTAATTCGAAAGGCCTTATATCTAGGCATATTGTATGCAAATAGTTATTTTATAAATAAAGAGTTGTGATTTGGTATGAGGTCTAGTATTATTATTGCTTTGTTGTATTTTTTCTATTGTGTCATTATTTGTTAGGGGCTAGGACATCTCCCTTAGAGATTCTCCTTCCTTGCAATGCATCACCATCAGAGCTTGAGTGAGTTATGATATTGCAAAAAATGGATGTTCCATACTCTATAAAAGGGCTATCCTTTGTGTCCACCATTATATGTGTACTATCCACTAGCATGGGTTCAGTACCCATAACTATGTGTGGTGGTGAGGGTGCCTATTGTGTCTTCTCACCTTCTTCCTCATCACTAGAAGGTGTGCTCATTTGCACATATACTAGGTTCTTAGGTTTAGATTGTACACTCTCCTTTGTTACTATAGATATCGAGGTAATGTATTTCACAATGGCCTCCTCTGTTTCCTTCCTTACATCTTTATAATTTCCTCCCATCAGAAGAATTACTCTTCTTTTAATCCTTAGCAAGGGTTCAATACCCTTCAAAATTATATCCATGTCCTCATTAGAGTTCACTTTACATAATTTTGATCATTGTTTCCCTCGTCTTGGTGTCCTCCTTTGTCACTCTTTTATTTCTATTCAATAACCTAATAAATAGGTCTTCTAGAATATTATTATGTATACTACCAAATCTCTTATTCCTTAATATAATATTCCTCACTATGGCATTCTCTAGCTGCCTTCTATCCATGCTACTATATAGACTATAATACTTATCTCATTGTACAAAATTATCATCATTAATGATTGACATGTTAAGGTTTTTACATTTGGCTTCCATTCTTTCTTTCCTATTGGTGTCCTACCTTCTTGTGCTACTTGCTCCACTAGTCTATCCTTGGTTTCATCCTTAGAATCCTTAGATTCATTGACTTGTAGAGTCTTCCTTCTTTTTCTACATCCACTTGTGGTCTTCTTAACTCTTTTCTTGCTAGATGATGTAGGTTCTTTATTCACTTCACCAATCTCTCTGACTTCCTCTAAGGAATAGGTGTTTCAACCTCTGGTTTCCCTTGTTCTCTCACTAGTTGCACTTACACAAGTGCTTCATATGGTGTCTACACTCTTAGTTTAGCAATAGTTACACCAACAAAATATCTTGCAATAGTAATAGGTTATGTTGTTATCACCTCAAATTGCCAACTAGATTTCATCACCACCACAATGCCAAACTCTCATCAAACTCTTTCCTAGTCATACCAAATTCCTTAAGGATGGAATCTATCTATTTCTCTACCTTTTTCTTGCTTTATTTTCTGTGAATTTTAGGATGAAATTCTCACTTTCTCATCACAGGTACCCTATCTAGGGCACTCATTATCCATTTCTTATTGGAGTATGACTCTTCAATGAGTTTTGCACTCATTTCATAACCCATTCACTCAATCAAATTTACCCTTGGTTCAACTACAACCATGCATGTGTTACCTATTTCCATCATGAAACATCAATCATCTTTATACTTCTCTACCATTAAAGGAAGTATCTTGTACTTCTATTTCATTTCAATCTAGAAATTCTTCATCATTCTATCTATGTCACTATCTCTAACATTTTCCAATTTATCCCTATAACACCAAGTTCCCATCTTCATTATGCACTCCTTACCTTCCCAATTTATCATCCCTAGGAACTTCCTAGATGCATAGAAAAGAAAATGTGCTAATAGAGACTCAAATCTAAAAATTGTATTTTGGTCTTCTTTACTTTAGCAATGTTGTCCAACAACTGTAATCTGATTATTTCACACAAATTCACATTCCTTCCTTCAAGTACCATTACATAAGTTTTGTGTAAGAATCCAACTGGCACTTAGTTAACCCTTGAACCATGGTTAAACTTGTATCCTAAAACACTACTCAATAACTTTACTCCTTTGTCCTTAATTGCATCAACTTTTATGTTTGTTCCATCAAATATAGTATTTAGGTTTGTTTCAACTATCTTCCTTACATTCTTTTCATTTATAGGGTTGCATCCCTCATTAATTAGTCTTGTGACCTTGTGAATTGGGTCATTATAAAGTATGACATGGGCATTACCTTACCAAAAAATTTCATCATGTACCCTACTCAAAATGATTTGGGTCCAATCATGGTTGTCAAAATCAGTATAAAACATATACTTCACTAGGTTTAACTCATTCAGTACACATACTCAGATTTTAAAGTTAGTTCATTATTACACATTACTCTTAAGTCCTTCTGAATATCCTTATCTCCTATACTATCAATCGTGTAGTTAATATAACTTCTAATATCTTATAAGTGAAGCACATTCTATAGGACTTGCAAAAATGTGCCCAATAGATCATTCACAAGAGAAACAAATGGATGTTTCTTGAATACATATCTTGGTCTCTCACCAACATCATAAAATTACTATCTAACCATTGTATCTCTAACTCTATATACTAAAAAATTAATTCAAGCTTTGTAAACTACCTTAAAAGTTGCATTTAGGGCTTCTGCAACTTCAGGCTTCAATAATTTCTTTTTGCACTCCAAATTGCTATCAAATTTTTCTTCAATTCACTTTAGACACTTTGCATGATCAAATGGTACTCACATTCTTGTTTGTGATCCTTAAATCATTTCAAGTCACACTTTTCATTAAATGAGTATCTACCATAAACGCATAAACTATCTCTATTTACTAGTAACTTTGTTTTCTTTCTCATATCTTCCTAATGAGATATCTTTTCTTGCGTTCTTGACCATATCTTACTTTCTATGTGTACTACCTTCTATTAATTGTGCAACTTGTAATCTTTTCTCTAAAATTAGTTTTGACCAATTGAAACTTTCTCTCTACTACAACTACTCAATTCAAATTGGATGAGTCACAAACAATTGCTAACTTTAGTTTCTCATTAGGTGCATCAAAAAAATGTTCCTTCAAAACTATATAAGAACTTTATGGAGCCTTAGTTTTCACAAATTCTTCACTGAATTCATCAACATTCTCCTTGATTGTTTCCTTCTAGCTATTATCATTGTTGTTATCATTCTTTCTGTCATTCCTATTACTGTTTCCTCTATGGTTAGAATTCCTATTGAAGTGTCTTCTATCCATTTTGCAAAATCTTGCTATGTATTCAAAGCTATTACATAAGTGACAGGTAGCTACATTCCTTCTCTAATTGGTTCCATTGCAATTCCTTGCAATGTGTCTATGATAGTTACACTTGTAATATGCAAATCGTTTTTTTTCTCCATTAGATCTTCCTCCATCATTAGATATTCTCCATGATCTTCCTCTTTCATTACTTGTAGGGTTAGTATTCCTAAACATTCTACTATTTTCATTATCACCATCAAATTTTGGTTTCTTACAATCTACCACTTTATGTCCATAACAATGATAATTATAACAATAAAAATTAGTAATAGGTTTGAAAAACTTGTGCAATCTCTCTTGATGTGACCAACTTCATTACATATGAAACATCTACCTCTAAAATCATGTCTATCTTACTTAGCTTTTTCAACTTGTATTTTTTTAGGCTCATCGTGTTTCATAGAAAAATCAACTAATTCAATCTCCTTTGATACTTTAGTAGTTCTGCTTGATTCCATTTTTTGATTCTTTAGGGGATTCAAAAATTGGATTTGGTTCTTTGCTAATTTCAACTTTCTTGGCTGACTTCTCTCCAATAAGATATCCAAGACCTATCTTATCATATGAAGGTCTCTGGTGAAATATTTTTTCACCAATATTCTCACTACTCGTATAAAGTTTTTCTAACTAATGCTTAGCTTGTTTTAATTCTCCTTTCACAATGATATTATACTTTTCTAATTTTACATGCTCAATCTTGATAGAGTCTAGTTTAGATGTTACTTCACTTAACTAGGATCTAAGGTCTACATTCTCAAATTTTAGATCAAGTTCATTTTTACTACCATCTTTCTTAAGACTCAACTTAAGTTCCACAATTTTCAACTCATGTTTCAAGATCTCATTTTATTTCTTTAGAATTTCTATTTCATCATTGCTACTAGTTTTCTTACTAGGTTCTTTCATGGATTTCAGATCACCTATCTTATCTTTTAGTTTTCCAATGTAAACTTTTGCATCTTCATACCTATCTTTTAGGTTATCTCTTTCTTTTATAAGAAGGTCAATCTATTCAAGAGCTTCTTAAAGATTTTTCTTTAACTGTTCCATATCCATAGGGATCTTACCCAAGCTATTAAGCTTCTTTAGAGTAATTTTGCTCTAATAAATTGTTAGAAATAGATAATAGTGAGAGGGGGGAGGGGGGGAGCAATCAGTATTCTATAAAATTTTTCCTACAAGTAAATATTGTTAATTACTTTATAACTTGCATATGAAATTAAACCAACAATGATGAAAAATAAATAAAACTAGACACATAGAGAACTTAGAACACCATTATTTGTTAACTAGGAAAACCCTAGCAAAGGGAAAACCCTAGTGGGGATGATACCCACTAGATGATCCACTAAACAAAACAATTCCATTAAGGATATTGACCCTGTTAGGAGTCTCTCAAGTACATATAGTGTCTCAAGTTCTTGTTAGAGGAATATGATTTATTAGAAGCCTCAACCCTATTAGGATTTTCTTAAACCCTATCAGGAGTTGGTACATCAAATAGAATGTATGAAAGAAGATCCCACTGCCTTCACATCTAATTATACAATTAAGTTCTTCACCAGAATAGGTATACATAAAATACTTTCTTAATACTGTAACTCACAAATTCTCTAATCATACATTAGATCTCACATCACATAAGGCTTACATATCATTCAATCTATCTAGACAATAGTTCACATATAATACAACTTCCACATTAACTACAGAAGATAAGATCTTTTCTTATACCTTACACATTCATAATTTACAACTTAGTTGGCCTTCATGTCTTCACACACTTGACATAATATAAAATATCTTATGGATTAATATCCAAAAATTTGGCTTATCATGACTTAGTAACTATTTTTTTACCAAAATAATTCCTTAAGTTGTACAACTTAATTCTATGTTATGCTCTATTTTGTTAAATTTTTGCTATGCTTTGTTTTGTTAAATACTCGCATTGGCATTTTGATTATAACTTGTCGCATACTATGTGTATACATCTTCACAATTAATCATGTCATCATGACATTGTCATAAAGCTTTCCTCAACCGTGCATAAGATAACACAAAGTGTGTCATCTATACACATCACATCTATCTCTATGCTACTAAAGATTGTGCAATACTTGGACAATTTTCTAGCTCTAAATTCATAAATAAAATGATGAATATATGTTTCCATTATTGATAATACTCAAGAAATTTTATTAACCATATTTCCAACAAAAATATTGTCCAATGTAGTGAAAGAATGAAAGAATGTGTGAGTGAAATTAGAGTTGTAGGAGGAAAAATAACTCATGAAATAGTGGCCAAAAAGGTATTGACAACTCTTCTTCCTATTTATGCAATTAGAGTGTCAACAATTCAATAAATGAGATGAAATCCAAAATATGATATAACCTTGGATGTACTTGTGGGAATATTGATTGCTTTGGAATTGGATAACTTTGATAACTATGCTCCTAATCCTAGCAACTTTGAATCTACATTCAAAGTCATACTAACTATTGGTAAAAAAGGAGGAAACTCAAAAAGAAAAAAAATTTATAGTGGGAAAGAAGATGATACAAATGAAGAACTTGATGTCATTGAAGTCAAATTCAAAGGAAAACTTTCATTGATTTATTTCTCATGCGAAGAGATTGGTCATATGGTTGCAAGATGTTGAAAAAAAGAAGATAAATATGAGAGAAGAAATAATAGGTTCAAAGGAAAGAAATATGTCAAGAACTAAAAGGACTACAAAGACAAAGGGTAAGAAATCTTGTTATGTTACTAAAGATTTTGATAGTGATGATACAAAAGAAGAAGTAGTCTATATTAGTGTCAAGGATGAATCTGATAATAAGGAAAATGAAAAGATGGCACTTATTTCCCATGTTAGCAAAAATGATACATGGATCATAGATAGTGGTTATTCTCATCACACGACTAGTGAAAAAACTAAGTTTGAACATTTGGAACACTATGATGGTGAAAGTGTTAGATGTGGAAACAATGAACCATGTTATGTAAAAGGAAAAGAATTCATAGCATTAACTGAAGGAATCAAATGTGATAATGCCTACTAAGTTGAAGGACTAAGGCACAATATTCTTATTATGGCATAGCTAAACAATATAGGATGTAAGGTAGAATTCATCAATGGAAAATCTAAGATATTGGATGGTAAAGAAAACCTAGTTGGAATAAGAAATTAGAAAAAAGGTAACTTATTTTACCTAGATCTCACTAAAGATACATGTTTATTTGCACAAATAGAAGAAAGTAGGTTATGGCATAAATGATGTGTCATTTTAACTTTCATAACCTAGTTGCCATAAGCAAGAAAAAAAGAGTAAGAGACATGCCAAGTTTGAAGAAACCTGTGATGACCATGTGTAAACAATGTCAAATTCGAAAGATGAGCAAAAGAAGCTACACACTATTTGAGTTATGTAACATAGGTATTGTATTTATGAGTATGATGTAAAAGAATGTTTTTCTAAGTCCTACATGAACTCAATCATATTCATAGGGGAGTACTATCATTTTTTTAATCATGTTCTAATGATGTAATCATGAAAAAGTTTTTTTTACCACTAATGTCAAAGGGGGATGTTGTTGATCTCTCAATATTTTCTTGTTTGTTAGTGTCAAACTAATCTAGGAGCATCCTGGGTTGCCTTGCCAAATTGCATGTTCTCTTGTTTGTTTGTTGAGATGGAGTCCTTGTTATGTGTTCCTATTGGTGCTAAGTGATCTTGTAGGTCTAGAGTGATCTTATTAGTGTCGATTGTTTGGTATGTGTCGAGCAATCCTGAGTGTCAGTATCTACCTTGATCCTTCTTTGACCAATTTTTCTAGGTCTAGTTCTAGTTAGCGCTAACTTTGCATGTATTTCATTTTGGTATTAGTAGTTAATCTTTGATATGAGCCAACTTATGGTTATGCATGCATTTAATGTAGGGTTTAAATTATGTGATAAGCTAGCCTATGGCCACATAAGTATTTAAGAAGGTCTAGGATTGAGTTTTAGAGGGAGTTGGAGTTAGGAAGAGTTAGATTGTAAATTCCATCATTAAAGATCAAACTTTGGATTATAATGTTGGTCGTAATTGAGAAGGCCTTAAAGTTGGGCATGTATGTCGATGATTGGATGAATATATAAATTTTTTGTCTCTCTATTTCCTTACTTGATATTCTCTATGTTTAGTTTCCATTGTATTTACTCTTGCATGGTGATATGGATAGCTGGGTGTACCTTAGGCCCTAATTGTTCATCCCTCCCTACACTAGGTGGTATCAAAGCTTGAGGTTTGTCCTTGTTAAGATTAGATCATGTAGAATCCTAAGTGAATTTTTTTGTAGGGTTATAGATTTGAGGATTTGAACTATAACTTGTAGAGGGTATGATCTTGTAGGAACCTAATTTGTGAAGATGGTTTGAGGTAAAGAAAATGTTGAAAATGCCATATTGGATAATTTGACATAGATTCTAGCCAGTGATGTAGGATCATCATGGATCTCATTGCTATCCTACATGTTTTCTATTTTCCTTTCTTCCAAGCTGTAATGTCTTGCATTGTCGAGCTTGCAGTGGTTGCCAAGCATTTAGTGAAAGACGAGCATTTAGTGGATGTTGAGCATATGGTGGATGCTGAGTGCTTAGTTGCGATTGAGTTATTAGTTGCTGCTGAGTGATCCTTTGGTTGTTGAGTGAACCTTTGGTTTTTGAGTTATCTTTTGGTTGCCAAGCTCATGTGGTTGCTGAGTATTCTTCCAATTTATCTTTAGTTTCCAAGCTTGTGTGGTTGTCAAGCCTTCTCTGGATGTTGAGTGCTTGTATTTTTTGAAGTATTCATTTGCTAAGAGGTTTGGGTCTGGTTCTAGTTTGGGCTAACTTTTCATGCATTTAATTTTGGTATAGGTAGTTAATATCTATTGTAAGCTAACTTATGCCTATGCATGCATTTAATGTAAGGTTTAGTTTTGTGATAGGTTTACCTATGGTTGCACAAGTATTTGAGGTCTAGGATTAAATTTTAGAGAGGGAACTAAGAATAGTAAGAAGAAGGACTGCGAGGTAGGATCATGAAGGACTATAATTGAATTTTTATATGGCCATAACCCAGAAGGCCTTATAGCTGGGCATGTATGCTAGTTTTTTGATGAATCAATAAATGTTTCACTTCTCCCTCCTTTGGTGGTTGTTCTTTGTTTTGTTTTTCCACTGTATCAGGTCTTGCAAGGTGGTTTTGATAGTTGGGTGTGCCTTTAACCCTAGTTAGTTATCTTCCATCTTTCCACCTGGTGGTATCAAAGCTCAAGCTTCATCCTTGTGGTGATTGGATCATGTAGAACCTTAAGTGAATTTTCTTGTAGGGTTACAAAATTTATGGATTTGACCTATAACTTGTAGAGGGTTATGATCATGTAGGAACCTGATTTGTAAAGATGGTTCATTGTAGAGGAAATGTTGATAATGCAATATTGGTTACATTGAGATAGATTATAGCCAGATTAAATGTTGTAGAGATAGCCCAAAGGAGAGGAGCCGATCTTGATGATGAATTAGTAGGACCAAACCCTAATCTAGAACATAAAGAATACCAAGATGAAGAAAGGTTTTTGAGAGTATCATCTAGGGAAAATTTAAAGCTTGCTGTCGAAGTTATTCCTTATGATGGAAAATTGGACACCAATGTTGTGTTCGATTGGATCTTTGAAATGGAGAAGTTTTTTGAGTATGAAAACACTCTTGATAATAAGAAGGTGAAGATTATAGTTACTAGACTGAAAGGACATGCCTCACAATAGTGGGAGCATTTGCAAACTGATAGACAAGGGAGAGGAAAGGAGAAGATCAAAACTTGGGTGAAGATGTTAAAAAAAGTGAAGAACAAATTCCTTCCTACTAATTACCAAGTTAGCTTGTTGAGAAAGATGCAAAATTTGAGACAAAGAGACATGAGTGTGAAGGAGTAGACTTCAAAATTCTATAGGTTGGACATCAGATTTGGACATGTGGATGATGATGTTAAGAAAATTGCAAGGTAAATAAATGGATTGAGATCTAGAATTCAAGATGAAATAAGTTTTATGAAATTGGAAAGTATGGAAGTGTTGGAACTATAAGAGGAGTAACTGAGATGGGAGGGGTGAATTAGTTACTACTAAAATAAATCCCAGATCCCTTAGATGTTAGTACAAAATAAAGTTTGAAAACTAAATACTGTTGATGCTTGGTAAATACACAAAGAATGTTGTAACTCAGTAATTACTAATTATACAAATCATAAAATGTTATCTATGATTACCATTACATTTAACTTAGTTACAAAAAAATAAAAGAAAATAGCATGAATACATTTGACACTAGGATTTAACGTAGAAACCCAATTTGGAAAAAATCACCAATTGCAACTAGTTACTATTTTCACTCTTTTGAAGTGAGCCCTATTAGGAGCCAACCTTGTTAAAGGTTACAAAAAAACTATTATGTGTGACATTGTTAAAGGATTTAATCAACCTATTAGGAGTGGCCTTGTTAGAGATCTTAAGACAATTCAATAGAACTACCACCTTGTTAGAGGATTTACAAATAGTTGTTAAGCCAACTCTATTAAGAGATTTAGATCATTGCTACAATGGTTAGAGAGTAATAATGAGATGATAGCATTTGAATGTAATTGATTTCCTTGTTAGCATGCTTCTAGCACCAACATTTTTAAAATTTTGAATCAATAAAATCAAGTAAATCTTTTGTTAGTTAGTTTTGTTGATTATGATATTCAGAGAATGTACTGAACCTAAATTTTGATCCTCAAAGTTTAGAAAGTCAAGTTCAAATATTCAAAGCTAAAGAACAGTTCAAATATACATGAAACTTGGTTCAGAATCAAATTTAAAGTTTGATTTCTGACTTTTAGTTTCAAGGATCGCCCTCCAAGTCCAACTTCATGAGCATTAGTTGTTAGATTAGATAATGGGATAATCAGTGTAGAAGTCTAGAGTTAAATTTTCAGATCATCTTTCTAAGGTTTAAGTTTCAAAATACAAAGTCATTTTGAAGGTGTAGACATTTGACTTGGGTTGCAAATCTATAAGTATATTTCAAATTCAAAATGTAGATTTAAGCTTATTGTATAGCAATCATGGTTTAAATAATGATGAAAATACATAGAGTATGTTTTTCCCTACACATATGGCTCCACCAAAATGAACTTTCATGATATGAAGGTAAATTGCATTTTGTTCAATAAGTATTGATTCATTGACATCAAATATTTTAGTTTAGAATATCAAAGAAACACATATATAATACATCATGTGAAATGGAATCATCCCAAGCAAGCGATTTGTAGAGACTATGAGGCCATTTGCATTACTAATCAATCCCCAATAGGCCAGACAATCCCAACATCCATGATCAATGATACCCACGAGTGTAACGTACCTCTAGTATGAAGGGAAATTGTGATGAAAGCAATCTAATTCAACATAAATATAAATTCACAATACAACTTTAAGAAGTGCCCAATGTAAAGAAATAATATCAATAACAAGATGAAGTAAACATTTCTATTTGGAGTCTATGCCTTGTCTTATGATCATGTTTAAAAAAAGGACCAATGACTAGTGAAGGTATAGAAGCCATAGAGAAAGATGTAAAAATTAGTAGACATCATGAGCCTAAGGGTGTGGAAGATTCAATGCCCATGTTTGTACTTCAAGAGAGATACTTGTAGCCAGTAAAGACATGAATGAATCAAAGAACTTCAACCAAATCCTATTTGGAGGTGAGGATGATTCATTTAAGAGCAACATGATGCATTTGGTTAAAGTGTTTGATCAAATGCTAATAGTTTCCATTAGGTGGTTAGGTCAATGCATATAAGAGATTCAAAGTGATGCATAGCAGGATGGCATGACTGTCTTCCTCACACCAGTCACCTACACCTATTCAAAATGTTGGTACTTTTCGCTAAAGGTCTGGAATGCCCACAGTGTAGGAGCAATAGATGTGTTAGTTACAAATAACAAAGTAGAGGCTCTTATAACCATGGATTTACCTAATGACAATAACACAATAGAAATTTTTTTGGACAAGATTACAATTCCATCTACTTTAATTAAAAAATCTTGGGTGATATCTTGAAGAAAGTTTTGAGCAATGGGAAATGGTCACTATTAATCTTGACTGGAGGGAGTCCCTTCCACACCCTGGTGACCATGTTGAGTACATGTTTTGGAAAAACATTAATGACAAATGTGGGCCAAAATATGAAAGCCAAGCTGATTTTGTAAAGAATTTTAAAGGAGTGGCTGAAATGCTAGAGAAAGGGGGTTATGCTTTGTTTACTCCTCACTATATAATTTGGTACTACCTAGAATCCTTTGTTTTAAGAAAGAAAGTGTAAATCCCAATGCATTAATCATGGAAGGTACTATGCCTTTGATCCAAAAACATGGTATAAGCCAAGGTTATGATGGCAAATACATGGGAATTGAAAATCTAAGGCAATTGTGTGTCCTCAAATTTGCAATAGAAAATAGAAATCCATGGGTTTGGTGGGATTATATGACCAACTTTCACATTAGATGTCCAATGAAAAAAAATATATAACAAGCAATGTGTAGAGAAAGTGATCAACTTTTTAGGTTTGGATAGCAAGAAAATGGATGAGTGCATGGGAGATCTAGAAGTAGATGTAGAGAATAATGTTTTGAAATTAGAGCAAGATATTTAGGTCAGTATATGATTGAAATATGGAAATCAATGGGTATGAAGCTTGATAGAGTGCAATTTCTCTAGTCATCAGATGAGATTATCCCATGAGCACATGTGTATTGGCCACTTGTCATGGAAATTGCATGAAACAATATTATCCCAATAATTTTAAGGTGTTTCTAAATAATGGGTTGTCATGAACAAGAAGAATTAACTTCTGCTCGAATACTCTATCCATACATGCAATGTGTCAAAATTTTCTTTCTGAAATCTGATATCTATCAGCTTGGTATAGACCAATGTAAAATAAACATGTTGGCAAGAGAGGTTTGTGATGATACAAAGAGAAAATTAAAGCTAATAATAGTATCTTATCACATGTTGTTGGGACTACAACAAAGATAGGAAAAGATGTCAAAGAGTGATCCAATTTCTATTATCTTCATGAAGGATGAAGAGATAGAGGTGAATGTCTTATAGATGTAAAATCATTTTGTGAAGCATCTAAATCCTACACTTGACAACTAGGTCAATTCTACATATTAATAGTTATTCCTGTAGGGAAACTTGAGAGATGTAGTTTATGCCATATGTCAAAGAGGTATATGTTATGTGCATACCATATAATAATTGCAAATATAATCATATATAGAATATCCTAATATTATTTTGGAAATAGTATGACTTCTTCAAAATATCAACTGGGAGATTATGATCTTGAAGAATTAGTTATCTTGGGAATTGAAGGGTCATAGATAGGGAAAGGATATTAAATATGGAATTCAATGATATCAAGAGGGTTCTTATTTTCTAGGGGAGACAAAGAGCTAGAGAAAGGGGAAGGAACTTAGTTTAGTTTTCTACATTTTCATTATGCATGCTAAAAGTTTAAATTTTTGTAATAGATTTATCATATGTTATAAGAAAATAAAATTTGAGCATTATTATTTATGATGTTTGAGGTGGTAGGGGTTAATTTATAAATTGTAGTATTTAGTTATTTCTCCTATTATTATAATCAATTAGAGTATTGTTGTATTCAGTTTTGGGCATCATCTTCCATCTTGTGTTGAATAATGAATGGGTTGTAGATCAGAGTATTTGCAGATGTTCCTGTTACAGGAATTGGGATTATTTAACTTTCTCTTTCATTTTAGTTTGCATTACATTTGCATAAGTCTCTTTGCATTACCAATGTTTAGGAGTCATAGGAAGTATGAATTCTTGGGGTGGGCTAGGTTTAGAATTGAATTTACTATCTAAGTTAGTTCTATCTAGAGCTGGCTTGGTTTTTCTATTTCATTTTTAGGTTAAGAATGTACCCAATTAGTTTAGGAATAAAACAAGACTCATTAAATATAATTGATAAGGGATTTGTACCTTTTAATTTAGAGTAAATCTATCAACTTGATGATAGATTATCCAACTATTTGTATCAAGTTGTTTCTCACCGATTTGGGCATTTAAGTGTTAAATTGAAAAGAACAATCTGTTTACCAATAGATTTTTGGTGACTCTCCTAGGGAAGTGGAAAAGAATATACTATTAAGTTTTACTTCCTCAATATATTATTATATCTGCTATCTAGAGATAGGTGACTCTATTTTTAATTCTTAGAATTTGTGGCCAAGAAGTTCAGTGCTTTTCATTTTTAGAATTTTAGGTACCTCCCCTAGGATTGAGGCTAGCGGCTCTGTTGAAGAATTTTTTCTGAAATATTCATAAATTTTAAAAGATTGGATGCTAGCAAGAGATGAATATATTTCAGACATCTTTATCTTTATCCTAGGATTCAAAGATCCAATTGAAGAAGTTACAAAAGATATGGTGAGAAATGAAAATTAGTTGAAGGCTGCCTATGGTTCTTTCCATATCAAGAAGAAACCTCCAATGTAAGAACCCAAGGAACAGGAGCATGCATGTGAAGATCTTCAAAAAGTTGAAATCAAGGAGCCTAACATCACCTCATCACATGTGTCACATGAATAGGAAGAAGACCATAATATACAAGATGACCTTAAAGTAAGTAATGACAAATGTTCTCATAATTTACATTTTTTAGACTAATTATTCAAATGAGGAAAATGTCAATTTTTTTGAGAATAAATAAAGTTTTAGTTTGAAGTTTGACCCTATGTTAATAGAAATAAATGTTCAAGATGTATCGGTTCCAATAGTATGCTATGATAAAATTCCATCATGTCAAATAGATAAAGGATCATTGTTTTCTAATTCTTCCTTTGAGTTTCAAGATGAAAGTATGGTTAAGATTGAAGACATTAAAAATTTATAGTATTTGATACCATCCATGATTTCAATAAACACATTATCTTGTAAGGAAGAGGTTGTCTCTTAACTCTTATCAATTATTGAAGAAAGGGATGCTCCTCCAATAGCTTCAAGTTTTTATTCATCATCCTATGTCTCTATTTTGGATAGAAGATTTTCAAGTTTAATTTGTGAGGAGGATAAGGAAGTCATCTTAGTCAAGGTTTATCCTAAAATTGGAGATGCATGTTCAAAATTTGAGGCTATCATGTATGCTGAGAGTCCTCCAAACTGTGATAGGCCCAAGTGTTTAAATGATAAAGATAAAAAAGTATTTTCTTTGGAGATATTTGAGAAATGTTCATCTCAATTTGAGTTTGGGAATGGCCTCGAATGTTCCATGCAAAAGGATAAAGGAAAGCTAGAATTCTATGACAAAACATGGCTCTTTGGGTATAATATTTTGCTTACAAGATTTCTTCATTTTATTGAGTTGATTTTTATTATTGAGGGGGTCATTAAACTACAGTTGAGATGGATTACTTCATTAGGATACTAGGTAAAAGCACAGATTTGTGTCACTATTTAGGATACCAAAACTTGTTTTGGTCAAATTTCATTTCTCTATCAAAACTATTTAAAAAAAAAAAACTAAAAATACCCTTTTATAGATCATAGATTCAATATCATCAATATATAATTTTTTGAGTGTTTTGATTACTTATAATATGTTATAATCTCAAAATATTATAAGTTGATATTTCAACATTTCAGAAGATGGTCCCTAAAAAAAGGAAAAAAAATAGTAAATCATATCAAAAAAATTTAAAAATCATATTTATCTCTAAAGGAGAGAATCCTCTTCACAAATATGTAAATTTCTTTGAAGAAGGTATATATTTGATAGGGAAGTTTTGATAGGAGGAAAAAACTGTTGGATTCTGATAAGGTCGAACTTGAGTACTTATAACAAATAAAATATATATCAAAAATAATTATTTCTTTTTTTGTTCCCTAGCTATACATGTCATCTGTAAGATATTTTCATGTTAGGCAAAAATAAGATGATTTGCATATACTTTTTTGACAGGAACTACACCCTATATTTTTTATAATTAAAAAAGGGACTTCAAAATAAAATAAAATGAATCAATTCTTATTCAAAAAAATTATAAAAATTATAGGCATAAAATTCATCAAATTCTACACATTTCATCAGCATACATCATCTTCATATTTTAAACACAAATACCAATTTTTTTTTCATTAATGTTGAACTATCACATTTTGATATCTCATTTCTTTATAAAAGGTGACACAGGTTTCTGCTTTTACCCTACTATGCCTTATTTTGAAAAGGCTACTTCTTTTCACAACCAGTTAATGGCCATGTATGAGTTTCACTATGCTCCCCCTCCTTTTGGTGAGGTTTCCTCACTTGTTTGTAAATATGTTTTTCTTTCCAAATTTTGGCTTGCCTAGCATAGTTTTTCCTTTTGTTGTTGTGTTGTTGTTCACTTTTCCAGTTTTGGTTTTACCTTGCTCCCATTTGCCCTCCTAGCAAGCAACTCTATTTTTACCCTCTTTATGGCTTGACTCTATAACCCAATGTATAAGAAACTTGTCTTATGCTAGAGATAATAGATTCCTTTTATTCCTTAGGGTCCATATCCCTAGTCAGAGCCAGCTATTAGCATGCTTCTAGCACTTGCAGTTTTAAACTTCCAAATTAGCCCCATCAAGTAAATATTTTCTTTCTTTGTTTTTTTGATTATGATTTTTTAGGATTTGAATTATAAGAAGATAGTATTTAGAGAGTGTACTAAACATAAATTTTGATCTTCAAAGTTTAGAAAGTTAAGTTCAACTATTCAAAGCTAAAGAATGGTTCAAATATACATGACACTTGGTTTAGAATCAAACTTAAAGTTTCATTTCGAACTTTTAGTTTCAAGGATCAACCTCCAAGTCCAACTTCATGAGCATGAGTTTTTGGTTCAAATAATGGGATCATCACTGTAGAAGTTTAGATTTAAATATTTAGATAATCTTTTCAAGGTTTAAGTTTCAAAATACAAAGTCATTTTGAATGTAAAGATATTTGACTTGGGTTGCAAATCTATAAGTATATTTCAAATTTAGAATATAGATTTAAGGTTATTGTAGAGAAATCATGGCTTAAATAATCATGAAAATACATAGAGTATATTTTTTGCTACACATATGGCTCTACTAGAATCAAATTTCATGATATGGAGGCAAACCACATTTTGTTCAATAAGTATTGATTCATCGACATCAAATATTTTAGTTTAGAATATCAAAGAAGCACATATATAATACATCATGTGAAATGGAATCATCCTAAGCAAGTGATTTTTAGAGACTATGAGGTCACACACATTAGAAATCAAATCCCAATACATTAGGTAGTCCCAACATCCATGATTAATGATACCCGCAAGTGTAACATATCTTTAGTATGAAGGGCAATTGAAATGAAAGCTATCTAATTCCGCATAAAAATCAATTCACAATACAACTTGAAGAAGTTTTAGTGTCCATCTACATGTGAAAGTTCAATGCTGAATGTAAAGGGATAATCTCAATAACAAGATGAAGTAAACATTTCTATGTGGAGTCTATGCCTTGTCTTATGATCATATTTAAATAGAGGACCCATGGCTAGCAAAGGTATAGAATCCATAAAGAAAGATGTAAAAAGTTGCAAACATCATGAGCCTATGGGTGTGGAAGATTCAATGCCCATGTTCATGCTTCAAGAGAGAAACATACAACTAGTCAAGACATGAATGAATCAAAGAACTTCCACCATATCCTATTTGGAGGTAAGGTTGATTCATTTAATAGTGGCATGAGGCATTTGGTCAAAGTTTTTAACCAAATTTTGATAGTCTCTAGTAGGTGGTTAATTCAATGCATATAAGAGCTTCAAAGCAATGCATAGTGGGATGGAAAGACCATCATTCTCACACTAGTCACCTACACATATTCAAAAGGTTGTTAGTTTTCTTTGAAGGTCTAGAATACCCAAAATTTAGGAGCAATAGATGTGTTAGTTATAGATGACAAAGTTGAGGCTCTTATAACCATAGATTCACCTGACGAGGATAACACAACAATAGAATATTTGGATAGGATTACAACTCCATCTACTATAATTAAATAAATCTTGGGTAATAGCTTGAAGAAAGCTCTGAGCAATGGCAAATGGTCACTATTAATCTTGACTAGAGGGAGTCCCTTCCACACCCTAATGACCGCATTGAGTATAAGTTTTGGACAAATTGTAATGATGAATGTGGGCCAAAATATGAAAACCAAGTTGATTTTGTAAAGAATTTTAAAGGAGTGGCTCAAATTCTAGAGAAAGGGGGTTATTCTTTGTTTACTCCTCACTACATAACTTGGTACTAACCAAAATCCATTGTTTTGAGCAAGAAAGTGTATATCCAAATGAATTAATCATGGAAGGTATTGTGGCCCTAATCTAGAACATGATATGAGTCAAGGTTATGATGGAAAAGACATGGTAACTAAAAATCTAAGGGAATTGTGCATCCTCAATTTTTCAATTGAAAAATAGAAATTCATGGGTCTGGTGGGATTATATGATTGACTTTAACATTAGATGTCCAATGAAAAAAAAGATATAACAAGGAATTTGTAGAGAAAGTGATCAACTCTTTAGGTCCAAATAGCAAGAAAATTGATGAGCCTATGGGAGATCTAGAAGGAGATGTAGAGAATAATGTTATGAACTCAAAGCAAGATATTTAGGTCAGTATATGATTAAAATATAGAAATTAGTGGGTGTGAATCTCTATAGAGTTCAATTTCTCTAGTCATCGAATGAGATTAATACATGAACACATGAGTATTGGCCAGTTGTAATGGATATTGCATGAAATAATAAGCTCCCAAGAATTTTAAGATGTTTCCAAATAATGGGTCACCATGAACAAGAAGAGTTAATTACTGCTCAGATACTCTATCCATGCATGCAATGTACTGACACTTTCTTTCTGAAGGTTGATATCTATCAGCTAGGCATAAACCAATGTATAGTAAACATGTCGACAAGAGAGTTTTGTGATGATTCAAAGAGAAAATTCAAGCTAATAATACTATCTCATCACATGTTGTTGGGACTACAACAAAGACAAGAAAATATGTCAAAGTGTGATCAATTTTTTTTTATCTTCATAGAGGATGAAAAGGTAGAGGTGAATGTCTTACATATGTAAAATCATTTTGTGAAGCATCTCAATCTTGCACTTGACAACTGGGTTAGTTCTAGATATTAATAATTATTCCTCTAGGGAGACCTGAGAGATGTTATTTATGCCATAAGTGAAAGAGATATATGTTATGTGAATACCATATAACAATTGCAAATATAATCATATACATAATGTCCTAATAATGTTTTGGAAACAATATGACTTCTTCAAAATATCAACTAGGAGATTATGATCTTCAACAATTAGTTATCTTTGGAATTGAAGGGTCATGGATAGGGAAAGGACGTTAAATATGGAATTCAATGATATTGAGAGGGTTCTTCTTTTCTAGGGAAGATAGAGAGTTGGAGCAGGGGGAAGGAACTTAGTATAGTTTTCTACATTTTCATTATGCATGTTGAAAGTTTGAATTTTTGTACTAGATTTAGCATAAGCTACGAGAAAATAAAATATGAGCATTATTATTTGTAATGTTCAAGGTGGCATGTGTTTATTTTTGAATCAGAGTATTTAGTTATTTCCCTAATTATTATAATCAATCAGAGTATTTTTGTATTCAATATTTAGCATCATCCTGCATCTTGTGTTGAATAACGAATTGGTTGTAGATTGGAGTATTTAGAGATGTTCCTATTACAAGATTTGGGATTATTTAACTTTCTGCTTCATTTTATTTCGCATCAAATTTGCATAAGTGGCATTCTCTTTGCATTGCCAATATTGGGGAGTCATATGAAGTGTTAATTCCTAGGGTTTACTAGGTTTAGAACTAAATTTACTGCCTAAGTTAATTCTATCTAGAGATCGCTTGGTTTTCCTCTTTCACTCTCAGGTTAAGAATGTACCCAGTTAGTTTAGGAATAAATAAAGACTCATTGAATATCATTGATAAGGGAGCTAAAACTTTTAATTTAGAGGAAATATATCAACTTGATGGTAGATTATCCAACTATTGGTATCAAATTGTTTCTCATAGATTCGAACATTGAAGAGTTAAATTGGAAAGAATAATCTATTTACCAACATTGCTGATTACAAATATCTATTCTAGCTTGTACTTGATCCTTCCTAATCAAATATAGCTTTTCTTCTCCAAAAGGATATTCTTCTTATCCTTCAAATTTGCTTCCTTTCTTCATCATTAAATCTTCAATACATTCATTTCACACTTGCACACTTCCAAATTCACAACTTGACCTTATACTTATATCTTTCATATTGTCAAGTCAACTCATATACAACTTTAAATAACTAATATTCATCACCTCAGTCAGCTAGAACCAATAGATAAATCAATTAATCTTAATATGACAAAATAAGAAAATCCTTCGTTAGCCGACCCAACTTGGTAGATACTAACCCAGAAATGATTTCTTGTGTTAACCAACAAAAGCTTAGTTAAAACTACAAACTCACAAAGATCCTTTGGTAACTAAGTGAGCTCAATTAACATTAGTTTCTATCCAACTTTTCTTCTTTAACTAAGTGATCTTAGTTAACACTCATCTTCTACACACTTTCCTTTGATGCCCAAGTGAACTTGGTAAACACTACCTTCTAAACTAGGCAAACACAGGAATGCCTATTAGACACAAAAAACTATCTTCATTACCCGAGTGAGCTTGTCATATACTAATCGATAATGATATAACATTTGTGCAACATCAAAGACAATACACAATTAATCAATTGTGTCCAAAAATATCTCTCTTTGGAATTGATGGCATTGCAACATGTCATAACAAAGTAAAATTTTGGATTTATTCTTGAGAACTTCCTCTATCAATAGAACTCTTTCTTTCAGTAGGTTCTTCCTCTATCTACAACAACTTCTACCAAGTTCATTCATAGATCTTTGTCCCTCGTATAACAGACTTCTCTTCTTTAGAATGACCAAAATTTCTTAGAGATGTGACAGTAAAATTCTCCCTCTTTGACAACACATGCCAAAGACAAAAACTCTATTAATATTAATGTACATTAAGTACTAATTCATTTGCAATATGCCCTTGTCAATTCTACATCAACTGGTTGATCATCAACTTGTTCTTGTTGATGCATCACTAAACTTTGTTTAGTGATCTTCAGATAGGGGAATGACCCTTATCTTACCTCTTAGATATAGAAATGCATTCTTAAGTAATGGCTTGGTTAATATGTCTGCAATTTATTCTTTTGTATTAACATATTCCAATCTGACTTCTTTATTCTATACCAACTCTCTTAAGAAGTGATATTTTATAGCAATGTGCTTTGGTTTGGTATGCATCATTGGATTCTTTGATAGATTGATTGCATTGGTGTTATCACAGTATATGACTATTAGATCCTTAATCTCTATCTTCATTCCTTTTATTAATTGTTTGAACCAAACAATGTTAGAAAAATTAACTGTTGTTCCCACATATTCTACCTTTGTTGTGGATTGAGAGATGCGATTTTGTTTCTTTCTTGGCCAAGATGCTAGTCATTTACCAAGAAAGAATACTCCACCAATAGTGATTTTTATGTCATCAAGACTTCCTTCCCAATCAGCACTAGTAAACACCTTTAAGTCCAGATTGCCTCCAACTTTGTACCATAAGCCATAGTCTTCAATATATTTTAGATATCTCATGATTCTCTTGATTGCCATCATGTGTTTTTCTCTAGAATTTTCTGAGAATCTTTCCACCATACCAACTACTAATGCAATATTAGGCTTTATATGCACTGCATACTACAATTTTCCAATCATTCATCTATATGTGGTCTGATCTACTTCTTTGGAATTGTCATTCTTGAAAAGCTTATGTCTAATAGACATATGGGTTCCAACTAGTCTTGAATCTTCCATTCCAAATTTCTTTAGTATCTCCTTGATATATTTAGATTGAGTGATGTAGATACCATTTTTTTTCTGCTGTATCTGAAACCCAACAAAGAATTTTATCTCACCAAACATGGACATCTCAAATTCTTTACTCATTTCTTCTAAATTTTTTTGCACAAGTCATCATTTCCTATGAATAAGGTATAATCAACAAATATTTTTGCTAATGCAATCTTCTTGTCTGGTCCTTCTTTGATATACAAACTACTATTATCATTTGTTCTTTGAAAGCCAATCTATACCAAGTAATTATGAAGTCTTTCATACCAAGCTTTGGGAGCTTGCTTTAGACCATATAATGCTTTGTGTAACGTGGAAACCATGTTTCTTTTGCTAGGATCTACAAAACCTTCTAGTTGTTCAATGTAGACTTCTTCATCAAGAATGCATATTTAACATCCATTTGATATACTTTAATTCCTCTAAATGTTGCATATGCTAGTAAATTTCTAACACCTTCTAATCTTGTGACAGGAGAAAAAGTCTCACCATAATCAATACCTTCTTGAGACTGACCTTTACATACTAGTCTTGCCTTATTTTTGGAAACTTTTCCATCTTCATTCAACTTATTTCTCAACACCCACTTTGTGCCAATTACATTTTTATCCTTGGGTCTAGGAAAAAGAGCCCAAGTTTTGTTCTTTTCTATCTGTTCTATCTCTTGATTCATTGCTTCAATCCAACTTTTATTAGCTAGAGCATCTTTAACATTTCTAGGTTCAAATTTAGTAAGTAAATATGTACCTTTCAATTTGCTTCTTGTCATTGTTCCATTATATTTGTATCCAATGATCTGATTAGATGCATGATGCCTTCTAACATATCTTGCTAACACAAGTTCTTTAGGTTTTGAATGAGCACAGCTATCTTCATCATGAATTTTAGTATCAAACTCAGGTCCCATTATTTGTGACTTAGGTCCATCATACTCAATTTGAACTAGCTTGGTAGCCTTTGACTATGACTTAGGTCCCACTCTCTACAACTCGATAACCATTGGTGATTTTGGGGACTTGGGAGATGAAGCCTCTTTTCTTTCATATAGGTTTTTTAGGGTATCAAGTTCATAGTAAAAAAATCTTATGTAATCCTTTGGCTTCTTGTTGCTTTCTTCTTCACTCTTTCCTACAAACTCATCAGTTCTCACATGTGTGCTTTCTATTATTTTATGAGTAGACAAATTCAAACATTTGTATGCTTTACTTCTATAGGAGTATCCTAGAAATATTCCTACATTACCTTTTACATCAAATTTTTGTTTTCTAGATTCTTTCAAGATATAACATTTTCTACCAAATACTTTCAAGTTACTTACATTAGGTTTGTAGCCATTCCATATTTGATAAGGAGTTTTGTTTGAATCTTGCTTCATCTATACTTTGTTCAAGGTATGAACTATAGTGCTTATTTCTTCCTTCTAGTATTTGATTACAACATTCTTTTCAATCATTAGGGTTCTTGCACAATCCATGATGGATCTATTTCTTCTTTCAGCCATACCATTCTATTGTTGTGTACTAGGGTCTGATACTTGTCTTTTAATTCCTCTTTTAATGCAAAAATTATTGAATTCATTGGAAATGAATTCACCACCTCTATTTAATCTTAAACATTTCAACCTATTTCCAATTTCTTTTTCTACTCTTGCTAGATACCACTTGAACTTTTGAAAGGCTTATAATTTTTCTTTTAGATACATTATAGTCATTATTCTAGAATAGTCATCAACAAAAAGAATAAATTTTTTTTCTCCACTGTAACTCTCTATTCCAATAGGTCCATATAAGTTTGTATGAACAATTTCCAAGACTTCTTCTAACTAGTAGTTTTTTCTTTTGAAACTAGTCTTTCCCATCTTACCAATTTGACAATTCTTGCATAAACCCATATTAGGATTCTTCAAACTAGGAACACCTTTTACTCTTTTATGTTTTCTTATTTTAACTAGATTATCAAAATTTACATAACATAGTCTTTTGTGCCATAACCAACTTTCTTCTATTTGAGCAATAAAACATGAACATTCAGTGAGATCGAGATAAATAAGATTACCTTTTTTTTGCTTACCAGATCCAACCAAATTTCCTTTTCCATCTAGTAGTTTTGCCTATCCATTCATGAATTCTACCTTGAATCCATTGTTATTCAACTATGCCACACTTAATAGATTTCTTTATTCCTTCAAAACATTAAACATTGTCACATACAAGTTCTTTAGTCAATAAAATACATCCTTTTCATTTTATGTTACAAGGCTCATTGTTTCCAAATCTCACACTATTTCCATTATAATATTCCATGTGTTTAAATTATGATTTATCTCTAGTCATATGGTGTGAATAGATACTGTCAATAATCCATATATCATTTTTTCTAACATGAGAGATAAGTGCCATCTTATCTCCTTCATCATCATATTCATCTTTTACAACAATCTATACCATTACATCTTCATTGTTATCAGAATCTTTTGCTATAAAACAAGATTTCTTACCTTTGTCCTTGTAGTTCTTGTAGTTTTTAGAATCCTTCTTACCTTTTTTCTTATTACTTTTCTTTTCATCTTTGATTTCTTTGTTTGGACACCTTGCAACAATGTGACCAACTTCTTCACAAGAAAAACATATGAGAGGAACTTTACCTTTGTACTTTCCTCTACCTTTGGAATACTTTCTTGCAAGAAGGGCTTCAAGAACTTCAAGATCACTATCTAAACTTTCTTCTATTTCTTCTTCTTCACTTCTTGATTGACTGGACTTTAATTTCTTATCCTTTTCTTTGAGTGAGATTTTAGCTTTAAAAGAAGACTCAATAACCTTTGAACTAGGAACATAGTTATCTAAGTTATCTAACTCAAAATCTATCAATCTTCCAACTAGAGCATCCAAAGATATTTTATTATTTGGATCAAATCTCATCTATTGAATAGCAAGTACTCTAATTGAAAAAATAGGAAGAAGAGTTATAAGTACATTAATTACAACTATTTTCTCTTCAATGTCTCCTCTAGATGCTTTGATTGCACTTAAAATTTCTTTGATTCTTTTCACATATTTTGCAATACTTTCATCTTCTCTCATTTTCATTTGATCAAAATGACCTCTAAGACTTTCAACCTTTTCTCTTATTATATTTTCATCTCCTCCATATATGTCTTTTAGTTTGATCCACATCTCATGAGTTATTTTGTAGTCTTTGACTTCATCAAATTCAGTATAACTAAGAGCAGATGCAATATTGATCATCATGATGTTATGATTCTTCCTTTTAGCAATATATTCAACTAATAATGTTCCAATTTGAGTCTTTTATTTAGTATCAAGATTATTGCATCTTTAGTTACCGATAGTGGCCAAATGTAACCTCATAAGTCCTTGCCATACTACAAAATTTTCTTTGTTCAACTTGGAAATCTCTCTTCTGTAAGACATCTTGATCTTTAGCTTAGGTCCTTGAAACCTTCCCTGCAAGCACCAAAATCTTTGATACCAATTATTAGAAATATAAGAGAAGTAACTAAGAGGGGAGGGGTGAATCAATCACTACTAAAATAAATCCTAGATCTATTAGATGTTAGTAAAAAATAAAGTCTAAAAATTGAATATTGTTGATGCTCGGTAAACACACATAAAATGTTGTAACTCAATAATTACTGATTATGGAAATCTTTAAATCTTATGTGTGATTAGCATTACCTTTAACTTAGTTGTAAAAACATAAAAGAAAATACCATGAACACATTTGACACCAGGATTTAATGCAGAAATTCAATTTGGGGAAAACCACCAATTGCAACTAGTTATTGTTTTCACTCTCCTGAAGTGAGCCCTGTTAGGAGCCAACCCTATTAAATGTTACAAAACACACTATTAGGTGTCACCCTATTAGGAGTGGCCTTGTTAGAGGTCTTAAGAAAATTCAATAGAATTGCCACCTTGTTAAAAGATTTACAAATAGTTGTTAAGCCAACTCTATTATGAGATTTAGATTACTATTATAATGGTTAGAGAGTAACAATGAGATGATTTGATTTGAATGCAACTGATTTGTTGATTATAGATCCCTATTCTAGATTGTACTTAATCATTCCTAATTGAATATAGCTTTTCTACTTCACAAGGATGTTCTACTTATCCTTCAAATTTTCTTCATTTCTTCATTATTAAATCTTCAATAAATTCATTTCACACTTGCACACTTTCAAATTCACAACTTGACCTTATACTTATATCTTTCATATTGTCAAGTCAACTCTTATATAACTTAGAATAACTAATATTCATCACCTTAGTCAGCTAGAACTAATAGATAAATCAATTAAGCTTAATAAATGAAAATAAGAAAACTCTTCATTAGCAGACCTAGCTTAGTAGACACTAACTCAAAAATGATTTTCTATGTGAACCAACAAAAGCTTGGTTAATACTAGAAACTTGCAAAGATCCTTTGCCAATCGAGTGAGCTTAGTTAACACTATATCCATCTAACTTTTCTTCATTACGTGAGTGAGCTTGGTTAACACTTATCTTCTGCACACTTTCCTTCAACACCTGAGTGAACTTGATAGACACTACCTTTTGAACTAGGCAAACAAAGGAATACCCAATTGACATAGAAAACTATTTTCACTGCCTAAGTGAGCTTGATATATATTGACAAATAATGATATGAAATTTCTGTAACACCAAAAACAATACACAATTAATCAATTTTATGCAACAAGAAGAAGCATACCACTATGCCTTGAGGGTTGAGGAGATCTTGACAAAGAAACATGAACAAAGAAAAAGAAGTAGAGGTGGTAAATTCCAAAGAGATAGAGGCAGATCTTATGGAGAAGGTGGAAAAATTGACAATTTTGTGCAAGATAAAGGCAAATCTAAATGGAAGAATGATGACAAAGGCAAGACTGAGTGGAAAGGTGGTGATTCTTACTAAGGTGGTACTAATTCTTACTGACAAAGAGGTAATTCTTATTCTATAGGTGGTTTTCATGGTAATAGTTTCAAATGTGGTAAATAGGGACATAGATATTTTGAATGTAGATCCTTGAAAATTAGGAAAGGTAACAGAAATGTTGTGATTCAACAAGATGATGAAGGTTCACCAAGTGAACCTAAGGCTAGATAACATCTGATGGTGAGAAGAACCTTATGTAATAAGGGAAGTGATGAGGAACTTGTTTTAAGGAGAAGTCTTTTCAAGACAAGATGTAAGATGGTTGGAAAATGTTGCAAGGTCATCATTGATAGTCAAAGTTCTAAAAATTGGCATCAAAAGAGTCTGTTACAACGTTACAATTGTAGAGGCTAAAGCATCCTAAACCCTATCATATTTCATGGATCAAAGATAAGCACAAGATATTGGTAAGTGAGTAATGCCTTGTGAATTTCAAGATTGGACATTACTTTGATGAAGTTTTGTGTGATATTATGCATATAAATTGTTGTCATATTTTGTTGGTTAGACCTTGGCAATATGATAGATATGTTATACATGATGGAAGATTGAATCAATATACTCTTTGCATGAACAGAAAGAAGCAAATATTGCTACCTTTGATTGAAAGTCTAGATAAGGTTAATTGTATTGTTGTAAAAATTTGCATGCTTAAAGGGAAACAATTTGAAAAGGAAATGAAAAAGAATCAAGTTTTTTTTTCTATAATTCTAAGGAAATCAAGTTGTGTCAATAGTAATCAAGTGCTAGAAAATAATGTTAATTGAGTGCTAGTTAGTGGTGACCAAGTGACAGCTGGTAGTATTGACTGTTGTTAGAATTGCTTTAGGATAATTGAGAGGTTGGGGGGCGGGGGGGGAATAAGTTATTCAAGGTCCAAATGTCCTATTCAATTTTTTTTTCACTAAGTGTAGTGAACCAATTACACCATTCATTCATCCAAGCTTTAACTTATCTAATCAACTAGTTATTGTAAATCAACATGTAGGTATAACACACAAGAAATCAACACATGACATCATGATTTATGTGGAAACCCAATTTGGGAAAAACCACCAGTAACATGCTAATCAATTCTCACCCTTTTGAAGTGATGCCCTATTAAAGGCTTACAACACACTATTAAATGTGACCTTGTTAGAGGATTTAACCACCCTATTAGAAGTAGGCTTGGTTAAAGGATTTTAGAACATTCACTTGGAATGTCACCCTGTTAAAGGATTTACAAATGGCTATTAGGCCAACCTAAGTCCATAGGATTTTATGATCTAATGTAATTGCTAGAGAGTATTAGAAAATCTTGACTTGACTACAACATAAAAAAAATCTTGCAAATCTCATATCACTTCTCAACTCATACCCTTTCTCGACCTTCAATCTCTGCAACTCTTGACAACTTGCTCTCCTTTCAAGCTTTGTCCCCTTAAATCTCCATACTCAATGTACCAGTGCAATCATCTCTTCATGACCACTTGTAGAAGTAGAGCCTCTATGCTCTTCCTTCTCCTAGATGTCACCTCCTTGATGCCCTTTCAATCATTTCACAAATTTGGCTCTTTAGCAACAACAGTATCAGTAGCTCTTTGCTTCTTGGTCTATTACTTTTTAAATAGAAGTCTTGGAGTACCTTTTTTTGCTTAATTCTTCCATTTTTCAATTTCAATTCACATGGGTTAGGTAGGATCTATTGCATCTAACCCATATTTTGTTTCCTCTAGAAACTTCTTGAATAATCCTTTAGAATTCACCCAAAAATGATTTATATAGGTTTTTGTGCCAACAACTCATCATCTGTATCCTCCAACTCATTCACAAAATCCAATGCCACCGCTATGTCAGCTTAAACTTGGAAAATCTCCATCTTTTGAAATAATGTAGTAGCTTGACACTATTGAAATACTGGTGCTCAACACATGCTATATTACTCAACATCAACTAAGTTTTTCCTGATACTTGGCACCTGAAGATCACTCAGCACCAATTGAAATTGTTTTGATGCTTAGTACCTGATCTTCACTCGGCACACACTAGAAATGTCTATTACTTGACTTCTACTAAGAATTCTCTTGGCTTCAACCAACTTGCTCGACATCCACTAAAGATCTTAGTTTAAGCTTTGCAATCAACCTTGTCACAACTTCTTCCTCCAATGTTTCTGACTGTGACCACCCTTTTTATCTTTGAGTATTTCATCAATACATTACTTAACCATTTTCTTAACTGATCCTTGCACTTCATTACAACATCATAACTAAAGCTTTCCTTAGGTTCTCTTGTTACATTTTTTTGATCAAATCCTCTTCATTGATCAACTGATTGATAGTACTTGGATCTTATAAGAAAATATCATCGCTGCAAATAGCAGGTTTGACATCAATGACAAAACAATGATTGAAAACATTCTTTTACAACAATATCCTTCTTTGATCTTCAACAATAATAAAATTTTCAATCATATTTCCAACAATCTCCCTCTTTGGCATTAATGGAAAACAAAACTGATCAAGCATCAGACTAAACCATTCAACTACAAGCTTACTAGGTTAGAACAATAAGTTGAATGCCAAAAAGTGAATTGTAACATCATATCCCCTTCTTTTATTCTCATTTCACTTCTCCCTCTTTGCTACTATATCCTTGTTCCATGTCTTTCTCCCTATGTATTGGTCATCTTCTATATTCTAATCAACCTCTAAAATTTCCTCTATCTTTATTTTAGTTGACTACTTCTCCCTTCTTTTTTGATCCTTTAACTTCAATAGTTGTTGATTAGTTGTTTACTTCTCCCTCTTTGACAACAATGCCAAAGACATATTAGCATCTTAATATGTTGATGTAGCTCTTAAAGGTTCATTTAATGTCTCCCTATATCACCTTGCTTGTGACTAATTTGGCATTTTAGCACTTCTACTACTTTAGGCATGGATCCCAAAGTAAACATCTTTTGCATCAATGTGTAAAATCTTCAAATTTAGTTTATTTGATGCAGGTCATACTTTCTTTTTGGTTCAAGTAGCCCTAGCTAGGGGTATCACCCCTAACTTACCTCTCAGATATTCAAAAGCATCTTTTGGTAGTGCTTTCATGAGGATATTAGCAATCTATTCTTTTGAGCTAACATATTCCATCTTTACTTGTTTGTCTTCCACTAGCTATCTTACATAGTGATACTTGATTGCAAGATGTTTGGTTTTAGCATGCATTACTAGATTCTTTGTTATGTTAGTGGTACTTTTATTATCACAATAAAGTATCACAGGCTCAATTACCTCTCTCTTCATACCTTGCAGCAAGTGTTTGATCCATACAATACTAGTGCAGTTTATAGCGGGTACCACATATTTAGCTTCAGCAGTGGACTATGAGGTGCAACTTTGTTTTTTTCTTATCCATGTAACCAACCTCTTTCCTAAGAAAAGTGCTCCTCCACTAGTGCTTTTTCTATCTTCAATGTTACCTCCCCAATCTGCATTAGTGTAAGCTTTTAGTTCAAACTTTTTATTCCTCTTGTAGTACAAACACAAGTCATCAGTTCCTTTTAGGTATCTCAATATTCTCTTCACTGCCATTAAGTGATTTTCTCTTAGATTTTTAGAAAATCTTGCTTCTATTCCAACAACTAATACAATGTCTGGTCTACTATGTACAACATATTGCAACTTGCCAATCATTGACCTATACAATGTTTGATTTACTTCAGTAGACTCATCATTCTTCGATAGATTATGACCTATTACCATTGGTGAGCTGACTAGTTTTGAGTCTTCTAGTCCAAATGTCTTGAGTACTTCCTTCATGTATTTGGATTGGGTCACAAATATTCCATGCTTCAACTGATGTACTTGTAATCCAACAAAGAACTTGATTTCTCCAAACATTGACATCTCAAATTCATGTTTCATTTGATTAATAAAATCTTTGCATAAAACATCTTTTCCTCCAAATATTATATCATCAACAATGATTTCTGATATCAAAATGTCTTTACCTACTTCAGCTTTGATGTACAAGTTGTTCTCATATGTTCTTTCAAATCCTATTTTCACAAGGTATTTGTGCAATCTTTCACAGCATGCTCTCGGTGCTTGCTTCAATCCATAAAGTGCTTTGTGTAGCTTGCAAACCATATCCTTGTTCTTCTCATCAACAGATCCCTTTGGTTGTTCTATGTAGACTTCCTCATCTAGTATATCATTTAGAAAATTAGACTTCACATCCATTTGGTAGACTTTGAAACCTTTGTATGTAGCATATGCAAGTAATGTTCTTACTCCTTCCATTCTTGCAATAGGGGCAAATGTTTCTCCATGATCCATTCATTCTTCTTGTGCATAGCCTTTTCAAACTAGTTAGGCTTTGTTTCTTGTTATCTCACCATTCTCATCAAGTTTTTTTCTAAATAACCATTTTGTACCAATAAAATTCTTATCAACTAGTGTGGGAACTAGAGACCATGTTTTGTTCTTCTCAATCTAATCTATCTCTTCTTTCATAGCTTTATACCATTCATCATCTTGTAATGCATCTTTTACTGATTTGGATTCAACCTTGCTTTGTAGACATGATTCATTTCTGAGCCTATTCCTTGTCATTAGTCTAGCATTCTTGTTACCAATGATTTGATCTGTAGGGTGATGTCTTCTTACATACTTGGCTAATCTGGGTTTAGTCCTTCTTTCCATGTTTGATCCCTTAGCTTTAGTGTCATTTTGTTCTTCTTCATCTAGTATTTCATCATTCCTTTCTTGCTATTTTTAGAATCAGAGTGTGCATTTTCTACATTCTACAACTTAGCTTCTGAATACAACTTGGCATTTAGTAGTTGAGACTCGGTAGATACTAAAGTTTGTTGCTGATTTCCAACTTGATTTGTAGCATTGTCTTCAACTGTCATTCCTTCATAGAAGTATACAAAGGATCTATAATCCTCTATTTTCTTTGACTCATCAATCTAAACTTCTACATGCTCATTAAAACTTACATTTACACTCTCCACAACTTTGTTAGTGTTAACATTTAAACACTTATATACCTTACTTCTAGTAGAGTATCCAAGAAATATGCCTTCATCACTTTTTGCATCAAACTTTCCATTTCTAGTATCTTTTAGAATATAACACTTACAACAAAATACTTTGAAATGTTTAACATTAGGTGAATGACCATACCACAATTCAAAAGGTGTTGCATTTGTACCTCTCTTGACTCGAACTCTATTTAGTGTGTAGAGGACATTACTTATAACTTCTCTCTAGTACTTTAGTGTAACATTTTACTCCATCATCATGGTTCTAGCATAGTCAATCACCAAGCTATTTCTTCTTTTAGCAATGTCTTTTTGTGGTGGAGTTCTTGGTGCTGACATTTTCGTTTTAATGCCTTTTTCATTGTAGAATAGTTCAAAATCTCTTGATGCAAACTCAACTCCTCTGTCTAACCTTAGGCATTTCAGGTTCTTTCCTATTTCCTTCTCAACACTAGCCAAATACCACTTGAACATTTTAAATGCATTATATTTTTTCTTTAAGAACATAGCATTCATCATCCTAGAATAATCATCTACATATAGAATTATGTATTTGTCTCCTAGGTAGCTTTGCACTTCTATTAGACCACATAAGTCTGTATGAACTAACTCTAGTACTTCATTGTAAGTGCATATTTTTCTTTTGAAACTAGACTTAGTCATCTTCCCTAGTTGACATTGTTTGTACATTGTGTTTTTAGGTTTCTTCAACTTGGGCAACCCTTTGACTTTGTTATTCTTGCTAATGTTGATCAGATTATCAAAATTAACATGACACAACCTTTTGTGCCACAACCAAACATCATCAAGTCTAACAACAAGACATGTTCCATCTTCCATATCTAGGTAAAATAGATTACTCCTAGTTTGTTCACCCTTTCTTATCAAATTTCCATCAGTGTCATAGATCTTGGCAATTTTATTTCCAATTTCAACTTTGTAACCTGCATTGCCTAACTATGATACACTGAACAAGTTGTACTTCAATCCTTCAACATAGTATGCATTATCACATGAAATTTTCTTTGTAGGTTTGATAGAACCCTTTCCTTTGATTTGACATGGGGCATCATTAAAAAATCTAACACTATTTCCATCATACTGAGTAAAGGTAATGAACTTACTTTTGTCTCCAATGATGTGATGTGAGCATCCACTGTCTATGATCCACTTGCCATTCTTGTTCAGATAGGTAACCAATGAAGTTGCTTCATCTTCATATTTGTCTAATTCATCCTTCATGGATACATAGACTACGTCATCATCATTTTCATCAGAGTCTTCTTCAACAATGTAGCATCTCTTACCTTTCTCCTTGTGATCTTTCCTAGCATCTTCTCTTCTATTCCTATACTTGTTTCCTTCTTAATAGTTCTTCTTTTGTGCACATCTTGCAGCAATATGACCAAATTCATTGCAATTGAAACATATGATAGGGAGCTTACCTTTTAATTTGCCTTTACCGCTATGGAATCTCCTAGCTAGTAGTGCCTCCTGTAGACACCTGAATTTGATTACACTACTTTGGTAATCTAATTTAGCCATCTCTAAAGGTATCATTAATTAAATTCTTATTTAATTAATCCTTTGTCATTCCCTAGTTGATTAATTTAATTAATCATCTATAGTCCTAATTGATAAATCAAATAACCTATTATTTATCAATTAAATCCTTTTCTCCTATCTAATTCCAAAAATCCCCATTTATTAATAAATCTATTTGATAAATGAAATCCTCAAATTCAAAAAAACCCTAACCTATCTCTAATCCTCCATTTAGCCTAATCCACCCCATCCACCCATACTAACCAAGCTTAGCCACTAACTCACCCACCCTCATTAATGCCATCCACTTGCACATCTCTAACATCCCTAATCTAATCCTAAACCCAAGACTAATCCACCCCCTAATGTTGTCACATTCCTTAAACAAGTTTAAGACTTTCCTAATCCAAACCAAAGTCTCCCCTCAAAAAAACCCAACCACTAAGTCATGAGTGCTCTTACAAAACATAAAGACTCTTACAAGCCCACTCATGACTCTTACACCCATCTTCCACACTCTTCCCTCTTCCACACTCATTCCTCTTACATCCCTCTTACATACTCAACCCCACTCATCATGCCCTTAACCAACCCTTAACCCTACCCTCTCACACTCATCCTCCTTGTGACAAGTGTCACCTTCCCATTGGTGCTAAACAAGCACAATCCATGTGCTCCCCTTTGAGTGCATCTTAGCCCTCCTTAAGCCTTCATCCATCCTTGCATCTAAGCCCTCCATCCCTCTACCCCTTAGCCTATAAATTGAATCCCATCCCAAGCCATTTCATCAACAATCTTTGAGCTAAAGTTACCATGCTATTTTGAGAACCAAAGCCATCAACCATACCCTTATAATGCCAAATTGAGAGCTCACAAAGCTACCAATTTGCCATTACCCATCTCCATTGAAGCAACTTTTGAGCATCTTGAGCATACATCCACAGCAAAAGGACACATCTACAGAATCAAGAAAGCATGGAGTGTTTTCTCTCGTGAGGTTTGCACTTCTTATTTTCTTTCTTAGTCTAAGCATATATGTGAATTTAGTTTTTGGTTTGTGAATGTTTACTTTATTTGTTAATGTTCTTTGCATACTGATTCTAGTTCTACACCTCCAACTGTTCCACATCTTCCTCATCTAGACTACTATCACTGGATGCATGTTTTCCTTTTCTTCTTCTCTTTCTTGATGTATCATCCTCAGTATCTTTTATTGTCATCTTGGCCTTGAAAGTGGATTCAAGGTTCTTAGGTCTATAGTTGTCAAAATTGGATAGCTCAAAGGCAGTAAGTCTTCCAGCTATTCTTTCAAAGGTTAGTGTGTTCCCTTGTACACACCTCAGCTCTTGGATGGTTGAAACTCTTATAGCATAGATAGGGAGTAGAGTTCTTAAGTATTTGCTGATAGTTGTTTCCTCTTCCAATTGTCCACCTAGAATTATTTTTGCACTGACCACTTCTTTCATTCTTGTAGCATACTTCGTAGAATTTTCTCCTTCCTCCATCTTCATGCCATCAAACTTTCCTCTTAGGCTTTCTCTATTTTTTGTCTAGACATTCTGATCTCCTCCATAGATTTTTGACAAAGTTTTCCACATCTTGAATGTAGTGTCATAGTCTTTGATGTCAACATATTCTACATAGCTAAGTGCAGAGGCAATCTCCAACATTGCTTAGTTATGCTCCTTCATTTTGTTCAAATCAACTATAGTAAGAGGTCCTATTGGAGTTACATGTTCTATTCCAATTAAGCTTTGTGCATAGTCACCTATTGATCCAAGGTGCAATTTCATCAAACTCTGCCATGCAACAAAGTTGTCTTTGTTGAGCTTGGGAAATTCTCTCTTGAACATCTTGATATTTCTACTTCTAGTACCTTGAAACTAAATCAGTAGATGGCTCTAATACCAATTGTTAGAATTTCTTTAGAATAATTGAGAGTGGGGGGGGGGGGGGGGGACAGGGGTGGGGGGGTGAATTATTTATTCAAGGTCCAAATGTCCTATTCAATTATTTTCACTAAGTGTAGTGAACCAATTCAACCATTCATTCATCCAAGCTTTAACTTATCTAATCAACAAGTTATTGTAAATCAACATGCAGGTATAACACACAAGAAAACAAAACATGACATAGTGATTTACATGGAAGCCCAATTTGGGAAAAAATACCAATAACATGCTACTCAATTCTCACCCTTCTGAAGTGATGCCCTATGAAAGGCCTGCCATGTTAAAGGCTTACAACACACTATTAAATGTGACCTTGCTAGAGGATTTAACCACCTTGTTAGAAGTGGGCTTGGTTAAAGGACTTTAGAACATTCACTTGGAATGTCACCCTGTTAAAGGATTTACAAATGGCTATTAGGCCAAACAAAGTCCATAGGATTTTTTGATCTAATACAATTGCTAGAGAGTATTAGAAAATCTTGACCTGACTACAACATACAATTTATCTTGTAGATCTCAGATCACTTCTCAGCTCATACCCTTGCCTAGCCTTCAATCTCTACAAATCTTGACAACTTTCCCTCCTTTCAAGCTTTGTCCCCTTGAGTCTCCATACTCAATGTACCAGTGCAATCATCTCTTCATGAAAACTTGTAGAAGCAAAGCCTCTATGCTCTTCCTTCTCATAGATGTCACTTCCTTAACACCATTTCAATCACTTCATAGATTTGGCTCTTTAGCAGTAATAGTATCAGTAGCTGTTTGCTTCTTAGTCTATTACTTCTTAAATAGAAGTCGTGGAGTACCTTTTCCCACTAGATTCTTCTATTTTTCAATTTCAATTCACATGGATTAGGTAGGATTCATTGCATCTAACCCATAATCTATTTCCTTTAGAAACTTCTTGAATAATCCTTTAGAATTCACCCAAAAATGATTTACATAGGATTCTGTGCCAACAACTCATCATCCTTATCCTCCAACTCATTCACAAAATTCAAATGCCACCACTATGCTAACTTAAATTTGACAAATCTCCATCTTTTGAAATAATGCAATAGCTCAGCGCTATTGAAATACTGGTGCTCGACACATACTATGTTAATCAACATCAACTAAGTTTTTTTTGATGCTTGGCACCTAGAGATCACTTGGCACCAACTAAATTTTTTTTGATGCTCGACACATAATCTTCACTTTGCACACACTAGAATTGTCTATTACTTGAATTCTACTAAGAATTTTCTCAGCTTCAACTAACTTGCTCAACATCCACTAAAGATCTTAGTTTAAGCTTTGCAATCAACCCAGTTACAACTTCTTCCTCCATTGTTTGTAAGTGTGACCACTCTTTTTTATCTTTGAGTATCTCATCAATACATTACTTAACCATTGTCTTAACTTATCCTTGCACTTTATTACAACATCATAACTCAACCTTTCCTTAGTTGCTCTTGTTAAATCTTGTTGATCAAATCCTCTTCATCAATTAACTAAGTGATAGTACTTGGATCTTATAAGAAAATATCATCCCTACAAATAGTAGGTTTGACATCAATGAAAAAACAATTATTGAAAAAATTCTTTTACAATAATCTCCCTCTTTGATCTTCAACAATAATGAGCTTCTCAATTAGATTTCCAACAACTGTGTACCTGAAGAAATTGTAGAATTGTTGAATAAGTATATAGATATTATTGCAGAGGATATGCCTGATGGTTTACCTCCAATAAGAACTATAAGTTATTTTATGGATTATATTCTTGCAACTATTTTTCCAAATAAAACACCATATAGATTGACACCTATAGAGAATGAAGAACTTAACAAACAAGTGCATGAGTTATTGTAGAAAGGTTTGATCAGAGAAAGTTTGAATCCATGTGTTGTACTTGCTATGATAGCACCTAAGAAGAATGGAGAATGGAGAATTTATACTGAGTCTAGAGCTATTAACAAGATCATAGTGAAATATAGGTGTCCTATGCCAAGGATGAATTCCATCATGTATTGTTTGAGTGGAGAAAAATATTTTACCAAGATTGATTTGAAGAGTGGCTATCATCAAATCAGAATTAGAGAAGGTGATGAATGGAAAATTACTTTCAAGATAAAAGATTTTTGTATGAATGGTTAGTTATGCCTTTTGGTTTGACTAATGCACCTAGTACTTTCATGAGATTGATGAATGAATTTCTAAAAAGATTCTTGGGTAAGTTTGTGATTGTTTATTTGGATGAAATTTTGATATTTAGTAAGACTAAGGAAGAACATATTGAGCATGTTAGATAAGTATTATAGAGATTGAAAGTGGAGAAGTTGATGATTAATTTGAAGAAGTGTTCTTTTATGTAAGAAGAGATTGTATATTTGGGATTTGTGATTTTAGCTAATGGTTTGAAGATAGATCCTAATAAGGTTAAAGCTATTTTGGAATGGATTACACTTGAGAATGTGGGTGAAGTAATATCATTTCATGGTTTTTCTAGTTCTTATAGAAAGTTTATAAGAAATTTTAGCTCTATTTGTAATGCTATGACTGAGACGATGAGAGGAGATACAGAGGAATTTAAGTGGACACATGGAGCTTATAAGAGTTTTGAGACTTTGAAATAAAAGGTTGTTGAGTTGCATGTATTGGCTTTACTTGATTTCAATAAGGTCTTTCAAGTTGAATGTGATGCTAGTCGTAGTGCAATAGGAGTTGTACTAAGTCAAGAAGGTAAAACCTATTTCTTTCTTTAGTGAAAAATTGAATGATGCTAAAAGGAAGTATTCTATGTATGATCAAGACTTTCATGTTATTGTTCAAGCCTTGAAGAAGTGGAGACATTATTTGATTCCTAAGAAGTTTGTGTTGTATATTGATCATCAAGCTTTATAGTACTTGGGGAGTCAACATAAATTGAATTAGAGACATATGAAGTGGGTTGATACTTGCAAAGTTTCACTTTTGTCATCAAGCATAAGAGTGGAGTTGCTAATAGAATTACTGATGCATTGAGCAAAAGATGTTCTTTATTGACTGAGATGAAGGTTGAAGTTCTTGGTTTTTCTGAGGCATGGAGAGAGTGCAGAGCACCAAATCTAATAGATCACATAAGTATGATGAATATTTCATTCAAGAAGTTATGTTGTTTAAAGGTATTTGATTGTGTATCCCTAGAAGTTTTATGAGAGTCAGTTTGATTAAGGAAAAGCATAGTGGTGGATTGGCTAAACATTTTATAATTGATAAGACATTGAATTTGCTGAAAGAGAAGTATTCTTGGCCAAAAATGTATAAGGATGTTTAGAAATTTGTGAAGAGTTATGGAATTTTTCAAGTTGCAAAAGGAGTAAGTCAGAATACTAGTTTGTATAGACCTATTGTTGTTCCTAAGAAATCTTGGAGTGACATCAATATGGATTTTTTTCTAGGAATCCCTAAAATAGTGAAGGAGTATGATTCTATATTTGTTGTTGTTGATAGATTTTCTAAAATGGCTCATTTCATACCATGTAAGAAGACATTAGATCTTGAGCATGTTGTTGAAATTTCCCTTAAAGAGATTGTGAGATTGGATGGATTACCAAGAAGTATTATTTCTGATAGAGATAGTAAGTTTGTTGGTTATTTTTGGAAGACTTTGTGGAAGAATATGGGTACTAAGTTGAAGTTTAGATCTACATTCTATCCATAGATAGATGGATATATAGAGGTTGTGAATAGAATTTTGGGTAATTTTCTAAGATGTTAAGTGGGAGATAAGCCAAGTAATTGGGAAGTAATGTTAGCACAAGCTAAGTTTGCATATAGTAATTCTGTAAATAGGAGTAAAGGGAAGACACCTTTTGAGATTGTTATAGGAATGCAGCCTAGAGAAGTATCAAATTTGAGTAATGTTTCTGGTGAAGAGAAGAGAAGAGTTGTAGAAGAAGAATATGCTAATTTTATGGAGTCTTTGCATAAGGAAGTGAAGTTGAATTTGGAACAAAGTAATCATAAGTATAAGGAGAATGATGATAAGTCCAGTAGACATCATGATTTTCAAGTTGGTAATGAGGTGATGGTTCATTTGAAGAAAGGAAGTTTTCCTATTGAAACATACAATAAGTTGAAGATGAAGAAGTTTGGAATTTTTAAAATCTTGAAGAAGTTTGATAGTGATAATTCTTATGAGGTTGAGTTACCTAATGGCATGGATATATCTCCTATATTTAATGTTGCTGATTTATATAAGTATGATGAGTCAAGTGATGAAGTTGTTGTATCAAAAGATTATCCTAAGAAGCAGATTAAAGAAGTAGAATAGATATTGGATCAAAGAGTTAGTAAGAGCAAAAGAGGAAAATATTTTTATGAATATTTGGTAAAGTGGAAGAATAGAACTATTGAAGATGCTTCATGGATTTCTCAATTTGAGTTGGATTCAGCTTAGGTTGTGACATTTTAATGATTTAGGAGAATTATTTCTTCCAACCCTAGTTGTCTGATGTAGGAGCATCCTAGGTTGCATTGTTATCCTGCATATTTTCTATTTTCCTTTCTTCTGAGTTGCAATGTCTTGCATTACAAAATTGTAGTGGTTACCAAGAATTTAGTGGATGTTGAGCATTTAGTGGATGCCAAGAATTGGTGGATGCTAAGTATTTAGTTGAGGCCAAGCTCTTAGTTTCTATTGAGTGATCCTTTTGTTGCCAAGTGAACCTTTCATTGCTGAGTTATCTTTCGGTTGCTGAGCTTGTGTAGTTGCCAAGAATTCTTTTGAGTTATCTTTTGTTTTCCAAGCTTGTGTCATTGTCAAGTATTCTTTAGATGTTAAGTGTTAGTATTTTGTGAAGTATTCATTTACTGAGAAGTTTGTGTCTAGTTCCAGTTTAGACCAAATTTTCATGCATTTAATTTTGGTATGGTAGTTAATATCTGTTATAAGCTGAGTTATGGCTATGCATGCATTTAATGTAAGGTTTAGTTTTGTGATAGGCCAACTTGTGCCCATAAAAATATTTATAGAGGTCTAGGATTTAGTTTTAGAGGGGGAACAAAGAATAGTAAGAAATAGGAATGTGAGGTAGGATCATTAAGGATTGTAATTGATTTTTTATATGGTCATAACCCAAAAGGCTTTATAGTTGGGCATGCATGTTAATTATTTGATGAATCAATAAGTGTTTTACTTCTCCCTCCTTTGGTGGTTGTTCTTTGTTTTGTGTTTCCATTGTGTTAAATCTTGCAGGGTGGTTTGGATAGTTGGGTGTGCCTTTAGCCCTAGTTAGTTATCTTCCCTCTTTGCACCAACTAGATTATATGTTGTGGAGATAGCCAAGAGGAGAGTAGCACATCTTGATGATGTGAGTCATAATGAAGTAGTAGCACCAAAACCTAAAGAAGATCAAGATGAAGAAAGACTATTGAGAGTATTATCTAGGGAACATTCAAAGCTTGCTATAAATGTTGCTCCTAATGATGGAAAATTGGACACTAATGTTGTGTTGGATTGGATCTTTGAGATGGAGAAGTTCTTTGAGTTTGAAAACACTTCTGATAATAGGAAGGTGAACATTGTAATTACTAGGTTGAAAGGTTATACTTCACTATGGTGCAATCATTTGAAGGGGAAAAAGAGAGGAAAATAGAAGATTAGGACTTGGTCGAAGATGGTGAATAAGGTTAAGAACAAATTACTTTTGGCTAATTAAAAGGTTAGCTTGTTGAGAAAGATACAAAATTTTAGAGAAAGAGATATGACTAAAAAGGAGTATACCGAGGAATTCCATAGATTGGACATTAGATCTAGACATGTGGATGATGATGTTGAGAAAATTGATAAGTATCTAAAAGGATTGAGATCTTGAATTCAAGATGAGATGAGTTTTGTGAAATTGAAAAGTGTGGAAGAGGCATACCAATATGCCTTGAAAGATGCAGAGATCTTTGATGAGCCTCTAAAAGGCCATTAATTTGAAATCCTTTTTATCTTGTTTTTAGAAAATTATCTTGCAAAAATGGTTATGATTCTATAGTTCTAAGAAAATGAACTTACATTTTTATGAATATGTTATCTATATGTTAAAACATGAAGTCAAAATATAGATAGTTGAGATATGCTATATTTGCTTGAATCTTTGGACTTCTATGGTATAATGAAGCAATGTTGCATGTTGATAAATGTTTCCTCATCCATGCTATGTTTGGGTAGGTTCCTTCCTATAGCCATAGGATTTGCAAAGAGTAATAGTTTAAACATTATACCTTTTTCTAAAATTCATGATGAAATGAATATATGTATGTGGAAGTTGTATGTATTCAATGTTTTATAGGTACTTGTCATATATTCAAAGTCAACACTTCAATGCTTAGTTAAAGTTGACCAAATTGTTGAACTACTACAAACAAGCAAGATATTAAATGTTTTTTCTATTTCGGTAGCAGATGAATATAGATCTCTCGACCTACTATATTCTTAGAGGATTTAATCATGGTTATTGATATTTCTATTCCAAACTTTATGAATCTATAATTGATCTGCATTGATGGAGTGATCGTAGAGTTAGGATGTTGTTGTAGTTTCCCTTTAAATAATACCCACTCTATCTTTGAAAGAAGTTTTTGGATAGAGAAAGATAGAATAGATTGATTTTCATAACATTAGTGTGTGATCTTATTTTTAATTAGATGTAATTGCTTACCATGAATGAATAGAATACAAAGTTCAAGTTTACATATTTTGTCTTGATTGTCTTTTTTTTTCATTGATCCAAGGGGACCCACTTGGTGAGTGAATTTCTCTATTAGAATAGATTTCATTTTCTTGTTTTTTTCTTTGCAAGGTAGATTTTTTTTGTTCCTATAGTCATTGATAATAGAATCAGTGAACTATTCCTGTAGCATAGGTCCATAGATAGATTTATTTTTACAAAATTAATTTAAGCTCTAAGATAAGATGTTGTTTCAATTTCTATCTTAAGTCTCCTTCAACATTCCCTTTGTTTTTGTTTTAATGACTTAAAGATGAATTAGAGTATATACTTTGTAGCCACCCTCTCAAGATTATACTCCTGAGTTGAGAAAATAAAATAAAGTCAGTATATTATTTTTAGGAAACCACATAATTCTATCTAATCATAGAGTCACTATGAAAGGTTGTCAAATCCTTTGTATCTAAGGTATTAAGCTGACCAACCATATTTAGTGTCATTTCTAGGGAAGGTTTCAATCTAATTCACCCCTAAAGTCATTGTATGATTTAGATTTTGCATTATTTTGCATGCATAGAAGAAGAGACCTGCTTAGGAGATTTTTCCTCAAAATATTTAGGAAGACATTTTTAATCCTAAACTTAAGGAACCTCATAGAGAGAAAGAAGAAGAACCTTTTGAAAATCCATTCGCTGCTATTCAAGAATGAATAACCTCATCCTTTGATGAATCCTTGTATTCGAATGCTCTTTTTGTTGAATCTAAATACTAAGATAATCCACTTGCCCTTGTTATCTATCAATTACCATTACCAGTAACTCCTCTAGGAATGGCTTAGCCTCACCCTTAACCTACATTTCCTTTTCCTATCCCTCCTTAGTAGTGTAACCAAAATTTGAAGAATATACCTACTACTAAACTTCCCAAGTTTTATTTCCTAGTCACTAAAGACCCTGAAACCTTTCTCTTTGAGTTCAACATACTTTGTAGAAGTTGGAACTATACAACTAATGCCCATAAATTGAAGTTGTTTCCTTCTACCCTAAAAGAAGCTACTTTGAAATGGTGCATGGGGTTAGGTGCCAAAGTTGTAGTAGATTGATCTATAATGAGCAACTTGTTTCTCACACAACATAAAGAATATTATAGGGATCAAGATTTTAAAGGGGATGACATTTTCAAAATGTCCCAAAAGGATGATGAAACCTTAGAAGATTATGTTTCTCAGTTCATGTTCAACCTACAATCTAATACATAACATAAATTGAATGAGGAATCAAAGAAACATGATTTTCTGAGAGGTGTGAATGGTGGAAGCATTAAAGCTCTAGATCTTATGGTAGGAGGAGATATCAATGGAAAGACTTGGATTGATATACCAAATATATGCTTGAATCATTTCAGAGCCACTATGAAGAAAGGTAGGGAACTTAGAGATCTACCACATAAGTCCAATGGTAGTTCAAGAGTGTCAAAGATGGAATTATCCAATTTGCTATTAGAGTTCAAGAAAGATATCATTAATGATGTAGCCACTTAGTTAGACACCATGCAAGCTAGAAGGAAAAAAGATGAAGCTGGTGCCATGTTGACTGAATGTTGTCCATCTTGTAAATAAAATAAAAGACACTATAGATGTATGTCTTTTGAAAGTGTGGAGAAAAAACCAATGCCTACTAAGTTCAAAGCCATTGATGAAAATGGATAAGTGTTTTTGTTCCTTAATGAAGGCCATGGCCTCAAAGACAAGGTATGCCACAAGATCCTCTTCAAAGTTATAATAATAAAAATCAAAGGAAAAAATTTGAGAATACTAGTTTTAGTGGAAATAATAGTTGGCAACAACTATGCCAAGGTTGGCAAAAATCTCAACTAGGTTGGCAACAACCCCAACAAGGTTGGAAATGACCTCAAAAGGGTTGGAAACAACCTTAGTAAGGTTGGGAAAAAACATAGAATTAGAATACCCAACCTAGTCAACAAACCCTATTCCCACCACCTCAGTAGAAAGCTTTAATTCCTCCTCCTCTAGACACTAATACTCCTCCCAAGATGACCCAACTACTAGTTTAGCCTAATCCTAATCCAAAAAATACTAAACAATAGGCTCAATAACAAAGCTATGCTATCTTATTGAGTGATATTCATTTAAGGTCAGACACCACTCTTCCTTCACCCCAAAAGCCTATAATAACTAAAGTTGAAGATCCTCTAACTAAGCAGACAAATGAGTCAAATTAGTAGACCTCACTTATAGCCAAAGAACCTCCATTCCCTAATAAGTTGATGGAACAAAGCCAACCCATAGAGAACCATGAAGTCATTGATTTTCTTAGTTAGCTGAACTAGATAATAGTAGAAATATCATTACTAGATACTATTGGTGTTTTAAATGGTACTAAAACTACTAAGCGACAAAATGCTTAATACCAGAATGACAGTACATACACAATCTAAAGACTAGCCTATTCTTATCAACAATTGCATATGTAAGGTATTTGGACCCAACTTCAAAAAAACCACAAATGATTTTCTACTCTTTTGGCTCTGCACAACCAGGGTGGGTATACCAAGGGATGGTTCAAAACTGAAACGACTGTATGAGGATTATTCTTAGTTTCATTCTGATTCTCATTTCAAGTTCCTCAAATATATACATAATTCTTACTAACTTGCTAAACACATCACATAAATAGATATGGCCAAGAAGTCTTCTATAGATTTGCCGACATTTTCAACAACAATGGCTAACTGAAGCTAAAAAAAATTCCATGCAGACAAGTGCTGGCCAACTTTGAAGATCTACAGGAAATAAAATTAAAATTTGATTTGATGATGCACTTGAAAAACCATTTATAAGATATTTCTCCTTCAGCTGAAATAACTTGATCAGTGCCTAATCCATTGGGGGTTCAGAGTCTATAGAAAAATCTAAGATCTAATTTGTTGCCTTACAACAAATTTTATCAGCAATTCTTATCAGAATTTATCATTCAAAATCCTTTTCAATACTTAAGGAATCTTATCACATTCATCAAAGCTTTTATTTAATCCATTGAATTAATGGCAATGATAGATGGATATACAACATCACTAGATTGCATTCAATTGTATAGGCTTTTACTCATACAACATCAAGGTAGCTAAGTATTGAGAAGGAGACAAAATTCAGAAAGAACTGATATGGGGACAATTCATAGTTTGTATTCATTTCCTTTGAAAATGGTACATCTTTTACAATAAACTCAGAATAGCCTTTCGAAAGAAACACAGTTCATTCTATCTTCATATATTTTTAGAAAATTTGACAGAAAAATACATTACAAACTTGCCTTCAAAATTTGGACCAAAAACTAGACTAAGCACAATACTTAGAAGAAAAAGAATTTAGACCCTCTCTTTAGCCTTGGGATCTCACTTAAATAGTGTGAGATGCAACAACCTTCAGGCTAAAAACAAATGATAGGTGTCCCTCTAAAAAAAAGGGCACTCACCTACAATTCTGTCAAAAAGACAAGAACAAAATAACATAAAGGCTAATTACAACAAACATTCCTTGGTGGGTCCCTTTCTGTTATGCTTCTCATTTGTTGAGACAAGAAAATATGATCTGATCTTACAATCATTCTTCATCTTCGGAGTACATAGCCATGAGGTCTAAAAGTGATGTATCATCTTCAGTTACCTACAAACTCACTTTAATCTAGGGATCTTCCATGTCTTCATTACCAATTACAAGGGTAACTGTTACTTTCACATCTTCCTCCTCATTGTCTCCTGACATCTGTTCCATAAACTGATTTTTCCATTTATTAAAAACATCATCATCTGGCCAACCAAAACTTAGAGCTTCTCTTTGTATCTTTATTAAAGAATTTGCACTTTCTTCTAAATCATCAAATTCTTTTCTCATAGCAGTATAAAACAACTGTATTTTTACTAGCTCTTCATTTGTCTTTGCCTAGAACTAGTGGCCAGTCTCACTCATGATGTTTATTATTCTTTCATTGAATAACTCATCCATCTCCCTTTTCCATTTTTCCTTTTCCTTTACTGTATCAACAGATTCTAAAGCACAAGAAAATAGGGTGATTTTTTCAGCAATATATTTGGAAAAATAGAGTGTTAATCTTCTCTATAAAGAATCTCTTTCATCCCCAAAATTCTCTAGCTTATTTAACAAATCAAAAATCTTCTCAACTTGATGATAAGGCATTTGGACTATAGATATACATATGATTGTAATATCATTATTTCTCTCCCTCCATTTCTGTGCAAGAGAAGTCAGTCTATCCTTTTCTTTATTCAACTCATCCATAAGGGTTATAATTCTAGTCAACTAATCATAAAAAGTTGACCATTGTATTTTATCCCTCAAATATATTACACCCTGCTTTAACTTTTCTTCATATTGATTTCTCAATTTTATCCTCAACTCATGCAATTTTATTTTTTCTTCTTCAAATTCCTCTGCAGTATAGAATTGTGGCCTTTCAGGGGTGTCAGGTATCTCAATGATAGGGGTTGATCCAACAAATGACTGTGAAGGGTACGTAATTCTAAGTGTACTGGATTCTCCCACATTTCTTTTCCCAAGTATCTTCTCCAATTGAGATACCCTATTTTCCAGCTCAATTCTCTTTTTTACTTCTTGATTGTAGGCATCCACCACTATTTCATACTTACTCTGCAAATCAATCATTTCCTTTTCTTCTCTTTTTGCAGTGGCCAAGGCAAATTTAGAATAGTCCAAATTCATGTAGGCTGCCTATACATTTGAAGTATCAGCAACCCTCCTCACAATGATATTCCCTATTAGTCCTAAATCATCAGGCTGTAATGGAGTAGTCCTGGATCCTCTTCTTAGCGACCACATAACAAGGGCAGCTTGATCATTACTGAATGTTGTTCCCAAGAATTCCTTTTTATCTGGATCCTGTAATCCTAAATTATTTGACACAGAATTAAAAATTAAGGCATCAGCAATATCCCAATTGGGCAATAATAAAATATTTGCATTTTTTACCATTTGTCTACCCTCGTTAGGGGTTATATTCTTGAATTCTTGTATCATTTGTTCTTTTATTTGATTCTGAATGGAAGCTTCCTCCATTTCTGGATGCTCTACTTTCATATTCCTACACCTTTGTTCAAAAATATGCATGTTTTCCCTCCATGCAAACTAATGGAAAGCCCTAGATTTTACAAAACTGTTACTAGACAAAAATTGCTGACTGTCTTGTTCCAAAATAGGGTCTAATTCCCTTCCTCTGAAATCTGCTACAGTTAATTCAAAACTTGGCACAGGAGGCTCCTAGGGGTTCCCTTCATCAACTTCTGCTTGAGTAACAAAAACTCCTCCTTGTGACCCCATTTGTTCAATTTGCTAATTGGTGAGTTGCTCTTCCTCAATTCTCATTGGAGTTTGGGAGAAGGTTCAGGGGGTCTTTCTTCAAGGACAGTATTAGTAGATTCAATTACATATTTTTCTTTGTTTACAATGGCCATCTGATCTCGAATAATAGTATATCCTGTCCTCTTTCACACAACCAGTGGACCTACTCCTATGTTAGGGGTGAAATCCAATTTCCTCATAACTTCTCTGACATTATCTGGAAAAGAATCAATAAAATGTTGTTTCTTTTCATTCATTACCTCCATTATTTTTGAGAATGTACTCATGAGCTTATTTATCCTATCTGCATTAGTTGCAACATTACTAAGAGGACTGTAATATTTGTCAAAACAATTAATAAACTCCAAAATTTTTGAATAGACTCTCCATTTTTCTTTCTTTGTTTCTTGCTCCTGGAGAGAATATTCATTCCTTATTATATCTTCGAGGAAGTAGAATTCATGCTGACTTGGACGAAGCTTGATCCTATGTCTAAGAGCAGAATTAAAGAAATCTTTTGTGTCACAAAAATGAGCATGAGATACTGCCATCTTATACCGATCCAAAAATTTGTAGAGCAAGATCCACCCTTCTTTAGTTATTACAAACTGGTGAGCTACAGTGCAAGTAGGAAAAATTGATCCTGTTCCCCTTTTGTGCAAAAAGGTCTCCTCCCTCCCAACTACCATAAAAATTCGGCTACCCCTACCTTTAAAGGTACTTGATAGGGTAGTACATGGGGTGTCCCTTTGAACCCATATACCCTAATGATAGTTGAGACTAGATATGGGATGATATCTCCCCAATTATGTGAAACTTTTAAACTATGGGGTCTCTCCATAGGCTTAATAAGATGCATTAGTGCCTTAGGAATTCTAGGATTGTCACTCAATATGAGGCATCTTAGTTTAGAAGCAAAGTGCCTATCAAATCTAACAAAACTAGCATTTTCTGCTTTCCAAGTCATGTCTGCACTCCATAATTGATCTGGTAGTGCCTCCCCTTCTTGTTCCCTATTTAAAACCATTTCTTTACTGAAATATGTAACCCCTTTAAAAAGAAACATATGCATCAATAGGGAGTACTGACCTCAAACCTTTTCAATCTTTTCCTTTGCAATCCCCTCCAATCCATTATGAATCTCATTAGCTAGGTAAGATGCAAAATCAAAAAATATTTCTACACCAAAAGAAGAGATTTGGGTGATCATATACATGAAGCTCATTGGAATAAAGTCTTCTTCACCATCTTTGAAGACTCTCCACAAGGTCCTGTATATTTCTATTGCCCTGGCATTAAAGCATGATTTCTTGAAAGGTTCTTTAGAAGATGATGTTATTGCTGGTAGGTTTCCAATTCTGCCTATGTGGGCTTTCAATGCACCTTGTCTAACTACATCCCTTTTGGACATATATTCTTTTTCTAACTCTATCAAATTAATGGGCACATGATACATGGTGAGAGGTCCCAGACTGAAAACCTTCCTAATTTCTTCGGAACTGATGGTAATTAAAATTTCACCATCCATTCTTCTCACTACCTTAGTGGCTTGATCATAACTTTTAGCTACAGTGTCAAGTAGGTCATAATCCATAAACACACTGGGAACAACAAGCTTTCCAAGATAAAAATTCCATATATTGGCATGAGGGGCATATAATTTCCTTTCTGCATACCATTTTTTGAACAAACTCAGACCAGTTTGAGAAGTCTGAGCATCCTGAACCCAATTACCCTTATCATACAATCCATCAGCTATCCTTAGCCCAGGGTTCAATGAGGTTAACCTTTTAACTTGTACTGTCTCTATAGTAGACTCAGGAAGCAACTCAAGCAAATCATCATGCACATTCCTATCCAAATAATTTACTGCACCTGAAAATCCCTTCTTCGGAGGCATCTTGGACTTATTTTTTATAGAACTGAAAAGCCTACGAGGATTATGGTAGTACTACTTACTTGAATTTTGTCTTTGTTTTCCTCTGTATTTCTGCAAACTTTTCGCGAATAGACAACTTCACAATTTCTACCAGGCTTTGGCACACTTTCCTTCAGTAATTGCTTCTGCACAAGAATGGCTCCAAATCTTTGCTCGTGTAAGATGAAACTGATGAAATCTCTCTATATTATACTCTATTTTTTCTCATGGATGATGCTTTCATGTCTAATTAATACAGGGAGTGGCACTACATTCTATGTTTAAAATTGCGCCATCGATTTTCAAATATCCTACGATCATGTGATATGGAGAGAACAACTAGGAGTTGTATTTGACATGTCAGTCAATTTACCCAATGAGAACTTACCACGTATATAATTCTTTCCTTGATGGCGCTTGTATCTGGACCCATTGACAACTGAGGACATGTGTCAGCATGTCGCTACTTCATTATGCATAAAGGACGAGCACCTTGCCATAGTGATGCAGCGATAATCGTCGATCTGATCTGAAATTGGTCAAATGATATGTTACTGGGTTTGCTCAGAAAGAAGGCGGTGGGCCCTATTCATTATGTCACTATAATTATCTCCCTCGCAACTCTTCATAGCAAGAAGACGATAGCCATTGATCATATACTCAATCAAGGGTGAGGAAACTGCACGGGGTCTTCTGATTCATATTCGCTATGTCACATGGCTTAAAAAGCATGCAATTTTTTAAAGCAAGGTAGCGAGGACTATTGAGTCCATTCCAATCTAACATTCAGGATCTCTTTGTATATTTGGTCAGAAGGGCATTAATGGAAAATGAATGTCTGCATAGTTGGCACCTGTCAAAAATTTACTGTAGTCCTAATTATCATTCCACATCACCAAAGGTCCTGCCGACCTTAAAATTTCACGGGGCCTCGCTACTTTGCTAACGGCGAAGTATCTTATTTTTCCAATAGCGAGGTAGCGAGCTCTGACACTTTAATGAATTCTGGATCGTAAAATGCAAGGGGCAGCAGATAATTATTTCTGTTATTTAAACTACTTCTGACAACGTAATTTATTACTTGTCCTGCCACCTGGTGTAGTCATGGTACTGGAAAAATGCAATGTCACCACCTCTTGATTTCACAGGGCCTCGCTACTTCGCTAATGGTGAAGTGTCTGATTTTTTTGATAGCGAGGTGGCGAAGCATCAAAAAAATCATCATTCTGGCTCTTATTTTAGATATTCTACTGGGTCCCCTTTCCTATTTGGATGGTAGTTGCAACGTGTACCTACATAATAAATCATTCAGAAAACAAAGCTCTGACTGCTGTATCTTCACTTTGCGGTCCCGCCTCGTAAAATACTCAGCATTCACTACCTCACCATACTTAAAAAGCATGCAATTTTGCATAGCAAGGTAATGACAGCGATAGATCTACTTGGATCTAATGGTTGGGAAAAATGAGAAAAAAGGTGTCTCGGGGGAACAGAAGATAAAAAGTGACAGAATATTCGTCTCATTTGAAAATTCATAAATTTCGCGCCCGACAATTTATGAATAGAGAGAACATAGGGTTTTCATGAGTTTTTTCAGTGGATGGATTATCTAGAAACCCTATGTTTCACTTAGAAATAAAAAATTTGACTTTCTACAATTGAACAAAAGACTTCTGTTACACAAAAAGTCAGACCAACAGTGGCTCTGTCTGGGGATGATAGACTACTTGAGTCTATGCAAGAATTCAGAATCTATGGGAGAGTAGACCACACATTTGGCAAGATGACAACTTCTTCAGAGAGCACAAAGTAACACACAAAAACAAGGAACTAGACTGCACAAGGATATTTGCAAGGATTTACAGAAAAACAAAATGACAGGAAACCCTAAAACTACTGTTCATGGAAGAAAATAAGTATTTTTCAAGAAAAATACCTCTTCAAGAACTATCCATGAACTGGAAATTCAAGAATATTGTCAAATATATCCTTGATTATATAAGAATCTTCACCCCAAGTATTCTCAATGAGATATGGGCCTAACCAAATAGGATCAAATTTGCCATGTTTTCCTTTATTTTCAATTCTGGCATTCCACATCAAGACTAGATCTCCATTTTCAAATTTTTTGCTTACAGTTCTTTTATCATAGAGTTTCTTGACTTGCAATTGCAACTTTTGGTTCCTCAAAGATGCTTCTCTTCTGGTTTCGGTCAATCCTACCAATTCATCCATTCTTTCTTGCATTTCATTTGTAGTATCTTCATCATATAACTGGATGTAATTGTATAGTCCCATCAAGTTGTTTAGAGGCATTTTGGCTTGAATTCCATACACTAAATTAAATGGAGCTACACCAATTGCTTTCTTTACAATTACTCTGTCAGCCCATATTGCCAACTGTAACTTGGAATCCCATGCCTTTTTATTATCATCCAAGGTTCTCTTAATGACCTTCAACAGGCTCTTATTTGTGGACTCAGCTTGTCCATTCCCTTGTGGATGATATGGAGCAGATGATGATCTTGTCATTCCATATTTATCACAAAATTTGATGAAATCCTCAGATCTAAAACACATAGCATTATCTATGACAATTCTCTGTGGACATCCAAATCTAGAAATAATATTATTCAACAATAAATTATTTACCACTTTACTTGTCACATTTCTTGTGGGGATAGCCTCTACCCATTTTGTAAAGTAGTCAGTAGCAACCAGAATCCAAGAATAGCCAGTGCTAGACTTGGGGAAAATCTCTCCTATGAAGTCCAGACCCCATTGTTGAAAAGGTGCATGAGTCTCAACTGGCTTCAATGGAGTATTTTCTAATAATTTTAGCTTTCCAACAAAACTTTGACAAGGATCACATTTCCTAACCATAACTTGAGCATCCTTGAATAGAGAAGGCCACCAAAATCTAGCTCTCATAACCTTATGCGCTGTAGTTTTGGCCATGTAGTGTCCCCCACATACTCTAGCATGCGTTTCTTTCAAGACCTCTTTCACCTTTTCTTTATCAACACACTTCAACAAAATTCCCTCAAAATTTCTCCACCATAGGTTATTTTGGACAATTACATACCTGATGGCTTGCAATTTAGTATTCCTTTTTTCATTGTCAGGCAGATGAGGAGGAGCTTCCATATGTTGCAAATAATATACGACATTGGTGTACCAATCACATTGGTCCATGCCACATAAGTTAGTTTTGAGATCATCATTTACCAGATTTATCTGATTTGCCTCTAGATTAGTTTCAACTATGAGTTTGGCCAAACCTTGACCTCTTACTAATTTTGTTATTTGTATATCAATGTTAAATTCCTGGATTCTATTGATCCACCTACACCTCCTGCCTGAAACTTCCTGCTAAGAGAATATATCTTTGACTGTAGCACTAGGTACAAAAGCGATAAAAGTAGCACCTACGAAGTAACTTCTAAAAGCTTTTATAGCCTTTATCAAAGCATATGCTTGCTTTTCATTTATCTCATACTTCAGTTCAGCAGGCTGTAGTGATTTGCTAAAAAAAGCAATTGACTATTCATACCCTTGTTGATTCTTCTACAATAAGACTGCTGCTACAGTATGGAATGATGCAAAAGAGAAAATATGCATGGGCTTTGCATAATCTAGGGTCCTCAGTACTGGGGCATTCTTTATTGCAATTTTTATATCTTGGAATGCTTGTGAAGGTTCACCATTCCAATCTATGATGACTTCTTTCTTGAGCATCTTTGAGATGGGTCTACTGATTTTAGCAAAATTGGTAACAAATCTCCTCAGAAAATTGACCTGGCCAAAAAAGGACTGAATTCCTTTCACATTTTTTGGTTTGGGGACTTTGTCAATAGCTACTACCCTTTCAGGATCTATTTTTACCCCATCCTTAGACACTATGTGTCCTAATAATTTTCCTTCTGTGACCCCAAATGTGCATTTCTTTGGGTTTAAGGATACTCCATATTCCAAGGCTTTTATAAAGATTTTTTCCAAATGTTTGTAGTGATCTTCAGCCTTATTAGAATATGTTGTGAGATCATCCTGATACATAACCATAAATTTGTCAATATACTCATGAAATGCTACGTCCGAGGCTCTTTGGAAGGTAGCTCCTGCATTAATCAAGCCAAAAGGCATCCTCACATACACATATGTTCCCCAAGGGGTTGTGAAGGTTGTCTTGAACTATTCACTTTCTTTTACTAGAACTTGATTATATCAAGAAAAACCATCCATCATTGAAATCAATTCAGAGCTAGTCAGTTGTTGTAACATGGCTTCCATATTAGGTAAGCCATAATTTTCTTTCAAAGATGCAATATTTAAATTTCTAAAATCAACACAAAGCCTAATATCTCCATTCTTCTTCCTAACAGGAACCAGGTTTGAAATCCAGGTGGAATGCCTGATTGGTTTGATTATTCCACCATCTCTCAGTTTTGTCAGTTCTTCCTGCATTTTTGGGGCAAGGATAGGATTGATTGGTCTCTATTTTTTCCCAAAAGGTCTTACATTTTCCTTCAATGGTATGACATGCTAGAAAAGATCCTCCCTGTAAGCCTTAAGGTCATCATATGACCAAGCAAAAAAATGTCTGTATTTTCTAAGTAGGTCAATCAATGTTTTCCTAATTACAATAGGCAGATGTTGGCCAATATAAACCCTTTTAGGAACTTCATCAGTACCCAAGTTTATTTCTTCTAACTCCTAGGGTTTGGGGTCATTTACTCTGGATTTTTCTCTATCTTGATTATCAAAAATATTTTCCAAGACTACTAACCCCTTTGGCATCTTATTTGTTTTCAATTGCATTATTTCTTGACCAAAAATGGTTTCCTTCCCATTAATTGCATTATTTCTTGACCAAAAATGGTTTCCTTCCCATTTATGGTTTCAATCAGTCCACTACAATCCATCTCCTGATCGTGATACTTGTCTTCATTTAACAAAAAAATTGTAATATCTTTGTCATCTTCAAAAACCTTCCAATTTTCAATGTTGTTAGGTATGGAAGGCCTATTTTGCACCTCAATCTGGGAGATTCCTACAAATGATATTTCTTTTGGCTTGATGGCTACATTTTCCAATAGGTCAACCATCTTATTTTGGGTCCTATCTCTCCATGAGATCCCAAATGCATTAAAGAGTTCTATCTGATCCCAAACTGCGTTTCTATATTGTTTCAATCTCCTATTTTTGGATGAGTAGGTTCCTTTGATCTGAGAGATAATTAGTTCAGAATCCCCTATGACACATAATTTATTAATTTTATGATGTATGGAAACTTTGAGTCCTAGCAGCAATGCTTCATATTCTGCAATATTATTAGTACAAGAAAACATCAAGGTGAATGAATACTTGAAAGTATTATTTTCAGGGGACACAAAGACTACACCTGCCCCTGCACCCTCTTTAGAACTAGCTCCATCAAAGAACATTGTCCATAATTTTGGTGAATTCATGCAACATTCAACTTCATTTTTGATGATAGCAGGTAAATTTTCAACTTCCTGAATAATTAATTCAGCCCTAAAAGAATTAATCCCAGTATCTAGGAAACAAGTGGTGTCTTTATCAATTTCTTCACCTAAGATGTGGTCAACCCTTGGTTCCCTATTTACCCTAACAGCTTTGTCCCCTATATGAGAAGTGGCATAAGTAAGATCAGATTGTAGGCTTCCCCCCATGGCAGCACTCCATTTTTTGGAGAGTAACATTCCGTAGTGTGGAGGTATATCTACCACAAGGATAGACATGGTTAATTCTACTTTAGGATATGCAGCCAATTTGAATGGTAGGGCATTTATAGTACCTATGACTGGGACTTCTCTAGCATCCATCTCTCTGCATCTGCCTTGCTTGGTATCTACCTTCAATTCTAAGGCTTCCATTACCTTGAAAGGCATTATAGTGTTGGAAGCTCCAGAGTCTATCATGCAATTTTTTAGGGTCTTCCCTTTTATGATTAGACTGAGGAAAAAAGGATCAATATCTTCTATGAATGCCACTGAGGAATCATCTAGAAACATTTGAGGAATCTGGGATATGATACCACTATCCTCTATTACTAATGGGGTCTGTTGGCGCATAGTTTGGTCAAAAATAATATTATTGTTTGCTATTCCACCCAACCATGACAAAGCCTTATTTTTATGTTCTTCAATTCTAAAAAGTTCATACAGGGGCACTTTTACATTAATTTGAGATAACATGGATATCATATCAATAGGTTCAACCATAGTAGGTTTTACAATAGTACCTAGAGTTGGAGTCTTTTGAGTAGTAGGCACCACATTTTGATTGACAACATCTGGTTCTGACTTCTTTGGTTGCACAATAGGTTTTGTTACTTCACTTATCTGAAATTGAACCTTCTTCTTTGGTTCCCATTTCTTACTCTTGTTCTCCTTGATTTTAGGCACATCTACACTGACTTTCTTGTCTTGATCATTTATCTTATGAGTGATTTCCTTGATGAAGACACTAGATGGCCTTCTTGCATCATTATTTATTGCTCTATTTCTCAAATTATAATTACTATGGACTTGTGAAATCATTTCGGCTATAATTTTGTCAATTTCCTCCTTGGAGGGCATTCTTAGACTTGTGAGACCTACATCAAAAAATGTACTGCATACCTTACCTGCATCATACCCTTCATCATCTGAGAGTACTTGCTGATGATGTAGCTGGTAAGCAATTCTTTGGCTAGTAACATCATTTTCAGGCTCTTCTGAATCAAAATCTATCAAATCATCACACATGCTCACCATATTGCAGCTTATATCGTCATGGCTTTTCTCTTTAGTTTCTTCTTCAGCTTGCACTCCTTGGGCTTGGGCAAATGACTGAGCAACAACACAATAATCAGCAGAATGAGGTGATTGGCATATAATGCACCATGGTACATCATCATTCATATTTACAATGTTCCTTTGCAGGGGGTCTGGAGTACCCTTATCCTTCACATTTTGGGTCTGGTTGGGAACTGGTTTACCATCTTTCCACTGAGTGGTATAAGAGTAATTCTGCATCCTAGGCTGTCTATTGAAGTTTTTTTTATTCATAGGGGGTCTTTCAGCAACATTTGGCTTATTGAAACTAGTGGGATTCATCTTCTTGAGCATTTCTAAAACCTAGCCTATAGTAGGTTCTTCGGGCTTTTTTCCTATAGGAGTTTTGTCACCCTCGCTTTTATTATTGTTTTTAGAATTAAAAAGCTTAGGATCATCCCTCCTACCTAGTTTTCCAGATGCCTTTCTGTTATTCTCTATATTTACTGCAACTCTATAGGCATCTCTCAAAGTTTTAGGATCTTTATCCCTCAATTGATAAGCCATTTTGCTATCAAAAGCATTGAAATAGGTTGTGAGACAGACGTCTTCATTTAACCTCATGAATTGAAAAAGTTTGTACATACCTTTTTGGAATCTCACATTGAAATCAAATGTGGACTCATTTAGATTCTTCTTGATATTGTTGAACTCGTTCAACATGAATTCTGCATTGGTATTGTCCCCATACTTCTCTTTAAACAACTTTTCCAGATCACTCCATGAGGTAATACCGTCATCAGGCAACCTCCTGAACCAATCCCTTGCATCCTTTGTTAGTGAATGCACAAACAATTTCATTACCATGTCTTCATGTTCAACTTCATAATCATTCAACATGTCAATGAAAATCCTCAAATGCTCTTCACCAGTAACAACATTATTTCCAGAAAACTTAACCACTTTATCCCTTAAATCAAAAGATATGGGATGGGGGGCACCAGGAATACCAGCAAATGATATCTGTCTATATTTTTCCAGGTATATAGGTTTCTTCTAGAAACCAGGAACATTTGAGGTGCTAGCTATATTAGCTTGACTCAGGGGAGTAGCTTGGGACTATTGTGGTGGGACAAATGGGACTTGGGTGCCAATAGTGGAGAATGAGGTAGGAGCAGATTGGGGTACTCCCTGAGTTGAGATTGTGGGACCACTAACTGGTGTAGGATTTGCAGGTGGGATAGACAAATTGGGCCATGAAGCCAATGCAGAATTAGACTTTATGAATTGGATTTTCCTTCTAGTTTCTGCAGCTTGAGCTTCATTCTCAACCTTCTCAAGTTCTTTTGCAAGATCTTCACTCTCTTTTCAAGCCTTCTCAAGATCTAGATCTAACTTTGACATGGAGGGTTATATAGGTTTGCTTGGTATAGCTTGAGGCTCATTTATTTGAATTCCTATAGCCTTGCCTTTCCCTTTATTTGGAGCTTTTGTAGTGGGCTCTACAGTATCAACTTGAATAGGTTTATAGGCTTGAACTTGAGCAATAACTGGTTCTTGCCTTTGATTTAGGTGTTTCTCCTGTTCTTGCACTTTATCTCTCAGATTATCAACATCTCCAAAAATATCGTTATGGTGAGTTGTGGTATTCTCTTCTAATTTTTTATTTTTCTCTTTCAAAGCAGCCATCCTTCTTAATAGAGCATCTCTTTCTATTATGGCATCTAAGGTGGCTTGCTCCTCTTTTTCAAGACGAATGCATTTAGCTTCTTCCTCAACAATCCATTTCTTCAAAAATTCTATCTCAGAGTGCACTTCTTTAGGATCTACAGAAGTTGCCTCGGAATCAGTAGGGTCATCCAGATCTATAAGCTTTGGTTCTACGTATGGGGCTACTCTGGGAGTAAAAGGATTATCAGATGAACTCCTAAATCCTAGCCTATAATTTATATTGGCTACAGGATCTGGTCTTAATGAAGCAATTCCCATAGTAGACACGTCCTTGTCTTCAAAAACTCTCTCATCTGGTAATGGGGTACTGAAAATGCCTCCTAAGAGTCTTATAGTTTCGGATTCAGAGCTAAGCGAAGAAGACTCTCTTCCTATTACTAGTTGATAATGGGAATTGACGAATGCATTACTTCTGGGTTTCCAAGTAGGATTCGGATCTATCTTTTTCTTATTTTGGTTCTTCCTACCACCTTGGGGTAAATCAGTATACATTGCTACATCGGGATTGGCTCTCATGTAAGCTCTTGTGTTTGTCCTCTTGTCAGCCATATTTACCTTTTTGTTACAATTAGCACTAGCTTCAAAACCTTGACTGAGTCGCCACCCTATTTCAGGAAAATATTTAATGACACTTTTAGCTAATCAAAAGAAAATGATACACAAGTAGGAACAAAAATAAATGGCACAGACAGACCAATCACTAATGTCATAAGACTGCAACTCTTGCTTGTTAGATAAGACACTTGGATAGGCTGGATACGTCAGTGTGTAGCAATGGTACTTGGGCTCTATCTTCTTTAAATTCTCAAGGTTTGACACTAAAAGATTCCCTTATAACCACGAGCAAGACATAGATCACATGACACACATTACATAGCAGGACCAAAGAAACTACAGTACTTTTCACAGAGGTGTTGGACAACTCCCCAACAGAGTTGCCATTTTGTTGGTGTTTTAAATGGTACTAAAACTACTAAGCGAAAAAATGCTTAATACCAGAATGACAGTACATACACAATCTAAAGACTAGCCTATTCTTATCAACAATTGCATATGTAAGGTATTTGGACCCAACTTCAAAAAAACCACAAATGGTTTTCTACTCTTTTGGCTCTACACAACTAGGGTGGGTATACCCAGGGATGGTTCAAAAATGAAATGACTGTATGAGGATTATTCTTAGTTTCATTCTGATTCTCATTTCAAGATCCTCAAATATATACGTAATTCTTACTAACTTGCTAAACACAACCCATAAACAGATATGGCCAAGAAGTCTTCTATAGATTTGCAGACGTTTTCAACAACAATGGCTAACTGAAGCTAAAACAAATTCCATGCAGACAAGTGCTGGCCAACTTTGAAGATCTACAAGAAATAAAATTAAAATTAGATTTGATGATGCACTTGAAAAACCATTTTTAAGATATTTCTCCTTCAGCTGAAATAACTTGATCAGTGCCTAATCCATTGGGGGTTCAGAGTCTATAGCAAAATCTAAGATCTAATTTGTTACCTTACAACAAATTTAATTAGCAATTCTTATCAGAATTTATCATTCAAAATCCTTTTTAATACTTAAGGAATCTTATCACATTCATCAAAGCTTTTATTTAATCCATTGAATTAACGACAATGATAGATGGATATACAACCTCACTAGATTGCATTCAATTGTATAGGCTTTTACTCATACAACATCAAGGTAGCTAAGTATTGAGAAGGAGGCAAAGTTCAGAAAGAACTGATATGGGGACAGTTCATAGTTTTTATTCATTTCCTTTGAAAATGGTACATCTTTTACAATAAACTTAGAATAGCCTTTCGAAAGAAACACAGTTCATTCTATCTTCATGTATTTTCAGAAAATTTGACAAAAAAATACATTAAAAACTTGCCTTCAAAATTTGGACCAAAAAATAGACTAAGCACAATACTTAGAAGAAAAAGAATTTGCACCCTCTCTTTAGCCTTGGGATCTCACTTAAATAGTGTGAGATGCAACAACCTTCAAGCTAAAAAAAAATGACAGGTGTCCCTCTAAAAAAAAGGGCACTCACCTACAATTCTGTCAAAAAGACAAGAACAAAATCACAGAAAGGCTAATTACAACAAACATTCCTTGGTGGGTCCCTTTCTGTTATGCTTCTCATTTGTTGAGACAAGAAAATATGATCTGATCTTAAAATCATTCTTCATCTTCAGAGTACATAGCCATGAGGTTTGAAAGTGATGTATCATCTTCAGTTACCTGTAAACTCACTTTAATCTAGGGATCTTCCATGTCTTCATTACAAATTACAAGGGTAACTGTTACTTTCGCATCTTCCTCCTCATTGTCTCCTAACATCTATTCCATAAACTAATTTTTCCATTTATTAAAAACATCATCATATGGCCAATCAAAACTTAGAGCTTCTCTTTGTATCTTTATTAAAGAATTTGCACTTTCTTCTAAATCATCAAATTCATTTCTCATAGCAGTATAAAACAACTATATTTTTACTAGCTCTTCATTTGTCTTTGCCCAGAACCAGTGGCCAGTCTCACTCATGATGTTTATTATTCTTTCATTGAATAACTCATCCATCTCCCTTTTCCATTTTTCCTTTTCCTTTACTACATCAACAGATTCTAAAGCACAAGAAAATAGGGTGAATTTTTCAGCAATATATTTGGAAAAACAGAGTGTTAATCTTCTTTGTAAAGAATCTCTTTCGTCCCAAAAATTCTCTAGCTTATTTAACAAATCAAAAATCTTCTCAACTTGATGATAAGGCATTTGGACTGCAGATATACATATGATTGTAATATCATTATTTCTCTCCCTCCATTTCTATGCAAGAGAAGTTAGTCTATCCTTTTCTTTATTTAACTCATCCATAAAGGTTATAATTCTAGTCAACTGATCATAAAAAGTTGACCACTGTATTTTATCCCTCAAATATATTACACCCTGCTTTAACTTTTCTTCATATTGATTTCTCAATTTTATCTGCAACTGATGCAATTTTATTTTTTCTTCTTCAAATTCCTCTGCAGTATATAATTGTGGCCTTTCAGGGGTGTCAGGTGTCTCAATGATAGGGGTTGATCCAAAAAATGACTGTGAAGGGTACATAATTCTTAGTGTACTAGATTCTCCCACCTTTCTTTTCCCAAGTATCTTCTCCAATTGAGATACCCTATTTTCCAGCTCAATTCTCTTTTTTACTTCTTGATTGTAGGCATCCACCACTATTTCATACTTACTCTGCAAATTATTCATTTCCTTTTCTTCTCTTTCTGCAGTGGCAAAGGAAAATTTAGAATAGTCCACATTCATGTAGGCTTCCTATACATTTGAAGTATCAGTGACCCTCCTCACAATGATATTCCCTATTAGTCCTGAATCATCAAGCTGTAATGGAGTAGTCCTGGATCCTCTTCTTAGTGACCACATAACAAGGGCAGCTTGATCATTATTGAATATTGTTCCCAAGAATTCCTTTTTATCTAGATCCTATAATCCTAAATTATTTGACACAAAATTAAAAATTAAGGCATTAGCAATATCCCAATTCGGCAATAATAAAATATTTGCATTTTTCACCATCTGTCTACCCTCGTCAGGGGTTATATTCTGGAATTCTTGTATCATTTGTTCCTTTATTTGATTCTGAATGGAGGCTTCATCCATTTCTGGATGCTCTGCTTTCATATTCCTACATATTTGTTCAAAAATGTGCATGTTTGCCCTCCATGCAAACTGATGGAAAGCTCTAAATTTTACAAAACTGTTATCAGACAAAAATTGCTGATTGGCTTGTTCCAAAATAGGGTCTAATTCCCTTCCTCTAAAATCTACTACAGTTAATTCAAAACTTGGCACAGGAGGCTCCTGGGGGTTCCCTTCATCAATTTTGGCTTGAGTAACAAAAACTCCTCCTTGCGACCCCATTTGTTCAATTTGCTTATTGGTGAGCTGCTCTTCCTCAATTCTCATTGGAGTTTGGGAAGGTGAGTAACCTTCATCATGGGATTCCTCTTCCCTTATTATTTTTCTTCTTTTGGGAGAAGGTTCAGGGGGTCTTTCTTCAAGGACAGTATTAGTAGATTTAATTACCTATTTTTCTTTGTTTACAATGGGCATCTGATCCCGAATAATAGTATATCCCGTCCTCTTTCACACAACCAGTGGACCTACTCCTATGTTAGGGATGAAACCCAATTTCCTCATAACTTCTCTGGCTTTATCTAGAAAAGAATCAATAAAATGTTGTTTATTTTCATTCATTACCTCCATTATTTCTGAGAATGTACTCATGAGCTTATTTATCCTATCTGCATTAGTTGCAGCATTACTAAGAGGACTGTAATCTTTGTCAAAACAGTTAATAAACTCCAAAACTTTTGAATAGACTCTCCATTTTTCTTTCTTTTTTTCTTGCTCCTGGAAAGAATATTCATTCCTTATTATATCTTTAGGGAATTAGAATTCATGCTGACTTGTATGAAGCTTGATCCTATGTCTAAGAGAAGAATTAAAGAAATCTTCTTTGTCACAAAAATGAGCATGAGATACAGCCATCTTATACCGATCCAAAAATTTGTAGAGGAAGATCCACCCTTCTTTAGTTATTACAAACTAGTGAGCTATAGTGCAAGTAGGAAAAATTGATCCTGTTCCCCTTTTGTGCAAAAAGGTCTCCTCCACTCCTCCCAACTGCCATAAAAATTCAGCTACCCCTACCTTTAAAGGTACCTGATAGGGTAGTACATGGGGTGTCCCTTTGAACCCATAGACCCTAATGACAGTTGAGATTGGATATGGGATGATATCTCTCCAATTATGTGAAACTTTTAAACTATGGGGTCTGTCCATAGGCCTAACAAGATGCATTAGTGCTTTAGGAATTCTGGGATTGTCACTCAGTATGAGGCATCTTAGTTTAGAAGCAAACTGTCTATCAAATCTAACAAAACTAGCATTTTCTGCTTCCCAAGTCATGTCTGCACTCCATAATTGAACTGGTAGTGCCTCCCCTTCTTTTTTCCTATTTAAAACCATTTCTTTACCGAAATATGTAACCCCTTTAAAAAGAAACATATGCATCAATAGGGAGTACTGACCCCAAACCTTTTCCACCTTGCCCTTTGCAATCCCCACCAATCCATTGTGAATCTCATTAGCTAGGTAAGATGCAAAATCAAAAAATATTTCTACACTGAAAGAAGAGATTTGGGTGATCATATACATGAAGCTTACCAGAATAAAGTCTTCTTCACCCTCTTTGAAGACTCTGCATAGGATCCTATATATTTCTACTGCCCTGGCATTAAAGCATGATTTCTTGAAAGGTTCTTTAGAAGATGATGTTATTGCTGGTAGGTTTCCAATTCTGCCTATGTGGGCTTTCAATGCACCTTGTCTAACTACATCCCTTTTGGACATATATTCTTTTTCTAACTCTATCAAATTAATGGGCACATGATACATGGTGAGAGGTCGCAGACTGAAAACCTTCCTAATTTCTTCGGGATTGATGGTAATTAAAACCTCACCATCCGTTCTTCTCACTACCTTAGTGGCTTGATCATAACTTTTAGCTATAGTTTCAAGCAGGTCATAATCCATAAACACACTGGGAACAACAAGCTTTCCAAGATCAAAATTCCATATATTGGCATGAGGGGCATATAATTTCCTTTCTGCGAACCATTTTTTGAACAAACTCAAACCAGTTTGAGAAGTCTGAGCATCCTGAACCCAATTACCCTTATCATACAATCCATCAGCTATCCTTAGCCTAGGGTTCAATGAGGTTAACCTTTTAACTTGTACTATCTCTACAGTAGACTCAGGAAGCAACTCAAGAAAATCATCATGCACATTCCTATCCAAATAATTTACTGCACCTGAAAATCCCTTCTTCGGAGGCATCTTGGACTTATTTTTTACAGAACTGAAAATCCTACGAGGATTATGGTAGTACTACTTACTTGAATTTTGTCTTTTTTTTCCTCTGTATTTCCACAAACTTTCCACAAATAGACAACTTCACAATTTCTACTAGGCTTTGGCACACTTTCCTTCAGTAATTGCTTCTGCACAGGAATGGCTCCAAATCTTTGCTCGTGTAAGATGAAACTGATAAAATCTCTTTGTATTATACTCAATTTTTTCTCATGGACGATGCTTTCATGTCTAATTAATACAGGGAGTGGCACTACATTCTGTGTCTAAAACTGCACCGTCTATTTTCAAAGATCCTACGATCATGTGATATGGAGAGAACAACTAGGAGTTGTATTTGACATGTTAGTCAATTTACCCAATGAGAACTTACCACTTATATAATTCTTTCCTTGATGGTGCTTGTATATGGACCCATTGACAACTGAGGACACGTGTTAGCATGTCGCTACTTCATTATGCATAAAGAACGAGTACCTTGCCATAGCGATGCAGTGACAATCGTCGATCTGATCCGGAATCGGTCAAATGATATGTTACTGGGTTTTCTCAGAAAGAAGGTGGTGGGCCCTATTCACTATGTCACTATAATTATCTCCCTCACAACTCTTCATAGTGAGAAGATGACAGCCATTGATCATATACTCAATCAAGGGTGAGGAAACTGCACGGGGTCTTCTGATTCATATTCGCTATGTCGCATGGCTTAAAAAGCATGCAATTTTTCAAAGCGAGGTAGTGACGACTATTGAGTCCATTCCAATCTGACGTTCAAGATCTACTTTTACATTCAATCAGAAGGGCATTAATGGAAAATGGATCTCTACATAGTTGGCACCTATCAACAATTTACTGTAGTCCTAATTATCATTCCACGTCACCAAACGTCCTGCCGACCTTCAAATTTCATGGGGCCTCGCTACTTTGCTAACGGCGAAGTGTCTAATTTTTTTGATAGCAAGGTGGCGAAGTGTCAGAAAAATCATCATTCCATCTCTTATTTCAGATATTCTACTGGGTCCCCTTTCCTATTTGGATGGTAGTTGCAATGTGTACCTGCACAATAAATCATTCAGAAAACAAAGCTTCATCTACCATATCTTCACTTTGCGGTCCTACCTCGTAAAATACTCAGCATTCGCTACCTCGTCATACTTAAAAAGCATGCAATTTTGCATAGCGAGGTAACGACAACTGTAGATCTACTTGGATCTGACGGCTAGGAAAAATGAGAAAAAAGGTGTCTCGGGGGAACAAAAGATAAAAAGTGATAGAATATTCATCTCATTTGAAAATTGATAAATTTCACGCCCAAAAATTTATGAGTAGAGAGAACATAGGGTTTTCATGAGTTTTTTCAATGGATGGATTATCTAGAAACCCTATGTTTCACTTAGAAATAAAAAATCTAACTTTCTACAATTGAACAAAAGACTTCTGTTACACAAAAAGTCAGACCAACAGATGCTATTAAGGAAGTCCCTACCTATACTAAATCTATTAAAGAAGCATGCATTAAACAATGAGGAAGGAAGGGGAAAGGTCCAAAAAATTCATGTCCTAGGAAAATTATCTAATTTAATGCTAGATAAATTAACTATACCTAAATACTCTAACCATAGGAGTCTTTTCGTTACAGTCACTAACCATGGGATCCAAGTTCAAAATTCTTTAGTTGATAGAAGATGTCATAGTAACCTTAAAATCTTGGGAGTATCTAGTTGATTTTTTTATTCTCTCTACAAAGCTTAATATGGGAGGATATCCTTTAATTTTAGGAAGACCATGGTTGGGCACTATAGATGCCTATATAGGTTTCTGATCTAGAAAGATTACTATATCTAATGGTATTCATACCAAGAATCTAACTTTATACTCCCCTTCTCAACCATTGTTACTAGATGACCAAGTAATCTAGCTAGATTTGAGTGATGATGATTCCATCCATCAGTTGATGATGATAGGTAGACAATCTTTTATAGCTTCTTGAGAAGAAGATGAAATAATTTCATCTATTATTATGAATGAATATGGAACAGAGTCTTAAGTGTTTCGTCAAGCTGAATGTATCTTAGAGACTATATTATCATCCTTGAATTCACCACATCATTTAGAAGCTTCACAATTTCTCCACTCATTATTACCTCATGAGATTAATTATTCTCATATTGCCCAATTATTTATGGTGGATAATGTTAGTAAGATGGAAGTTGGTCTAGGAAGAGAATTGAATGTTAACAATGCATTATCACCCTCCCAATAGAAGATTATGTTGTAGTTACTGCAATAGAATCAAAGAGCATTCACTTAGGATTACATGGACATGAAAGGATTAGATCCTATGCTCTGAACTTACAAAATTTACATCAGCCCTAACTTCAAACCTGTTCTACAGCCTCAGAGGAGAATTAACCCTATTTCAAAAGATATAGTTAAGAATAAATTATAGAAACTACTAAGTGTTGGTTTTATATACCCCATCTTTGATAGCCAATGGGTCTCACCTTGGTTTAGTACCCAAGAAGACATAAAAATGGAAAGTTTGTGTAGATTATAGGAAGCTCAATTCAACCACTAAGAAAGACCATTTTTCCTTTCCATTTATAGACCAAGTCCTTCATAACCTAGCTGGAAAGAAACATTTTTCTTTTCTAGATGGTTTTAATGGTTACAATCAGATACAAATAGCTCCCAGGGATCAAGAAAAAACAACTTTCACCTGCCCATGGGGAATGTTTTCCTATTCAATTTTTTCTTTTGGCTTGTGTAATGCCCCAACCACATTTCAAAAAACTATCATCAATATCTTTTGAGATATCTATATTGACTGTATGGAGATCTACATGGATGATTTTACTATTTATGGTGCTACTTTTGAGGAAGCAAAAGAAAATTTAGAAATGGTACTCAAAAGATGTCAAGACTATAACCTATCCTTAAATAGTGAAAAATATTTTATGATGATGGAGGAAGGTGTAGTGCTTGGCCATTTCATTTCATTGAAGGGCATCCAAGTAGGCCCAACAAAGATTGAAGTCATTAGTACCTTGCCTATGCCAGAGAAGAAGAAGGATGTATGTAGTTTTTTAGGACATGCTGGATAATATAGAAGATTCATTAAAAAACTTTAGTCAACTTGCAACACCCCTCTACAACCTATTCAAAAGGGATTCTAAATTTTCTTGGGACTCTAATTATGCTACAGCTTTCCTATAGCTTAAGGAAGTTCTTACCACACCACTTGTTCTAAGAGGACCTAATTGGGGACTACATTTACACATTCATACTGATGCCTCTGACTATGTTATCAGTGTTGTGCTAGGACAAGAATTAGACTTAGTTGAAATGCCATTTATTTCATTAGTAAGAATTTATAAGGTGCAGAGTTTAATTACACAATCACTAAAAAGAAATTAGTTGTAGTCATCTATGCCCCTAATAAATTTGGACACCATATTATTGGCTATGAAATAGTGGTCCAAACTAACCATTTTGCTATAAAATATTTGGTAAACAAGCCTACAATATTAGGAAGATTAGCTCACAAGTTGCTACTCATGTAAGAATTTGATATCACCATAGTAGATAAACCTGACATGGCTAATGTGGTAGCTGAATTTCTCTCTTGGTTGCATGTCATTGATGATCCTATGACCATTGATAATAGTTTTTTGGATGAACACATTTTTTTGTTGTCAACATAGAATCCATGGTATGTAGATACTGCTAACCACCTCACCATAGGTAAAATGCCACTTCACTTCTCTAGCAAAGAAGAGCTTTAACTATTCATAGATTGTTAGATATATGTTCTATACTAGACATGATCAAGTCATGCATCAGTGTCTAATAGAGGATGAAACATATGTTGGTCTTAGAATAGTTTTGACAATTAAGTGTCAACATACTTAAGAATTTTTTTTAGTTGATGCCAAGCTATAGTATGTTTGAGTCAAAAATTTATCAAGTTTCGAGTTACAATAGATGCTAAGTTAATATATGTGCTGAGTAAACTATAGGTGCTAACCAAGATAGAGTCACTATAGGTGTTGAGCAAGATAGAGTCACTATGGGTGTTGAGCAAGACAAGATTCCTATATATGCCGAGTAACATAGGTAATTAGTAAGTGCCAAGTAACACATAATCAACATAATAGTTTGTTCCCACACAAACTAAGATGTAAACCATTTTTGAGCTGACACAAGATGAATCTCAAAGGATCTAAAAGATGAGATCTAATATTTTTGATTCCCTATGAAATCAACATGCAACCAATCAAAAAAATGGAAATATTTGAGTGGGAAAGATGGATGAATCTCAATCGTAGATTCATACCTAATCCTAAGTCTTGAAACCTTTTTAGGAGGTTGAAGCCCCATGACTCAATGATGAAGAAGAGAGTATATGAGAAGAGAATGAATGAAAGGAGAGAATACTAGCAAAATTTGAAGGAAGTGAAAGGGGTGAAGAGACTTAGAAGAAGGAAAACATTACAATATTAGTTAGCAGATCAGCAAACATTTGAATCAAGTATCAACACTTTGAACTGAATCATATTATATCAATAAGGATTAGATCAGATTAGATAGAATAAGGATATGAAATCAGCAATAGAGGATTGTAAGTTATCAGTTCAACATATTCTACTATACTTTCTAGCCATTGTATTAGTAGAATGAAAATCCTATGAAGATAGGTTAGTTTAATAACCATATTGTAAATCCTTTAATAGGTTGACATTCCAAGTGAATGTTTGTAAATCCTTTAGATAGGTCACTTTTAATAGAGTTTTGGTAAAGAAAAGATGGAAGTAGTACATCTAATGGAGGGATCACTTCACCTAAAAGGTCAAGTGGTCACACTTCATCCAAATGATAAAAAGAAGGTATGTGGGACTAATATTTAAATGTTTTATCATAGATTAGTTCCAAGACTAAATCAATACTAGAAAAGGATAGGTGAGCATGAATAAAAGATGCAAAGTTAAATCTTCAAAACTTTCACATTGTTGTTGAGTAAGGAAAGTTGCCTTTAGAAGCTGAGTAAAATCCTAGTGTATGCTAGGTTGTTGATAGAACTAGTAGAAGTCTAGTGATTAGTTATTGCCAAGTGAAATTGTGCTAGTTGAAGTTGAGTAAGAGAAACTCTAGTGTATACCAAGTGTTGGAAAATCAATGGAAGTTGAGTGAAAAAAATTTGTATAAAGAGCTGAGTGGACAAATATATATGTACTAAGCATTAAATGCTATGAAATGAAGGGTATAAGGTCAAGTTTTCAATCATTTTTCATCATCATGAACATAGTACAATAGCAAGAAGAGTGCAAAAATGGTTTCCATGCAGAGATTGAAGCATTTGCAAAGTTTCAAACCAAGATTCAACATCTTTTCAATGATTCAAGGCATTTACACTAGTGTCAAGATACAAAGTTAAGCAATTTTTATGTCTTGAAACCCTAGTTTCAAGAAATGGCATCTAGTTCTAGGAAACCCAGGATAAGGATCTTTTTGAACTTTAATTGGTTAGTAATGAAGTTAAACAACTAACTTTAGAACAATTCCCAAAGTTGCTTATAAAAATGACCCTTCTAGAGCTTTATTCATGATTCCACCTAAAGTTGTGATGGTGCAAATGTTAGGAGATGTTATAACTACAAAATTAGAGTTGTTGATGATATAGAGATTAGGGAAGCATACAATAAACTATGTGAGAATGGATTTTTGAAGGAAGAGTTTCAAATTGTTGAGAGGAAGGGCTTAACCCATGCCCTAGATTTTCCCATTGTATTCAAAACTAAATGGACTAGAATTGTGTTGAGTAGAATCCATGATGGATGCCTATGGTTGGAAGATGGACCCATTAAACTATCTAAAAGAATTATACATAGAGCAACTTGGTACCCAACCTTAGAATAGCCAAAAATCCTAAGAACTTATTCCAAAGAAGCCATAGAAAAGAACATTAGTGCAAAATGGAACAAGAAAGGGATGACTATCGACACCATCAAAGATTCTCTTGAAGAAATTGCTATTAGAGTCATATCTCACAAATTTTACCAGTCAAGTTGACTCAACAATGTACCTTGTATTGTAGTAGATGTGGGATACAAAATTATTAAGAAGGATCATACTTATGATCTAGATAAATTGTAATTACAATAGATTATGGAGAATTTTGGAGCCATAAGAAGGTCCAAGGGAGATCAATGTAAATTTGGAGCAATTTTGATATGCATATTCTTCTATGTATAGAATGAATTTCCTTCTTTCTGAAAGGTAAGCTGGAAGACAAATAGGTCAATAATAGTACAGGTAAATGAATACATAGAATAGATGGGGGAAATTTTTGAAACTATTATGACTAGCTACTTTGAAGACTTTAAGAAGTCAATGAAACAAAGACTAAGGATACTAGTCTCTCTTGTTGAACAACACATCAATGACATATGTTTCCTAGTGAACATTGATTTCACGTAAATCCAAGCAATAGTACCAAAGGTGAGATGGCTAAGGCCAATTGGATATGAAATCAATATTGATAAAGCATTAGTAGTAATCACAACATTGCTAACAGAAGATATTGATAAAAGAGCTCAACCCTTTGGTACTTATTATGTTGTCAGATCAAAGGTGGATATGGAACAAAAAACAAATTCATTTTTGAAAAGGAAAGAAAAACTAATGAAGAAGCTAAAGGCTAGATTTGGGGAAGGAATTGTAGAAGGTGAGAAGGAGGATGAAGAGGAAGATGAGAATGAAGAAAAGTAGGATCAAGGGCCACTTGCATTGACTCAAGGCATGGGAGAAGATGCAAAAGGGGTAGAAGGTGTCGAGGAGGATGAAGAAGCCAAGGAAGAACCTAAGCCAAAGCCAAAGAAAAGAAAAGCTTGCACCAAACTAGTTGTTAAGCCTAAGAAAGTTGCTAAGACTAGCCCAACAAAGCCTACCACAAGGGCCATTACAAGAGCCACACCGAAGAAGGCCAAGGAGTAAAAAAAAAGAAGGCCACTGAATAAGAAGTTCCAACCCAGAAGAAGTAGAGAATAAAATAAGTTTCACCTCTTGAATTAGATGAAGAGAGAATAGAATCAGAGGACACCACCCAATTTAGAGTGGTAAGTCACACCCCTAAGTCTAATTTGGAAAACATATGTGATAATATTAGGGATAATGCAGACTTGGTAGGTTTAAAAGGCATCGATTTTAATAAGTTGCATAGAGAGGAATAGAAAATGGTTGAAGAGTCAGTCTACACCATGATGGCAAAGTTCAAGAACACTCCACTTGAACTTGACAATACAATGCCTAAGGAGTTATATTCAATTGTAGAAAATAAATGGCATTACTACCTCAATATGGAAAAATAAATAAGAGAGTCAAGTTTGGCTCAAGTAATGCCTAAAGTTACTAAAGGGAAAATTAGTAAGACAAATAAGAAACATGGGAGAAAATTTGCACCCAAATATAGAGCCTTCAGTATACTACATAATAAAATTGAAGATGTTGTGAAGAAGTCCACACAAATGTGGAAGTTTATTTATGGCCTCACAACTCTAAAAGGAGAGGCAGATCCCTTTGAGGGAAGAAAAAATAAAGAGGAAGAGGATAATGATAAGGAAGAGGAAGGTGAAAAAGGAAGATGTTATAGTGGAGGAGACACAAAAAGATGATATGGCAATAGCTGAGGAGCAACAATAAGAATAGAGTGTGCAAGACACACAAATGCCGCCACCAAGTCCTCCGCATGTAACTACCACACCTATAGATACAATAACTATACAATATGTTCCTAATAATTCTAGTGAGAACATAAATCCACTAACTACAAGGGATCTCAAAAAATTCTTCACTAGACAACACTACATGCACAATTGTGCACAAATTCAATTTTGGTGATTGTAGAAGAATTGTACAAGGCTATCGTAGAAATCACAAGGGATAAGGTGAATCCACAAGAAACACCTTCTCATATCCCAATAAACACAAGTGGACAAAAAATAGTGAAAATAGTAGTAGACACATCAAAGGTTAACTCCATAGTTCAAGTCTTGAAGACATAAGAGACAGAGGAGACAAAGCCTACAAGGGAGCAAATAGGATAGATAGATACATCTGTCTCTACAACACAAGAACAATGTGGACCCCCAAAGATCACAGTAATTGATCAAGGAAGAACAAAGGAGGAGACCCCAAAGCAGGAGAAGCAAGAGGCAATACAAACATTGATAAACTTGTCTACAACAGGGACTCCAACAATGCCTCAGAAGTCGAGCACTATTGCCATGCCACTGCAAATATCTACACTAGGCTTGAGCTCAACAAGAGTAGCAAGATTACTTCACTATGGAGACCCTGCACTAGATGAGGACATAGTCATTCCCAAGTATGACTATGAAAATATGAACATTGATCAGATAAATGAAGTGCAAGAAGCACTTGAGAGAAAGAAGAAGCAAGAGATATTTAGAAATGAGTATAAAAAAAGGCAAGCTTTGATTAAAATAAAAGACATATTTTTAGATGCATTTAGCTTGTAGGTACATGATGAAACCAAGCCAATCATGGAGCAATTATCTAGTATGGTGGACCAGGTATAGAATGAAGACCTTGATGCAAATTCAAAACTATTAGAATGGTCTAAAAAGAGGTTTCAAATAAAGCTAAATGAAAGAATATCAAGTGAAATAGCACTATCTCAGGTTGAGTTGGCTAAGAAGATTGAAAAGGTAAAAGCAGTACTTGAGAATATATTCTCATTATACTCAAAATTGTGTGACCCATCAATTTTCACACAAGAGACTAGCCAGCGAATAATGAGCTTAGAGAGGAACCTTAAAATATCAAGAATGCAACAACCTAAGGATCCAACTCAGAGTGAGAAGCATTTTCAAACTATGCTTCACACTTAGAAGGAACTACTTGTGCTAATAGTAGATGAGGGAAATGTAAAGACCAATTTATTACAGATTCAATCTACCATCACCCCACACATGGAAATTTTGCAAAAAGAGCTGGCCTCTTCTAAAAATGTTTTAAAGGAAGACCCCAATATTTCTACATTGGAAGGCCTAGTTCAATTTGTAGCAGATACAACCATCAAACTTAAATCATTGGAAATTGCACTTGAAAATTGGGATGCTACTCTCAGGATAGTGATAGAGGTAAATAAATCCTTTTTGGCTAAGTATTCAGTTAATGTATAGAACCCTTTGACATAATTATAAAAAAAGGGGGAGATAATTATAATAAAAAGTGGGAGATAAAACTAAGGGGGAGATAAGGAGATAAATTTTGAGCCAAAATTATGACTACAAGGGAAGATGTGTAAAAGGGGGCATAACACTAGAGCAAAGCAAATAGAATAGAGCAAAAAGAGAAAGAATGGTAAGGTAGAGATATAAAGTATCAAAATCAGCATGAGAAGTTGTGGATACAAAAAAGGTACATCAACTCAGGGGGAGTTAAAAATTTTGAGGTATCTTCACAAAATTTTGAACAATTTTTGAAGTTTTGTATATATGCTAAACATAATGTATATTATACTCAAAGAAATTAGATTCATCATGTATAGTTAAGTTTTTTTTGACACTCATGTCAAAGGGGGAGATTGTTGGTCTTAGAATGGTTTTGACAATTGAGTGTCAATGCACTTAAGAAATTTTCTTAGTTGATACTGAGTTATAGTATTTTCTGAGTTAGAAATTCATCAAGTATTGAGTTATAATAGATTTTGAGTCAATATATGTGCCACATAAACTATAAGTGCCAAGCAAGATAGAGTCACTATAGGTGTTGAGCAAGACATAATTCCTATATGTGCCAAGTAACATAGGTAATCAGTAAGTGTCAAGTAACATAGAATCAACATAAGAGTTTGTGCCCACACAAACTAAGATGTAAACCATTTTTGAGCTGACACAAGATGAATCTTGAAGGATCTAAAAGATAAGATCGAATATTTTTGATTCCCTATGAAAACAACATGCAACCAATTAGAAAAATGGAAAGAGTTGAGAGAGAAAGATTAATGAATCTCAATCATAGATTCATACCTAACCCTAGGTCTCAAAACCTTTTTAAGGATATCAAAACCCCATGATTTAGTGATGAAGGAGAGAGTATACAAGCAGAGAATGCATGCAAGGAGAGGATACTAGTGAAATTTGAAGGGAGTGAAAGAGATGAAGAGACTTAGAAGAAGGACACCATTGCAATATCAATTAGTAGATCAAAAAACATTAGAAAAGAGTATCAAAACTTCAAACTAAATCATATCAAATCAATAAGGATCAGATTAGATTGGATAGAACAAGGACCTAAAATCAGCAATTGAGGATTGTAAGTTATCAAGTCAACACATTCTACTATACTTTCTAGCCATTATATTAGGAGAATAAAAATCTTATAAAGATAGGTTGGTTTAACAACAATATTGAAAATCCTTTAATAGGGTGACATTCCAAGTGAATGTTTGTAAATCTTCTATATAGGTCACTTTTAATAGAGTGTTGGATCCTTTAACAAGGTAGGTCTTTCACAAGGTAGACCATTGATGATGGTCAAACTTTGTAACCTTAACAAGTTACATATTTCTACAGTGATAAGTTGTGGGTGTCATCCCCACCCTAGTTTTACCTTCTCATTGTGGAGGGTTTCTAGGTGATCAAATATTGTGTTGTCTATTTTCATGCATGCCTTTACTTTCATGTTATTTAGATATTTTTCATGTGTGTTTTGATTTCAGTTAAAAGTTTTCTGGCTTAAAGTTTGGTACATTTGATTCACCCCACCACACCCCGCCCCCCCTCTCAGAAGTATTCTCCCCCATTGCAAGTTCGAACAACATATAATTTCTTAAAGGCATGCCATGATGAGCCCTATGGAGGTCACTTTGTAGCTAAAAGAACTACTTTCAAAATCTTGATAATTGGGTATTATTGGCCAAGTTTGCATAAGGATGTAGCTAGATACATAAAGAAATGTGACAAGTTTCAACAAATGGGAAGACCCACTAAATCTAATGAAATGCCCCTAAACACTCAAGTAGTTGTTGCACCCTTTGACAAATGGGGGATTGACTTTGTAGAACCTATTGAACCTTCTTCACAAGGAAAGTCCTACATTTTAGTTTACACTAACTATATAACCAAATGGGTTGAGGATAAACCCATGAAACACCCAAGATACCAATGTGGCTAAGTTCTTTTATGAATCCATCTTTACATGATTTGGAGTCCACTTGGAGTTGATATCTGATGAAGGGGTCTAGTTTAGCTCACATTTGATAACTACTCTTATGTGAGAGTATACCATTCGACATTGTAAATCATCACCTTATCATATATAGGCTAATAGTCAAGTAGAAGTTACTAATATGGAGCTAGAATCCATCCTCACCAAGACAATAGCATGCCATAGGAAGGATTGGGCCACATACCTTCCTAAAGCTCTCTAGGCCTATAGAACCACCTCAAAATCAACAACTACTTTTACCTCTTTTGAGCTCATCGATGGTCAGTCAACTATAATGCCCATGGACTTTGAATATAAAACATTGAAGACTATTTTGGAGCTTGGCATGGAACTTACTATTGCACAACATGACTGAATCTTGCATTTAAATGGTCTTGATGAATGGAAGAAATCTACAATAAACAACACTAAACTCATTCAACATTGGAGAAAATAGTGGCATGATAGGTTTATCAAATGAAAAATGTTTGATGTAGGACATTGTGTACTCCTCTATGACTCCAAATACCAACATAATCTAGGGAAAATTCAAACACATTGGTTAGGACCGTATGAGATTGTTATTGTATTTATAAATATTATAGTTTATTTATCTACTATTTATTTTGTTTGCTTAAAGTTACTTGTCAACTCACATTGCCTCATTATTTACAATAAACCAATTAGCCATGAGGAGTTCCTACAACAATTCCAACACACTAATGATATTCTTATTCTTGTTGCTAAAGAGTCTAGGTCTCATACTCTAACTCTTGATACTTCTTGACTCTATTCAAGGAATTCATAATAAACACTTTCTTTTTTAAAGTACTTTCTTCACCATTCACTCCAGTTCACCTTCTCTCTTTACCATCTTACCATTCCACCCATCACTCTGTCAATTGTGATGATCTTTTCTAGAACATCTTTCCTACAACAGTTGCTAGGTACATTCTGTATAGCTTTGCATCCATTTTATTTTATTAATTCTTTGTTAGGAATTGGTAGTGTTTATTATTTTTCACTCTTGCATATTCTAGCTTGGTGGGACCCATGCCTTTTCATAGTTTGAGGGAGGTAAATATTTAAATAGTTATTTTCAAATCAATTTCAAATTGCATGTAACTCTAAAAGTTAATTGGGATGATTAGAAATAATTGATTCCTTAATGTCACATGTTGATGACTTGTCCTTTTGTGATTGTGTCATTATGGAATTAAGGACATTAAAATAAGTTACTTGACTTTTAATGATAATTTGCAATGTTAGGGTGACACACCTATACATGAGTGAAATTATGGAAACTTGATGCAAGAAGGATATTGTGAGATATTTTCATTAAACTCTCCAAGTACATGCCATTTTTCTAACATAACCAGTGTCGTAATATTGTAAAATTTGATTAATCAAGCTCTAAAACATCATGATTTTGCCAAAAAAAATCTAAAGCCAACAATGGGTGGAGGTCTCTAGAGGTATGAGCCATTTGATCATAGGGTTCTTTTGGGTGATGTAGCTAGTTGCAAGATGTTTAGAACAAGGGGATAGTTGGATTATTGTCTTAGTCTAAAAGAATTTGATGAAGAGGTAGCTCTTCAATTAATGAGCACCTTGAACGATGGCATTGCAGTAGTTAAGGGCTTGAGAATTGAGTTCACAAAAGAGGAAGTAGTTGAGGTCACTAGGTTACCCCAAGAAGGTGAAAATTAAGAAAAAGAGTTTGACCTACAAACAACTAGGGCACAATTCAGTGTACACTAGGACCCTCCATTAGAAATTGAAAAGAAACAAGGTACTTCTATATTATCCTTGCCAATGGAGTTTATTGAGCCACTAGTGTTTATCATCTAGTACTTCACATGAGAAGGATGTTACACATACCTACATGCCCTACATTTCAAGATTTTGGCTCACCTACGACATGACTATAGATAGGTAAACCTTCCAAATTTCATATTTAACATTGTTAAGAAGCAAGCTTCTTTAGTGTAATTAAGAAAGGATTAGTCTGTATTTTATCATTTCTTAATAAAATTAATTGTAGAAAGGGAGTTGAATAAGTAATCAATTGGGACATGGAAAGAGTTTTTGTAGTTAAATGAGGTAGAGCCAAGGTTGGCCAACCCTAGATGCTAGGGTGTCAGATGTAGAGAAAGGAGATCTATTGGTTTCTATAAGGTTGTTCACAAAATTTAAAATGTTCTTGAAGCCTCTCCCTCTAGTTCTAGACCAACTAAGAAGAGGATTTACAAAGCTAAACCCTCCATCACTAGCAAAAAGAGAAGCAAAAATATAAAAGTTTCTAGTGCCCCAAAGACCTCATCATTTGCTAAGAATATGTCTACCATTAAGGAAGGTGAAGTTAAAAATGTGGAACCTAAGCTAGAAAGGTTAGAACAAAAATTGGATGAGGAGAGTAACATTAATGAAACATTGCACACACACAAGGAGGAAGATTCAAAAAAATCTCCTAAAGCACCTATAAGCAAGAGGAAATGAAAGAATCATCCTTGGTTGTCAACATCACCCACTAGGTGAAGTACGAGGCTTTCCAAAGGTAGGGTTCTTAAAAAATTTGTTCCAATGGTTACCTATGAGTTTCTAAATTTGAAAAGGAGTCCTCTTTTTGAGGAAAAAATGCAGCAAAACATAGCTGGTGAGAATCTACAACTAGAAGTTGACTATAGTGTTGACTATGTGCTGATTGATATTGATGAGGAGTCTGGTGAGCTTGAAGTATCTAAGGAGTTTGAAGGAAGCCTTGATATGCAAGATATTGGTGAAAATTCTAAAAAGTTTCCTTTAGAGGACTATCAAAAATTAAAACCCAAAATTCTTAAGGAAGTAATAGAAAAACTGGATCAAGATGGGTTAGACACACTAGCTACAACAACTACTAAATCTAGTAGGGAAAAAAATATGGTTACAACAATTGTCATAAGAAAAGGAGAATGCTCCACACAATAGAGTGTTACCAAAACTTCCCATTTAGCATCTAAATGGATATACCTCTTAAATCAAGAACCATTGCCACTACCCAATTTGTCTACACCTTTGTCCATAGGTATTAATTTTTTTCAATAATTGTTATGGGAGAGAGCTGAATGAAAATTGGAGAAAGAAAAATTAAAACATGTTATTAATGAGAATAGCTACTAGTTGAAATAGGGTTTAGACTAGAATGAAGTCTTGAAAAGAAGAATTAAATAGATCATAGGATTTTTTCTTGAATTAATTGAATGTAGGTCACCATCACTAGTGTATGCCTTGTTTCATAAAGAGAAACTTGCAAATTTTGAATTGACTACAAAATTGTATCTCCATAATTTGGTAGCACCTAATGAGACAAAGTGGAACTTGTTAGAAGACTGATTGCAATAAAGAATACTAATTATATTCCTATGAGAGAATATTGTAGATATGTTACTATGATGATATGTTACATTGATGACTGAGTTTTTCATTGATATCAACGTAGTAGTTTTTTGTGATATCTGATAGAAGAACAATAGAAAGATCAAGTTGGTATGGATGGCTAGCTAAGTATTTACACCATCTAAGGTTATGGGAGATACTTCTAAGTATCTAGTATATGCAGTTAACATTGGAAGAAGAAATGATAAGTCTAGAAGAAGTTATAAGAGCTTTAGTGATGTTTGTTCTGAGATAGAGTTTATAGAGGTATGTTCTAGTAAATTTGTTATGTCTCTTATTACTATCATTATTTTGAGAATCAAGGTTGAGGACATGAAGAAGACATGTTGATGATGAGGTGGCTAAGCTCACTCATCACAATATTCAATATACAAAATGTTACTCAAGTTACAAGGTAGAAGATTAATGTTATCACTAAGTGTAACATGTTCTTAGTATGGTCCCATAATAATTAACTGAGAAGGTCTAACAATTGACTTAGGGAATTGTTTTGAGGACTTGGCATAAAGGAAGGGCATTTTCCTTTATCATTGTATGGAATGTTATGGTTTTGATAATTGATGATAAGTAGTAACAATAGAAAAATGCAAAGTTAGGCAGAGTAGTACGAAAGTAAAGAAAACTTCATTGCCAAGGTTTTGCTAAGTGATCCAAGGTCTAATATTTGGATCTAAGGTTCGTGACCTAGTCTACAAGGTCTGATAGTAATTGTTCTAGCTGATAGGATATAGGAAAGGAGAATACAATAGTAAATTACATGTTGATTAGTGAGCTCTTCTTGTAGTCAAAATTGCATGTTTGGACAGTGGGCTCATCTTGCATACATTATACTACAAATCCTAATAGGGTTGGAATCTCCTAACATGGATTCAAAGTCTCCCAATAGGGACTCATTGTATTAAATATTGTAATAGGTTACTAAAAGGGTCCATCCTCTAACAAGGAATATTTATATTAGTACATCATCTTGTGCACATCATTCCCACTAGGGTTTCCCTAGCCAACATATCTAGTGTAATTGTCTATGTGCATTTTATTATGGTTTCTATTTACTTTCGTTGAATGGTTAAGTTTGTTTAAAGAAGATGAATATTTTAATTATTGGATAAAAGATTCACCCCTCCACCTCTTAGTTATCTTTATGGACTATTTTTTTTAACAATTGGTATTAGAGCATCAAGTCCTCGAAGATAAAATTTAACAGCTTTGGGAGATCCAAGGCGAATATGTTTAGGAAATATAGTCTAAAGTTTGATGGAACAAATTATGATAACTGGAAAGAAAAGATGAAGACACATCTATTGTGTATGGGTCTAGGATATTGGATCTTGACAAAATCAAAGAAGATAATCATTTTGGAAGAGGAGAAAACTTGCACCAAGGTAGTAATAGATTTTTTATGTGTCATGAAAGCTACAGAAGCACTATTGACTACACTTCCTAAAATTGAGTACAATCAGGTAAAATCACTTAATACTTCACATTTGATTTGGAAAGATTTAGAAAATAGTTTTGAAGGAGATGCACATTCTAAGAAGTTGAGACTACAAAGTTTTATTTTTGTGTTTCAAGATGCTAAAATGATGGAAGTTGAATCTATAACAACATATATAGGCATGATATTAGAAATTACTGCAGTATCAAAGCTCAAGGAGGAACCAAGGAAGATGATGAGGTTATATGGAAGATACTAAATACTCTAAAACCACCATTCAAGTCAGCATTTTAGATGATATAGTTGTTGATATCCTATACCAAAGACTTCATAGAGGAGACATTGCTTGGAAGACTTGACGTAGTTGAGAATTAATTTCGATAGTCTAGAGAATTGACCAGAACAAAGATAGCTTCTAGTGCCTTGAATATTCAACTTGATTTGTCAAGGAGCATAAGTGCTAGTTGAGATTTTGCTTGAAGTAGTAGATCTGAGGAGGACAGAAAGATTGAAGGAGTAGCCCAATTGGTAAGAAAAGAAAAAGGAGGTAAGAAAAATTTCAAGTGTTGGACATGTGATGAATATGGTCATTATGCATCTAAGAGTTCTAAAAGAGAGGAAAATTATAAGGGAAATTAAAAACCTAGAAAGGATAGAGAGTGTTTGTATGCAAATGAAGATAATGATTATGATGAACAAGCATTAAGTGCTAGTGATGATGAAATTGGATTTGTGGAAACTAAAGAAGAAAGTCTAGAAAAGGTAACTTTGGTGTTACAGGTTGAGAAGAAATATAATTGGGTCATTGATAGTGGTTTTTCACATCATATGATTGGTGACATGAAAAAGTTTTTTGAATTCAAAAGTTAGGATGGAGGAATTGTCAGAGTTGGAAATAATGGAAAATGCCAACGTAAAGGTATTGGATCTATAACTCTTGATGGTAGAACTAACACTAAGGATGTGTACCTTTTTGATGGTTTAAAGCACAATATTTTAAGTATTGGAGAATTAGTAGACAAAGATTATCAATTATAGTTCACAGAAAAGACATGCATGATCAAATACAAAGATGGAAAGATAATTGGAATAGGAACTAGATCTAGAGGTAATGTATTTTAGTTGAATCTTACTAAAATGACATGTTTGGTTGCAAAGGTAAATAAAAATTGGTTATGGTATAAGAGATTTTATCATATAAACTTTAACAGTATTGTGAAGACTAGTAGAATGTTTGTAGTTGGGGATTTGTCAAAGATTGTAAGGCCTACTAACACAATTTCCAAGGAGTGTGTTTTGGCTAAACATAATAGAACTTCTTTTCCCAGCAAGAAGTTTACCACAATAGAAAAGTTGGAGATTGTAAACATAGATCTCAACCATCCTACAAAGACTAGAGAATTCTATGGTGAAAGGTATTTTATGATTCTAATTGATGATTTTTCTAGAATGATGTGGGTTGCATTTCTTAAATAGAAATATGAGGCATTTGATAAGTTTAAGATATTTAAGAATAGAGTGGAAAATGAATCTGGTATGACGATTAAATGTTTAAGATTAGATAGGAGAGGATAATTTACTTCAAATGAGTTTAACATGTTTTGTAAAGAAAATGGAATTAAAAGATAGTTATCAACTTTGAGAACCCTTGAATAGAATGGTGTTGTAGAGAGATGGAACAAGTTAGTTACAAAAGTTGCAAGAGCTATGTTAGTAGAGAATGATGTATCGAAAACATTTTGGAGATAATTTATGAATACACTAGTCTACACTATGAATAGAGTGCAAGTTAGGAAAAACACAAACAAGACCCTTTATGAACTGTGGTTTGGTCACTCACCTATAATCAAGTATTTCAATTTTTTTGGAAGTGAGAGTTATATCAAAAGAGATGATGATATTGGTAAGCTTGATCCTAGAAGTGATGAAGGTATGTTTCTTGGTTATTCATGGAAAAGCAAGGCTTATAGTTGTTATAATCAAAGAACTAAGACTATTATGGAAAGTTCAAATGTGATAATTGATAAAAAAAATGTAGAATAGAAGAGAGAATAGTTGATTACAATTCAAATGATGATGTTGTTGCTAAGCTAAGGAGTGATGAGGTATTTCTTGAGACTAACAATGATTTATAGAAAGAAGGAGAACTGAGGTAGGAATAAAGTTGAGAACCTTCAATAGAGCCAAGAATTAAGATAGCAACTCCTACTTCAGGAGAGAATATGATAAATAATCACCCGTCTAAGTAGATCATCAGAAACAAAGATAAAGGTGTGATGAAAAGAAGTAAAGTCAATGAAGAACTATGTTTGATATCTCAAGTTGAGCCTAAGAATGAAAATGAAGCATGTAAAGGTGATTATTGGAAAATAGCCATGAAAGAGGAATTGGTCCCTAGACTAGCAAACAAGAATATGATAGGAACAAAATGGGTATTTAGAAACAAGATGAATGAATAAAGAATTTTGTAAGAAACAAAGCAAGATTGGTATGTAAAGGTTACTCATAGCAAGAAGGGATAGATTATGAGGAGACTTATGCTCCAGTGGCTTGAATAGAAATAGTAAGATTATTTTTAGCCTATGCAACATAGAAAAAATTCAAAGCAAATTAGATGGATGTCAGGTCAACATTTTTGAATGGAGAACTAGAAGTAGAAGTATACATTGAGTAGCCTGAAGGATGTCCTTTGACAAATGAAAAGCACATATTATGTAAACTAAGGAAAGTATCATATGGATTGAAGAAAGCACCCTGAACCTGGTATTCAAGGTTGAACAAACATTTGACAAAACTTGGATATAACAAAGGTATGGAAGATAGTAATCTATATTGGAAACAAATTGATCATGGTTTGATGATTTTGGTAATATTTTTTGATGACATCATATTCAAATGAAATGATTAGGAAAGAAAAAAGTTTTGTAAAGAGATGAAGAAGGAATTTGAGATAAGTATGATAGGAAAGATGAAATATTTCCTAGGATTGTAGATTGTATATAATAAAGAAGGAATTTTTATTTCTTAGAATAAGTAATTGAAGGACTTATTGAAATAGTTTGGATTGGAAGCATGTAAACTTGTTGGAACACCTATGGTAACTGGACACAAGTTATCTACAAATGATGAGACACCTACTACTGAGCAAAAAAACTATAAATCTATGATCAAGGGATTGAAATATTTGACTCACACAAGGCTAAATATAGAAAATGTAGTTGGAATTGTTGCAAAATTCCAAGTTGATCCCATAGAAGAACATTATGTAGTAGTAAAAAAAAATATTTAGATATCTAAAGGGAACATCAGAGTGCAAATTATGGTATGATAGATCTAATGATTTCACTCTAAGTGCCTTTACTAATGTAGATTGGGAAGATAGTATGGATGATACAAAGAGCACTAGTGGTAGAGCCTTCTTTCTTGGAGGAAGATTTGTTTCTTGGTTAAGCAAGAAGCAAGATTGTACACCACAAAGTACAACAGAAGTAGAGTATGTTACGACAAAAAATAATTGCAATCAAGTCATTTGGATGAAATAGATATTTAAGGATATACAGATAGAAATTAGTGAACCTATTGTAATATATTGTGACAACATAATCATGGTAAATATATCTAAGAATCTAGTGTTGCATTCAAAGACTAAGCATATTTCTATCAAGTATCACATGTTGAGAGAGAAAGTTATAGAGAAGGGAATAAGATTGGAGTATGTGAGCACTAAAAAGAATATTGTAGACATATTTACTAAGCCTCTTCCCAAAGAGGCTTTTGAGTATTTGCAAGGTATGCTAAGGGTTATGCCCCTTTCTACATCAAAGTAGAAGATGCAAGAGTGCACCAGTCTAGGGTAATAGAGCACAATTGTTTGTATGGACTAAATGCTGATGCTTCCTATATGGGGAGTATCTCTAATGGATAGATTCATCTAGGACTCTTGTTGGATGTTGTTTTGAATAGTGTCTTTTTACACTCAAGCTAGTAAGTATTAGTTGTTGCAGAGTTTGATGCAAAAATGTTGGTTGCTAACACCTTTGACATTGATGTCAATGGGGGAGAATATTGTATGAAAAAGATTATGTTAAAGTTTGACATAAGTACAATATGTTTGGCATAAGTTCAGCATGGAATGACATTTTTTTAGAAAGCACATTGAGGTATTAATGGGGGAGGATTATTGATAAATAGGATTTGAAAAGATGAATAGTCTTTAATTGGTATTTTTGGAACTAGATGTTATTCATCTATGTTGTCATCAATGATAAAGGCGGAGATTGTTAGAAGATTGGTTGCAATCATGAATGATGATGATATTCCTATGGGGGAGTATCATAGATATGTTACTATTATGATATGTTGCATGCATGACTAAGTTTTTCATTGATGTCAACATAGAAGTTTTCTATGATATCTTACAAAAGAACAACAAAAAGATAAAGTTGGTACAGATGGCTAGTTGAGTATTTACACCATCTGAGGTTATGGGAGATACTTATGAGTATTTGGTATATGAATCTAACATCAGAAGAAGAAAGGATAAGTCTAGAAGAAATTATGAGAGCTTTAGTGATGTTTTTTCTAAGATAGAGTTTACAAAGGCATGTTCTGATAAACTTGTTATATCTCTTAGCAAAATTGTTATTGTAAGAATTGACATTGAGGACATGAAAAAGACATGTTGATGATGATGTGGCTAAGCTCTCTTGTAATAGTACTACATGTATGAAAATTTATTCAAGTTGCAAGGTAGAAGATTAATATTATTACTAAGTGTAATGCATTCTTAGTGTGGTCTTATAATAATTAATTGAGAAGGTCTAACAACCAAATTAGGGAATTTTTTTGAGGACTTGGTATAAAGGAAGGAAATTTTCCTTTGTCGTGGTATGTGTCTAGTAGGATTAGACATCCTTCACTACCAAAGTACTATGTTGATCTCCATTAAATGTCAATCTAGGAGCGTGAACTTGAGATGATGTTTGCAAAGTATATGCTCTAATTTCCACTAAAAGCCACTACTACTTTGAATGCAAATACTATTGAAGAAATCTATTTTAGAAATAGAAAAGACAATTACCAAATGCTTAGAAAGAGATCATAACTACTTAATCATTCATCTATGCACCTATTATTGCAGGAACAGTAACTAGTTTTGTTTCCAGTGGCTATAGGAACAACAATTTTACACTTAACTTAGGAAGCTAAATAACTTCTAAAACTGAATAACTCCTAATGACTAAAATAAACTCCACCTTTTGTGTGGGCCCCCATAGAAGAATGAAGGAAATATATGCTCAGATAAAAGTGTAACAACTTAGAGAAATCATATATTCATTCAAACATGCAGTGGTACATAGATTTGGAAAAAGACTAGATAACTAGCAATCTATCCTTTTGTTATTCTCCTATCTTCTCTGTTTCCCTTTCAAATATAGACAAGTTCTTATTTAAAGAGAAGGAACAACAAACTCCTAAATTTATGACTTTCTCATGAAGGATAGTCCATTAAAACATGCAAAAGCATTAACTATTCCCTTGAATTGTCATAAATATAGAGCACAATGGATGCTAGATTTGCTCCTCTTTCTGACTTAAACCATCCTCCAGGAATCCAGGTATCCATAATAGCTCCATGCATGTTTAACTAACCACTTCAATGCTTACTTTCCCACTCATTTTCTTTACTAGGTCTCACTTATCATCCATGAAAATAGGTCCCTTCTGGTTTTTGTCGTCGAGTCTCATTAACAACAATGCTTCCTCAACACAAGTCTTTCATGGTCATTCGGTTGATTCCTGCAGGGCTTAGATTCCTATGGACATCAAATATACATACAAAATTTTTGACAACATCTATTCATATTTATTAATTTATAAGAAAAGCATCAATTATTCAACTAATGGTTCCACAAACTTTTTGGCTGTAGGAAAACCTACCCATGTTAAACATACATGAAGAAAGATTTAACAAAATGAACCCTTTTTAAACATAATATCAACTATCATTTAGATGTCGTAAGTTCACACTTTATACATTAAAAGGTTCAAAATACTAGGCTTAAAAGATGATAAGTTTCAACAAGATATAGACAAATGTTCATAAAAAGGGTCAAAAATCATCTATTGTTCTGTGCTATCATTTTTCTCCCCAACCAGCCTAATGTTAGTCCCTTCAACATTCACAAATTCCTGATCAACATCCGCATCCTAATGTCACTAGGAACCTTCTCTCCTAACTCGTGAGCCCTATAGTTGAAGTATCCATGGTTCTATTTCAATCTTTCCCATTTCTATTCCTCATGGTCCAGGTTATAATTAGCAAATGATTTAGTTTTTCCAAGCATGGGATGTAGTAGAATAGGTGGTTGAAAGTGAAGAGGAACCTAATAGCTTTTCTTATTCCTAGCCATTATCACATACCTAGGCATTCTGTAAGTGGCCAATTCAAAGTTCTAAGGTGAGTATAACTCGTCTTCAGATCTTCTGATAACTGAATCCACCTCTAAGTAGAGGCTCTTATGGCTTTAGGAGCAATGATAGAAAATGCCGCTCCCAATCTAGGAATAATGGTTCCAACATTTACTTTTCCTTGTATGGAGCAGCCTGACTTTCTCAACTAATTTCATTTTGCATCCATGACATAATGGCTCTGAACTACACATCTCCCACATACAATAGTGAATTCCAATCTTTGTTATTTGTTACTACAAGATTATGGATGTACAATTCACAAAAAAGATTTTGGAGAGCCATTGGAACTAATTTGAATGCTACATAAAATTCTTGGGGTGTGTTCAAGGAAGGATTCAACCCTCGAATAACTCAAGACAGTTGAAAATTGACCATTTGCTCTTTTAAAAATAACGTATTAATAGGAGATGGTGATCTGCAACTTAGAAGTTTTGGAATGAGCTCTGTTACCTTAGTAACACATTGTTGCAGGACCTTAATTTCATTATCTTTATCTTCAATTTGCCATGCCTGTTCTTTAACGATTTTGAGCAATTGTTTCCTTTCTAGATCCCAATTTGATTTTTCCCACTAAAATTGCTGATAAATATTAAAGATGGCTAATAGTGGAGTGAAAATATTAGGTGGAAAATGATGCCAAACAATCAGATGATTATCATCATCGTGACTAGTGGAAGGATTGACACTTGATCTAGCAACATTACTGTCATCCTCAAGTGGTTGATGAGCAATAGGGCTGTCAATTCTTTCTTGTGGCATAGCAGCTATAGGGGAAGACACAATAGCTGATTTAACTTGAAATTTTTCCACAATTTCTTGAACTATTTCCTGAGTAGTCGATGGGTATTCTTCTGAAGGTAAATTATCATTTTTCTCCATTCGTTGCTCAAACCTAGATATTGTTCTTTCTAAGGAATCCATATCACTACCAATATTGATAGGACTAATTGGTCTTTGGGGAATTTCCTCAAGATCACTATCATGTTCAGGAGTAGGTACTATGTGCTCTAGTGACTGTACAGGTGTAGGTACTAGAGTTTCAACATCAACAGGGGGTATAGAAGGCTTAGCAGGTGGCATAAGAGGATTAGTTCTCAAATTTACCCTAGACATTCTAGTGACTCCTCGTGGAGTAGAAATTGGTTTCTTGCCCTTCTTGATAGCTTTCCCCTTTTTAGAATTAAGTGCAGTTTTGTGTGACAAGGGAAATACCTCCTCTGAACTTTCTTTTGTAGTAGCTACGTAGGCCTTCCTCTTTTTGGAGGCAAAGGCATTCTCATGAGGAACTTTCCTTTTCACAACTTTTGGTTGGGATGTAGAAGCTCAAGCTTCTGAAGCTATTTTATATACCACTTTCCTAACTCCTATAGTAGTCTTCTCACATGTCCCCATTCCTTACCCTCTAGGCCCACTACTCTAAGGTCCCATTGGTTTTAATTTAACAAAATCCTCCCATGTACCCAAGTGTTGTCTAGTCAATTCCTTTTCAACTATAGCCCTAATTAAACAATGGTGGGACACTGACTAGGCTTTTCCTTGCTGGACATAAGAAGCTTGTCTTTAAACAATATTGTAGAGAAAGCTTGGAAGGTTCACAAGGTGATCACCATGTCATAACCTAGTTAAAATTTTAAAATGTACAACATGCAGATAAGAGTATCTTCCTTCACAAGTAAAATATCCTATAATGAATTTAGCATGTTGGATAAATTGTAGAGGGAGAGACAACTGCAAAGTACCTTGCTTTTTATTCTCCTCTAGCTAAGGGTCTCCATGCACTAAGAATTGTTCTTTTGTTGTCTATGCATCCATTTCTTCCGTCCATCATTCCCCATTTGTGGGTAACCCAACGACTTCTACAACCACTTCTTCGGTGAATTCTATGCGAATTCCTTTCATTGTAGCATACCCATCCCTCATCATGTTGTGAAACTGAAGTGCAATTTCTTGGTCAAATTTATTCAAACCAAGACAATACACCAGCCAGCCTCATTGCTGAAAGAGATTGCATGATGCAGGGTTCACCAACAAAACTTTGTGGTCTACTAGTTCATGTTGTTGAAGTTCTCCACCCATTTAAAAAAAAAATTTGCTGCAACATTACTGAAAGGAATTGAAAATGACTGAAAGTGGGAGTGGAGGTTGCTACAAGGTTTCAACAATGGCTACAATGATGTTTGAAAATAAAACAACAGTCTTAAAATAAAATTTTCAAACATCACATCACATCTCCTTTAGTACTGCATGATGACCTTACCATAATGGAGTTGTTAATAAGAAGTTATGTGCTAAGGAATTCATAAAATTATGACCACACTTACTTTCACACATACAAAGGGAGTTCAAAGTGATGTTGGCTCGTCCTCGAGATGACCTACCCCATACATTTTTCGTGCCAACATAAGATTTCCTCAAATTTCCATTTATGGCTTCAAGTCTGTTAATTTTGGTTTATTTATGACTTCAATTTTCCCCCCCAACCTATCACGGACTGGGTCCCATGAGGCCTTAAAGATTGAGATTTCCAAAAATCAAAATAATTATGCCATTCTAAATAAATAATAAAATGAATAAATGAAGAGAAGTTGAGTGTCTCCTAGCCTAGAGTACAATAGGAAGCATGCTCAAAAGAATACTGTATCACAGAATTATGATGGGATGGAGTGATGATGGAAAGATAAGAAGGTGAGATGGAATGAAATGGAAAAGAAATGAATTCCACATAAAATGTGAAATTTTTATTATGAAGACCTTGAAATAAATTCAAGGGGCTACAGGCATCTGAGTGGAAGACTCAGACATAGACGCTGTAGGAAGAGATGTTTCTTCTATTTTGAACTATTGAAGAAATTCCTCCTAGGTGGCTGGTTATGATATAGCTTCAGACAATGTCCATTAACGAAGAGTTTAAATTTGATCGGATCAATTCTAGATAATTGAACTACTCCATTACTAAAAATTACAACAATTTCATATGGTCCAAGCCATCTGGTTTGAAATTTTTCTTGATGGTGCTAATAGCATGAATCATATAGTAGTGCCCAATCACCAACTTAGAATTCTCTTTCTTTAATAAATTTATCATGCCATTGTTTCCTCTAACTCTATATCAACTCTATGTTATGAAAAGATGACTTGTGCCATTCATCGAACTCATTGAGATGCAATATACAGTCATGTTGTGTTGTAGAAAGAGTGATATTTAGTTTTAGGGCTGACCGCAGAGTCTTGTGTTCAAATTCAATGGGCATAAGAGCTATTTTTCCATATAGGAGCTCAAAAGGGGTGAACCTAGTAGTAGACTTCCATGTTGTTTGATATGCCCATAAGGCTTCAGGAAGTCAGGCTGCCCAATCCTTCTTATGTAAGGACACTATTTTAGTGAGTATATTTTCCAACTCCTATTTGTCACTTCAACTTTGTCCATTAGCTTGTGGATGGTATGGGGAAGATTTACCATGTCAAATTTTATACTCCTCCATAAGTGCAGCTATTAGATTAGATGTAAACTGAGGCCCTTGATCTGATTGCAATTCTCTTGGAACACCATATCTAGTGAAAATACATTCATACAGGAACCTTACAATATTGTTATTCTGAGGGTGCTTCATAGGCTTCACTTCTACCTATTTAGTAACATAGTCGGTGCATACCAAGATGTAACTTTTTTCCTTTTGATGGTGGTTCAATGGGACCAACAAAGTCAATTCCCCATTTGTCAAATGGTGTACTACTATCTGTGGTTGTAGGGGCATTTCCTCTATCCTTGCCAAGCAACCCATTCTTTGGCATTTGTCACATTTTTTTGTATACTGGGCCGCATCCTTGTGAAGTGTAGGCTAATAATAACTTGTATTCAGAATCTTTAATGTAGTCTATTTGTTAGCAAAGTAAACACCACAGGGCTTGTCATGACAAGCAAAAAGAACATCATATGTTTCATCTTCTCGAAGACACCTTCGTGTCACCTGGTCTGCCCTAGTATAAAACATGAACCCTAAGATCCATGAGAAATTAAAACTCTTCTTTTCCAACAATTGTTTTTCCTTGACAGAGAAGTGTGGGGGTGTTCTTCTAGTGGTGAGATAGTTGGCAATGTTAGCATACCAAGGATTTTGTGCTGATAGAAGAAAGAGATGTTCATCAAGAAAACTATCTTCTATGCCTATAGGATCATCGAGTGTCTGAAAAAAAGACAAGAAATCAGCTACAACATTTGCCTTACTTGGTTTTTCAACAATGGCTATGTCAAATTCTTGCATCAGCAACAACCATCAGGCCAATCATTCAGAGATTGCTGGTTTGTTCATCAGATATTTGAATGCAGAGTGATCTGTGTGCACAAATATTTGATATCTTGTAACATAGTGTCTAAACTTGTTTAGAGCATAAATTACAACAAGTAGCTCTTTCTTTATTATAGTGTAATTATATTCAGGTCCCTAAAGATTTTTTCTGATATAGTATATTGCATGTTCTATTGAATCTAACTTTTGATCAAGTACGGCTCCAATGGCATGGTCTAAAGCATTAGTGTGTATGTAGAAAGGCAACTCCCAATTTGGTCCTTGGAGAACTAGTGCTGTCGAAAGGACTTTTTGAAGCTGTAAGAAGGCTTTCGTACAATCATCATTCCATACAAACTCAGCATCTTTTTGAAGAAACTTATATAGAGGAGCTACAATTTGAATGAAATATTTGATAAAGCGCCAATAATACCCTACATGCCCTAGAAAACTCCTAACTTCCCTTAGTTTGGTTGGTATAGATAATGTACAGATAACCTCTATTTTTGTTGGATCCACTTCAATCCCTTTGGGAGAAATAAAGTGTCCCAACACCACTCCTTCTTACATCATTATAAAGCACTTTTCACTATTTAAAGACAAGTTATAGTCTTTACATCTTTGTAGAACCTTATCCAAATTTTCTTTTGCTTCCTCAAAGGTTTGCTTGTATGTAGTGAAGTCATCCATGTACACTTCTAAATAGTTTGCAGATATATTAGAAAAAATACTAATGACAGCCCTTTGGAAGGTTGCAAGTGCATTACACAAACCAACTAGTAGGATAGAATAAGGAAATTTCCTCCATGGACATGTGAATGTAGTTTTGTCTTGATCCTCAAGTGCTATATGGATCTAGTTATAGCTACTGAACCCATCCAGGAATGAAAAGTACTTCTTCCTTGCAAGATTGTCAAGAACTTGATCAATAAATCGTAATGGAAAATGATCCTTTTTGGTGGCTGCATTAAGTTCTTTATAATCTATGCAAACTCACCATTTTCCTCCTTTCTTTGGTATAATAACCAATGGTGAAACCCATTGGTTATCTAAAATAGGATATACAAAACCAACATTGAGTAGTTTTTATAAGTCATTTTGGACAATATCCCTTATTGCTGGGTTTATCCTACGTTGAGGTTGTCTCACAGGTTTGTACTCAAGATTGATGTAGATTCTATGAGTATAGAGTGTAGGGTCCAAACCTTTCATATCCATATATTCCCATGCAAAAGTATCTTGGTTTTTCTGTAATAGTTGGAGGACATCATGATGTTGTTCTTGAGACAGGGATTTACTTAAGTTAAGTTCTTTTCTTGGAGCAACTGCTATCTTGACTACTTTTTCAACCATTGAGATGTGAGAAATTGGTGATGAATCTATTTCATGTGGAAGGAGTGAATGTGGTAGTTGTGCAGACTCAGAATAATGAGATTGGGATGGCAAAGGCAAGATACTTTATAGAACATGATCATGTGTAAAAGATGTCTTAGTTTGTGTTCCATATTCATTCAAGATGATGGAGGAAATGACCTCATCTTCTTCTTTGATTCTTACAAATAAATCCCTTGAAATCATCATCAGCTATTTAATAGAATCCAAGTCCATTTCAAGATCCCCCATGTTTGGCCAAACAACTTGGTCATCTTGGAGCAGAGGTTGATCAGGAGAATATAGGGTTAAGTTTTTAGTATTTGTACCATCTAAAATGGTCATTTTCCCTTATCAACATGTAATATATGCATCTGCTATTGCTAACCATGGTCATCCTAGGATAATAGGATATCCCCCAGTACTTTTTTTTGGAGAAAGTACTACAAAATGAACCGAGTAATCCCATGAATGTAAGGCAACAATGACATCCTACAACATACCATTGAGAACAATAGTAGAACTATTTGCTAGTTGCAATATTGTTGGAGTTTTCCTAGGACCAATAATGTTTAGCTTGGACATCACTTCCTTAGTCATTACATTAATGGATGCTCCTAAATCTATCAAGACATTCTATACTTGTATTCCTTGGATGGTAAGGGTGACTATTCAACTTCCAGGATCTACATACTTGGGTATCCTTGGGTTATCAAGCATAAGATTAGAAAGCTGGCCAAGGACATGGATAGTCTTTGGATCTTTCATTTTCCTTCATAGAGTTTTAACACAGGCTTCCTTGATAGCTTTTGAATATATAGGAACTTCTTTTATTGTATCAAGCAAAGGGATTTTCACCATCATTTTCTTGAGTTGATCAAGCAAGTCTAATGCAACTTGATTCTCATTCAACAATACTTGTTCTGTCAACCTACTAGGAAATGGTGGTTTCTTGGTTGTAGGAGAAATGGCATTGGTAGGTTCTTGAATGGATTCAATATTTGTATCATCTACTTCTATTATAATGGATTGCTGAGGTGATGCAAGCATTGTTCCAGATTGTAAATGAATATCATTCAAGGTGATGGAATAACTTTGTTGTTGGGCTGAGGGTTTTGTATTATTAGGATTGGATGCAAGTTGCGCAGGCAATTATGGTTGTTTAGGAGGGGTTGTATTGGCTATAAGAGGCATTAGAGCTTGTGATTGAGGAGGTAGTGGCAAGGCTAGCTGATGCTACTGCCAATTATGAGAACCCTGAGGCTGTTGCCAACCTTGGTTAGGCTTCCACCAACCTTGGTTAGGCTACTGCCAACCTTGGTTAGGTTGCTACCACCCTTGGTTAGGTTGCTGCCAATCATTTTGACTACTCTGTTGCTATTACCATTGACTATTACCACTATAATTATGAAGTGGGTCTTGAGGAATAACTTATTTTGAAGCCCATGACCTATGTTGAGAAACATAGATAATCTATCCATCTTCATCAATCACTCTAAACTTCATAGGCACATGTTGTGAGTTCATGCTAGCGATAGGTTTACATTGGTAGTTGCGCTTCTTTTCTCTGCATTGAGGATAATACTCTGCTAGCATAAGATCAGCTTCCTCCTTCTTCCTTTGTACTTGCATGGTGTCCAGTTGAGTAGTGACATCATTAATGATGTCCTCCTTGAAATCTGATAGGAGCTTTGACAGTTCTACTTTGGACATTCTTGCACCACAGGTTTTTTGAAGTAAGTCTCTTACATCTCATCCTTTTTTTATTATTGCTCTAGAATAATTCAAACAAATATTTTGGATTTCAGCCCACGTCTTCTATGTAATGTCACCTCTAGCAATCAAGTCTAAGGCTTCCATACTCCTATCATGAACTCCTTTCAAAAAGAGATGCTTCTGAGATTCCTCATTTAATTGATGTTGTGTATTATGCTACAAGTTAAACATGAACAGAGGAACATAGTCCTCCAAAGTCTCATCCTCCCTTTGTGACATGTCATGCCCAAAAATTTAAATAATTTTTTTTAAAAATTATTTATTTATTTACTTTATTTATTTTTTCATTATTATTATTATTATATATATTTTAAAGGTGAACATGAAGATTAAGGTGAATAAATTTATTCTTGCATATGAGCGTTTAATCGAACGTTGAGTTGTCTAGATAGCAAATTATATGTATATATTTTGAGGGTGTTGAGAATGATAATACAACCACAAAGTTTTGGATATAGTAAGCTAATGACCGGAGTTCATACCATCAAATTTGGGCTATAACTTTGTTTCTTTTTTTTTTCCTTACCTAGGTCTAAGGGGAAAATGAACGCTTAGGTTTCTGACATGCAAAATTTCCCTTGATATTGTGTCTGGCTTGAGTGGTCTTCACTCTTAAAATACTTAGGACTTGCCTATTATTATTTGAGTTTTTGCCACAATATTATTTTATTATCATGCTATACATAAGATTCCAAAGATATTCTCTTTATTATTTTAATGGTCTGTAATCATGGGGAGGGAATTATTTCCTTCCCCATACAATTTCCAGAGAGGTGAAATGTGCATCTACAACATGTTTCCTCTCATGAAACTTATGCTATATTTTCCTTTTCAAACTATTTTATCAATTCAACTATAATGTTTGATTCATTGATAGGTGAACCCACTAAAGTGGGTTATACTTTTTTGGAGGAAGAAATTCCTCTAAAAAATGAAATGCCAAATTTTTTTCTCACAGAGTTTCGATAGAAAGTCCTTTACTTTCTATCCAAAGAACCTTTTAAAGGTAATTTCAATAAAAAGTAATTTCTTGAAATCATGTGAAGTTTTTTAAATAGTTTCGATCAAAACTACCTAAAATAGTTTCAGTCAAAACTAGTTTCTATAGAAAGTCCCAAGCATATTTTGTAAAGGCTAAATAATTTATGAAGAAATCTTGGCTTGGGGACTCAATTAGAGGGCATAAATAGAAAAAAAAAATGAAATTCACATTTTTATGGAACAAGTACTTGGAATTTTTTTCTAATGATTATAGATTTGATATATTTTGATTTCATTATGTATATATTTTCTTACATGAATAAAAAATAGGTTTACTACCCAAAAAAACCTTCTATTGGACACTCATGGAAAAATAGTAAACAAGAGAATAAAAATTCTAAATAATAACCAAAATCTCTGTATATGATTCCTCTTTGTATGAGAAAAATAAAATTTGAAATTAGACAAACAAAATATAAGTTTCATGTATAAAAAACAACATATGTCAAAATTACAGTTAGGTCAACTTGAAAAGTCAATAAAATATGCAATACTAAGGGTAAAAACATCAAAAAACCTTCAATATCTTAGTATGGATGCTACAAATTTAAATTAAAAAGAATCACATTTAAATCCATTATATAAAAAGAGTTATGCTTGTCAAAAATAGAGTCACTCTCTAAAAATCAGAATAAAAAATAGAGTCAAAAATATATTTAGAATCTATACAAAAAATCATAAAAGACTATAATGTAATTTATTTTCAAATTCCCAACCCATAAATGAAAATTTTCATATTAAAGTGAAAGTTTTTTTGAAAATTTATAGCTCAATGTCAGTTTAGGCAAAAAAGTGTAACCCATTATTGTGGGTCCACCTTGATGCTACCTCTAACACTTCACTGTAATCATCTAGATTAATAGATCTTGTTACTAAGACTTTGAAACATAACTTATCAAATGAAATGCATTTGGATTAAGATCAATTATGAGACCTACAAAATAATTCTTTTCTTTCAATAATGGATCTAAAGATGAAGTTTCTCATTGAATTAATGCATATTGAAATTACTTTACTTGAATCACCTTTTGAGATACATTTTCCTATATTGATTTACTATTCAATGAGTGTGGTTCCATCTATGCAAGTTCACTTTGAGTACCAAACCATTGGATTACTTTTGAACATCAATCTCTATGCATTCAAAAATGACTATCATTCTGCAACTCTTTTAGTTTTATTACATCTACATGCATATTATAAACTCAAATGAAAACACTTATATTTCACTATTTCTCACAATGATGTACATAAAATGAACATGCAAGAACATAGGTGAAGAGTGCAGTTTCTTCCATACAACACGCAGTAACATGGAGGAGGATTTTATTCTTTCAAACACATTACAAATCCCCCATCCTTTCCTTGCTATCACATCACATGAATAAGTTGGTGAGAGTTTCAATATGACATGTATAGAGCACTAGGGCAAGTTTTATCCATTTAGCACATCTACAAGGTGATCCTTCTGTTGGTGTTTTAAAACTACTGAACAACAAAATATTCAATACCAAAGTGATAACACTCATACAACCTAAGGATTAGCTAATTCCCATTATTAGCTACATGAGTAAACCATTTGGACCCAACTTCAACAAAACCAAAGGATGGTTTCCTACTCTTTTGGCTCTGCTAGACCAAGGTGGGTGTACCTAGGGATAATTTTAATGCAAACTACTGTGTAAAGACTCTGTTAGTTTCATTTTGATTGTCATCGATTTTCCACTAACACGTGCATTTTACTTTAATTCTTTCAATGTTCTCAAACTTGTATACATCCCTTATTATACTTATTATTCTTGCCAACTGATCAAAGATGAAGGGCCATTCAATCTTATCTACTAAATACATTAGGGCCTTTCTAAGCTTATCCTCATATTGCATATTTAACTCTACATGTAAGGCCCATAGCTTATTTTTTTCTTCTTCAAAATCCTCAGTTGTATAATATTCTGGCCTTTGAGGTGTGTCTGGTATTTCTACAAGGGGGGTGGATTTAAAAGGTTCCACTGTAGGATGGGGGTATGTTATTCTAGGCTTAATAGATTTTCCCATTAGCTTGCTTTCAAGCTCAACTCTCCTTTTTATCTCCCTATTATAAGCCTCAAGAATTGTTTCATACTTATTCTATAACTCCATCATAACCTATTCCTCTTTCTTAGCAGTGGCCAAAAGAAACTTAGAAGAACCCACATTCCAATATGCTACCCTCACATGTGAGGTATTAGCAACTCTTCTCACAATTAAGCTTCCCATCAACCCAGACTCATCTGAATGTGATGATGTGGCTCTGGATCCTCTTCTCAGTGACCAACTAACCAATGTAGCTTGATCTTTAATGAATGCAGTGCCTTGAAAGTTCTCTTTATTCTAGTCTTTCAAAGTCAATTTATTTGAAATAGAACTAAAAACTAAGGCATCAAAAATATCCCAATTTGGCAACAATAAAATTTTAGATGCCTTAACCATTTTCCTCCCTTCCTCAGGGATTATATTATGCAATTCTTTTATCATTTCTTCTTTAATTTGGCTCATAATGGAAGTCTCATCCATTTCTAGATGCTCCATTTTCATCTTTTTATATTTCTCCTAAAAAATGTTCATGTTTGCACTCCATGCAAACTACTGAAAAGCCCTAGATTTAACAAAACTGTCATCAGTCAAAAATTGATGACTTGCCTATTCTAACATAGGGTCCAATTCCCTACCACTATAATCTACTATAGTTAGATCCAAACTTGGGAAGGAAGGTTCTGGAGGGTTACCCTCATCTAATTTTGCTTGAGTAATAAAAATACCTCCCTGTGATCCCATCTGTTCAATCTATTCACCAGTGAGCTATTCTTCTCCAATCCTTAGAGGGGACTGAGTGGATGAATATTCCTCAACATGAGGGCTTGCTTCTATCATTACCTTATGCCTGTTAGGAATAGGCTCATCAGGTCTCTCCTCTTGGGCTATACTATTGGATTCTATTATTTTCTTGCCCTTATCCACAGGAACCCTTTTATTCTAAATTATAGTATACCCAGGCCTCTTTTGCACAATTATTTGACCAGCTCCTACATTAGGAGTGAAAGCCAACCTCCTCATGACTTCTCTAGCCTTATCAGGATAAGAATCAATAAAAAATTGTTTCTTTTCATTCATAGCTTCCATTATTTTAGGGAAGTTATTTATGAGATTATTTATTCTGTCAACCTCTATATTAGCATTATCTAAAGGACCATAATCTTGATCAAAACAATGAATGAATTCTAAAACTTGGGAATAAACCCTCCATTTTTCTTTCTTGGTTTCCTGTTCCTACAATGAGAATTCATTCCTTATAATATCCTCTAGATAATAAGAATCATGCTTGACCTTTCCCAGTTTAATTCTATGCCTTAATGTATGGTTGAAAAATCCCTCAGAATCACAAAATCGAAGGTGAGAGACAGCCATCATATACTATTCCAAAATTTTATACAAAAAGAGCCAACCTCCTTTGGTAATCAAAAATTGATGGGCCACTATGTAGGTAGGAAAATTGACCCTAGTTGCTTTTTCAACAAAAAAATTTCTTCTATTCCTCCTAATTGCCACAAAACTTAACCCATTCCTACTTTCAAAGGTACTTGGTAGGGCAAGACATGAGGACTCCCTTTAAAACAATAGATTCTAAAAATAGTAGAAACAGAGTAAGGGATGATATCTCCCCAATTATGTGAGACCTTCAAGTTATGGGGGTTATCAATAGGCCTGATGAGACTCATTAGTACCTTAGGGATTCTGGGATTGTCACTCAATATAAGGCATCTCAATTTGGAAGCAAAATACCTATCAAATTTGGTAAAACTGGCCTTACTTGCATCCCAGGTCATATTTACACTCCACAACTAGACTGGCAGTATTTCCCCATTCTCCTCTCTATTCAGTTCCATCTCATTTCCAAAATATGTAACTCCTTTGAATAAAAAAATATGCATTAATAAGAGTAGTGACCAAAAGTTTTTTCCACCTTGCCCTTCACAATCCCAACTAAACCAATGTGAATCTCTTTAGCCAAAAAGGAAGAAAAATAAAAAATAACATCCACACCGAAGGAAGCAATCTGAACCATCATGTACATGAGGCCAATGGGCATGAACTCTTGCTCATCTTCACCAAAAACTCAACACAAGGTCCTATATATCTCTACAGCTCGGGAAGTGAAAAGAATCTTCTTAAAAGGCTCTCTAGAGGCTATAGTAATTATTGGCAAAGTTCCTATTGTACCAATACATGCCCTCAATGCACCTCCCCTAATTACATCCCTCTTTGCTTTGTATTCGTTCTCTAATTCTGGCAGATTGATTTGCACATGGTAATCTGACAAAGGTTCTAGGTGAAAAACCTCTCTAATTTCTTCAGGACTAATTGAGACCAGAGGCACACCATCCTTTCTTCTCACAACCCTAATGGCTTGGTCATAATTCTTGGCAATGGCTTCAAGCAAATCATAATCCATGAAAACACTCAAAACAACTAACTTTCCAAAATCAAAATTCCAGATATTAGCATGTGGGGCAAACAACTTTCTTTCTGAAAACCACTTTTTAAACAAGATAAGACTAGTTTAAGTAGTTGTTGCATCCCTAACCCAGTTCCCCTTGTCATGTAGGCCATCCACAATTTTAAGCCTAGGGTTTAAGGAAATCAATTTTTTAACTTGTGCAGGTTTAGTGGTAGATTCTGGGAGTAATTCTAATAAATCATCATGGACATTGCTATCCATAGAACTAATTTGCCCAAAAAATGCTTTCTTAGGAGGCATTTTTCTAGTATTGAAAGAATTGGAATGCCACAAAAGTTGTAATATGAGTACTTACTTGACTTGTTGAACTTGTGCTTCTCTGAACTTCTATAATTGATCTCAAACAATAGAGGAATAGCTTCACATCTTTACCAAGCTTAACACGATTCAATCAATAGGCTCTTGTGCTCAGAAACTTGTAATCTCTATTTGCGTGGGACTAGAATTAATGAAAATCTCCTATGTTATACTCTATTTTTTCCCACATGTGAAGCTTTCACTTATCATAAATGTGCAGAACAGAAAATAGAGTGGTGTCACACTTTCTTTTTTAAACTTGCACTGTTGATCCTTGAAAAGTCCTATTATCTAGGAATGAAAACTAAGCTGACTCAATTTTCTTCTTAACACTTTGGTAGTCAAGCCAATAAAATGCCTCCATCTGTACCTTTTGTTCAAGGCTAGCATTTCAAACTAGGCCCTCGGATGACTAAGGACACATGTCATCAACTCGCTAACTTGTTATACATAACTCTTGAGCACCTTTCCATAATGAGCTAGTGATAACTGCTGATTTTGCATTGATCACATGGAAGATATTTAAAATGTCCTTTGGAGGAAACAACGGTGGGCCCCTCTCTTGTTAACTCGATATACTTAACTTTCGCACATCTCTTCATAGCAAGTTAATGAGCATCGTCGATCCATGCTTGATCTTGTGGTCAACAATTTACTACAACAATGGTGGGCCATCACTTTTCTAACTTGCTAAACTTAACTTCCAAGAATTTTTCCATAGCGAGTTAATGATGGCCTTTGATCCTGGTTTGATCTCACGATCAGAAATCTTTGCACTTTAGACATGGGGAGTGGGTCCAGGATATTGGTGTCGCTGAGTTGGCCCAATCATGCTAGCACACATATATATTTTCTAATCCTTTAATGATATCACATGTCTTTTACCTTGCCATGTTTATGACTTTCAGATGGGTTGCTATATTGCTACTGATAAAAATACCAAAAATCCGATGAGCAATATGGAAAGCTTTGATGAATAAAAAATTTTCAGCTCAAAGATGCTCAATAGGATGCCACCATGTAATTTGAATCTGCACAACTTAGCCTTATCATGTCATTCATTTGGGGCCCACCTCTAAGGAATTTCAGTTACATCACCATTCTCTGACTAGTCACTACATTGCTACCGGTGAAAATACCAACTATCCAGCTAGTGATATGGCGAGTTCTGATTACCATTAAAATGATGCCCAGAAAAGAAAACTACGACTGTCATTAATTTGCAGAGAAATAAAAGCAAAAATTGTGCCATATCTTCCTTGAGATCCTCAAAATCACCTCTTACTTCACAAGAACACCATCTTTTTAAAACTCTGAGCATTCACCATATCGCCACCGGTATGTCACATGGGTTTTTTAGTAGCGACTTGATTTCCGAATAAATTTGAACTCCGATGACACCACTTGTAAGTTTTTTCACATGCATTTCTTCTTGAAGCTGAAAGGCTTGGGATATAGCACGTGGCCAAAATGTCTTCACGTTAACACATTTCATGGCATCGGATTTTACTTTTAAGTATCATAGATAATTCCTCGATGATCGCTACCTCACTATGCGTAACATGTGAGCATCTTTCCATAGCGAATATGCAAAAATCATGGATTTAAAATAGATATGACAGTAGGATTAAAACCCTCCTCTCAAAAGACTCAACAACAATGCTCAAGTGGGCGGGAAAAGAATATTTTCTCCTTACCCCTTTTTTTAAATTTTTGTGATAAGATAGAACTTAATAAGCCAAACCTAGGGTTTTTGACAAATTTTCAAAGGTATCAAAGTATACTAAACTAAACTAAAACCCTATGACTTAATAGGAACACTCTCATCTAATTTTTTTTTTTTATAGAAAAATTCATACATGAAAAATTAGACCAACACCTTCCAAGCTTTCTCCTTGCTTCCTTGAGCATAAAATCTGCAATACACCAAAACAAAACAATAGGGACCATGGGTGCTTTTCCACCCAACCATAGGTCTCCAAAGAGACCAAACCCACGCTAGGGAAAACAAGGCTCAAATTGGGATACACATACAATCTTTCAATGCATAAACTTTATATTTCAAACTTGAACAATTCCCTCCCAAGGTTATTTCACAATGGTTTCACGAATGGAACCATAAACATAAGGTGAAGGTGTGTTCTAAAATGGATACATACCATACCAAACCATATTTGCAATAAATAATTTTCATGCCCTCTCAGGGCTATCATAAATCAGCAAATTTCATGCCCTCTTGGGGCTATCATAAGTCAACAATTTAATGCCCTCTCAGGGCCTCCACAATTCATCCTCCAAACACACTACCATCAGTTGTAGCTTCCTTGAAACCCATACACCACAAACTTCCTCTCTACACCATACTTTCCTTATCACCTTCAGCAAGATATGAATGGTAATGGCATAAAATGGAGCCCATACTCCAAGGTTCTCAATAAATTTTTTGAACCCAACTTAAGCCCTTCACCCTAGACTTCTCTTCCCTTCCCAAAGGGTGAGTGAAGTCCCACACCCATAACAACATTCATGCACAAACATGGAAGATAAAAAAAACAAGGGAAATCCAAACTTCATGCTCAACACCACACAACACAACACAACACAACAAGTTACAAGATGGTAACACACATTTCCTTCACAATGTCATACTCACTAACTACAATCTCATGAATGAAATCTCAAGATCCAACTTCAAATGAAAGAAAAATAGCTACGTGGAAGAGCACCATTCAAAAATTCACATGAACACTACATCACAATACAATGCCATGAAATTTGCTCACAATATGAACTCACACCCCTGCATGCTCATAAATGCAATACCATTATGCAAGTTTTTTTTTTTTGAGGAAGCAAAATACATGGGCAAGAAAGAACCAACCTTGAATCCTTTTGTAAAATGGAAATGAATGGTTGTGGAAGAGCTCCCTCCTAAGCTGACAAACCCTAAGAGTCTCTAAAGTTAGAGAGTGGGTGGAAAACCCCACTAGTTTGTCCAAGACCCTATAATAAAGCCTTCTCACTAGCCATTTTTATCAAAAACACTAAGCCTTCCCCCCTTACAAACTTCTATCCTTTAATTTTTCTATATTTGATTTAGTGGAAACATGGAAGAGAACACATGTGACAAGTCCATTTTCGAATTGGTGGAAGAATGCATGGATAAAGGGGCCCTCTAGGCTGTCTAGTCACTATCGTGGTCAAAATTAGGTAGCCAACATGTTATACTATCACATGGGTAACTTATTCTCACATAAAGGACACTTTGGGACCACCTAATGACCCCTCAAAACCCTAGCCAAGTCTAAATACAAACTTCCTTTGATTGAGACTCCTCATGGCATTTTTCTATGTGAGGTTAACTTGGGTATTACATTGGGGTTAGGTTTAGGTTAGGTTACTTGTTGTCAAACCCTGAATGACATGGCATCTCCACATGGACAACACAAGTGTCAAGTGACACACAGAAAACAAAAAATTACATTAAAAATGACTTGTCTACCATAATACATGAACTAGGCTACTACCCACACATACAATTCACATATATGAAATAAAATATATTACAATGAGGTTTGAATCTTTTCCACTGATTCAACTTTGGCTATATCATCTTTGTAGAAGTTTGAGCCTTAATTCCTTGTTAAACCCATGGTCAAATTCTTGCACACTAAACTCAAGCATCAGTAGTCCAAGAAAATCATGTAAGTAATTAGTACATATATGGAATAAATTATTATCTCATTCAAAATTAGGCTTTCATATATTTCATCATCTAAAATTATTTTAGATATAACATTAAAATATCAAAACTTGCATATCACATTCCACATTTGGGTTCCATACTTCATTCTTTCCAATTTTCACGTAAAATGCTCAAAATTCTATAATATCAAATTTTTCTTATCAACATAGTATGGTCATTTTGATATTCTAAATAACTTTATAATCTATATTTATCATTTTGACAAGATGTTGAATCCACTACTATCAGATCCCTAAGTATACAAGTTAGGTCTCAATGCATGACACAATCTATCCTTTAACTCTAATTTCCACTTAAACATTACATTCTTACATTACAAGCATTTCTACCATTCAATTTCTATTAAATTAATGTCAATAATTTAAAACATGAAATGGAATACTTAAATACATCAATTAGGTCAAAATATGCAAAGGTAAGTGCAGATCATAAAAAATGTAGATATTAAAATGACATAACCCTATAGTCTCAAAGTGTATCAAAAAATTGAATTTAGAATCATCACAATGCAGTTATCTCATTTACACTATGATGGTTCAGGTGGGGTCTCACCCCCCTAGGCATGAACCTCCTCCTGGAGTTCATCAACTAGGTGCCAGTGTTATGATCTTTCCTAGGTTGTATTTAACAGAGCTGACCCAACTTGAGTATTCTATTGTTGGTGCCAAGTAATGCAATCTTTACTTTACTAAGGTCTAATTGCTAAATGGCTTATGTCCTTGCTTAGGGTCCTCAACATAACATGCATCCATGGTCTTAACTAGTTTAATAAACATTATATACCTATGGTAAAAGAGGTGGGTCCGTATTCCATAATTATGACATACAAAGGGTGGTATCTTAGAAATCTTGTGTACTGACTTTACAATGGATAACCAAAAAAGTTTATAGGTACATTAATTCTCTAGATGGTTTGTCAAGGATCCTCCATGGTATGGCCATTTCAATACAATATTCTTGCCAACATAATTCACAAGAAAATGCCTCATAAATAACATAAAATGAAAATGAACAATTTTAAGAGAAAAACAACATAGATGTGGCCACATTGGTAAGTCCCAATTTAAAACAAAACATGTCCCTAAGGCTCCTGAGGCACAGTGGAATCAACATCAAGAAATATAGCAAAATGAAAAGGGTCAAACTATTGGCAAGAACATAAATAAAATAAAAGGCATATAAATGCAAAATTTGCAATAAAGAACCAACAAGGATTTCACATGGAATAAAGACTTCATAGGAATAATGTGGCCCTGCCAAGGTTCCTTGAGGAGAAAGAGGGAAACATTGTTGTCTTATACCACTAAGGAATTAGTAAGAAGTCTCATAACCCCTATGTCTCTAAGTATCTTATCCATAAATCATGGTTTAATTGGATGTACTAATACATCTTACACAAGGTTTCTAGTTTATTGCTTATGTTTAAATATAATGGATAGGTTCCAAGTGTTGAAATTGAGTTCTACTAATAGTTGATCTTGAAAGGAAACGTATACTTACGTGACCTTGCCATAGAAATGCCCTTTATCAATTATTTAGTTTAGCATCATATCCGTGTGGTAAGCATTGCATCTGCAAGCTATCATGCAAGTTCTTCTGAAACTTAAATCCATAATTTGAATTGTATCCAGATGGATGTACATGATTAAGTAATTGCCCATATTTATTATTGTATATAAGGATTATGACTCCTATTTGAATAATATTTACCTAAAGTTAAGAGTTCTATATGATAATGTGATAAGTAACAACTACACTTAAGGAATCCTTTACAAAATGATTTTAATTATTTAAAACCAATCATTAATCACCTCCTATATCTAGTATAAGAATATCTCATCTTCGCACTTACAGATTTGATTATGCTACACAATGGTGTCTTGAATGGATTATTGTTTAGTTTCATTGCCCTTTAAAGGAAATGATAACTCCTCTAATATATGTGTCAGGTAATCCATGACCATCTTAGTATTAATAGTATTTGATCATTGTTCTACTAGAACTTATAGTGGGGTAGCCATTCACACCCTAATAATTTTCTCTTGTTTGTTACTCTTATCGATTAGTTAATCTAAAGGTAGCTAGTTTTTTTTCGAGGAAATTCATGGATTGAACTTAAGTATAAGTTATCACTATAAACTATGAGTTCACTGAATCCCTTCAAATAATGGTCTAAAAACTCTCTTTTATTTATTTATTATTATTGTTTGTCATTTTCCTGCAATAGATAGGAAATGTGACCCAAATCTTATAATTGATGGCATTCTTGAGTCTAAGAATTCATTTCCAATTGACTATAGTTCCTCACCTTTCTACATAATATTTCCAGATTTGGTCTAAGTCATCTGAAGGTAAGATTCTACTCCAACTATACTAATGGCCCCTTAGGCTACGTGACAAGAGATCATGGTTTATGTCACAAGCCTTGCCGCTAGCAAGGTATCATTCTAGTTTTCTCATTATCATGTTAATGGTTGATTTCACTTTCCCATACTCAACACTAGTTCTACTCACTAGGAATAACAAACTCCTAAATTTACAACTTCCTCATGAAGGATAGTCTGTTACAACATGCAAAAGAATTAACTATTCCCTTGAATTCTCATAAATATAGAGCACAACAGATGCTAGATTTACTCCTCTTTCTGACTTAAACCATCCTCCAAGAATCCAGGTATCCATAATAGCTCCATGCATGTTTAACTAACTACTTCAATGCTTACTTTCCCACTTGTTTGCTTTACCAAGGCCTGCTTATCATCCATGAAAATAGGTCCCTTCTAGTTTTTGCTACCGAGTCTCATTAACACCAGTGCTTCCACAACACGAGTCTTTCATGATCATTTGGTTGATTCCCACCCATCTTAGATTCTTGTGGACATCAATGATACATACAAAAATTTTGACAACATCTATTCATATTTATTAATTTATAAGAAAAGTGTCAATTATTCAACTAACGGTTCCATAATCTTTTCAGCTATAGGAAAACCTACCCATGTTAAGCATACATGAAGAAAGGCTTAAGAAAATGAACCCTTTTAAAACATAATATCAACTATCATTTTCATGCTACAAGTTCACACTTTATACATTAAAAGGTTCAAAATACTATGCTTAAAAGATGATAAGTTTCAACAAGATATAGACAAATGTTCATAAAAAGGGTCAAAAATCATCTATTGTTCTATGCCATTAGTATGGAATGATATGGTTTTCATAATTGATTATAAGAACTAGCAAGAGTGAAATGAAAAGTTGAGTAGAGCATTGTAGAAGTAAAGGAAACTTCATTACTGAGGTTTTGTTGAGTGATCCAAGGTTTGTGACTTGGTCTACAAGGTTTGATAGTGATTAGTCCAATTGACAGGATAGAGGAAAGGAGAATACAACAATAAATTACATGTTGAGTGGTGAGCTCTTCTTGTAGTTGAAATTGCATGTTTGGGAAATGGCCTCATCTTGCATACATTATACTACAACTCCTAATAGGGTTGGCACTACTCCTAACAAAGTTGGAATCTCCTAACAGGGACTCATTGTACTAAATACTTTAATAGATTCCTAATAGGGTCCATCCTCTAACAAGGAAGATTTATATTAGTACATCATCTTGTGGACATCATTCCCATTGGGGTTTTCCCTTTAATCAAGGGTTTCTCTAGTCAACATATCAGATGTAATTGTCTATGTACATTTTATTATGTTGTTATTTACTTTGGTTGAATGCTTAAGTTTGTTTAAAAAAGATGAATGTTTTAATTGTTGGATAACTAATTCACCCCCCCGAGTTATCATGGTCGACTATTGTTTCTAACAGAACTCACTCCTATATTTAGGGGATGTGTAGCTAAAAGAAGTGATGTCATGGATACAAAATGAGATAAGTAGAGAACATCAAGCTACACCTTATAGGGAAAGTGAAATCATAGCACCATTTCTCATGAGACCAGAAATTCAACATTTTAGAAAGATATATCTAGATTGGATTTCTATTTTGGAAAATGCTGCAAGATCTAGTAAGGTGTGTTCAATCAGAGAATGAAAATTTACAAATTGGGAACAACATTGATCTCAAGATGTTGAAACAATAATTGTTTCCTCAAGGTAGTGATAGATTAGGATGTCACATGACCTAAAAGTAAGAGAACCCCACTCTCCTCAAAACTTGACTATTACTACAATTAGGATTCCATGGTATATTGACTTGGGGAAAAATTAGTGTAAACATTTTCTGACATTAAGGTATCAACCCCCCATTCTCTTGCAACCACTATTAGCAGTAAATTACAATGTAGAGGAATGTAATATGACAACTAAAGTGCAATGCTAGAAAAGGCTCAAGGTGAATTATGGGAACTTCAACTATGTGAAGAATGAGACAAGGGAAATGACACCTAGTGGTTGGAGAGTTTGGGCCCAAATCAAGAACTTCATTATTGTTGGGGACTAGTTGTAGATCAGTAGGGGGGAATGATGAGCCTGTAAAAGACCATTATTTTGAGATCCTTTTTATCTTGTTTTTAGATAATTATACTATAGGAACAATTATGATTCTATGGTTCTAAGAAAATGAACTTATTTTTTTATGAATATGATGCAAGAGCATCTTGTATCAAAAAAAGAAGTGGGTGTGATCAAAATTATTTTTTTTTTAAAAGGAGAAGAGAGAAAGTGACAAAAATTAGAGGAAAAAAATAGAAAAAAGGAGAAAAAGACGAATTTCTATTTTTAAGGTGCATAGGTGGCATAAATAGAAAAATAATAAAAATAGTTTTCATTTCATTCATCAAGGTTTGTAGGTAGCATTTTAGAAGTTTGTGGAAAGTTCCTCAAATCATGCATTTAATATTTGTTGTTCAATCCACAAAGGAAATGTAATTTTCTAATTGATCCACATGGTGGTGCTTAATTGTATTTGGATGTGTATTTAATATTTATTTTAAGTTAGTTGTATTTACCTTTTATCCTACAGTGGTTGTGTTTGTAATATCTTGGGTGGTAAGTTCCTATATAGGAAAGGCTTATGAGAATTTGTAATCAAGCTCTTCAAGTGTAAGCTCTTGTAGTCAATCTCTCATGGTGTAATTTCTTGTAAGCAATCTTGGAGGTGAAAGTTATCTTGGTGGAAGTTCTTGATGAAGCTCTTGAAGTGAAAAATCTTCTTGAGGAAGCTCTTATTTGGGAGTTCTCTTATGTTGAAGTATTTGTAAACTTATTTTGTAAGAAGTCATGTCTATGATATCATCTTGCTGATTTTGTAAGGTTTTTCAAGTATAATAAAAGCATGCTTTGTGAAGCATTTTCTCATCTCTTTGTCTCCATATTGTTGTTCTTTTGGTTGTGAGTTGGTAAGGGTGGTATGGCCCTTTTTAAAATGGTATCAGAGTGTACCTTCATCAAATGGTATCAGAGTGGGAGTCCTTGAGCATGTCAAAAGATCACCAAATGTGAGATAGTTTGCACTAGGACCTTGTGTTGGGTAAAGTTTATCAAGTAGTTCTTGATTGTGTAGACAGATTGCCAATTGTGAGGCAGTTTGCATGAGACTCTTTGTTGTATGAAATTTTTCTTAGGAAGACTTAAGCATGGAGAAGAGAAAGAAGAAGACACGTTTTCTGATTGGATGGATTTTGAGGATTCCTAGACTTGAGAAAATTAGAGCAAGAAATCAAGAGGCATTACAAGTTACATTCTTTGATTTGTAGAAGCAAGTGAATGAATTAGAAGTTGAGTTGTTGAAGAGAAGAGCATGTTACTAGAAAAGAGATGTTGATAATTTCTTGGATAAGGAAAAGAAACAAGATCTAGTGGAGTATCACACATGTGGTACAAAAGAAGAGAGAAAGGATGAAGATATATATATATATATATTTGTGAACCTAAAATTGAAGAAGATGAAGAGCATGAAGATGAAAAGATTTGTGAGCCAGAAGTAGATGAAGATGATTAGAAGATTGAAATAGTGGAAGATGCATATAATTCCTTGGTTGGAAGTTAAACAAGTGTAGCATTTACTTGCCTTGTTGAAGAGATGGAAGAAGAAATCAAAGATGAAGATATGAAAGAGGTAAATTTCTATGAATTATGGGATGTTGAATTTGAGATGAATTTGAAGGATAATGATGATGGTTTATATGAGGATCCTCTTAGTGATGTGTGGTATGGAAAGAAATATTGGTATGACATTGTTGATTTTAATATAGGTGTAATTAATTCAACAAGATTGGAGGAGGATAAAATTTATACTTGGATAAATTTTATTACAAAGGAGTATTTTTAGCAGTAGACGCTTGTTCTAGCTAGGTGTTGGAAAAGAAGAAAGAAGGAAATATATCAATGACAGATACTTGTAACAATGAGGTGTTGCAAGAGAACAAAAAAAATTTCATTGTTAGTTGCTTCACTTTGTGAATTCATAACCACAAAATTTTTCCTACCATGGGTGTCTGATGTAGGAGCATCTTGCATCATAAAAAAAGGGGGTGTGATCAAAATTATTTAAAATATAAAAAAAAAAAAAACTAGAGGAGTGAGAAAGTGACAAAAATTAGAGGAAAATAAAAAATTAGAAAATAGAAAAAAGGAGAAAAAGAGGAATTTATGTTTTCAAGGTGCATAGGTGGCATTAAAAAAAAAAAAAGTTGTTATTTAATTTCTCGAGGTGTGTAGGTGGCATCTTAGAAGTTTGTGAAAAGTTCCTTAAATCATGCACTTATATTTGTTGTGATTAACAAAGGAAATGTAATTTTCTAATTAATCCACGTGGTGGTGCTTAGTTGTATTTGGGTGGGTATTTAATATTTTTTATAAGGTAGTTTTATTTACCATTTATTCCACATTGGTTGTGTTTGTAATATCTTGGGTGGTAAGTACCTATATAAGAAAGGCGTATGAAATTTTTTAATGAAGCTCTTCAAGTGTAAGCTCTTGTAGTCAATCTCTCATGGTGTAATCTATTGTAAGAAAGCTTGGAGGTGAAGGTTCTCTTGGTGGGAGTTCTTGATGAAGCTCTTTGTGTGAAGACTCTTCTTGTGAAAACTCTTGGTGCGAAGACTCTTCTTATGGAAGCTCTTATTTGGGAGTTCTAATCTTATGTTGATGCATTTGTAAACTTCTTTTGGAAGAAGTCATGTCTATGATATCATCTTGTCAATTTGGTAAGGATTTTCAATTATAATAAAAGCATCCTTTGCGAAGCATTTTGTGATCTCTTTAATGTCTTGATATTTTTGTGCTTTTGGTTGTGAGTTGGTAAGGGTGGTATGTCCCTTCATCAGAATATGTTATCTATATGTTAAGACATAAAGTTGAAGAATAGATAGTTTAGATATGATATATTTTCTTGAATCTATGGACTTCTATGGTATAATGAAAGAATTTTGCATCCTAATAAATGTTTCCTCATCCTTGCTATGTTTAGGTAGATTCCTTATTGTATTCATAGGATTTGCAAAGAGTGATAGTTTGAAAACTATACCTTTTCTAACATTGATGATGAAACAATATATGTATGTGGAGGTTTTATGAAGTCAATGTTTTGTAGGTACTTTTCCCATGTATTCAAAGTCAACACTTCAACACTAAGTCAATGCTAACTAGATTGTTGAATTTCCATGAACAAGCAAGATATTGAATGTTTTCTATTTCCATAGCACATGAATATAGCTCCCTTAACCTGCTACATTCTTGGAGGATTTAATCACAGATATTGATATTTCTATTGCAAAATTTATGAATCTGTAATTGATCCTAATTGATGGAGTGTTCATAGAGTTAGGAATTTGTTGTAGTTTCCCTTTAAATAATGTTGAATATAGCTTTAAAAGAATATTTTGAAGAGAGAAAGATAGAATATATTAATTTTCATAACAGGAGTGTCTGATCTTGTTTTTAATCAGATGTAATCTCTTACCATGAATAAATAGAATATAAAGTTTAAGTTTACATCTTTTGTCTTGATTGTCTTTCTTTTTCACTCATCCAAGAGGGCCCACTTGGTGGGTGAACCACCCTATGAGAATATATTTCATTTCCTTGTTTGTTTCTTTGCAAGGTAGAATTATGTTGTTCCTGTAACTATTAATAATATAATTAGTGAACTCTTCCTGCAATATAGGTGCATGGACAGATTTACTATTTGCAACATTACTTTAAGCTCTAAGATAAGATGTTGTTTCAGCTTCTATCTTAAATATCCTTCAACATTCCCTTCATTTTAGTTGTAACGATTTAAGAGGAATCAAAGCATATAATTTGGAACCACCCTCTCAAGCTTATGCTCTCAAGTTGACAAAATAAAATAAAGTCAGCATGTTATTTTTAGGAAAGCACATGATTTTGTCTAATTATGGATTCACTATGAAAGGATGTCTAATCATTTATTTCTAAGGTATTAAGTTGACCAACAAATCTTGAAAAATAAGCATGAAGAAAATATAAGGTAGATCTTATGGAGAAGGTGGTAGATCTGATAGTTCTATGCAAGATAAGCAAAAATCTAAATATAAAAGTAATGACAAAGAAAGACTGAATGGAATAGTAGTAATTCTTATCGAGGAGGTACTACTTCTTATCGAGGAAGAGGTAATTCTTATTCTAGAGGTAGATTTAATGGTAATTATTTTAGATGTGGTAAAGAAGGGCATATATCCTTTTAATGCAGATCCTCTAAAAACGGGCAAGGTAATAGAAATGTTGTGATTCAAGGAGATGTTGAGGGTTCATCAAGTGGACTTGAGGCTCGAGAAAATTTGATGGTGAGAAGAACCTTATGTAATAAGGAAAGTGATGAGGAACCTATCCTAAGAGAAATCTTTTCAAGACTAGATGTAACATGGATGGAAAATGTTGCAAAGTGATCATTTTCAGTGGAATTTCAAAAAAATTGGCATTAGAAGAGTTGGTTACAAAGTTGTATCAAGGATGAGCATAAGATATTGGTAAGTGAGAAATGTATTGTGACGTTCAAGATTGGACATTACTTTGATGAATTTCTGGGTGATATTATGCCCATGCATTATTGTCATATTTTTTTGGATAGACCTTGGAAATATGATAGATATGATATACATGGTGTAATATTGAATCAATATACTCTTTGGGTGAATGGGAGAAAGAAAACATTATTTTCATTGAGTGAGAGTCCAGATAAGGTTAATTTTGTAAGGAAACTTAGGTGCATAAACAACTTCCTAAACTAATCCCTTAAGGAAAGTACTGTGAATTCCTATTAAATCCTTACAATTTTAGATTATATATTATGTAAACAATAATATTGTAGTCAAACATGAATATAGAAAATAGATACAGAAAGAAAATATATAAACATAAAGATATGTTGGTGGGGAAAAACCTATCGGTAAAACATACCCACCCTTCCAAAACCCGCACAATGTATTATCTTCAACACAATGGTTACAAAACACTTGCAATGAAGTTCTTTTAGGATAGAAAAGACTCATTCAGTAGCAACCAACAATACACTTTTCACTTTCTCCTATCTACAACCCTAAAGATGCTTATATCACACGCTTTCCATTTTTAGGAAAACTTCCAAAGAACAACTATATTAGGGTTTTAACATTCTTTGGAAAAGTAGGAACCTAAAATTTTTTTTAGGCTAATGCCCTGAACCCCCCGTGCTAGATGGAGACTCAAGTTTACAATACTTAATGATCAATTGCCACATGTATTCAGGTCTTCACCCATCATTGTATCTTCCAAAGATAGCTCTTATGCATCATAAGAATCTGTCATAACCATTTCAGTCATGATCTCCTTACACACAATTCAAGATGCCAACACATGCAAGTGGAGTGACTCATCAACATGCCAACTAAAAATGTACACTCACACTTAATTACATTATTTGCAAAAAATGCATTTATAAAACAAATAATAAGAATAGGAATTATCCAAAGTTGAGACACCTTCTTCCTAACAAATTATACTACTATAAGAGTTTGCATGGTTAGTGGAAATAAATTTGAAAAAGAAGTAAAGAAAAATAAAGTTTATTTTTATATAATCCCTAGAATCCCAAGTTTTGGTAGTAGTGACTGAACAACATAAATTGGTAATGGTCAAGTGATAGATAGTGATACCTAAGTGATAGTAAAAAATGCTAGTATAGACCGAGCACCTAAAGAAATTGAAGTTTATCTAAAAGAGTACAATTATTTTGTTGGAGATGATATACCTCATGGTTTATCGCCAATAAGATGTATAAGTCATTGCATGGACTTGATTCTAGGAACTAGTATTCTGAACAAAGCACCACATAGATTGAAACTTATAGAAAATGAAGAAATTAACAAAAAAGTCCATGAGTTGTAGTAGAAATGTCAGATCAAAGAATTTTTGAGTTCATGTATTGTACTTACTATATTAGCACCTAAGAAGAATGGAGAATGGAGAATGTGAATTGATTCCATAGTTGTTAACAAGATCACAATGAAATATAGGTTTCCTATCCCAAGGATGGATGGCATAATGGATTGTTTGAGTGAGAAAAGTATTTTACCTAGATTGACATAAAGAATGGTTATTAGCATATTAGAATTAGAGAAGGTGATGAATCAAAAACTTCTTTCAAGACAAAATATGGTTTGTATGGATGGTCGGTTATGCCTTTTGGTTTGACTAATGCACTTAGCACTTTCATGAGGTTGATGAATTAAGTTCTCAAAATATTTTTGGGTAAGTTTGTGATTGTTCATTTGGATGATATTTTCATATTAAATAAGACTAAGGAAGAAAATATTAAGCATGTTAGACAAGTATTGCAAAGATTGAAAGAGGAGAAGTTGATGATTAATTTGAAAGTGTTCTTTTATGCAAGAGGAAATTGTATATTTGGGATTTTTAATTTTAGAAAATGGTTTGAGAATGGATTCTAAAATGGTTAAAGTAATTTTGAAATAGCCTAAACTAAAGAATGTGGGTGAGGTAAGATCATTTCATGGTTTGGCTAGTTTCTATAGATATTTTATAAGGAATTTAAGTTTTATTTGTAATGCTATGACTGAGACAATGAGATGAGATAAAAAAGGAATTCAATTGGACACATGGAGCTGAAATTTTTTTTGAGGCTTTGAAACAAAATTTTGTTGAGTTTCCTATATTTTCTTTTCCTAATTTCAATAAGGTATTTCAAGCTGAATGTGATGCAAGTGGTAGTGCAATAGGAGCTATGTTGAGTCAAGAAGGTGAACTTGTTTCTTTCTTTCGTGAGAATTTGAATGATGCTAAAAGGAATTATTATGTGTATGATCAAGAGTATAATATAGAGCTACCAAGAACGAAATAGTGGAAATCAAGTCACATACATCTATACCCAAGAACTAGACAATTCAACCTGAGCTAAAATTTTAACCTCTACCAAGTGAATAAAATGTTGACAATAAAAAAACTTAACCTATATTGGCCAAATATGTGAGGAACAAGAGGTAAGCTAAATAAATAATAGGAGAAAAAAGTGTTGCAGTATAAAAAAAGAAGCAATATAAGAGAAGGTACATGCTTGATATATGATTTTGAGCCTAGACTAGTTAAAGCTACATTGGATGATGAATGTTGGTTAATTCTATGAATGAAGAGATTAATTTAATTGAGAAGAACAATACCTAGACACTAGTATTAAGACCTACTAACAAAAATGTAACTGGAACCAAATGTGTTTTAGAAAAAAAGCTGAATGAGAATGCATAAATGGTAAGAAACAAGGAAAGATTAGGTTTGAAAGGATGTGGACAAGAAGAAGGAATTTATTATGGTGATACTTTTGCACTTGTGGAAAAGTTAGGAGTAAAAACATTGTTGGCATATTCTACATACAAGAAGTTAAAAGTATATAAAATGAATGTAAAATCTACATTTCTAAATAGAATAATTGAAGAGGAAGTATACATTGAACAACCTAAAGGATTTATTAAACTTGAAAAAGGAGGAAACTATTTCAAGTTAAACAAAGAATTGTATGGATTAAAATAATCCCTAAGAGTATAGTATGAAATTTTACACTCTTATTTGATTAAGATTGGATTTTACAGAATAAGTGAAAAGTGTAATCTATATTTGAAGAATGATTATGAAGATATGTTGTTGATTGCTAAAATATTTGGTGGAAATGACATGTTGAGTAAGACATTTGTTGAAAAAATAAGTATTGGATTTGAAATGTCAATGTTTGGAGAGATAAATTTTTTAATATCAAATTGCAAGTCTACCAAACAAAGAAAGGTATCTATGTCACTTAGTCTAAGTATGTGAAAAATTAAATTAAAGACATTTGGGATGGATGAGTCTAAACTAGCTAGTACACTTATTATCGCTAAAGTAAAATTATCAAAGGAAGACACCACTAGTGAGGTTGATCAAATAGAATACCAATATATGATTGGAAATCTACAATATAGTGAACATTGTAGAGAAAATATTGCCCTAGCTATTGGAACTGTTACAAGGTTTTCATGTAATACAAAGGAGATACATATGAATTTTGGAATTATTTATAATAACTAAGAGGGGGGGGAGGTTGGGGAGGGGGGGGGGGTTGTTGTGGTCAATTGGTTATCAAAGGTCCAAATGTATAAGAAATTTTTTTTATAGCTTAGTAAAGTTATAAAATATTTATCATCATGCATGCATCCATAAGATTATGCAATGACTTAAAAACTTGTAGGTTACTATCAAATCAATTTGTCAAAATGTAAACATGAAACATAATAGATTGAACAACACACTTGACACAATGGTTTATGTGAAAACCCAATTTGGGAAAAACCTCTAGTAACATGCTACTCTTTTTCACTCTTTTGAAGTGATGACCTATGAAAGGCCAACCCTGTCAAAGGTTACACACTATTAAATGTGACCCTGTTAAAAGATTTCAATCACCTTATTAGGAGTGAGCCTTGTTAGAGGACTTTGGACCATTCACTTGGAATGTGACCCAATTAAAGGATCTACAAAGACTATTAGGTCAACCTTAATCCAAAGGATTTACCCTAGAATGATGCAATTGTTAGAGAGTAATGGTAAGGCTTGATCTAATAGCAACTTACAACTCCATTTTGTAGATTACAGATCTTCATTTTTTTCCTCCATTCTGCTTGGCTTTCACACATTTCAACTTTGATAGCTTGTTCACCATTCAAGTATCCATACCCTTAAGCCTTCTTGCTTAACATGCCAATGCAGACTCTCAATTAGGTCCTTGAATGAAGCAATACCCTTGACTCCTTGTCTTTTTTAGGTTCTCACAGATGACAACCATTGCTTTTGATCAGTCATCCCTTTAAATAGAGAATTACGATCTTTTTTCATTCATTCTCCATCATCCACTTTATGGTTAGGGAAGATTAGGTAGGATTCAATGAATCTACCCCTCATTTTATATCACTTCTAGAAACTTCTCCTTCAATCCTCTTCAAATTCACCACAAAATAGTTTACCAAGAATTTTGTGCCACTAGCTCATCAAACTTATCTTCTACATGGTTCATACAATTCAAGAAAACAAACTTGTCAGCTTAGATCTATCAAATTCATGATCTTTCTAATAATATTGACACTCGACATTAACTTGCTTCTAATGCTTAGTACATACTACATTTCTCAACATCCTCTATTAAATCACTCAAAATAAACTAACGTTTACTAGTGCTTGGCATCAACTAAACTTTACTTAGCATCTACTATTTTCGTCGACATACACTAAAATCAACTTTTATTTGACTCGAATTGATTTTCTACTCATCTTGCACTAAATTTTCTCAAGACCTACTATCCATTTGGTCAGGGTTGGTAGAAAAACTTAGTTTAACTTATTATTTTGAACTTTCTCAGTGTAACTAAACTTTGTAACCTTAAGTAGATTATCAATGCACTATGATATCACTATCTTAACTAATTCTTGTACTCCTTTTTATATCATAACTAAACCTTTCCTCTACACACTATTGTTACATCTTTTGATCAAATCATCTTCATAAATCAAATAAGTTATAGTACTTAAATTATATAAATAGTTGTCTTACTAGAAAAATAGTAGGTTTGACATTATTGACAAAACAATCATTCAAACACATTTATCATACTTGTATCAATTTATTTTCATGTATCTCCTTCTTCAACAATCTCCCTCTTTGGCATTGATGGCAAACCAAATTGACTAGGTCAAAACTATAAGACCAACAAAATACCAAAAAGAACATAATTCTTTGTAATGAAATATCTCCCTCTATCAACAAATTTCATCTTCTAAATATGTTATAAAACTTGGTTGTATCATCCTTATGACTCCCTCTAAATTAGTTCTTATATCTTACTCTTCATTATACTCATCTTGCTAGGCAGATATAATTAGCAGATACACTCTATTTCATTAGTCAAAATTTCTCCCTCATACTATGAGTTAGGATTTCTCCATCTTTGTTTCCTTTTCCTATATTATATATCTCCCTCTTTCTGTAATATCTCCCTCTTTGAAAACAATGCCAAATACTTGTCATCTTAATATGCATATATGAACTTCCTTAGTTTCTCCCTCTATCACCTTGCTTGTGACTAATTTGTAGTTCTAGCTCTTTGATTACTTTAGGGAGCTCCTAAAGTACGTTCCACTAAATCAATTTGTAACATATGGTAATCAACTTGTTTGATGCAAGGCACTACTTTTGTTACTTAGATATCCTTTGATAGGGGTATCACCCCTAGTTTTCCTCTTAGATACTCATGAGCATTGTTAGGTAATGCTTTTGTGAAGATATCAACAATTTTCTCTTTTGTGTTAACATATTCCATATTCACCTCTTTATCTTGAACTAATTCTCTCAAGTCATGATACTTGATTTCTATGTACTTAATTTTTGTGTGCATCATAGTATTCTTTGATATATTTATAACACTTGTTTTATCACAATAAAGTACCACTAGTCTAGTGATCTCTTCCTTCATACCTTTGAGTAGCTATTTGATCCATACAATGTTTGTATAATTTACAATAGCAGTAGCATATTCAACTTCAATAGTAGATAGTGAAGTGGAGTTTTCTTTCTTACTAGTCCATGTAACCAGCCTCTTTCTTAAGAAAAATGCTCCTCCACTGGTGTTTTTTTTGTCATCAATGTTTCTAGCCTAATCAACATCAGTATAGGCTCTTAATTCAAATTCTCATTTTTCTTTTAGTATAGACCATATTCCTCTATTCCTTTTAGATATCTCATTATTCTCTTTACAACCATGAAATGATTCTCTCTAGGATTAGCAAAAAATATAGCAACTATCCCTACAGATAATGCAATATTAGTTCTACTATATACTACATATTATAATTTTCCAATCATAGACCTATATAATGTTTGATTTAACTCAGTTGAAACATTATTGTTTGATAATTTATGTCTTGTCACCATAGGTGTACTTCCTAGTTTGAAATTCTCCAATCCAAAAGTTTTTAGTATCTCCTTGGAATACTTTGACTGAGTGATATATATACCATATTTCATTTTATGTACTTGCAAAACCACAAAGAACTTGATCTCAAACATAGACATCTCAAATTCTTACTTCATTTCATTGGTAAAAGCCTTACATACAGCATTTTGACCTTACTATATGATATCATCAATAAAAAATTTAGATAACAAAATACCTTTTCCTTTCTCTATCTTCATGTACAGATTGTTGTTATTATTAGTCCCTTCAAATCCAACCTTCACAAGATAATTATGTAGTCTCTCATACCATGCTCTTGATGCTTGTTTCAAATTATCTAAAGCTTTATGTAATCTACATACCATGCTCTTATTGTTAAGATCAACAAATGCTTTTGGTTTTACTATGTAAACTTCTTTCTCTAATATGTCATTTAGAAATGCAAATTTAAAATCCATTTGATAAACTTTGAAACCTTTGTATGTAGAATAAGTAAGCAGAGTTCTTACTCCTTCCAATCTAGCAATAGGAAAAAATGTTTCTCTATAGTCAATTCCTTCTTCTTGTGCATATCCTTTGTAAACTAATCTTGCCTTGCTCCTTATGACTTCACTATTTTCATCTAGCTTATTTCTATATACCCACTTGGTGCCAATCACATTCTTTGTCTTTTCGTCTAGGAACTAGATTTCATCTCTTGTTTTTCTCAATTTGTTCAATCTCTTCTTCAATAGATTTACTCTAGTCCATATCTTCTAAGGCATCTTTTACTATTTTGGGTTCTTTCATGCTTAGAAAACATGTATCATTTCTCAATTTGCTCCTTTTCATTGGTCTAGCATCTTTATCTCCAATTATTTGTGTAACAAGATGATGTCTCTTGACATATTTAGACAATATTGGTTCAATTTTGATTTCTTCATTTGGTCTATCTACTTTAGAGTCACTATGTACATATTTGTGAAGTAGTCCAACATCTCTCTCATATACATTAATCTTAGAATCAAAATGTGCCCCAACTTCATTTTGTAACTCAACATTTGAATGAAGCTCAGTTCCTAATTTAACTAGACATTCATAGTATGTGACTCAAAAGTCACTGAAACTTGTTGTTGATTTGTAGCTTTATTTGTAGTATCTTCTTCAATAGGCATGCCTTCATAAAAATATATAGATGATCTATATTCTTCTAATTCCTTCATAGGTTCAGTCTCATATACTTCTATATATTCATCAAATTTCACATTTGCACTTTCCACAACTTTTTTATTGTTAGTATTTAAACAATTATAGGCTTTACTTCTTGTGAAATAACCTAGGAATATACCTTCTTCACTTTTTGCATCTAGTTTACCATTCCTAAAAGCATGGAGAATAAAGTATTTTATTCCAAATACCTTCAAATATTTTACATTGGGTGAATATCCATACCATAGTTCAAAAGGTGTTAAATAAGTATTTGAAAGAAATATTTTTCTCCATCATGAATGTCCTAGCATAGTCCTGTTAGCTTAAAGAATAAATTTGAAAACTGAGTGTCAATACACTTAACCAAGATCAAGAATAAGTTCCGAGTGCAACAGGTGTCGAGTGATAACAAGTGTCGAGTGCATCAAGTGCCGAGTGACAACAGGTGCCGAGTGATAATAAGTGTCGAGTGCAACATGTGCCGAGTGATACAGTTTTGTTCAAGTGCCAAGCTATCCAAGAAATAGCATGTGCCAAGTATCATAAATACTTCAGGAGTCGAGTAACTCAGTATATCAGCATAAGAGTTTGTAATTGCACAAACTATGATGCAAATAGTTTTTACAGCTGACATCGAATCTTTTATTTTTCCTATGCAATTCGCATGTAGCCAATAAGAAAAATGCTAAAGGCATGCAACCAATCAGCAAAATATAAGTATTAAGCAGGAAATTGAGATTCAATATGGATCGCAGATCCAAAACAAACCCTAAGTCTTTGAAGTCTTTATAAGGAAGATGCAATTTCACTGTAAAAGAGAGAGATGAGATATATTGAAGGACATACAAGGGTGCATAAGCAAATCTATTTTTAGAAGCAAGAGTTATCAGATCATAAAGGATCAAGATCAGGAGAAGGCAAAAAATGAGCCTATATTCAACAATCAAGGATTGTAATCTATCAGGTTTATTGTATCTAATACTCTCTAGCAATTGTATTAGAATGAAAATCCTATGGTGATAAGTTAGCTTTACAGCTATTTTGTAAGAACCTTTTGATTAGGTGATTAAAATCCTTTAACCAGGTGACACTTCATGTTAAGTGTTTGAAAATCCTCTAACCAGGTCACTATTAATACAGTGTAAAACCTTTAACAGGGCAAACCATCAAAAGTGGTCGAACAATATTGCTGTAGTAAATTTTTGTGGGTATCATCCCCACCCCAGTTTTACCTTCTTATTCTTGGAGGGTTTTTGGGTTACCAAATTCTGGTGATATGTGTTATTGATGCATGAGTTTTGTTATATATTTATTTGATGTATTTACATGCATGCAACTTACTTTCAATGAAAAATTTTATTGGCTAAAGTTTGGTACTTATAATTCACCCCCACCCCCCGCCCTCTCATAAGTACTCTTTCCATATTTGAATATTCCAACAATTGGTATCAGAGCAGGTCAGGTTCTCACAAGGAAAAGGCTAACAGCTTGGAGCAAAAGATCTAAAGATAGAAGCTTTCAAACTTGGAAAGATCATTGAGAATCAGGTGATAGATGTGCAACTTGCTATGCATAGCTTGGAGGAATTTAGAAACAAATTGAGAAGCTCATTAAAAAAGAGGAAGGATCTAGCCATAGCTGAAAATGATATGCACTACAAGGAGATTGATACCACCAACATATTTTCCAGTGGAGACACTAAAGAGTTTGATGCAGCAATAGTAGAACTGATGGAGAAAAATAAAATTCAAGCAGATGAGATAAGAACTCTCAAGATGGAGCATGAATCACAGGCTATAATGATATGTGAAATTACTAAACAAAAGAAAAGAGCAGTTGATGATAAGGTCATGATGGAAAATGACAAAAGGAATCTTGCAAATAGACTTGACGAAAAATTTACTGAACTGACAAGGATCTCAAACATGCAGATGGATACACTTGCCCAAATGATGAATCTTCATCATGAACTCAATGTAAAGGATATTGAGATCTCTACCTTGAAGATGCAAAATGAACAAATGTAGAATGAATTGAACAAAGAAAAAGAGGTAGCAGAGAATCTCAATAAATCAAGTGAAGCAATCAAGTATTTTGAACAGTTGCTGAAATCACCAAAATCTGTCCATGATACATCAGGACTTGGATATAATAGCACTGAAGTTGGAGAATCTTCAAAGAGTGCTAAACAAAGAAGTGATAAAGGTAAGAATTAAAAACCCACTTGTCATTTTTGTAATAAGAAGGGACATACAACTAATATGTGCAAGAGTAGAAGATTCAATCAATCAAACATACCCAAAAGTTTTTGTCACAAGTGCAACATGCAAGGACATATGACACAAAATTGCAAATCCAATGTCAAAAGGACTCAAAGATTTGATGGAAATTTTTATAATTGCAAAAATTATGGACATAGGGCATTTGAATGCAGATCAAAACCTATGTGGACAGTAAATCAACCAGCAAAGACATCAAACCATGAATTTTGGGATTACAACACTAGGAACAGCTGTCACTATTGTCAAGAATATGGACATATCCCACAAAATTGCATAAGAACACATTTTAGAGGGAACTACAAAAGATAGTTGAGTCAAACCACATGTTTCAGTTGCTTAAAAACTGGTTATGTCAGCAGGAATTGCCCAATAAGGTCAAAGGCATCAAGTTCTGAGTTCAGTAATAGAAAGGCAAAGATAGATGTTGGACATATCAGAAGTGAAATGAATAAGACATGGAGAAAGAAAGATGATTCTAGCACATTAAATACAAAGATCACTTCACGTAATAGGTCAAGTGATCACACTTCATCAAATTAAGTAAAGAATGAGTGTGAGGGATTGATAAACCAAGTAACATCATAAATCAGTCCCAAGACATATAAGAACTGCAAAAATGAAATCAGCATAAAAAAAGAGAGATGCTAAGTCAAAATTGAGAACTTTTTGAAGATATGTCAAAGTTTCCTTCAGGAGCCGAGTTGCTAACAACGATCGAGATTGATAGTTGATGCCGAGCTATGAAATATCAATAGGAGCCGAGTAAAGTAAAACATAATGGGAGCCGAGTTATAATGAAACCTTTCAAAAGCTAAGTAGATAGTTGGTAGCATACTAAGCATTTATTACTCTATTTTGAAGGGTACATAAATCCTATTTTCGATCATTTTCCCACCATTCGAACAAGAAGAAAAGCCGAAAAAGGAGCGGAGAAGATCAAGAATAGCTCAGAAGCCATTCGTAAAAGATTTCAACAGCGATTCAAGACAAATTTCATCAATTTAAGGTATTTTACTTAAGTGTCGAGCTACGTAGGACTCATAAACTTGTTTAAATTATAAACCCTAGTTTGGAAAACAATGGCATCTAGGTCAGGAACCACCAAGGGTTTAGAGAGTCATGAAGTTCAGTTGGTCAGCAATGCAGTAAAACAACCTGAATTTAAGCCCATTCTAGAAGTAGCATACAAGAATGATCCTGCAGGAGCATTATCAGTTATTTTGGATAAAGTTGTTATGGTACAAGATGTTCGCAGATGTTATAATTGCAAAATCGGAGCCATAGGAGACTTAGAAATTCATTATGCATATGATAAACTGTGTGAAAAGAAAGTACTAAAAAATGAGTTTTCAATAATAGAAAGAAAAGGATTGACCAAAACACTAGCATTTCTGACTGTTTTCAAAACAGAATGGGTATGGATAGTTTTGAGCTGAATACATGATAGAGATTTTTGGTTAGAGTTTGGGCTAGTAAAATTTACCAAGAAAATTGTTCATAGGGTTACTGGTATTCCAACCCTAGATCGGCCAAAGACCCTGCGAAGTGACAACAGGGAAGTAATAGAGAAAAATACAGGTGCCAAATGGAACAATAGAGGAATGACTATTGACACAGTCATAGATCTCCTACTAGATTTTGCTGTGAGAATTATTTCACACAAATTCTATCAATCAAGCAGGTTGAATAGTGTACCTTGTATAGCAGTTGATGTTGCATACAAGATAATCAAAAGGGATCACACTTATGATCTGGCAGAGCTCATGTTTCAATAGATTAATGAAAATTTGGGAGCTATAAGGAAGAGCAAGGGAGCTCAATGCAAATTTGGATCAGTTTTGATGTGTATGTTTTTCTATTTGATGAAAGAATTTCCTTCTATGGGTAAAGTAAAATGGAATCCAGATAAAACAATTTTTGAACAAATTAATGGATACATTGACCAGATGGGTGAAAATTTTGATGCCCAAATGATTCGTTATTTTGAGGACTTCAAAAAGTCCATGAAACAAAGAATGAGAATTCCAATCTCATTGACTGAGAAATATGAAAAAGATATTTGTTTTCTTGTAGATATAGATTATACTTATATACAAGCAGTTATACCTAGAATAAGATGGCTTAGGCCACTAGGTTATGAACTTGATGTTGATCAAGCCTCTGTAGCAATAACAACCTTACTTGTAGAAGAAGGAGATAAAAATGCAAAAAAATTTGGAACTTATGATGTTGTCAAATCAAAGGTAATAACAGATTTGAAGACTGCTTCAGCAGTAAAGAAGAAAGAGAAAATGGTGAGACAAATCAAAAGAAAATTTGGCATAGAAGAAGAAGGAACAACAGAAGAAGAAGGAGAAGACATTGAAGAAGAAGGAGATAAACTTCAAGGTCAGACTCAAGGGTCAGAAGGAGACAGAGAGGAAAGTGCTGAGGTAGAAGAAGCCAAGGAAGTACCAGTTAAGAGAAAGACCACAACTCCTTCTGCTCCTAAATCCAAGGGGAGGAAAGTACCTGCCATTGCACCAAAGAGACCAACCACAAGGGCTGTAGCACAAAAAGCCCAAGAGGAGGCAAAAGGAAAGAAGAAAGAATCAAAGAAGACTGTTGCTAAGTCAAAGAAAAGGAAATTTATACCCCAGCCTGAAACAGATGAGGAGAAAACAGAGTCAGAGGACAATAGTCAATTTCAAGTGGTAAGACACAAACCCCAGACTACTGTTGAAAAATTATGTTCAAAAATTAGAAATAATGATTTAAAGGTCTAAAGAACCTGAATTTTTCTAAGCTCACCAAAGAAGAGCAAAATAAATTAGAGGAATCTATGTATGCTATGATGGCTAAGTATAAGCACACACCTCTAGAACTATATGAATCTATGCCAAGAGAACTGTATAAAATTATAGAGGATAAATGGCATTTTTGTTTACAAATGGAAAAAGAAATAAGGGAGTCAACATTGGCAAGATTGTTGCCTGATTTGACTAAAGATCAAATAATAAACGCCATAAAAAGGCATAATAACATATTCACTCCCAAGTATAGAGGATTTAGTATATTGCAGAATAAAATTGAAGAGGTAGTTACCAAATCCACAAGATTGTGGAAAATAGTTTATAAGAAAATTGAAGATGTATATAATGAAGAATATAAGGCAGAAGAAATTTCCAAGACAAAGGAAAAGAAAGCATTAGAAACAAAAGAGAAGAAACTAGTGGAGAAGGAGAGTAAAGAAGAAAAGGAAGAAGAGGCACACAATGAGGAGAAATAGGAAGAGAAAGATACAACTGAGCCACAAGATCAAAGTATGCAAGACATACAGGTATCTCCTCCTAGTCCTCCTCATGCCACCATCACACCTACAGATTTCATAAAAATAAAGGATGTTACAGACATTTAAAATCTAAACATCAATCCATTAACTGTAGAGGATTTGGAAATCCTTGACCAATCATCACTAGTAGCAAAATTAAGTTCAAATCTTGTATTGGTCAGTGTTGATGAATTACAGAATCTAGAAGTCAAGGTAAAAGCACAAGTGCCACCTTTGACCACACAAACTACTAGTATTCTATTCCTTCCACCACCACCTCCACCAAGTATAATCACTGATACACTCCAAGTGCCGAGTGTAGTAGTAGGGGAAATAAAAGAAATATCTGAACAACCAACAAGTTCAACCCCACCTAGCATTCATAAAAGGGATATTCAAGCTAAAGAAAAAGAGACATAGAAAAAGGAGGAGACTGCAATACAAACATTGGTTGCATTACCAAAATCTGGTACTCCAACACAAACTCTTCAGTAGTCGAGTACAGATGGATTACAGCTAAAAATCAGAACACCAGGCTCGAGCTCATCAAAGGTAGTCAGGAGACTTCACTATGGAGTTCCTGAGCTTGATGAAGAAATAAAGATCCCATATTATGAATCTAGCACTCTCACTGAAGAAAAGATTAATGAAATTCAGAGTGCACTAGACAAAAGAAGGAGACAAGAAGAACTAAGAAAGGAATACAAGCATAAGCTTACATTGAATGAAATTAAAGACATATTCATGAAAGCTTTTTGCTTACAATCTCCAAATCAGTCAAGACAAATCATGGAACTATTTGATATAGTTGACTAGGTGACTAATGAAGACCAGGAAACAAATGCTAGATTGCTTGAATGGTCAGAAAAGAAGTTCCAAGGAAAAGTAAATAGTAAAATATCCAGTGATATAGCACTGTCACAAGAAGAACTGGCAAAGAAAGTTATAACAGTTAAAATTGTACTAGGAAACATTTTTTCCCTGTACAACAAGTTGTGTGATTTTTCCACATTCACACAAGACACTAGCCAAAAAATACTGAGCTTGGAAAACAATCTGAAAACTTCTAGCATGCAACTCCCCACAGATCCAGCTCAGAGTGAGAAGCATTTTGTCCAATCGCTTCACACACAAAGAGAGCTAGTTGTTTTAGCAGAAGAGGAGGCAACCACAAAAGCCAAATTGATACAAATGCAATCATCAATTACTCCTCATTTGGAATTACTTCACAAGGAGAAGATAAATGCAGAGACAGTCCTCAGGAAAGACCCCAACCTTTCTTGATCTGATGGACTTGTACACCTAGCAGCAGAGATTGCCATCCAACATAAGACATTAGATATCACATTAGCAAATTGGGATGCAACTTTGAAGGTACTCCTTGAAGTAAATAGTACATTTTTTGCCAAATATGGCATTTCATTGTAAAGACCATTGACATAAGTGTCAGAAAGGGGGAGAATAAGTAATAAAATTTGAGTACAAGAATGAAATGATAAGTATAATAAAAGGGGGAGATAGCAGACATAGAAAATTTTGAAATTTTGGGGGAGATAGCAAATTTTGGGAGCAAAGTTTGAATGAAGGATAAATTACTGAGTCACATGGATCTTAATTAAGTGTTTTTGCCACTCATGTCGAAGGGGGAGATTGTTAGATTAAAGAATAAATTTGACAACTGATTGTCAACACACTTAACCAAGATCAAGAATAAGTGCCGAGTGCAATAGGTGTCGAGTGATAACAAGTGTCAAGTGCAATAGGTACCGAGTGATAACAGGTGCCGAGTGATAATAAGTGTCGAGTGCAACATGTGCTGAGTGATACAATTTTGTCCAAGTGCTGAGCTATCCAAGAAACAGCATGTGCCGAGTATCAAAAATACTTCAGGAGCCGAGTAACTCAGTATATCAGCATAAGAGTTTGTAATTGCACAAACTATGATGCAAATAGTTTTTATAGCCGACATAAGGTAAATCTTGAAGGATTTAATGATAAGATCAAATCTTTTATTTTTCCTATGCAATTCGCATGCAGCCAATACGAAAAATGCTAAAGGCATGCAACCAATCAGCAAAAGATAAGTATTAAGTGGGAAATTGAGATTCAATATGGATCATAGATCCAAAACAAACCCTAAGTCTTTGAAGTCTTTATAAAGAAGATGAAATTTCACTGTAAAAGAGAGAGATGAGATAAATTGAAGGACATACAAGGGTGCATAAGCAAATCTATTTTTAGAAGCAAGAGTTATCAGATCACAAAGGATCAAGATCAGGAGAAGGCGAAAAAGGAGCCTGTATTCAGCAATCAAGGATTGTAATCTATCAGGTTTATTGTATCTAATACTCTCTAGCAATTGTATTAGAATGAAAATCCTATGGTGATAAGTTAGCTTTACAGCTATTTTGTAAGAAGCTTTTGATTAAGTGATTAAAATCCTTTAACCAGGTGACACTTCATGTTAAGTGTTTGAAAATCCTCTAACCAGGTCACTATTAATATAGTGTAAAGCCTTTAACAGGGAAAACCATCAGAAGTGGTTGAACAATATTGCTATAGTAAATTTTTGTGGGTATCATCCCCACCCCAGTTTTACCTTCTTATTCCTAGAGGGTTTCTAGGTTACCAAATTTTGGTGTTATGTGTTATTGATGCATGAGTTTTGTTATATATTTATTTGATGTATTTACATGCATGCAACTTACTTTCAGTTAAAAAATTTATTGGCTAAAGTTTGGTACTTATTATTCAACCCCCCTCCCCCCCCCTCTCTCATAAGTACTCTTTCCATATTTGAATACTCCAACAAGTCCATTACAGAAATGTTCCTCCTTTCAGAAATTCCATTTTGTGAAGGGGTTCTAGGAGCAGATGTCTATCTTTTGATTCCTTTATCATTACAAAACATCTCAAACTCATTTGATGTAAATTCTCCTCCTCTATCAGATCTCAAACATTTTAGAATTTTACCTATTTCCTTCTCAACTCTTCCTAATTACCATTTAAACATTTGAAAAGCATAAAATTTCTATTTTAGAAACACAATTGTCATCATTCTAGAATAATAATCAACAAACACCATAATGTACTTATGACCTTTATAGCTTTATCAAAATTAACATGACATAATCTTTTGTGCCATAGCCACAGATCATCAAATTTTACAATTAGACAAATAGCATCCTCTATATCAAGGTAGAATAGATTACTCCTAGTTCGATCATCCTTTCCAATTAGTTTTCCATTAGTATGATATATCTTAGCAATCTTGTTCTCAAACTCAACCTTACATCCTAAATTATTCAATTGTGACATACTCAATAGATTATAGTTAAGTCCTTCAACAATGACTACTATGAAAAAGAACAAAAATAAGGGCTTTCTTTCTAGGAGAAATATTGATTACATGGATAATCAAGAAACAATGTTGTATTTCATAATCTACTATTGAAGTTGAATATGTTTTTAATGCAATCAATTATTCAAATATTGTATGCATCAAGCAATTGTTGGAAGAAATGCAAGAAGACGTAACTGAGGCTATCACTATTTATTGTGTCAATAAAAGTACCATAACTATTTCAAAAATTTAGTGATGCATGCTAAAAAAATAGCACATATCAATGAAGTATCATTACTCGAGTGAGAAAGTTCAAGAGAAACTACTGAAGGTTCAATATATGGAGTCTAAGGAACACATTTTTGACATATTTACTAAGCCACTTTCTAATGAATCTTTTGAGAATATAAGAGGTAAACTAGGGGTTTATGCCATATCCAAAATTTACTAGATGAAGATTCATGTTGCATCATTTCATGGATGAATTTTAATATCTTTATGGAGTTGATGTAGAAGCATTAACACTTTAAGAGTATTTTTGAATATTTGAACTTTACTATGATGAAATTAAAAAAATATGTTCATGCAAGCTAGAAGGATAACTATAAGGTTTTATATGTTCTATGATGAAATCTATAAAGACCTTTGGCATTTCTATCAAAGGGGGAGAATATATTGATGACATAGTATGGATTATATGCATGAGACAACATGGGGGGAATATATTAAAAAGGAAGAGAAATGTATAACAAAACCTCACAAGAGAAAGATAATCAAAAGGAAATGATTACCCAAAGGGGGAGTGCACATAATGAAGAGTGAAAGTTTCTACAAAGATTAAGTTGAAAGAAGGTTGAACTAGAAATAATTGATCAAAATCAAATAGAGAGAAATGTTGAAGATGTTGAAATTATTATAGCTGTGGATACTAAATTGGTACTAGATTGAAGACACAAAACTAAAAATTTGTATTTTTTATAGTGAATACATTTGATTATCTTGTGTAATGTTTTGTAATGGAAAATCTTATGTTATGTTTCTATCAATGAAAAAAGGGGGAGATTGTTAGCCCTAACTAATAATGTAATTGATAGTGATAGATTGCTAGTAGATAATACTATAAGTGTATGTAAGAGAGTTATATTAGTTGTTATAGTCTCATTGAATTAAAAGTATTTTTTGGATAGGGATTATAATAACTTAGTTAAGTCCCATATCATTAGATCTATGAAGAGAATTTGAAGAAAGTATGATAAAGATAGTGTTGGAGCTACAATTACTGAGAGCTTGATTGGAAAATTTGTTATATTGTCATTGATGTGAAACCTATTGGTAAGGCCAAGTTTCAAGTCTTCTTGAGATACATTTGCTAATAGTGTAGCATGCCATATCTATTGATTGATGAAGAGGGTCTAAAAAGAAAAGATCATGATATGACCTAGTGAAAGTTTGAGTTGAGATATATATGTGAGATGAAATTAAAATGGGAACTTGAAAGATAATATACCTTTTAGTCAATACATTTAGTGAAGGAGATAGCTGGATGAAGGTTAGAGTTGAAAAAAATCATAATGATAATTTTGACCAAGTATCAGTGTTGCACAGTCAATGAAGGGGTTGAAGTGTAAGATTAAGGAAATTAAGGATTGCCAAACATAAAAATATTGGTCAAATATTAGTGATTTAAAATTAACAAATATTTCCAAGTGATAGTATTGACTGAGTTGAATAGTGGTGATCAAGTTGTTGGGACTCAAAATTGAAGCCTTGATTTTGAGTACCATTCTAAAATCATGCCCTATAAGCATTTTTTAATGCATGTGTACCTCACTATGATTTTATGGCCTAAAAGGTGTTTAATATTTCTAACACATTGCATTTAATATATCCAGTCATCCCAAGAAGATACATTTCCATTTTGAGTCTTTCTATGAAATTTTGTTTTGAGCAATGTCTAGATTTTCATTTTTGCTAAGTGCCAAACAATGATAGGAGGCCTAGTTTGCAATTGAATTTATCACACCCAACAAAGTTTCATGACTTGATGATTTGTGAGTGTTTAATATCCATATCATAGAACCTATGTTTCATATTTCAATTCATCTTGATATGTTTTGATTAGGTTTTGAATCCCTTTAAGTCGGTTGTTTATTGTTGTCATGCTCATGTAAATTGTTTAGAATTATGGAAGGTCCTATTTGATGTGTTATAACTTTGACCAAATTGATTAAAATGAGAAAATTCATTTTTCATTACATTCTAGAGGCTACATACTTGTTATGTTTCAATTTTAAGTTTACGATGAACTCGTTTGATCAGTTATCAAACATGATTCCATATGCAATTTGTAAAGTTTTACTAGTGTCAAGAAGTGTAGATTGATCAAAACCCCTATTTGGGATGTCAGAACTCATAATTTATGATAGGTGAGATCAAATGGATTGTATCATTGTCTTCTACTTAAAAAATTCTTTAAGTGTGCCAATTTAAAAGTCTTGATGAATCCATCTGCATACTTACCCAGGTTCATTTTGTTTACAAAAATCACTTTTATGGTAGTATTTCTAGTTTTGCAAATCCAAGTAGCTCACTTTGACTGTTCTCCAAATAATCTTGATTATTATTCATGATCCCAGATCCTAGATTTATAATCTTCTCATACCAATGAACCAATTCCATAGTTGTTGTGCCCTCATGTGTCAGTTTGACCTATTTTCAAAGCTAAAACTGAATGCACTTTATGATTTTCTAAGATGTTTATTTGCAAGACGTTCAGAGAAGGTAGCTTTGATAATCACTATTATTGGTATTCATTAGTGGCAAGAATAATTCTAAGAGGGGGGGTGAATTAGAAGTACCAAAATTTAAGCTATAAAACTTTTTACTGAAATTAATACATGCATCTATCATCTCTAATTAACATGAAAGTAAAGGCATGCATGAAAATAGATAACACAAGATATAATCACCTAGAAACCCTCCAAAATGAGAAGGTAAAATTGGGGTGGGGATGACACCTAAAACTTATCATTGTAGCAATATGTAACTTGTCAAGGTTACAAAGTTTGACCATCATCAATAGTTTGCCTTGTGAAAGGTCTACCCTATTAAAGGCTCTAACACCTTGTTAAAAGTGACCTATCTAAAGGATTTACAAACATTCACTTGGAATGTCACCCTATTATTGGATTTATAGTATGGTTGTTAAACCAACCTATCTTCATAGGATTTTCATTCTCCTAATACAATGACTAGAAAGTATTGTAGAATGTGTTGACTTGATGAATTACAATCTTCAATTGCTATTTTTAGATCCTTGTTCTGTCCAATTTGATATGATCCTTCTTGATCTGATATAACTCTATTCATAGTGTTGATACTCTATTCTGACCAACTGATTCTGCAATGTTATCCTTCTAAGTCTTTACACCCCTCTAAAGTTTTCTAGCATTCTCTCCTTGAATTCTTGTACCATACTAAATTATGGGGTTTGATCCTCCTTAAAAAAAAATTGAGACTTAGGGTTAGGTATGAATTTTTGATTAGGATTCTTTCATCTTTCTTGCTCAAATCTTTCAATTTTTCTGATTTGTTGCACTTTCTTTCCATTTTTCTAATTGGTTGCATGTTGATTCCATAGGGAATACAATAGATTTGATCTTATCTTTTAGATCCTTCAAGATTCATCTTGAGTGAGCTAAAATATGGTTCACATTTGTGTTTGTGAGGGCACAAACACTTATGTTGATTCTGTGTTACTCGACACTTACTGATTATTGATGCTTGGCACACATAGGAATTTTGTCTTGCTCAGCTCCTATGGTAATTCAATCTTCCTTGACACTTATACTTTACTTGGTGCATATATTGGCTCAACATCAATTATCACTTGGCACTTGAAACTTTCTTTGCTTCCATTGTCTATCTACTCAACATCTAAATAACTTGACACCTATTGAATTTATGGCTCGACACATACTATAGCTTGGCATCGACTTAGAAATTTGTTAAGTGTGTTGACACTCAATTGTTAAAACTAATCTGAGACCAATAGTCTCCCCTTTTGAAATGAGTGTCAAAAATACTTAACTAAGCATTATGAATCTGATCTCAATGAATATACATCTTGTTCGGCATATGTATAAAGCTCCAAAGCTATTCAAATTTTTTTGTGCAAATACCTCAGAATTTGTATCTCCCCTTGAGATGATGTGCCTTTTTTGTCTCCAAAAATTCTCATGCTAAATTTGTCCCATGTTGATTATGCTTTGCCTTATCATTGTGCCTTGTCTGTCCTATTCTATCTACTCTATTTTTGCTCCCCCTTTCACACATTTTTTCTTGCAGTTATTGTATCCTTTTGGCTTTATTATTTCTCAAAATTTTATTTATCTCCCCCAAAATGTTATCTCCCCCTTTATTTTATAATCCCCCCTTTTTTATACTTATGTCAAAGGGTGCTAAACATTAACTGAATACTTTTCCAAAAAGGATTTATTCACCTCCATAATAATCTTTAGAGGAGCATCCCAATTGTCTAGTGCAATTTCAAGTGCTTTAAGATGGATGACTATCTCTATTGCAAGGTGAACTAGGCCTTATAGTGTAGAAAGATTGGGGTCTTTCTTTAAAACTTTCTCATCATAGGCTAGTTCCTTCTACAAAACTTCCATGTGTGGGGTGATAGTAGATTGTAGTTGTATCAATTTTTCCTTTATGTTTGCCTCATCTACTATTAACATAGCTAATTCCTTCTATGTGAAGTATAGTAACAAAATTCTTTTCACTCTAGGTTGGATCCTTGGGTAGTTGCATGCTTGATATTTTCAAGTTCCCCTCTAAGCTCATTATCCTTTAGCTAGTTTCTTGTGTGAAAATTGATGGATCACACAGTTTGGAGTACAATGAGAATATGTTCTCAAGTATTGCTTTAACCTTTTCAACCTTCTTTGCTAGCTCCACCTAAGATAGTGCTGTCTCACTTGATATTCATTCATTTACTTTCATTTGGAACTTCTTTTTATACCATTCTAACAGTTTTGTGTAAGTATCAAGGTCTTCATTCTATGTCGAGTCCACTCTATTGGACAATTGTTCCATGATTGGCTTGTTTTCATTAGGTACTTGCAAACTGAATGCATCTAAAAGGATGACTTTAATCTCAATCAAAGCTTACCTTTGTTTATACTAATTTCTATGCATCTCTTGCTTTATTTTCCTCTAAAATGCCTCTTGCACTTCATTTATCTAATTTATGTTCATATTTTCATAGTCATATTTTGGAATGACTATGTCCTGATCTAGTGTAGGGTCTCTATAGTGAAGCACCCCTACAACTCTTGTAGAGCTCAAGCCTGGAGCTGAAACTTGAAGTGGTACTACTTCAGTGCTTGGCTTTTGAGGCATTGTAGGAGTCCTTGTTGTAGGCAAATTGACCAATGTTTGTATTGTCTCTTGTTCTTTCTCCTTAATGGTCTCCTCCTCTTCTATTCTACCTTGATCAATTATTATGATTTGAGGTAGTGCACCTTGTCCTTGTGTAGTAGAAATAGAGGTATCCTTCTATCCTATTTGATCTTTTACCTGCTCCTTGGTAGTTGTTGTGACTATAACTATGGAGTCAACCCTAGCTAGTATGTATTATGTAGCTTTCTCTTGGGGTTGTCCACTTGTAGCTATTTGGATATGTGAAGGTGGTTCTTGTGGATTCACCTTTCCCTTTGTGATTTCAGCCACAACTTTTTGCAATTCTTCCACACTCACCAAGACTGGGTTAGTACATAACTGTGATTGTAGAGTAGTCTGGTGAAGGATCTTTTTAAGGTCCTTTGTAGTTAGTGGGTTTATTTTTTGGCCAGAAGTGTTAGGAACATCCTTTACAGTTACTATATCTACAGATATGGGAGTTACATGAGGAGGACTTGGTGGTAGTAGTTGTGTGTCTTGCACACTCTCTTCCTGTTGCTGCTCCTTAGTAATTTCCATTTCACTCTCTTATGTGTCTTTCTCCACTGTAATATCTTCCTTATATTTTTCTCATTCTTCCTCCTTATCATTTTCCTCTTCCTCATCATTATTTCTTCCTTCAAAAGGATCTACTTCCCCTTATTTCACTATTATCATCCCATAAATCAATATCCACATTTGTGTGGATTTTTTTACAACATCCTCAATTTTATTCTACAATATACTAAAGTCTCTATACTTGGTGCAAATTTTCTCCCATGCTTCTTATTTGCCTTACTTATTTTCCCTTTTGTAAATTCAATCATAACATGGGCAAATGTTGACTCCCTTATTTCTTCTTCCATATTGAGGCAATAATGCCATTTATTCTCTATAATTCAATATAACTCCTTAGGCATTGTATTGTCTAGTTCAAGTGGAGTATTCTTGAACTTGGGCATCATAGTATACACTGATTCTTCCACTATGTTCTATTCTTCTCTACTTAACTTATTAAAGTCGATTCCTTTTAGGCCTGATAAATCTACATTATCTCTAATGTTATCACAAATATTTTCTAGATTAGATTTAGTGGTGTGACTTACCACTCTAAATTGGTTGTTATCATATAATTGAAGAGCTGCCACATACTTTCTTCTTTTCTTCTTTAGGGATGGACCTTCCTAGTCTATGGCCTTCTTCTTTTTCTATTCCTTAGCCACCTTTTTTGTAGCTCTTGTGTCTACCCTTATGGTGGGTTTTGCTAGGCTAGGTTTAGCTATTTTCTTTCCTCTAGGCTGAGTTATAGGTTGTTTTGTGCCTTTTGCTTATTTTCTTTTGCCTTAGGTGCTTCCTTGGTTAGCTCCTCCTTGGCACCTTCTACTTCTTCAACATCTTCACCCATGCCTTGGGTCAATGCAAGTGGCTCTTGCCCCTATTCTTCTTCTTCTTCCTCTACTTCTACTATACCTTCACCAAATTTAGCCTTAAGCTTCTTGAATAATTTGTCCTTTTTCTTCAAGGTTGAAGTAGTTTTTAATTTCATATCCACCTTGGATCTTACAACATCATAAGTGCCAAATTGTTGGGCACTTTTATCTACTTCTTCTGCAAGCAGAGTAGTGATTACTGCAAATGCTTCATCAATATTGATCTCATAACCAAGTGGCCTCAGCCATCTAACCCTTGGTACTATTGCTCGGATATATGTATAGTCAATGTCTACTAAGAAACATATATCATTTATGTGCTGCTCAACTAATGAAATAGGTATCCTGAGTCTCTATTTCATAGACTTCTTGAAGTCTTCAAAGTAGCTGGTCATAATAGTCTCAAAATTTGCCCCCATTTATTCTATGTATTCATTGACCTCGACTATTATAGACCTATTTGTCTTCCAGCTTATCTTTCCAAAAGAGGTGAATTCATTCTATACATAGAAAAATAAGCATATCAGGATTGCTCCAAATTTACATTAAGCTCCCTTTGTTCTTCTTATAGCTCTGAAATTCTCCATTATATATTGTAGTTGTAGTTCAACTAGATCATAAGTATGATCCTTTTTGACAAGTTTGTAACCAATGTCTACTACAATACCTAGAACACTATTGAGTCAAATTGATTGGTAAAATTTGTGGGATAAGACGCTAACTAAAAAATCAACAAGAGGATCCTTGATTGTGTCTATTTTCATCCCTCTCTTGTTCCATTTTCCCCCAATGTTCTTTTCTATATAGCTTCTTTCAAGTCACTCCTTAGAGTTTTAGGCCATTCTAGGGTTGGATACCTGGTCACCCTATGTATAATTCTTTTGGATATTTTAATGAGTCCATCCTCTAACCAAAGGCTTCCATCATAAGTTTGACTCAACACAATTCTAATACATTCTATTTTGAACATGGTTGAAAAATGTAGGGCATGAGTTAAGCCCTTCATCTCAAAAATTTGAAATTCTTCCTTTAAAACTCCATTCTCACACAATTTTCCATATGCCTTCCTAATTTCCATATCACCTATTGTACCAATCTTGTAATTGTAAGATCTTCACACATCTTGCACCATTACCACTTTAGGTGGAATTATAGATAAAGCTCTGACAGGGTCATTTTTGTATGCAACCTCAGGGATTGGTCTAAAATTAGGTTCCTTGACTTCATTGCTCACTAACTAAACTTCAAAAAAAAAAATCTTGTGGTTTCCTAGAGCTAGAGGCCATTTCTGCAATCTATGGTTTTAACATGTATAAATACTGAAATTGCATAGCTCGACACAAGTGTAAATACCTTAAAATCAATGTAATGGTACTGAATCTATGTCAGAATCTACTCAAATGCTTGAATCTCTGCTTGGAAAAACCTTTTTGCTCTCTTCTTACTTTTTCTATGTGATCATGATAATGAAAAATGATAAAAAACACAACAATATGCCCTTTATTTTATAGTATTTTATGCTTAGTGCTTGTACAGCTGCCCACTTGGCTCCTTAAGGAATTTTTCTTTACTCAACTTCCATTGTCTTTCCAACACTTGGCATAAACTGGAGTTTTACTTACTCAACCTCCACTACTAACTAAGCTATAACTAATCACTCGACATGTACTAGAATTTTACTCGACATCTAAAGACAACTTTCCTTACTTAACAACACTTTTGAAAACTTGAAGTTTTAACTTTTCATCTCTATTCTTGGAACTAATGTATGATAAAGTATTTACATGTTAGTCCCACATACCTTCTATTTCTTAGTTGGATGTAGTGTGACCACTTGACCTTTTAGGTGAAGTGATCCCTCCATTGGATGTGACCAAACTTTAAGCTATAAAAAATTTAACTGAAATTAATACATGCATCTATCATCTCTAATTAACATGAAAGTAAAGGCATGCATGAAAATAGATAACACAAGATATGATCACCTAGAAACCCTCCAAAATAACAAGGTAAAACTAGGGTAGGGATGACACACATAACTTATCACCACAGAAATATGTAACTTGCCAAGGGTACAAAGTTTGACCATCATCAGTTGTCTACCCTATTAAAGGCTCTAACACCCTATTAAAAGTGCCCTATCCAAAGGATTTAAAAACACTCACTTGGAATTCCACCCTCTTAAAGGATTTGGAATATGGTTGCTAAAGCAACCTATCTTCATAGGATTTTCATTCTCCTAATACAATGACTAGAAAGTATTATAGAATGTGTTGACCTAATGACTTACAATCTTCAATTACTGATTTCAAATCCTTGTTCTATCCAATCTAATATGATTCTTCTTGATCTAATATAACTCTATTCATAGTGATGATACTCTATTCTAAACAACTAATTTTGCAATGCTGTCCTTCTAAGTCTTTACACCTCTTTAAAATTGGCTAGCATTCTCTCCTTGCATTCCCATACCATATTGAATTATGGGGTTTCATCCTCTATGAAAGCGTTTTGAGACTTAGGGTTAGGTATGAATCTATGATTGGGATTCATCCATCTCTCCTACTCAAATCTTTCCATTTTTCTAATTGGTTGCACACTGATTGCATAGGGAATATAATAGATTCGATCTTATCTTTTAGATCCTTCAAGATTCATCTTGAGTTAGCTCAAATATGGTTTACACTTGTGTTTGTGAGGGCATAAACACTTATGTTGATTCTATGTTACTCAACACTTACTAATTGTTGATGCTCGACACACATAGGAATTTTTTCTTGCTCGACTCCTATAGTAATTCAGTCTTGCTCAGCACCTATACTTTACTTGGCACATATACTGGCTTGACATCAATTTTCACTCGGCACTTGAAACTTGCTCAGCTTCCATTGTCTATCTACTTGACATCTAAATAACTCGGCACGTGTTGAATATTTGGCTTGGCATATATTATTGCTTGGCATCTATATTATACTTGGCATCAACTTAGTAATTTCTTAAGTGTTGACACTTAATTGTCAAAACCAATCTGAGACCAACAAGTATCTTTTGACTAAGTAACCATCATGACACAAGATTTGATAGGGTTCAAGAATGTGGAATAGAGAACCAATATGTCTATGTTTAGATGCTAACTAGATATTTTTGTTAGTTTCTAAGGCCAGCTAGAGGACCCCTTTGACACAAAATTGGCAATTGGTAGTAAAGGGTAAAAAATTATTTTTGTTGTTGTAAATAAGTATTTACTTATTACACTTACTTAAGTTTACTTAGGTTAATGCATTATTTAATTATTTTGCATTATTTTATTATTATTTTAGGTGAGACACTTAGGAGTTTGTGTACTCTCATTGAGTTATGAAACTCTAATTATGCACATGGTGTCTACAACATAGGAGTATGCATCATTCACTGAGTTGTCATGTTCAAAACATAGTTAACCGCACTCCTCATTTAGCACATGTTGTCTACACCACTGATTTGCATGCTACGCCATTGTAGGCTTATCCTCACATCATCACACTTAATCCTATGGTCAATGGAGGATAACCCATATCTGGTGGGCATGTGCCTGGTTGTATGACATATCATGATGTTGAATTCTTTGCATTTTAGAAGCTCTCTTGAGGTATTTATATTCAGGCACTCCTAGTGTACTCTCAACTAGTTATTGAATGAATATCATCATTTTGATCATACTCTATCTATTTTGGTCTACTATGTGCTTGTGTTGAGTTCTTTAGTTCTTGGGTGAATTTTGGTCTAAGCCAAATTCTTACATGGTATCAGAGTAGAGGAGGATTCTCATCACATAAACATTTGAGACCATTCATGCTTTAGCACCTCGACATGAATCCAAAGGATACACAAAATTTGGGAGCATCTAGAGCTAGATCTGACCTCACTGTTACATTTGGAGCATTGATTCGGTGAAGAGCGACTATAAATTTGCCTATATTTGGTGAAAGTTGATTGTGAGGCAAATTTTTTTTGCAAATCAGAACCGGGAGGCCTCAATTTGCATTTCAGGTATGATCGTTTCATTGATCTAATTATTGTATTTTTAGATCTGCATTAAAGTTATCTCTGCAATTCTAGTCATTTTTCAAATTTCATTTTCGAAATTATTTTTTGTCCAGTTAGAGAATTTTTTTAGACTGGGTAGTGACACCCAAGCTCGGCTCTATATATTTTTGGTGGAATATTATTTAATTCATAGGGTATTATTATCTATGGGCTTCATCATATAAATCTGGCTTCATAAATTTTGGGTTGGACCACTGACAATCCCTACTACACATCACAATGACTGAACATTGCCCAAAAAGTTTGGCCAACATCCTCCTCAGTTCTCAGCGGCTGAGAACCATAACATCAGTGGGCATCTCAATCACTACCGAGTCTACATTTTATTTGTGTGCAACAGAGGTTTCTTTATACACTGCACATAGAGTGCGAATCCCATGCATGTGGGATTAATAAAACTAAGCTTTAATAGTGCAGAGAGAATCTGACATCACCTAAATAGTTCTGATGTCTGCTCAAGGAAAATAGTGCATATAAAAAATGTTGCACAGGATTGGACACACAGAAAAATCTGTTCTGGCCATGTGGCAATCCTATAGATAGGCCTATCCAGTCAGATAGTGACGCAAGTAGTCACAGTCACATCTGACACAACACTCCACTCAGCTGACTCAGTGTGTATAATCATTGACACATCACTAGGACACGTCATCGGTCGCCCCTGTCTGTACAACTTTGACATCATTGATATGTCATAATAACATCATCTGAGGCCGTTGTAGTTGTTGATGTCATCTTTTTGATATCTTAAATTTGAGGCCCATCTAGACATCATTATAGGGAAAAATAAAACTACTGCAATGATCGTATGACCATCAAATTTAACCCCATATTTTGCTGATCCAACCCCTCTCCAGATTTATTTTGGTTTTTGTAGTCCAACTTCGGGAGGCCATAACTTGCACATTCGAACTCCAAATCAGGTGGAATTTGTTTTGAAATTGGGTAGAATTTTCTAAATTTTTTAGTGGTGTACCAATTTTCTAGTTTTGGTGCATGGATTGTTCAAAAATTTCATTTTTTGTTGACTGTACTTGCATAATCTTACATTTTGCAACTTCAAATGCTTCGTATGGGCACATTTGGAGTAAAAAATAGGTTTTATTTTTTTTGAAAGTGCATTATTTTTCATCTACTTTCTAGATCTACTATCAGATTGTGGGTTGTGTGGACAAAATTGTCACTTTTAGCAATAGGGCCTTTGTTTGCTTTGTAATGCTTCAGAATTGTAGCACATTGTAAAGTTTTAGATTTGTACTCCATTAAGAAGTTGTAACAAGCAAAATCAAATTTCCACAAAGGCCAAAATTGGCAAGTGGCCCATTGTAATTGTATTACTGATAAAGTTCCCAAAGCAACTATTTTGGAGGGGTTTCTTGATTTAGTGAAAAGGGGGGGTGTTCTTGGTGTTGTGTTCTCTCTTTTCTACACTTTTTTTTCATTTTTTGCATTATGGGCAACCTTAAGTTTCCTAAATTAACTCCTTATAACTATGCTATGTGGTCAATCAAAATGTGATATCACTTAATGCATAATGGAGTTTCACAATATGTAGATGGTACTCTTCCTAAACCAGCAGGTGATAATGTTTTTACAAGTGATATTTCAAATTGGGTAGTAATGGATAGGAAAGCCCTAGGTGATATATGTTTGGGGGTAGATGATAAAATCATGTATTAAATCAAGAAATGTACTACATCCAAGGAAGCTTGGGATACCCTCGAAAGCCTTTATGGTAAAGTGTTTGAAGAGGATGTGTTCAAAATTGAAGATGAGCTTGTCTCCTTAGATCCTAAGTCATATGACTCAATACAGGATTTCATCATCAAGGTGAATGAATTAAGGAAAAATCTTACTGATTGTGGGAGTTCTATCAAAGATGACAGACTAGTGTATCTCATTCATAACAAGCTGCCATCGGAGTATTCCACATTTGTATCTTCTTTTAACACCTCAAAGACTACCTTAGGGACAACCTACAAGAAAGTCACTTTTGATGAATATGCTAAACTATTGGATGATGAAGAAAAAAAGTTGAAATCAATGGGGATTCTCAAAACACCTCAGTCCAAAGCATTGGTGGCTAATGAGGGTTCTCAACATTCAACTGGACAATCTTTAAATAAAGGAAAGGGTAAGAAGAAATGGAAGAATGACAAATCTGAAGATGCAGAAAAGACAACACCACAATCCAATCAACAAGCCAAGTCCTCAAATTCCAACAAGAAAGAGGAAAAAAACAATAAGGAGAAGAAAAAGTGTGCTTATTGCAAGAAATTAGCTCATGAAGAGTAGGAGTGTTATATCAAAAAGATTGATGAGTTGACCAACATGATGAATAAACATAATGTTCCATTTCCTAATGCTTACAAGGACAAAGGATCATCTTCAGATTCCAAGGGAAAAGGGAAAACATTCATGGCAAATAAAAACTCTTCAAAGGAATGGATATTTGACTCAGGTTCCTCATATCACATGGGTTCTTCAAAAGAGGATTTTTCTTCAATGAAGCAGTCAAGGGTACCGCACATCTTCATGGGGAATGATAGCAAATGGAAGTTGAAGGGAAAGGAAATGTGGAGATAGAAAATGGAGAGTTTCAAGAGGTTCTCTATGTTCCAACCCTAAGTTTGAATCTCCTATCAATCTACCAAATCACTCACCTTGGAGATGGACATAGAGTTGAGTTCCTTCCAGATTTAGTTCAAGTGCATAGTCTCAAAGATGACTCCTTCAAAGGCCTTGTTATCTCAATCACATTCAAACATGCAATTATGGCATGAGCGGTATGGTCATCTTGACTTCTGCTATCTTTAGCAACTTTGCACATACCACATGGTGAAAGGTCTACCTCAAATTAACTTTTCTAAGGGTGAATGTTCAAAAAATTTAGTGGATATGCATCCAGAGGGGAAGTTGCAAAGAGGGAAGTCTTCTAGAGCAATGAATTTTCTACAAATGATTCACATGGTATTAGAAAATCCTTTTGCATTCAGCCAAGGTCACTACATACTTACCTTTGTTGATGAATTTTCAAGGTTCACTTGGGTCTACTTTTTGTATAGTAAGAGCGAAGTGTTGGACACATTTCTAGACTTCAAGAATCATGTAGAACAGAAATCTAGGAAAGCCATCAAAGTACTCTGAATGGACAATGGAAACATGGATGTGAAAAAAAGACTTAAGGACTTTTGTAGACATGAGGGAATTGATCTTTAGACTCTACTAGCATTTAGTCCACATAAGACAAATATTGCAACACTAAGGATTAGGACACCTAAGTCTATGGCAAGTTGCATGATTCATGCCAAGTCTCTAGATCCATCATTAGAAATCGAAGCAATCTCAAGTGCCACTCACATTCTTAATCGTTCTCCTCATCTAGCCTTAGATTGAAAAACTCCTTTTGAGGCATGGTGTAGCAAAAAACCTATTGTGACACACTTTAGAGTCTTCGGTTGTCCTACATGGGCAAAGAAATCTTCCAAGGGATGCAAGGCACAATCACCTTGGCCTTTTACCTTCATTGGTTATGAAGACAGTGTGAAGGCATATAGACTTCTACATCTAGAGACACATTAGATATTTTTGGAGAAGGATGTACATTTTGAGGAAAGTTCTCCCAGCTTGTCCTCTACTCCTCTTCACACATCATACAGTCTGGAAACTAATAGTGATTTCAGTGATAGTGCTTCAATAGCTTTAGACACATGAGGTTCTATTAACAGTTACAGTGAGAGATATCTTCATTATTTTAGTCTGCATGCATATCTCACCATAGTGATAGGTCTAGAATAGTAGGGTACATTCAGTCTTCCAGATACAGGTTTTGTGACATATTTGGGGGACAATATTCATGATTTGCCTCTTCTTCTTGATGCAAAATTACCTTCTTCAATTGTCACAATGGTTCCATCAGACTCTCTTGTTCATTCTCTACATGATCGATCCTCATAGGTTGAAGTGATTGTGGATACTTATGATCAACAGTTGCAGCATGGTTCTTCATCAGTTGCAGAGATAGATAGTTCTTTGGGATGGGTTTGTTAGTTAGTTGAGCAGGTTTTAGAGACATCACTCATCCATGGGATTCTTTCCACACACAGTAGAAGCATCTCATTTGTACCCTTGACATTTTTTCTTCCTAAGGGGAGGAACACCATTCTGCAGTCTTGGATCAACTTCTTCATTAGAGCAGTCATTGTTTGGCATTCTTCTTTGGGGGGGTGAGCCTATCCTATCTCTCTTCCTCTTTTTATCATTATCTTATGTATATACTAGATGTATATCGTAATGGGGGGGGTCTTGATTACTCCATCCATCCATGTATCCCTATCTATCTCTCTTTTTGGGGGAGGGTTTTTCCCATGAGGTTTTCCCTCTTTCCCTACTTTATGGGAGATTGCATATCATTATGTACATGGGTACCTAACATGGCCTAGTAGCTGAGACCCATATTGCATTTCATCCTAGATTTCCTAAGCTTAAGGGTGTTCCCCTAAGTTTCACTTAAGGGGGGGTGTTGGTGTAAATAAGTATTTACTTATTACACTTAAGTTTACTTAGGTTAATGCATTATTTAATTATTTTGCATTATTTTATTATTATTTTAGGTGAGACACTTAGGATTTTGTGTACTCTCATTGAGTTATGTAACTCTAATTATGCACATGGTGTCTACAACACATGAGTATGCATCATTCATTGAGTTGTCATGTTGACAACACAGTTATCCACACTCCTCATTTAGCACATGTTGTCTACACCATTGATTTGCATGCTACACCATTGTAGGCTTATCCTCACATCATCACACTTAATCTCGTGCTCAATGAAGGATAACCCATATCTCGTGGACGTGTGCCTAGTTGTATAACATATCATGATGTTGACTTCTATTCATTCTAGAAGCTCTCTTGAGACCTTTATATTCAGGCACTCCTAGTGTACTCTCAACAAGTTATTGAATGAATATCATCATTCTAATCATCCTCTATCTATTTTGATCTATTGTGTGCTTTTGTTGAGTTCTTTAGTTCTTGGGTGAATTCTGGCCTAAGCCAAATTTTTAATGTTAAATGTGTATCATAAATGGATTTCAAACAAAGTTAGATGTTCACTACGCTAGTTTGAGGTGTTAATTGTTTGAAAACAAATTTTTTTTTTAGCCAAATAGACTTTGGGGTCCAGCTAATTCCTTCAGAGTAACAATTTTTTTTACAATTTATGATAATGATGACATATTTACAATGTGTTTTTCTAGCATAGAAATGTTTTTTATGTATGGAAAAGGAAGTCTTAGTCAAAATAGAAAAGAAAGAGTCTAAGTTTCAAATTTCCTTGTTATAGTGTACATGGGTAGTTATCTTTTAAAGCATGATGAAAATTGAATGGTATGTATGAGAGACCCAAGGCACAAACAAGTACCACTAAAGACTAGGGCTCAACATATGATAAATTCTAAACATGCCTTGATTGGATTTTCCACTTTAAATATGATTTTTTTCTAGGAATAATTACAGGAGGTCATCAATCATCACCTCAATTTGAAGGATTTGAGCTCACACATGGTATGCTTCAAGGAAAAGACACTTTTTCAAAAGAAAATTAAGATATAGAATTTGTAGAACATATTGCTTGGCCAAAAAATAGGGGCAATGACATAGACATGTAAAGGTATGATAGTAAGAGGTCTTAAGTAGAGAGGTAACCAGTGCCTTCTTCATCCTCTCTAGCTCGTGAATGGTTATCTATTGCATGAGCCATCTTGGTTTTCTTCTTCTCATAATCCTTTTTCTCCATTGGATAAAATTTGCAACACTTACAATAGAGCCATCCCTTTTCCATTCATTTGCAATACATATTGACATGATTGTAATGGGAAGTTGATAGTTTTAACTCTGAATATCATTGTTTTACAAAGGAAAAGAAGTTTCATGTGGAAACACATGATTAGGAAATCATGATAGCATTGTTTGAAGGTAGAGCTACTATACCCAAATGGAGCCCAATAAAAGGGAAGTGGTAGCAACAACTAGCATCAATCTATCAATCTCATCCAGCTATTTAGACACTTTGATATGATCTCATGAAAATCATTGCCTTTGCCTAAAATTCTATGTGCCTTGGCCTCTGTGGGGGTATGGCTAGTCACCTAGCGATGCCTAACTAGCAAACATGATCCAACAATATGCCTGCTACAACTACTAATGCTTTTGATGAAAGACTCTATGCCATGCTCGATTGACTAAGCACAACAATTATTTATTGGGCCCCTCAACATTTCCATACTTGTAGTAGACCATGGATCCATGTGAAATGCTAGGAGGTCTTACCTCTAGCATGTGTGTAGATCATCTAGCCATGATGGATTAAGACACAATGATATAGATCCTCACAAAATCTTAAAATAAAATATTAAGCTCTCCCTTGCAATGTTTTATGAGAGAGCACATGTGAGGAAAAATGTAGCTAGAATCAAAAGAGAGAAAGGAGGCATCTATTGGAAAAAAGGCATTAAATCCACCACCATGAGAAGAGAAGCATTGTTCTAGTGTAGAGGAGGTAGTTTGGGTAGAAAAAAAGCTTTTATGAAATATCTTACATTGATCATGTGTAGATAGTCTCTTTGGTTCAAATACATGATTGCAATATAGTTCTATCTTAAAAGACATTGGCTTTTGTAAGCCACAAATAGCTTGTGCATGGAGCCCACTTGGTCGGTTGGAGAGAAGATTATTTTGAACAAACATGTTCCCCAAGAAGATGATGCAAGCATGATGTAGACCTACTGACCAATGAGCAATTGACACATGGCGAAGGACACTAGAACTGGCTTGCTTCATGAGGTAGTGACATGGCAAATAGTGCCATGTGTCATGATGTCACTATGTCATGAATATGTGGCACCATGCTAAGGTGTCATGCAACATAGTGACCAATGATGTGGTAGGAAGACATGGTGCAGTGATGCGACAATGACAAGGCAAATTACATGCCCTAAGGTGCCACATATTGCAATGTTGCTATGTTGCAGTTATGTGGCACCATGCTGAGTAGGATGGTGACATAGAAACTAGTTAAATGGCCACCATGTTGAAGGATAGGGACCAATGAGATAGTGACATGTTGTGCCTAGGTGATAGGTGTTAGATGACTCTACATAGGTAGACCAATCCTTTGTTGAAATGTGTCAAAGATGGTCAAACCCAATTGAATTGGATGGAAAAATCAAAATGCATAAAATAATATTTTTTTATTATTTTTCTCTTTTTTGGATGTGCAATCAGGTCTTTTAAATAAATTTCAATTATAATATATAGTTCAAATTTTAGAAAATTTTAAATATCTAGAATGAGATGCAATTTCAAAGCCATGACATGAGCCTACTTTTCATTTTGAGATTTTGGAGTTTTTGGTATGAAAGTATAGCACTACTATATATCATTAGAATTGGGAGAGAATGAACTTTCCATTTTTGGAGTTTTTTTTTGCACAAGAAGCCACTAGTTCAAGTTATGCAAGGATTTTCCTCAGGTATCCATTTTTTACTTTCATCAGTTGGGGTAGTTCAGACTTGATTTCTACTGAAATGGAGAAATGAATGAACATAAGAAGCAGTATGAATGTAGTTAGGGGAAAATTTAATTACCTCCAAGTTTGTTGAATCAAGGTATTATCAACATTTCAGATGTATTTTAGATATTTTGGCAATACAAGGGTTTTCATCATTAAAGAAGAGATATTTCAAGTTTGTTACAAAATAGTGATAAAAATCATATCAAATTTTAGTTAGAAAGTGGAGAGATTTTTTACAATAGTAGGGAATGAATATTCAAGTGGACACATGTCACTTCTCGATCAAATCTAGGATTTCATTCTTTTTTTCTCATACATTATAAGGGTTGACAGTTTTCACTATCAGACTAGGGAGGTTCTAACTTGTCTATGAGCCCACATTGTTGGATCCAGAGTTGTGATTCAACAACATTCTTCAACATATCTCTCTTGTATGAATAGGAGTAGTTAAGCTAATATAGATAGTTCTAATCTATTTAGTGGTTTTATGAATTGTTTTACATGCATCTTGAATGTATAGTTTCAAATAAATGAATACAAATGAGCAAGAATATCCTTAGTTTCATTCTAATTTTAGTCTCCTATCTTTGTAATCTACAATATTATGTGGTTTAGGGACAAAGAACTGAGACCCATTTGCATCCCCTTAAGGTTGTATGTCTGATATATTTTTCTATTGGAACAAAGGGCCAAGGAAGTGATTGATGTATTTGATAGAGTTGCTAGTTATTTGAGAAGGACTTCATGAGAATGAGGTCTTTATGAACACCATTATCTAATTCACAAAGTGATAAGGTAGATGTAATATGTTTATGTATGGATATATCAGTGATATCATAGATGTATGTGTGTAATTTGTAGGATTTCCCAATAGATAAGACACTAATCAGCTATAGGATCAAGTGCTGCATATTTTGGGGATTTGCTGAAATCAAAATTTTAATCATCCATTTCCCTTTCCATTTAAGAGCTAAAATAATTCCCTCACTAAGCTTATAAATTTCTTAGGTCATGTCATTGGTTATTTCATGTCTATATGTTCTTTTCTTAATTACAAATGATATAAGGGTTTTATCTTCTTTGTTAGTTTCAAGTGTATGTTTTAACACTAGTACCATATAAGTGAATTTGAGGTCCACCTACCTATGTTTTGTAGAGACTAAACTAGAACAAGGATCCAACCTGATAGTTGGCCCAGTGTTTGAAAGGATATGTTCTAGATGGGAAGCAGCTACCCCTAGATGTATTTGTTCTCATTGGGGTTGTTGGTGTTTGAAAATGCTCAAGGGTTTTCAATTATCCCAATGAGAATATGACATATCTAGGGGTAGCTAACTCCCATTTTCAACATGCCATTTTAGACATTGAGCCAACTATAAGGCTAGACCCTTCTTCTACTTCAGGCTTTGCAATACCTAGGTGGGTGGACCTTAGATTCAGTTGATACTATACTAGTGCAAAAGCATATCCCTGAATCTATTAAGCAGACGAAAACCCCTTATATCTTCTAAAGCCTTATGTAGTAACAAAGAAGTGTAGTAGCTAATTACAACTCTATGAAATGCACAAGTTGAGTGAGGGTTAAAATTTGATAGCTCTTCAACATAAAAGGGTAAAACAGGTTTGATTAATAATGTTGATTTCAACAAACCCTCCAATATGCAGTAGTAAGACTTAATGATCCTGTAATTGATCAGTGCCTTAACCATTGGGCAATTCCATGAATTAAAAACATATATATGGATATCTAAGACATATGTGTATCTTCAGATATTTAATCTATCTATTTAACTTGTAAATAGACATCTATGCTTAATCTAAACCTCATTCTTACATGATATCCCCATTAGTAACTTTACAATCCTATTGATTTCCCTAAAACTTTTTTATGACGACATGGTGACTACCATTGGATCTACCATGTGTCACCATCTGGTGACCTCTGATCATGGTCTACCACATCATCATTTTATCCATAGCTTGCTAGCCACATATTGCCACTTGTCATCACATGATTTGGCTCTCAAATCCACCTTAGCATTCAATCACTGCACATTGTTCCTCGCCAGATCTTCAAATTTCCCAGTGGGTCACTAGCTAGATTTGAGATTTTTCAATGGGTCACTATGTCACATGCTAAAAAATCTCACCATTTTTTGGTGGCAACATAGAAACCACCAAAAATCTCCACCTTTTCTGACATCATTTCAAATTTCCTAGCAACTTCTACTTACTTCCTTGGTGACCACAACTTGCATGCCACATCAAAATTTACTATTTGTCACTAGCTGGCCGACCAAGGGCTAGGATCCACCACATGCGGTGTGGGCTTTCAAAAAGCCTCAATCTTAAGACACTAAATATTATTTAATGAGGAGTATTTAAAGTGTTAGAAATTCCATCCCCCAGCCAATATGGGAATAAAACTTTTTCATGGGTTTTCCAACTTCTTGCACTCATTCCTCTCTCTATCAAGGTTTTTCATGCTGCTACCTCCAAAGATCTTAACTGTGATTTTTCCTTCTTTAGCATGGAGATCTTTGTGGTCAGCATGGGCTGTTCTACACTCTTTTTAACTATGGGTTTGTTTTAAATTGTTGTGCCTACACACAGTAATTACCATTGTTGATTTGTCTCCAAGCTGGCTTTTTCTTATGTATGTCCCTTTTATCTTTAACTTCTTCAACTCTCACCTAGATTTATTAGGAAAGAGGATCAAGTATTGAACAAGCACTCTTCATTGGACATAGGTGAAATATCAATTAGAATGCGTAGTAGAAGCTTCTTGTTCGGCCCCAAAGACTCATCCAAGTGTGATTCTGCCAGATACTCTTCCACATTGGGATGATCCAAATAAATTTTTGACTTGGATGACTTCATTCTTCAACCTCTATTCTCCATGTGTCCTGTACTCTCACGTGGGTTGCCCTTTAACTAGCATAAATTTCCCTTTATGTGGGTTGTATGACCCTGGAAACTTCTTCCTTCAACGTTGGTCAACTGCTTATGCCTGGTCTTTGTTATGCAGGGTCTCCTTTTTGTTTACTGGCATGGGTTGTTCCTTGTATTTGACTTTCTTTTTCATACCAACGTGGAGCACACCTGCCTTTGACTAGTAGCTTTAAATTGAAGCTTAGCTTTGTCGATGCTTCCATCTTATGTAGGCAGGTTGGAGCTTTCCTTTTTACTGGTGTGAATCTCTTTTCTTGACCTCGGGTCTGCTGGCTTTGCCCTTTTACATAGGGTCTTTCTGATTCTATGTGGATCCCCTTTTCCTTAACCATGAGTGTCTCCTTATGCTGTGATTTGTGGTCTTTTCTATGTTTCATAGGTTTTCCCCTATTTCACTTTAAAACTCCCCTTCTACTCTCCTTTGATGCTCACTAGATGCTTCCCTTAATTCATATGCTTCCTTGCCCCTGCCACTAATTCTACAAATGTTGCAGCTTGCTTGGAAAATTAGCTCTTCTTCTTGCATAGGTTGTTTTCCTTCAGCAACTTCTGTTTTGGTTACGCCACATGGACTTCCCCTTTTGTCACTTTCTGACCTCTTCCTATGCATGGGGCTCATTAAATGAGAATGTGCTACCTCCTTCCTTCAAGCCATCAACTTCCTTTTTCAACATTGGGTGGTCTTTGTTCATAATCTATTCCATTCAAGTCATTTACACAACTGCAAATAAAAATACCCACATAGCTGCTAGACATGGAGGGGATTCTAATAAAGAAATGTTTGAAGCCAACTATGCCGAGTACGGGCCTTTTGGGGTACTTGAGGATTGGATTCCATTTGATCTTGACCTCACATTAGCCAAACTTGTTGGATTTCATGGCCAAGCTAGTGGAGGGTACCGGGACTTTCTTGCTTTGCACCATGCCATATGCTTCTTTTCACATTTCTCCTTCAGTGTTCACTTGTACTACTCATAGATGCGGGCATCTGATTCAGCTTGTCTATATTCAACTACATGAATTGCTTCAAGAAAATTGAGAACCAAAACACCATCTAGCAACTTGCTATCAACCATCTTTCTCTTTGCATCCATGAGATGACCTCTTTTTGCTTGAAGGCAGAATCTGAATCATGATCTTCTTCATTCAACAACCTCTGTGAAGTATGTTCCTTTTCCTTCTGACTGGGACATTGAATCCTCTGAAGTTTCATCATTCTTAGTAGTATTTGATGAGTCGCTGGTTTTGACTTCTTGCATGTCATCATTCAAGATGGGCAACACATTTTTACCATTAACCTGATTACCTTTGTGAAATTGAATTGTACTTTCCTCTTGTTTATCCTCTGATTCATCTTTTATTGGATGTACCTCTTTTACTCTTTTTATTAACTTCATTCCTCTTGTACTCAGATCCCCATTTTTACATTATCAAGACACCCTAAGGGTTCTACAAAGCTTAGGCTCACCTGATGGAATTAGTTAGGCCCCAAAGTGGGTTCGGCTAAAAAACATTTCATTTCTAAACAACTAATATGAAAACTAACCCCTTGACCTTCTCTGGCTGATTAGAAACAAGTTTGATCACTAAACCATCATTAAAACTCATTTCACCATAGATCTACAAACTATGAATTTCATGCTAGAGGGTCTTTTGACTGGCCTTAAAAAATGACCAGAACACTTGATCATGCTCTAAAAACTAGCACATTGACTCTTTGTTCAGCACACTCCCACCCTATTGAATCTTGTCTTTTGAAAAAATTGAGGTCAAAAGATATTCTCTTTCAAGGTTGACCTCTTAGAACTGCCTACAAGTAAACATGTCAAAAAATAATAAATCACGTTTGGAATAGGCTCTGAAAACTAGGTAAACTGATAATTGGGGGCATAAAAACTGGGGCATTTATTCTCTGTCATGAGGATAATATGAATCTGGGATTTGGGCTCATGAAGAATTACGAGATGCATTTGGTGAATGGTCAAAGTGGGTTACTCAGAATTTGCAGATTGAAACAATGGCAGAAAAACATTTTTTGCAAATGGAATTGAGTTGGCAAAGTGTGCGAATGGATCATCAAGATTTGAAAATTGGCACACTTAAAGTATTTTTAGAGTAAAACACAATGGTACATATATTTTATCTCACCAATCACAGATTTCAAGTTATAACATCATGAACAGGGGCACTAAACAATCTACAATTCTTGACACCACTAAAAAGATAGAAATTGCCTTTGGAATCACATTTGAAAATTGATGAAATGAATTTTTCATGAGTTGAAACTTGAAACATAAAAATTATCTAACATCTATAATGCAATGAAAAAGGAATTTTTTCATTTGGATCAATAGGTCAAAAGTTATAATACGTCAAACAGGGCTTCCTAGAATTATGTGCAAAGTGCATCAGCATGACAATATTAAATGACCAACTTCGAGGGATTCAAAACCTAATCAAACATACTCAAAATGACTCAAAATATGAAACATAGGTTCTTGGGTATGGACACTAGACACTCCCAAAGTGGTGACTCATGAAAGATTGTTGGGTACGAGATATTCAAATGCAAACAAGGCCTCCTGTCACTTTTTGACACTAAGGTGAAAATGCAGATTTTAAACTAGCTCAAAACAAGACTTCACAAAATGGCTCAGAATCTCAATTTAACTTCATGAAACACTTAGATAGGCTGAATGGAAGGTGCTAGAAGCATTGAACACCTCTTAGGCCTCAAAGGTATAGCCAAGTACATAAGCATCAAAAAGCATTTATAGGGTTCAATTTTCTCAATGGTACTCAAAATTGACCATGCAATTTTTAATCCCAATACGGGTAAGTTGAAACTGTGATGTTTCAAAAGACTAACACAAGTGAGACAATTTAGTAATGACCATGTGATCTATAGAAGATCGAACAAAAGAGCGTAGTAGCAACTGAGTGACAAGAAAATAATAGTTCATGAAAGATTTAAGATTTGTGGCTAACATAGTTAAAATATTGGCATAAGAAAAATGTGTTGACAATATCAATTGATGATTTGTATTATTTAATACAAGGAAAAGATTGGTTGAGTGATCAAAGGATAAGATTTAAGAGAATGTTTGTAGAAGTTTTGAGAATGAGAAAAATAATTCAAAGGTGAACATATTCACTGAATTTTTCGATATTATTGTAAACCCTAAGATTTGTGATTGTGATTAAGAAAACAAGGTTCAATAATACCTATATAAGAAGATATCTAATATATCTTATGGGTTTGTTGGACTGGACACTTGTGAAGACAATTAGTGAACATAGTTGTAAAGAGAAGTGTAAAGTCTATGAGGTGAAGGATTTCTTGAGGAGTTTCCAAGAAGATCTAAGATGATAAGAATGGTGGTGTTGGAAATTTGATTGAAAAGCTCATTAATGAAGATCAAAGAGGGAGATTATTGCAAAGAATTAATATTTTTTTTTTCAATAATTGTTTTTTCATTGATGTCAAACTTGCTATTTGTAGGAATGAAATTTTCTTATAAGATCCAAGTATTATCACTTAGTTGATTGATGAAGAGGATTTGATCAACAAGATGTAACAAGAGCACCTAAGGAAAAGGTTCAGTTATGATGTTGTAATGAAGTGCAAGGATTAGTTAAGAAAATGGTTAAATGATGTAGTGATAACATACCCAAAGATACAGAGGTTGGTCACACTTAGAAACTTTGAAGGAACAAGTTGTAACAAGGTTGGTTACAAAGCTTAAACTAAGATCATTAGTTGGTGCCGAGCAAGTTAGTTGAAGCCGAGAAAATTCTTAGTTGGAGCCAAGTAATAGAAAATTCTAGTGTGTGCCAAGTGATCTTTAGGTGCCAAACAAAGTTTAGGTGCCGAGCATCAAAAAATCTTAGTTGGTGCCAAGTGATCGTCAGCTGCCAAGCATCAAGAAAAGCATAGTTGATGCTGAGTAACACAGTATGTGTTGAGCACCAATATTTCAATAATGTTAAGATGCTGCATTATTTTAAATAATGTCAAGATGCTACATTATTTTAAATAATGAAGATTTTCCAAATCTAAGCCAACAAAGTGGTTACCTTGAATTTTGTGAACTAGTTGGAAGATAAGGATGATGAGGTGGTGGCACAAAATTCTATGTAAACCATTTTTAGGCTAATTCAAGAGGATTATTCAAGAATTTTCTAGAGGAAACAAAATATGGGTTAGATACAATGAATCCTACCTAATCCATATGAATTAATATCAAAAGGAAGGAAGAATCAAGCAAGAAAAGAACTCCAAGACTTCTATTTAAGGAGTCATAGACCAAGAAGCAAATGTTGTTGATGCCAATGAGACAAATTGCAAAGTAGTTAGAAGGGTGTTAAGGAGAAGACATCTAGAAGAAGGAAGAGCATAGAGGCTCTACTTCTATAAGTGGTCATGAAGAGATGATTGCACTAGTACATTGAGCATGGAGACTCAAGGAGAGTAATTTTGAAAGGAGACCAAGCTGTAAAAAATGTAGAGATTGAAGGCTAGGCAATGGTATGAGCTGAGAAGTTATCTGAGATCTACAAGTTAAGTTGTATGTTGTAGTCAGGTAAAAGATTTTCTAATACTCTCTACCAATTTTATTAGGTATGAAAATCCTATGGACTTAGGTTGGTTTAATAGTCATTTGTAAATCCTTTAACAAGGTGGCATTCCAAGTGAATGTTCTAAAGTCCTCTAACTACGTGGTTAAATTCTCTAACAAGGTCACATTTAATAGTGTTTTGTAAGCCTTTAATAGGGTAGGCCTTTCTCAGGGCATCACTTCAAAAGAGTGTGAATTGAGTAGCATGTTACTGGTGGTTTTTCCAAATTGGGTTTCCATGTAAATCATAGTGTTATGTGTTGATTTCTTATGTGTTATTCTTACATGTTGATTTACTATAACTTGCTGGTTAGAAAAGTTAAAGCTTGGTTGAATGGGCTCACTATACTTAGTGAAAAGTTTGAATAGGATATTCTAAAGCATTTCTAACAGATGGAGTCCAGTCAATGAACTAGTGTTGCACTAAGTAGAGATCTAAATTTGCAAAGTGAGTTGTATCTTATCAAATGAGGACTCTTTTGTTACTTTCTAGCCACTATGGCATTTGTAAAAATCCTTTTGATAAGATTTGAATTTTGAAAGTGAGTTGTATTTTATTGGATCAAAACTTTTTTGTTACCTTTTAACCTTGGTGGAACTTTTTAAATTCCTTTCAAAAAGGTTAAACTAAGGGGAATGTTCTAAACCCCTCTAACAAGCCCATTCCTAATAGGGTGATTAAATCCTTTAACATGGTCACACCTAACAATGTGTTTTGTAAACTTTAACATGGTTGGCTACTATCAAAGCTCACTTCAAAATAGTGAAAAAGTGGGAGCATATTACTAGTAGTTTTTCCTAAATTGGATTTCTATATTAAATTTTGGTGCCAAACATTGTGTGGATCTTTGTGGTGTATTTATACTACTTACTATTTTTAAGTTTAAGTTTATTGCTAACTGTGATAATTTTTTGTAACTTGGCATATATAGAATAGAGAGCTAAGATAGAATAAATAAGTTGGAGTATAATGAAAAAAAAATATTAGTGAATTGTTGGGTTATGTTTGTTGAAGTTTCAATTGTTTGATTTGTATATGTGGACCTAGGGATAACTGATTTAGCCCCTCCCCCACTCTCAATTATTCCAAATATTCTAAAACATGGTTGATATATAAGGTATTCAATGGGTAATTGACTAAGTTGGACAAAGATAATGTAGTATTGGTTTAATTATTTTACAATCATGTATTTTTACAATGTATTAATGAACACAAGGTTAACCAAGTTACAAGTTTAATAAAGGGAGATTGTCTTCATTGAGTGACTATAATATTTCCCAAGTGATTAGAAAAGTAAATATGAATAGATTATTTTTTAGCAAGTCAATATTAACTAAGTTTTATGTTTCTCGAGTAAATATTATGTTACCGCATGACAATGTGATGAACAAGTTTTAAAAATTGGAATTTGTGACCAACTTTTTATGAAAATATGGAAAGTTTGAGATGGTTTAAGACATTACTCAAATATTTTTACAAGATCTATGGTGAAGAAAATTCAAGTAGGGTCTGAGATGGAAATTCAATAAAGATAAGTATGGACACAAATTTCTATGCAAGTTATATTTTTCAAGTGTCAATGAAGGAAATCTATTGTAAACCTAAGATTGACAATGGTGATTAAGTAAAAGATGGAAGGATCTTGAAGGCTTGAGAAAAATATTTAAGGTGGGAAACAAGACACTTTTAAGTTGTTGGTTTGATGCTACTAATGCTACTATTAATTATTATGATAATAAAATAAGAAAATTTATTGAAGGATACATAGTAAAGAGTTGAGTCGAGTGAACCAAGTAGAATAAAGAAAAGATAAGAAGCATAGTTAGTGAAAGAGTGAATCAATTGAATGAGTAAAGAGAAGAAGATAGAGAAAGAATATAGATCTAGACAAGAAAAAGTAGCTACTACTCTAAATAGATCATTTTAGACTATTACTATTTAACCATTGTAGAAAAAATCATGAAAGTACCAAGTGGACTACACCAATCTCTGAAATCCAATATGTTAACATCAATTGGTGGTATTTGTAAGTCCTTTAAATCAAAGCACTATTTAGTCAAAACCAAGGAGTGATAAGGCCTAGATGACCTACTGGTGAAATCCTCTAATAAGGTCACATTAACAATGTGTATGTAATCTTTAACAAGGTTGGCTCATAGTAGAGCTCACTTTATAGGAGTGAAAATTTTGGGTTGTTGATCCCAAGTGGGTTTTTGCTTCACATGGTTTCCACATTAAAATATTGGTATCAATTGTGTGAATGTTATTATTGTTGCAAGTTGTTTAAGAGTTTACCACAACTTGGTTATAAGTAAGTAATTACTAATTAATAATTGAAAGTTTATTGTCAGTCAATAATGCAAGGAATACAAGTTAACAATTTGCAAATAATTGATCAAAAGAGAACTACATTAAGTTAGTTATTTATACTGAGTGATTGTTGTTGATTTTCATGATATTTATATGGTACTAAAATGTTTGAAGGGACTGTATGATAACTAGAGATAAATGATTCACCCCACTATTGAAAATTTTAGATATGTAAATGTTATCATTAATGGAAACACATGATGTACTTGGTTGTAGAAAACCTCAGAAATAAAGATACCTATCTTTTTGGTACTCAAAAAATTGTCTATGTATGGAAATGGCTCATAGTAGTGTATTGTTGTTTATACAATATTATTCTTGAGAGAGAAGATATATGGAACAATATACATGTTGCTGATGATGTGTATAACCTCGAACATCAGTACATACAACATAGAAAAGAGATATTTAAGATTTACAAGATAGCAGAATGAAAAGTAATGGAAATATTTTGTTTTAAAAATATTTACTTGATCAATTAGGGATGATGTCCTAGATGTTTACTCTAAATTGGGAAATTTTATTTTTGTCCTAGCCAACCTAGCAATTTTTTTTGAAAAGGCATGGTATTTATGGAAAAGACATCTTGCGAGATTATTGTGAAGATATATGTGAAAGTTATGAATGTGATGTTTTGTATCATTGCAGAAGCAAATGTTTGATAACCTAATTTTGTGATCCAAAATCAAGCTGAGATCAGAGATCAATTGAAAGAAGGCACAAAATTTATACTTTTTTTACTTGTTTGGGTAGTGAGCTCTTCTTGTAATTGAAAGTGCATGTTTGGGCAATGACCTCTTCTTGCACACATTGTACCACAACTCCTAATAGGGATTCAAAGTATCCTAACATGAACTCATATGTACTAAATGAGTTTATAAACTCCTAATAGGGTCCATCCTCTAATAAGGAACATTTATATTATTATATCATCTTCTCGGTATCATCCCCACTAGGGTTTTCTCTTGACCAGGGATTTCCTAGTTAACAAAATATGGTGTTATGAATTCTCTCTATGTATGGTTACTTTTACTATTCAACATTACTTATTTACTTTCTTATGCATAGTTCAAAGTAATAAACAATATCTAGTTGGTAACAAAAGTTTTTAGAATACTAATTCAGTCCCTTTCTCAATATTTCCTATTTCTAACAATTGGTATTAGAATACAATTAGATAGAAAAGGCTTAACAAATTGAGTAAGATGCCTATGGATATGGAACAATTAATTAAGAACCTTGAAGAGGCACTTGAACAAATTGATGTTCTTACTAAAGAAAGAGATAAATTTAAAATTAGATATGAAGACTCTGAAGTGTAAATTTTATAACTGAAGGACAAAATTGAACATCTCAAATCCAAGCCCAAATCTACTGAATGTGAAATTGGTGATGATGAATATTTAAAGCTAAAAATAGAGTAGAAGATTTTGAAGCATGAATTAAAGATTAAAAATATAAATTTGAGTTTGAGGAATGATCCTAGCAAAGTTGAATCTGATTTGAAGACTAAAAATTTGGATCTTAGAGCCAATCTAACAAAGAGGACATCTAAACTTGAAGTATTAAAAGTAGATCATGTGTTATAACTATAAAAACTTTGGACACATTGTCCAAAACTATTAATCACCTATTGATCAACATAATCCCAAAAGAAGAACCCTAGTATGTCAGTTATGCAACAACTTCGAACATATAGCAAAGTATTGTAGAATGGACAGAAACAACAATGGAAGAAACCTCTAAAATGACCAAAGGAATCATGAAAGGAATTTCAAAAGTAACAAAGATAATGAAGATCAAAGAAATGTAGTTATTGAAATTTGAGAAGAACTTGATGAGACATTTGTAAAGGAAATAACTATTGGATCTAAAGAAAAGTCAGATGATGCAAAGAAAGGAAGATTGAAGTCAGTAATTGAGTTTGATTCAACCAAGTTGAAATAAGCTTGTTTACAACACTAGAATTTGAAACTTCATTTATTGATTGAACTATGAGTAGTGAGGTTTGGAAAATATGTAACTAGATGAGTTTAGACTTTAGCTAAGCTCACTTGCAATTTGGATCTTATTAGAACAAGTTATGAATGAAATAAGAGTTATTATTATAATAAAGAAATCTTATTCTATGAAAAAAGATTAAACCTATGTTTTCACATCATATTCAATGGAGTAAAGTTTTTTGGAGCATTATCATGATGGAAGGAAGCTATGGTTAACTGCAGGTAGCATTTAAAGATCGAACAGATAATTTTGTGTAGATATTTGATTTTAGAGTAAAATTATCAACTTTTTGACATATGTTTTATGGTAGATACAAACCTAACTTATGTTGAAGTATTAGAACCAAGGGAAACATTTCTTTAACCCTTAGGTTATGAATTGAGTGATGATGTAGCTATTGGTTACATTGATTTATTATTAAACTCTGAAATAGGCAAAGCTTCATATAGATTTGGAACATATGAAGAGTTAACTCAGTTAGCTTACCAAGCATCTTTAGAAAAGGAATCTCATAAGAAGGTTGAGACTATGATAAAGAAAGCATTATTTGAGGCTAGTATGTCAGAAGAAGAATCATAGAAAGTTAGAGAAACAATCTCTAGATTGAAACAAACTAGTGAACAAGGTGTGATGTATGTAACACCTCTATCAATTGGTCAATAATTAGGTGTATCCATTATAGTGACTCCTATAGAGAAAATCATCCCATATGTTGACGCATTAGTTGAGCAACCTAGTGAACCCAAAAGGAAGTTTGAAAGGCTAGTAGATGTTGAGACTCGGAAGTCAAAAATAGTTAAGAAAAAAGCTACAAGACCTAAGAAAAGGAAGAAAACATTGTTAACAATTATAGATTCTAGTGAGAAAGAGGAAGAGGAACAAGAAGTTAAAAAACTTGAAAAGGTTATTGCTTCTAAACGTTCAACAGGTGAAATAAGGAAACCATGGAAACCAAAGATAGAAAAGATTAGTATAGCTATTTCCAATTAAGAGAACTTTGTGCAAATGAATAAGTTTTATGATTTTTTACAATGACACTAAGAAAGAGAAGATTGATATCTCTACTATGAGATATATGATTCTTAAGAATTTGAAGCTTGAAGACATTGAAAGCATTATTAATTAGAAAGTCTATGATATACTTATGTCAAAGAAGACACTAGTTAGTGAAGAAGACTTGGAACTTCAGAAATCCATGATAAGAATTATGTGCAAAACTGATGATGAAGATGAAATTAGGAAATTGATGAACAATCTATCACCTTACATGCAAAGTAAGATAAGGCCATTTCTATTTATGGGAGGTGAGAAGAATGTCATAAGAAGTGAAACAACCATAACCATCAACAAGATGATGATTGAGCTAAAGACATCACCTACCACTATAGAGAAACCTTTAGAAGTATTAGTAAGTGGTGATACAATGCAAATTAATCAAACTAATATTTCTATTAATATTGAAGATGATCCTTTCAATCATCCTGAGTCCCATTCTGAAAACATTCAAGATTAGTTAAAACTAACTAAAGAGGAGAAAAGGCAGTTAGAAGAGGAAAAGAAAAAGATTAAAGAATCCAAGCTAAAATTGTTTGAGGAGAAGAAGAAGGAAGAAGAAAAGATAGAATAAGAAAGGAAGGAAAAATAGAAGAAGGAAGAAAAAGAGAGAAAAATAAGGGAGACAACAAAGAAGAAACAAAAGGAAGATGAGAATAAAGCATCTAGCTCATCCACTGCACTATCTCTTGCCGACCTTATAGGTGATGATGATGATCGATCTGATTTGATCTCATCTTTGACCAAGTTGATTAAAAATAATAGAAAAGTCAAGAGTCTATAAAAGACATTAATGGAGGTAACTAACTTATTTCATAGCACTCTAGTAGCCAAACATACAAAAGTAGACCCCAAACAAAGAGCCAAAGTAGTAGTAAAATAATTTGATGATGAATTTACTAATTTTTTAAATGTTGCAATGTCTAAGTTGCAAATTTCTCATGATGCTAATATTTTTAGCACTATTTTTCAGAACATAAAGAATGATTTGTTGAGTCTTGATACCTATATCAAGGAACTCCAAAGATGTGAACAAGATGGCAAGGTATCATACATAAAATTTACTTTATCTCAGAGGTTGACTAAAGATTTGAATAATAAGATGAAAGATAAGCTAAGTGAGCTAGAAGCTCTGACAAGTCAGCTACAACAATGGTCTAGCAGAGTGGATGATTTTGAAGGACAAGTCGTTAGTGTTCACACTAGCATCAGGAAACTACAACTTGAAAATAAGCAATTTTTGACAAGATTGTTAGGTTTTTGAAAATCTATATCTATGAAACTATCATCCATTGAGAGACAATTGGAGGAATGTGTTAAAGCAAAGGACACTTATTCCAATTTCATATATTCTAACCTTAATGCAATTGAGATTGCATCATATGCCTTATGTGCAATTCTCACTGCTATCGAAGTAGCCAAGGACACATGGGTGAAAGCTATGGATAGCCTAAAGGAAAATTTTGATGATTTTATGAATATAATATGACCTTGAGATAAGGAGACAAAAATTTTGACTAAGTTTTGATAGTTTTTTATAGTAGTTAGATAGAACTTTTTGATAGTTTTTTGACATTCTAACCTTTGCCATTGATGTCAAAGAGGGATAAGTTGTATGATAAAATTGTAAGTAAGTTATTTATTTTATAGTTATATCAAAAGAGGGAGCATTTGTAATAAATAAATTTGAATCATTTGTAATAGATGGTAAGTGTAGTAATGGTAAGTATTAATACTTAGCCAATTTTCCTACTTTGTTGCCATCAATAACAAAGGGAGCGATTGTTGACAATTGGCTATATATAGATATGTAAATAATATCGTTAATGGCAACACATGATGTACATGCTTGTAGAAAACCTTAGAAATAAAGATACATAGCTTTTTGGTACTTAAAATTGTCTAAGTATGAAAATGGTTTACAGTAATGTATAGTTTTTTATACGATGTTATTCTTGAGAGAGAAGGTATATGGAACAATATATATGTTGATGATGATTTGTAAAGCCTTAGACATCAGTATGGACAATATGAAAAAGAGATATTTAAGATTTATAAAACAACGGAACAAAAAGTAAAGGAATTGTTTTTTTTGAAAAATAATTACTTGACCAATTAGGGATAGCATCTTAGATGTTAATTGTAAGTTGGGAAAGTTTATTTTGGTCATATTTGACCTAGCAAGAATTTGTGAAAAGGCATGGTATTTATACAAAAGACATATTGTGAGATTATTGTGAAGATATATCCAAAAGTTGTGAATGCGAAGTTTTGTACCATATGCAGAAGAAAATTTTTGATAACCTAATTTTGTGATCCAAGATCAACCTGAGATAAGAGATCAACTAAAAGAAGGTGCACCATCTATACTTTTGTTTTTTTTTTTGGTAGTGAGCTCTTCTTGCACGCATTGTACCACAACTCCTAACAGTGTTGGAATCTCCTAATAGGGATTCAAAGTCTCCTAAAAAAGACTCATATGTAATGAATGAGTTTGACTCCTAAGAGGGTCCATCCTCTAACAAGGAACATTTGTATTAGTACATCATCTTGTGGATATCATCCCCACTATGGTTTTCCCTTAGCTAGGGTTTCCCTAGTTAAGAAAATATGGTGTTATAAGTTCTCTCTATGCATGGTTACTTTTATTGTTCAACATTACTTGTTTACTTTCTTATGCATGGTTCAAAGTAATAAACAATATCTAGTTGGTGATAAAAGTTTGTAGAATATTGATTCACCCCCCCAATATTCCCTATTTCTAACACCCCCCTAGTTATCTTACAACGAGATCATTTGTACAACTCTTCATCAAAATAACACTAGTTTTTTCAATGTCATTACTAGTAGAGTCTAATAAAATATTAAAACATGTATTTTTATCAACTTTGTTTAATTTGGCCTTAAAATTCCTCGAATGACTAGAAGGGGTCCTAGAATTAACCTCGATCATCTTGGAATCTCTCCATGTTAGATCATGTTTATTAAAATAGTCTTCTTTGCAATGGGAAATATGAAAAATACTTTCTCCACACTTAGACCAAGCATTGAGGCTACAAGAAAAAATAAGGACATCTATCCCATTCCAGTTATTATTTCCAAAATGATTTCCTATCATTTTTCATTATTTGTTTTATGGCCCAATTGTAGTCTATACAACCTTTATTATACTAATCATTGTAGTTTAATCATCAAATAGCCAATAAAAATAAAAATTTATTTCTTTCCCTATGGGTATGACAAATCTTAACATTGTCAAACCTCTCTATCATCCATCTATATCTCTCAAAATTTTATGTAGATATTTGAAATTATTTTAAATTTTGAACAATGATTACTACTTGTTAGTAACCAATATGAGCATGGTTTTAAAACTTGGAGTTTTTTTTTTTGAACCACTTTGAACCTTAGTTCAAAGTAGTTCGAAATGGTTCAATGGTTCAGATAACCCATTCTGCAGGTTCAATACAATCGAAGTAAAACTTCAAGTTCAGAGTTTTTGAACCAATTTGAACTAAAGTTTGAAGTAGTTCAAAGTGGTTTGATAAGTCCAAATTGTTCATTTTGCATGTTCAGTTCAACAAGTTCATAATCTCATCATTTAGGTTCAGACTCTGCTAGTTCAACAGTTTCGAGAAAGTGTAAAGGTACAAGTCAAGATGGAGAATAGTTTAGTAGTTCAGAAAGTTGAAGATAATGGTAATATGATGGAAATTGACATTAATGATGCTGAGAGATAGATGGAGCCAGAGGTTATTTCAAGATGGTCTTTGGTATTTGTAGATAAAGTTCATCATTCAAAGGCACTTCTTGAATGTGAAGAGAAGGCTTTAGATTTTAGTGGAGATGTTTGTTCTATTGGTCGATTGGCTATATCTAAATCATCTTTTGGAGATCCTGAAATCTTACTGGACCTCAAAGGTGTCATTTAAAGGTGAAAATTATAAAACAACAATTGTTCCATCATATACATTTTGTATTGTCAATATTGGGACCTTAGAGGCAAAGATTAAGTCCATTGTGGATGGTTTCATATAGCTTGAACCGCATTCCAATATCCATGAAGCTGAGACTATGGTTGAAGAAACATTGGATGGCTTTATGTTTGATTTTGATGATGAGGGAGATAGAGTGATTGGGATGTCAGGAAAACAAGGAGCCCTATGTCAGCCACAATATTTAAAGATGAAAACCTCTTGAACCTTGTTTTGAACCAATAAACTGGAGACTATAATAGAGCACGAGAGGATTCAGATTTATGTTTGCTCATATCCTTGACTCCACCAAAAAAAAGCATTCTTGCTCTAATGATCGATTCAACACCAATTGAATATGGCTCACCGATCCCATATATATGTTGATAAGGCATATTAGACATCCAACTCAAGAAATGCTTATGTCACTCATCGAGTGCCTATAAAAAAATGCTCGGGCATCCGTGACAATTGACATACTATGGTTTCAACAGAGAAAGGTGTTGACTATGAAGAAGTTGATAAAGATATCATAATGGAGGATAATTTGTAACACCAAACCTAACCTTCCCTTACATCCATGAAGTCTTTCACACACAATGGTAGAGAAACATGTTGCATGAAAGCAAGTGAAACTGCAAGGTTTTCTCGTGTTCAATATGGAAAGTTAAGTGAAGTTTATTCGAAGCCACATGGAAACTATCATGGTGGTGATTTATGTCTAAAAATGTCCATCCCGTGGACTCTTTAGCAAAAATAAACATTCACATAGAGAGTATTTTGAGACACCAAATACTTCAAGGTCGAGTATAGGCGCGGCTTCCTCCAACTCTTCGTCTGACCAAGGATATATTTGATGATGACATCACCACTAATTTAGCAGTGGAAAATGGTATAGATTAGATGGAGATTGAGAGAAGATGTAGAGCTATTTATGCCTTCATGGAGAGTAAAATATGCTTTAGAATGAGTAATGCAGAGGCACAAGTTCTTCATAACATAGTGCCTCATTCTCAAACATACTCATTAGCTTGATCCTTCCTATCATGACTAGTGGATCCATCGAGATAATGATGCATGCTAAGTAGCGATATAACCATGGGCTCTCTTATTTGTAGAGAATAAGAAATTGAACATCTATCGACATGGAGGCCAGCTAATAAAGGTTATTTCAAACAAAGATGGGATAAGCTTAGGCTTGTAAAGGATAGGAGTTTGTGAATGCATTGAACCAACATGTGCAGATAAAAAAGCCACGAGTTTTTGAGGAGACAATATGGGCAATGAAATTCTTCCTTATACAAAGTGGGTGATATTTTTGATCAAAAGAGAGGACCAAGCTTTGACAACACATTTTGATATCCACAGGTGTAAGCTAAGAACTTCACAGTTGTGATTGGTGTTTATGTAGGAATTGCATATGCAATGAAGATGTTACGTGGAGGTGTAAAGGATGTTCGAGCTAGCTTGGTGGTAGCTTTTGGTTCCAGAGAAATGTTCACACTTGTAAGTGGTGTGGGAGGAACGGACAGGGTGTAGAATGCAATTAATTCTGGCCTTTTCCATACTCTTCTTCAAGGTAGCCTTTATAAGACAATTCTCTAAGAGATGCAAATATTCCTCCCAGACTAAGGCTACTCATCCTTGATCGCATTCAAAGAGACCCATAAGTGATGTCAAGAAGGAGAAAATGGTTGCCCTATAGGAAGTGTATGCTAGCGAGGCAAATGATAGGCGTATCCATACTTTTAGCGATGAAATTGTGAAGTTTTGATATGTACAAATTGCTTAATATTCCAAGATTTGGCATTAACAGTTACTGCAGTATGCGTTGTTCCATTTAGACATGCCATACCCTTGTAACTAGAGAAGCAATCACTATTCGTACACAACTACGTGGATAGCCTTGAAACCATACGAATTGATGATATTCAAATCATCTCCAAGTTGGTGATTAGTAGGGTGATGTATCCCAGACTTCAATCACTGTATGTTTTGAAAATGAACAATCTAAAAGAAATGACATTGAATTGACTTGTAGGGCTCCTTTCATATAAAGCTAAATATTATACTCTTTTCCTTCCCAGAAGATCAAATGACAGGTGTAATGCCAAGTGTCGAGAATTCCCTAAGGATTACTTTATGATCTTGTGCAATGTCATCAATTTAAAATGATCAAATAATATAAATTCGAACACACTATATTGGGGGGGGAGGGGGGGTTACCAAGTATAAGAAGAGGTCCCAAAAAATAAAAGTGGAAAGTCTGAAGGCTTTCAAGAATCAGTTATGAAACTAAAAAGCCACAGGAAATAGAACAAGAACCGACATTAGAAAGGATAAAAGGGGGCAGCAAATGAGTGCAAGGGGTTCCATTCTTCCTGCTTCCGACTATAGACTTTATGCTCTAGAAGGGAAGGAGATTTTGCAAATTATTCCATTTTTCTTGAGAGGCTGTGAGAGGCAAAGCATGGGTTATTTCTCTTTTCCAGAACTATGTGTCCAATTTAGAGATAGGATTTTAATGGTTGATGTAACATTGTGAAAGAAGTTTTTGTCTTTCTTGAAATAGTGATTTGGTTGTAATGTGTACAAGATACTTTATGATATTTTGCAGTTAGGGAAGAGAGGCTGGAGGTTAATTACATTAGAACTTTGATTATGGTGTGTTTTCCTTCCACTGATAATGAACTTTGCATCATTTTCAGTTTTCTCTGAATTACATTTCAATATTGTTGTTTTCTTGTTGCACCATCTTTTCAAAACGTCTTTTAAATCTCTGATTTTTTTTAATTCTCTCAAGAGGATGGAAGATACATTTTTGTTTACATTATGTAATGCAATGTATGGCAGATTAACTTTGTGTAATCTATTTTATTCTATTTCCTTTCTTTTTAGTTCTTAGGTTTCGCGTCTACTCTGTGTTTACGGATAGATGCTTGGTATCCTTTTGTGCTTTTCGATTAAAAGTACTTATAATTAATTAATTTTAAATCTTGCACGGGGAGCTATACCTGATAAAATTTAGAGGAAGGTTATTAATCTAATAATAACCTGTCCAACTGTTGGTGCTAGTTTGTCCTTTCATTTGGGCATTCGGGGTCAGATTTACATGCATTTTCTCAAAGGACAATTTGTTCACTAACACTACTCAAATATGGCATTTTAATAATATTTTGAAGGTCATATGTAAAATATGATGTCCCATCAGTGTGCATTTCAATTAAATTGTTAAATATGGCTCCCCCTTTTCTTACAAAAAATACCAATAATTATTGTCTAAGTCACTTTCCTCTAAATTATATTTAATATTTTGTTAATGTAGCATCACGTGATTAATTTATTTTTAAAATATTCTTAAAAATAAATATTGACATAATTTTAACTTTAATATACTATTATAAAAATTATATTTTACACCTACCCTCATATACTCATACCCCTATAACCTATGTCATTCTTAGGATCTCAACACATTTTTAGTAACAAACAATATTTGGAGCTAAATTTGTCGATCCTAGTTTTAGACCCAACATAGGTTATTAAAAAAAAAGGAAATGGGGCATAGTATAGATGGAAAAATAAAAATAAGAAAATATGAATGTCAAGCATCTATGGAAAAAATGTGAAAGAAGTAACTTCTAGGCCATCCTTACACCAAAAAACATGACATTGTCCAAATATCTTCACCAATACAAAAGGAGAGAAATATTCCCCCCAATGGTCTAATAGAGAGAGAGAAAGAGAGAGATAAATATTTGAGTTATGTTCATATTTTTTCAAATAGAAATATTTGTCGGAATACTTAGCAAGGGGGTAAAGTGTGTCTTTAAAGAAATTAAGCACCTAAATTATTTTCTTAAGGATATTTAATTCCTACACTAGGAGATTAATCATGTAAAGGGAATAGTCAATTGTATTAGTAGTGGTCTAAGTGAGAAAGTTTTAGAGGCTACCTTGAATGATGTATGTAAACTTCATCATCTCAAGCATCTTTTGTTACAATGTGTATGCCTAAAATTTGAGCACACTTCTATGAATCATTATATTCAAGATTACTCAAGAATGAGGTCTCAAATGGCGACTCATAGCTCTCTAGTCGTAGCGTGCAAGGGTTTTGCAATGGAGGCCCTCAGTTTGACCTAGTTCGTGCCCATGCAAGTACACCATGAAAAGATAGATTCAAAGATCCAAAATGCATGCAAATGGAGATGAAAACTAATCTATATGATAACAATGCAAGAACAATACAAAATCTAATCTATGAAAGCAAGATCTAATCTTATGAAAGCAAATATGACTCTAAACTAACATGCAAATGCAATGATAAAAGCCCATGATGAAAGTCATGGGTTCAAGAGAGAATGAGACAAGAACATAGAAGTTCTCCACAAAAAGCTTTAGCATTCAAAAACTCCTTCTTCAAAAATTGCTCTCCAAACCTGCAGCATAACAATAACATCATCCCTCCCTAAAATGAGGAGAGGGCTCTCCCTTATAAAGGAAATTATGGAGGTGAGAGGCTTCTCACAACCAATATGGGATAATAGAGTTTGATCCATGTGAGACAAAATTCCACCAATGAGAAAAGAGGAGTGGTTGAGAAGAAAGTGAAAAGATAAGTCCCACTTAGAAATATGTGCATTTAAGTGTAGAAATTAAATAAAAGAATTTATTTTATTTCCCTTTCATCAACAAGAGATATTTAAGTGGGATTTTTATTTAATTAAAAGGGAGCAAGTTCCTTTAATTAAATAGGAGATATTTTATTAAATTAAAAGAGGGGTTTTTCTCTTAATTAATTAAATGCAGATGAATTATTTAATTAAAAGAGAGGTTTCCTTTTAATTAAATGGGGACTTATCTTATTTAATTAAAAGAGGAGATTTTGTTTTAATTAAATAAGACTTAGGATAAAATGATCAACCTTAGAAATAAAATAATTGAATTTGATCAAGGAAATTCATTTGAATTGATTTAATAAAATATTGCAAACCATTGATTCAAGAAATTTGATAAATTGATGAATTGAATAATGGGGGCCCATAGTCTAGGTGACCATTTTAGGGTGTATACATTTGCCCCTCTTTGACTAATGTGTGATCGATTTGGGAACACATGTAGTCAAAGAAAGAAATTAAATCAAATATTGAAGTTAATAATTATTGCCCCCTCATGATTGAAATCGAAATGAGATAGAGGAGAGACAACAAATTGATAAATTTGATCAAATCAAACAAAAGATAAGGTTCTTGATGTAAGATGAAAGATATAAGAATCATTGAACCATGGTAGATCATCAAGAATGAAATATTATGCCCCAAAGGTGATTTTAGAAGAAAAGAAGTGGGGAATAAAAAAATGGAAGATAGGAGTTTGAAAGATATGGAAAGAAAATAGAAAGAAGAAAAGAAAATGCCCCAAAATCAATCATATGTTTAAGATAGAAATTTTGATTGAGATCATGAAAGAAGATAAGGAAATGAAGATCAAAACATGACCAAAGTTGATTAAAAGTCCACAATAAAGATGAAGGGAGAACCCTCTCAAACTCATAATGTAGCCTAAAAATGCAAACTAACATGAAGTCTAATAATGCAAGCTACATGAAAATGCAATGATGTACTTGCAAAAGAACAACTATAACATAGGATTTTGTGTTCATCATTCATTAGAGAATGTAAAGAACTTATTTTCATCATTGGGCCATTATTAATGGACATCAAAAAAAATCGCACAATCATCACCAGTCACAAGTGAAACTATGAAGATACCTTTCGCATTTAATTAAATAATTACATTTAATTAATCAAGATAGGCGTATTTATTAAAAGTGATTTAATTTAAGGATTGGTTCTAAAGTTGATGATACAAAGACCAATTGCTAAGATTTTAATGACTATCTCTAGAACAGAGCTTAATCCCAAGGAATCTAGGCAGAGCACCTAGATACCTAAGATTGAAAGCATTTAGAAGATTATCTCCAGAACGGAGCTTAACCTTCAAGGATCCAGATAGAACACCTAGATACCTGAGATTGAAAGCATTTAGAAGATTATCTCCAGAATGGAGCTTAACCTTCAAGGATCTAGATAGAATGCCTAGATACCTCATATTAAAAGCATTTAGAAGATTATCTCCAGAATGGATCTTAACCTTCAAGGATCCAGATAGAACACCTAGATACCTGAGATTGAAAGCATTTAGAAGATTATCTCTAGAATGGAGCTTAACCTTCAAGGATCCAGATAGAACACCTAGATACCTGAGATTGAAAGCATTTAGAAGATTATCTCCAAACCAGAGCTTAACCTTCAAGGATCTAGATAGAACACCTAGATACTTGAGATTAAAATCATTTAGAAGATTATCTCCAGAATGGAGCTTAACCTTCAAGGATCCAGATAGAACACCTAGATACCTGAGATTGAAAGCATTTAGAAGATTATCTCCAGAATGGAGCTTAACCTTCAAGGATCCAAATAGAACACCTAGATACCTGAGATTAAAAGCATTTAGAAGATTATCTCCAGAACGGAGCTTAACCTTCAAGGATCCAGATAGAACACCTAGATACCTGAGATTGAAAGTGGCTAGAAGATTATCTCCAGAATGGAGCTTAACCTTCAAGGATCTAGATAGAACACCTAGATACCTGAGATTAAAAGCATTTAGAAGATTATCTCCAAAACAGAGCTTAACCTTCAAGGATCTAGATAGAACACCTAGATATCTGAGATTGCTAAAAGATAACAAAGTCTAATCATGAGTCATAGGATCATCCCTAGAATGAGGATTGATCCTTAGGAGTTGGGGTTTAGACTATCCCAATACCTGTCCATCAAAATCTGAGAGGAGCTATTATAAGGTTGATCAATTGATGAAAAAAAAAATATAGATAGCAAAGATGCCAGATAGAAGGGAACAAGATGCCCCGAGTGATGAGATGCCCTGAGTGACGAGGACATAAGATGGGAACGAGATGCCTCAAGTAATAAGTACTTAATGATGTAATCATCTTGCCCCCTCGGGAGTGAAATCGAAAGATGACACACCAAAAATATGATGTGAAGCAGTATATCAATTTTGAGATTCAATAGAAGAAGTCTAAGATGTAGCAGAATGTAGAAGGAATTAGAACGATTGAAAGAAAAGATGAGAAGATCAGAATGATCAGAAGAAATTGAAGAGATCAGAACGATCTGAAGAAATGTGGAAGTTGATCCAAAGTGATTTTGAGGTCCAAAATTCCAAGTTTGATTTGAAAAGATTCCAAGAATCGCAAAGTATCAAAAAAAATTGGATTGCACAAAATTCTAAAATGCATTTTTGAGCCACTTAAGTGTGTCAAATTTTGAATTCGATCTCGAAAAAAATGGGTTCTAAGCAGCCAAAGTAGCCAAAAGAGTGATTAATTGATCATTTGTGCAGTCGTGAAGAACATGATACTTTGAAGAGATCAACAATCCCTCATCAGAGAAGGTGAAAGTAGATCCACAATTGAATCGCATGCTTATACAAGTGAAGTATGCAATGCGAGACTATGTTAAATGCAACCCTAGGTTTGGTTACCAAGCCTCAATATTTAATTATCACCAGATATAGAACAAAGCTCGTAGGTCATACAATTCCCACTAACATTGTAATCATGGAAATATGAATATAACATACCTTATTGGTTTTTCGGGATTAAATGTAAGCATTCGAGGCACAAGAAGCCAGAATGACTAGAACATTTGTCCCTTTTAATGTAGCAACTTAACATAAGCATCAAAGCATAAACGCTAGGATGACCTGAATGTTGCTTGCGTAATAGGCACACCAAACACATCGAAGATTCCTCTTATGCTAAGTATTCAGTATTCATTCTGTCCGCAACAACCCTTGCGTTCGTAACTTGAGACAGAAGTGTGCTAAATATACTTGCAGTGACCCGTACATTCACTTAACAGGACGAGTATTAGTATTTATTGTAGCATGAAGAGTTCACTCCAACAAACAAGGAGAAGAACCAATGTTATTGATGTATTCATATAAAAGGAGTCGAGGTACACACGGCCATCCAATACGAGATGGAGGCTCTTATAGTGGACACCCATCTTATAGGAGTAGATCAACTTATTAGAACTAAACCACAAACAACAAGCAAAGAAAAAAATCATGCCCCCAGTCATTACTTCTCTAGTCAAAGATGACATCATCAACTTGCTTGAGGAGATATGCTAAAGCAAAACAAAGAAAACAAAGAAAATGCTCAGCATATCCAAACAAGTATATCAATTTTGAGTTCAATGTTTTGGGATTGATGTCAAGTGCTAATGTCCAAAATACATTCGAAAGAAATCTCTTTAGTAGGGTGACAACAGTAGGCAGATGCAGTCAGAATGACTAGTGACTGATGTCAAAGAGGAATCTTCACGATGAAGAACCTAAAGAGGACTGGACGATAGTAGATAGACACAGCCAAAACGATCGGTGACTGACACAATAGATATCTTCCATAAATGAAGCTGGAGATGTGACCTAAGCAACAGTAGGCAGACACAGCTAAAACAACTGGTGATTGTTGCGAAAGAGATTCTATGAGGAGAATCTTGAAAAGTGTGACACAGATGCAGTTTGAAACAACTGTTGATTGTTGTGAAAAGGATTCTATGAGGAGAACCTCAAAAAGAGTGACACAAGCGACAGTAGGCAGACACAGTTGAAACAACTGGTGACTATCGCGAAAGAGATTCTATGAGGAGAACCTCGAAAAGAGTGACACTAAGGGGGGATGCCCCCAAGCTGGGACAAGACTCAATCCATGGATACATGAGTAGGAAAAGAAGGAAAGATAAATTGTGAAAGCGACTATACAGAATAGCCAGAAGATGCGCTACAAGATGGAGCATTGGGAACAAGAGGCACCTGTTTACCAAGTTTTCACCTTCTTGGCAAGATTTTCTTTTTTTGCTACCATGATGCCTGTTTCCAGGTTTTCACCAATGACACTTTTCTATTTTTCAATTTTTTTGTATTTTTGTATTTTTTGATTTTTTTGTATTTTTTGAGATCTTTCAATTTTTTTGGTGTTACCAAGGCGCCTATTGCTAGGTTTTCACCAGGGTAACAAATTTTTTTCAGGACTTTTTTTTCAATTTTTAGATTTTTTTAGGACATATAGATATGTACAGAGAGCTTGCTGAGATTAAATCAACTGTAAAACCACTTCAGGTGGAGAGTGTTGATAGGTTCCTTAAGCACTTCTCCTTCAGTTGTGGAAAGCTGATGGGTGCCAGATCCATATACTATAGTAATGATGTAAGGACCCAACCAGTTTGGTTCAAACTTTCCCTTTTGTATTCGTTGTTGTTGATTCTTGGGGTTCTCTCTTAGGATGAGATCACCCAGTTGGAAGTCACATGGCCTAACCATCCGATTGTAGCTTCTTGCCATTCTTTGTTGATATGCTCGTAGATGATCACATGCCACTTGGTGTCATTCATCCAGTAATACAAGATCTTGAAGCTGAGCTATCCTATAGTTGTCATTAGTGATAAGGCCCTTCATAGAGGTTCTCAAGGTAGGAATCTCGACCTCTATTGGAAGCACAACATCTGTCCCATACACCAACGCAAAGGGGGTTGTGCCTATTGGAGTCCTGATGCTTGTCCTATATGCCCACAGGGCTGGATTGATCTAGAGATGCCAGTCTCTCCCTGACTTACTGATTGTGCAATGAAGAATTTTGAGGATTACCTTATTGGATGCCTCAGCTTGACCATTACCCTGGGGGTAATAAATGGAAGACCAATGTTGTGTAATCTTAAATTTCTTGCACAGTTCCTTAAGGTCTTTATTTTTGAATTGTCCTCCATTGTCAATAATGATTGAGGACAATACACCATATCTGCAGATGATGTAGTTTGTGATGAAAAGCGCTATAGTTTTTCCATCAGCAACTATGAGAGGTACTGCCTCTACCCATTTCGTGAAATAATTTATAGTCGTGATAATGAACTTATATCCATTATAAGAGGTTGGGTGAATCTGCCCACCAAGTCGAAGGCCCACTATTGAAATGGCCATGTTGTAGTAGAGGGAATCAGCTCTCTAGCTGGAGCATGAATGAGATTCCTGTGTAGCTAATACTGCTTGTAGGACCTAGCATACTTGATGGCTTCTTGCTCCATTTTAGGCTAGTAGTAACCAGCATGAAGGAGTTTGCGAGCTAGTGTGAGGCCATTGGAATGAGATCCGCAAATGCCCTCATGAACGTCAATTAGTGCGCATTTGGACTCTTCAAGTTCTAAACACCTAAGGAGAGTTCCATCGAGACCTCTCCTATACAGATCATCAGCAATAATGACATAATGTGAAGCATTACAAATTATGGAATGACATAATGACATAATGGAATGGTTTGATTACGGAGGTAGGAATAAATGTGATGGTAGCGGGATGATTCTTGTCCTATAATAGAATAGATCATCCTAGAATTAGGAGTGTCATAAGCTAGGTAGTGTAATGCTTCCACCAAGAACTCATATTAGAGATCATTTTTAGGCATTTGTAGCAGGGAGGCTAGAGTAGCCATGGCATCAGCCGCCTTATTATCTGCTCAGGGAACTTGCTGGAAGGCGATGTGTGCAAAATACTTCTTCAAGTCATCAACCATGCACTTGTAAGGAATTAGTTTCTCATCCTTTGTTTGATACACATCATTTACTTGGTTGATAACAAGCTGAGAGTCACCAAAGATGTCTAACTGATCCACTCTCCATTTAGCTGCAATTTTCATGCCATTGATCAAAGCCTCATATTCAGCAATGTTATTTGTACAAGGAAACAAAATCTTGTACGCTTTGGACAATGAATATCTTTGTGGTGTAATAAAAAGTAAGCCAACACCTAATCCTTGTTGAGTGAAGGACCCATCAAAGAACATAACCCACTTATGATGTGTGAGTGTCAGAATCGACTCATCTGGAAAATCAATGTTCATCGATAGAAGACTCTGTATGGGTGCATCAGCTAGCTAATCTGCAATTGCCTGCCCCTTTATAGCCTTGCGTTCAACATATTGGATGTCAAACTTATTGAGTATCATGACCCATTTAGCTAGTCTTCTTGTGAGAGCTACCTTACTAAGCAAGTACTTTAGGGGATCTATTTTAGCCACAAGCCATGTAGTGTGGGCAAGCATGTAGTGTCTTAACTTCTAGGAAGAAAAGACAACTGCTAAGCAAGCTTTCTCAATAATGCTATAGTTCTTCTCATAAGAGACCAGTGTCCGGCTCAAGTAATAAATAGCTCTTTCTTTGTTGTCATTATCTTCTTGAGCCAACAGGATTCCTAGAGATGTGCCAGTAGCTGAAATGTATAAAAGCAGAGGCTTCCCATGAATAGGAGGCATCAGGATTGGAGGATTGACAAGATATTGTTTGATTTGTTTTAAGCTTTGCTCACAATCCTGGCTCCAATTGAATTTCACACCCTTATGTAAGATCTTTGTGAAGGGTTGTGATCTATCTGCCAATTGTGAAATAAACCTACGAATAGATTGAAGCCTTCCCTGTAGTCCTCTAATCTGACTGATGTTCCGAGGTGGTGGCATGTCCATTATTGCTTGTAATTTCTCTGAATCTACTTCAATTCCTTTTGCAGAGACGATGTATCCTAAAAAATTTCCTGATGTGACACCAAATGCGCATTTCTTAGGATTGAGTCGAAGGCTAAATTTTTCCATACGATCTAGGATGGGTCCCAAATCTTTAAGATGAGTAGTGCATTTAGCACTTTTGACCAAGGTATCGTCAACATAGTCCTCCATGGTTCTATGCATCATGTCATGGAAAATTGTTGTAATAGCTTGCTGGTATGTGGCACCAGCATTCTTTAAGCCAAATGGCATCACATTCCAACAAAAGGTTCCCCATGCACATGTGAAAGCCATTTTCTCTTGGTCTTCTGGGGCAATTTTTATCTGATTGTATCCAAAAAAAACCATCCATAAGTGAATACATCTCATAGCCAGCCGTCATGTCCATGATCATATCAATATTATGGAGTGGAAAGTCATCTTTAGGACATGCCAAGTAAAGATCACAAAATTATGTACAAACCTTGATAGATTTATCATGCTTGGAAACAGGAACAATATTGGATATCCATTCAACATAATCAATTGCACGAATAAAACTAGCTTTTAGAAGTTTATCCAATTCTGCTTTGACGAGAAATGCAACATGAGGATGCATTTTTCGAAGCTTCTATTTAATTGGTTCAATGCCTGGTGCTATGGACAAATGATGCATGATAAGATCAGGATCCAATCCTGGCATGTCAGAATATGTCCAGGAAAAATTTATTTTCTTTTCCTTGAAAAAGGAAATGAATTCTTCCTTCTTTTTAGGGGACAGTGACTATGCTAGATGTATCAAATGAGGATGTTCTATTGTGCCCAGATTAATTGGCTATGTTGGCTCTATTAACACTGATGATCTCTCCTAAAAGTGACTGGGAAGGACATCAAATATCCCATCCGTGGGTGCCTCAAAGAGGTTTTCACCCTTGGATATGTCTTTTATTTTTACTTTTTTGGGATCTGATAATGCCACAATGTGGTTTTCACCATCGGACCTCTTGCATTTTTTCCTTTTAATTGTGTGACTGAGATATTTGATATTGGCCTTAGTCATGTTGACACTTTTCTCATTGGTGGAAGATGTTATAAGTTTGATAGCGTTAAGGTAGCCGGCAAGAGCATAGTCATTATGGAACATGTGGACTTCGTTAGATGTATTGGGGTTGCAGTCTATAAGCTAAGGATGTGTGAGTGAGAGAGTAGTGGCTGGTTCAATTGCGTTCATAGTATAGTCATTAAGTGCATGGACTAGCAATTCAAGACCTATGGCGACTTCATCCATAGGTGTGTTCAAATGCCTCAAAGTACGAATGTTAGTAATTGACAACTCTAGGACATTAGTTGGATCAAACTCCTGTGACCTAAGCCTAGACTTTTCACCCACTTCAATTTGATTTTCATAGACATGCACTTGGTCAATGTCTTTATTAATAGTAGCTTCTGAAAGAGAGTCAAATTCATATTCATGAGAATCGGTGCTACATGGTGAGAGTTTATAGAACTCCCCAATAGTGATAGGGACATACTTGCCTTCATCCTTTGGATTCTTACACAAATACTCAATATGGCATGACCGATTAGATTCTCCCTTTTCTAAAAGATATTTGAGTTGTTCAATATCGTCCACAGAAGAGTTACTAGTATCATCCATAGTTCTAATACATGGAACAAAGTGATCTGGCTCAACAAAGAATTTAGCGAGATCATAAGGAATAGGATGAGAGTAGGAATCCTCACCATCAAATTCTTCCTTTTGAGTACCTGACTTAGATTGTGACTCATTTTCAGATGAACTTTTAGGTACGGGTATGAATTTGTTTGATCCCAAATGGAAAGGGACTTTGTTAAACCCTAGACCAGTTGTATCACTGTTGTGTCGAGTGCTTGCTTTGATAGGATCGATCAAGCCATTGTTATTGCACCCAATAGGGCCAGTTCCCTTGTAACCAAAATGCTTCATAAGCCTAAGGCCAGGCCCATATTTCTGAGGAGTAATTTCTCGAACTTGTTCTGTTAGGTCCATGGGAGCCTCTTCTTTGTAAAGCCATGTGGAAATGGCTCTGTTTTCACTTTCATCCTCTAAGGGAACTATAGCCTTGACAAAAGTGCCATTATACTTGGTCTGAGGTGTCAGCATGAAGGGCTTCTTTGCTTTTGAAGGTCTCTCATAATGTCAAGGAGACTTTGGGAGAGATGCCAATAATAGCACTGGTTCAATGTGATACTCTCCCATGCCAGTTTCTTTTAGTTTGAATGATTGCTCAATTTTTTTTAGCTTATTTTCATGATAATCAGTGGACTCATGGTTGGCAGGGAAAAAAATTTTAGCAGCTTTGAGCATATTGCAGGTATAGCTAGTGGTGGTAGGAATAGTAACTTCAGAGCTGTGAAATGGGAACTTGATGCATTGGTGGTATGTGAATGGTACAGTGCACATCTCATGTATCCATGGCCATCCTAACAGAATGTTATAGGCCGAGGGAATGTCAAGCACCTAACAGGTGACATCCCTTTTGACAGGACCGATGCGGATTGGTAAAACCACAAGACCGAGAGACTTTTGTTCCACCTCATCATACACTTTGAGAGTGATCTTTCATCGAGGATCAATAGAATCTTCAAAATAATTCAATTGTCTAAGAAGAGCAGCAGAGAGAATATTTAGGCCAGTGCCATTATCAATGAGTACCTAACAAACACGTGTATGGTGGATCATAAACTCGATGTGTAGAGGCTGATTGTGTGGGTGATTCAGTGAGTTGTCATCCTCCTCGAAGAAGGTCATAATATAAGGTGAGGTCCGGTGACCTACCATGGATTGAAATCACTCAAGATCAAGATCTTGAGGAACATTTGCCTCAGTGAGGGCTTTGTCCAGAATCTGCCTGTGAGAAGGTGAGATTTTAAGTAGCTCAAATATGGAAATCTGAGCATTAGTTCATTTCAGCTGATCGAGAACACTATAAGCAGTTGCGGTCAAGTTCATTGTGGGTTTTGCACCTTTACCAGATGGACGAGCAAGGGCTTTGTCTTTGTGTTGTTCAGGATTTGAAGTAGGAGGCGTAGGGCCTTTAAGCACCAACTTAGCATGAGAGAAAGTAATAGCGTTAGCATAGTGTTGTGAGGGTGCATTATCCATTGCATTGGAAGTAGGGCCCCTCAAGACAAATGGTGTATTGGTTTTGTCATTATCTTTCTTGCCCTTAATGGTAATAACGTTGCAATATTCAAGATCCATAGGTTCAACCATATGAATGACATTGTCATCATTGGGATAGGTATAGTTGACCTTGTTGTAGGGTTCTGGCTTCGAAGTCTCTCCCTTTTCATAAGATGGGAAAGGTTCTTTGAATGCCTTGTGGTTTGAGTTTTTATTATGTCCATCTACCACAAGATCACCAGCATCAATCATGTCTTGGACTTTATATAGTTGACAGTTTTGTGTCCCTTTTTTTGGTGATATTCATAGAAAGAGGTCTCATTCCACCATGGTGGATGTGGATGTGGATCATAGGGACATGGGTTGTCCATTGGTTAAATAAGCTTGGGTTGTAGCAATGTTTTGTAAACCACATCCAAGGTTCCCCCAAAGGCGTATACTCTCGCTTGGGGCATGTTGTCCATGAGTTTCTCGGTTTGTTCACAGACATCTTATTATCAGGGGGAGGTTTCTCAGCATTTTTGACCGCTTTAAGACAATCTGTAAGATTAAATGGAGCCTTAATAGGTTTCGGCATGACATTGTCAACAACTCCATCATGTACAATTTCTTAGTTCTTGTTGACGTGTTTGGTTTTATCCTTGTTGGAAGTGGAACCTTGTTTTGTGTTTCTCTGAAGAGTGAGTTCACCCTTCTTGACCATAAATTCCTCAATAGAGATAGCCTATGTAATCATGTCCTCAAAGGTACGTGGACCTTGAAGTTGGACTCTGTATCCGAAATCAGGTAAGAGGTTATTAGTGAAAATTTTGAGCTTCTCTGTTTCTAGAATTTTACTAGAATACTTAGTGTATAGTTGTCTCCACCATTGGAGGAATGTGAGAAAAGGCTCACCAACCTTCTGTTTAAGGTTTCATAGATCTCGAATGTTGACAAGGTGTTGAATGTTATGAGAATATTGCTAAACAAAGAGATTGACAATTTCGTCAAATGTCTTGATACTAGGAGGTAAATGTGAAAACCACTCCAAAGCCTGACCACCTAGGCTCCTAGGGAATAAATGCATGAGGTATGTGTGATCGTGCATAAACTCCATGGACAAAGCACCAAACTCTCACAAGTGATCTTGGGGATTAGTAGTACCAAAGTACTTGTCATATTTGGGTAGCTCTATGCCTTGTGGGAAAGGCGACATGTTTATGTTCCTATCAAATGGAAATGGACAAAGAGCATCCAATGCATATGTCTTTATACGTTTCTCTTTCTCATGCATCATCTGAGCCAATTGGTCTTGCATAATTTTTAGTTGTTTTTGGAGCTTAGAAGTCTTAGTTTCTTCCTCAGGTGTGATAATGGTTTCCACATTGAAATGAGAGGGCAGTTTAGCTCCCTCTTGGGAAAGTTTGAGAAAGTATTTTTCTTTCTCTTCGTCGAGTAGGATTTCCATGACCTTTTGGAAGTTTTTATCTCTTTGACATTTTTCTATGTGTTCAGGGAGTATTTCCACCTTTTCTTGTTCCTCATCGGTGTTATGATCTTTCACTTTCTCTTTGTTTTGTGTTGGTGTTTCTTGATGTCTACTATGACTACCATGTTCAGGTTCACAATTAATCATTATAGGAATGTGTTCTATTTCAGTGCATTGTGTTTCAAAAGGCTCTCTGAAAAAGGATTCTGACATCGTGTTTGGTAATGTAGGACCTCTATTTTTCTCAATATCCTCTTGGTACAAAGGATTCCTAGTTTGTTGCAGGTTTATGGAAAATGTTTGTTGAGCTCGAGGTGACCTGGCAGGTGAGAGGGATCGTGAAGATGCCTCACTAGCTAAACTAGGTACAAATTGTGTAACGAAAGGTAAGTGACCTCTACCGCGATTAGGACCCCTGGCACGACCACGTCTAAGGTTATAAGGATAAAACATGTTGCCGCTTTTGGTTGCAATAGTCATAGACAAGGACAAAAAGCTAGAACTTGGACAAGGACCACACTAAGACTGAGTCTCAAAAAGGATGAGATAATAACAAGAATGTTGTCCACCTAGGCACAAATGGTTTGATTTAAAGGCTAGAACAGCTAGAGATTATGACCAACGTGACACAAGGTATGACAAACATTAAGAAATGAAGACCAAAAGTAACTTAAGAGATGAGACTATTCAAAGTTCAAGACACAAGTCTTTAGCTAAGAAAAGTGCCACTGTTTCAAGACTATTTACAGATAGAGGGCAAATTTTAATCATTTTTGAGCAAGCACGCAGATAAACAAGCACGTAGAATAGCAAGCAAGTGATATCAAGCACGTTTGAAAATAATGAGCAAGGGAAAAAGCAACCTTGCGCATGAACAATCAAGTGACTTAGTTTTTGCTAATCCCTAAGAGAGCTAATTGTGTATGTTTTCAAAGATTTTTTTAATCATTGCACACATTCCTAGAAAATGAAAAAGTTTGGCCTCTCTAAGGGTTTTAGTAATGGTTTTACTCTACAACTTTTATGACTCACAGGGGTGACCTCCAATCCCGGTGCATCGAGGTTTTGACACAGTCCAAGAACTTAATCTTCAACAGCTGCTGGGGAGATCTGACAACCCACAATGAACCACACCCATGGAGATTTCTTCCACAAGGACATTTATATAGCGGTTGTCACTACCATGGCAAAAATGGCTATTACCGCTTGAGGTTCCGTCAATGCAGTTTGCCCTATAGAGGGATTGTCTGCTATGGTTAACCCTCTCTAAAGGTGACCGACTCACAATAGTGTACCACAAGGGGACTTAGCTTCCAAATCCAAGGTTTTGACACCTTTTCACTTTTAGCCCAATCAAAGTAGACAGATTAATCTGACATGCTAAACTAAGAGTATCTCTTAAAGATCTATGATATCAACTCTCAGTGATCTATCAACCTCTTCGAAGAAAGGATGCCTCAATCAACAAGTTGAAGATTCATCTATCTGTGAGATGCTCAAAGTATCCTCCCCACCTACAAGGAATCTATCTTAGAGAGGAGTTTCACTAGGAACCCACTCTCTCAAGATCCACAAATAGTTTTCATGAGGCCTAATTACTATGTGTATACAGATGTTAATTCTCGAAAGCAAATCTATTCAAAAGCAATCAAAGAGCACAAGGTAGTACACTTAACGCTTTAACTAATGCAAGGTGAGTCCAAAGATGTGGATCATTTAACCCCTCACACAAGCCAAAATGAGTCCACAACTCAGAAACTAGTGAGTTCTAGAAAGCACAAAAGGGTTGCATAGTGGAACATTTAATGCTTCTTTCCTATAGACCCCTCCCCTTTTAACATGGTGCTAAGCTTGCAACCACAGGGTGGAATGAGGGGCCGGATGTTTAGCGAGTCCAATAACCCAAGATAGCTAATTAGATCTATCACAAGCAACTAAGCCTGCTAAATGAAAACTAATGGAGATCACAACTTAGTATCAAATTATGCATGTGTTGTAAAATAAGAACATGGAAGGAAACACACACAAGCTTGACATGAGAGATGTTCATTTTAGGTCCAAATGAAGTGTTATCAGTCAAAGAAAATTAACTGGTAATCCTCGCAATGCATCTTTTCTTTGTTGTACCTTTCATTTACACTTGATCGCTCGCTCGCAACGAACAAAGCAACAAACTCATTAATGCAATATATGTCAACTCATCCAAAACCAAGGTTAGCTCTAAAAATATAATTTTTAATAGTGATAATAATCAGTAAGTAACCCAAATGAAAGCCCACATCATGCATTGATTCATTGTAAAAAATGAAATGCAAACTATTCATTAAATACCCTTTTTTTTTTTCAATTGATTTTTGACTTAATCATAAAGATAGGATCTACATGATATGAATTTGGATCCAAAACTCAAAATACAGAAAAGTAACCCCTATAAAAAATTAGAGAGCTTTCCAAAAATGCAATTTTTTTGAAAATATCTTTTAATTTGTGCCCTAGGGAGTTGTTTTGTCAAAAAAAACTGGTTTTTGTAAATCGAATTATTGACCCATAATATGACCTCTAAAATTGAAACACAAAGAACCAACTCTTTTTAAAATTCCAAGAGCTTTCTGAAACTATAAATGTTTCTAAAAAATGTGCTAATTTACGTCTAAAAATGACTTTTTATGAAAAATGAAGAAAATATCATAAAAGCCCGAAAGTGTTTCAAAAAAGTCTAAAAATTGGACCAAAGCTTTTTGGATATATCACCGCCCTACACAAAAAATTTCAGATCAAAATAGACATCCGTTTGAAAGATATGAGCAAATCTTTCAAATCCATGGTTTCTTTGAGTCTACAAACAGATCTGCACTAATACTAGCAAGCAAAGGTGGGTTGCCCCACGATGGGTGCCAAAAATGTATGCCTAAAATGTGAGCACACTTCTATGAATCATTATATTCAATATTACTCAAGAATGAGGTCTCAAATGGTGACTCATAGCTCTCTAGTCATGGCGTGCAAGGGTTTTGCAATGGAGGCCCTCAGTTTGACCTAGTTCATGCCCATGCAAGTACACCATGAAATGAGAGATTCAAAGATCCAAAATGCATGCAAATAGAGATGAAAACTAATATATATGATAACAATGCAAGAACAATGCAAAATCTAATCTATGAAAGCAAGGTCTAATCTTATGAAAGCAAATATGACTCTAAACTAACATGCAAATGCAATGATAAAAGCCCATGATGAAAGCCATGGGTGCAAGAGAGAATGAGACAAGAAGATAGAAGTTCTCCACAAAAAGCTTTAGCATTCAAAAACTCCTCCTTCAAAAATTTCTCTCCAAACCTGCAGCATAACAATAACATCATCCCTCCCTAAAATGAGGAGAGGGCTCTCCCTTATAAAGGAAATTATGGAGGTGAGAGGCTTCTTACAACCAATATGGGATAATAGAGTTTGATCCATGTGAGACGAAATTCCACCAATGAGAAAAGAGGAGTGGTTGAGAAGAAAGTGAAAAGATAAGTCCCACTTAGAAATATGTGCATTTAAGTGTAGAAATTAAATAAAAGAATTTATTTTATTTCCCTTTCATCAATAAGAGATATTTAAGTGGGACATTTATTTAATTAAAAGGGAGAAAGTTCTTTTAATTAAATAGGAGATATTTAATTAAATTAAAAGAGGGGTTTTTCTCTTAATTAATTAAATGCGGATGAATTATTTAATTAAAAGAGAGGTTTCCTTTTAATTAAATGGGGACTTATTTTATTTAATTAAAAGAGGAGATTTTCTTTTAATTAAATAAGAATTAGGATAAAATGATCAACCTTAGAAATACAATAATCAAATTTGATGAAGGAAATTCATTTGAATTGATTTAATAAAATATTGCAAACCATTGATTCAAGAAATTTTATAAATTGAATAATGGGGGCCCATAGTCTAGGTGACCATTTTAGGGTGTATACACAATGTTTAGAATAATTTCGAGTGGAGAATGAGTGGGCTTGTAATGCCCCTCTCGGAGATCCTTGGAACAAGGATTAAATTCAAGCCAATATAAATTTTTTTTACAAGTATGAATGCACATGTCAACATTATATAGGGGTCACATATATTGCAATAGAATACTTCACCAGCAATCTGAGCAACCAATGAATCTCTAAACTCCACTATCGAACAAAAGGATTGATGATGAAGAATACATAACCGCATTTGAATCGAACACATTCTGAATTCAAAATGGGACACCAAAGGACTGAAGAATGCCTAATAGGGTACCCCAAACAACTCCCAAAATTTTTGGATCAAACTAAAAAGTGCTCACTACTTGCCTACATAGGTCTTGCAAAAATCTAGGCGATACTTTTATACAACACTAGAAAGTATCACACAACATTCCTAAAGGAGGGCAATACTTTTAGGGACTAGGTGATACTTCTCTTGAAGGCATGTGATACTTTAATTGTATCGTACAATAGTTCTTACAAGAAGGTGTGATACTAGAAAGTATCGCAGGATATTTCTCCAAGAGGCATGTGATAGAATTAGGGGATGCACAATACAATTTCAATGGGTGTGTGATACAATATTGTATCACACCATGTTGATAAATGGTTACCCAAGAAACACAAGAAACATCTAAGGAAAATACAAAAGAGGAAAAATATAGAATAAAACCTCCACACTAGGGAGTATCAAATCCACATAGATCAAGGAGCAAACACTTGAGTGCATAAACAACAAGATGCCATAAAATGAGAAAGAGGAACATCTATCCATCTAAACCAAAGTAGTAAAGACTGTACTAAAAGAAACATTGTAGTGAACATAAGCAACATTGCAATGTATAGAAATAACATCACAATAACTAAACAACCAAACTAAGTATGCAGTTCCTCCCAACCATCAATAGCATCATAAGACCATCATGGATCCATCGGTCATATGTAACATCCCAAGCCATTGACTAGATCATTGGTACTATTGTAATAGGGATGTCACTAATGAAACATGCTACAATATAAGTATAAGGAAATCTAAGATGCTAGTAGTAAAGCATAAGATAACGCTACAAGTAGATAACATCACCTATCACATAATAAACATCATAATATAGGAATATGTCAAATAAACTAACATCATCTAAACATGATATCCAAGCATTCCAATGAAAACATAAATCATAAAAAAGAATACTTTGGAACCTGAAGTACCAAGTGAAAACATCCAACAGTGGTCGAACTAGGATAAAAGACTATCTCTATACATCAGTCCCTAATAGTGGTGAAGGTAGCTATGCCTCCCAACCACATGGTACCTATAGGTCCACACCCACCATGCTGATGGAGATAATGATCTAACCAAAAATACACATAAAACACAACATTCAAGGCTAACACTCACGCCATACCGTATGATGGCTATAATCAAGAGCCTAAGACAATGCAAGGAGTATAGGTCCTGGTGAGACACTCAGTAGGCTACTAAGTAGGGGCTAACATCATGGAGAGTCACTTGGCATCAAAAAGCCCAAGCTTGGACTTGTGTAGATTCAACATCCCTCAACAGAAAGGCTCTAGCACCCCACATTTTTATTATCTTAAGATTTGATTAGCAATCACACATTTCATTTAGTTATCACTTAATTAAAAATTCCTTCGCAAACCCTCTGGGCATAATGATCACCAGGCTATAGGATAGAAGCCCCCTCCATAAGCTACCCTACCCTACCCATGCTCATCCTATTACAAGTGCCCATGGTCATGCATACTCCCATCCCAACCCTAATGATCATAACTTCTAGAAGTACCATAGAAGATCTAGCCTTGCAAGTCACCCAAGAAATGTACACATACGCACTCGTGTGTGGTGCACCACAATCATGGAGATCAAAACACAAGGATTGGATGAGAATACAATGCAAAATAAAACACCCAACCAAAAGTAACTTGACAGGATGGATTCTACATGAATCTCAAAGCCAATAAAATCATACATCATGAAATCACTGAATCGGCCTCAATCTAAGAGTATGTATTCTACACAAATCCCAATGATGTAACAAGACCAAACATCATGAACTCACTCAACCAGCCTTGATTCGAGAGCATGGATTCTACATGAATCTTAGTGTCCACAAAATAAAAGCAAAGGTCCAAAAGATACCATAACACCAGGTACAAAAATCTCTCAACCAAACACAAAGTCGAGAGTACAGGTGTGACACACATCCCAATGCAACATAAGAGTGCAATAGTGGGTTGAATAATATCCAAATGGATCATCTTGGTCCACAACCCACCTTGTGCAAAGAAAACCCAAGAAAATAGGGTAACACACAAAATGACATAAAAATCCCAAAATTTTGGAAAACTTCAAAACTAAAACCCGTTTGACCTTTGGGTACAAAAACACCAAAAATCCAAAAATAAATAAGTTTAGACATAGTATGTAAAAATGGTCAGCATAATGATGTAAAACCCCAAACCCTCATCCTAAAAAATAGGAAAATGCTCATACCCGACCAACCTGGTAGAATCAGCATACAAAAACAGAGGGAAATACTAGTTCTTAACCTCTAGCCAAATGACTAACAAAGAAAAAAGTAGGAATGGAATAGAAAAATAAAATGGGAAAGCCTTATATCACAACCAAAAGGGGAAAATAGAAATCTGAATCACAAAATAAATAGCCTATAGAAGTAGCTAAAAATTGTGGCAATTCAAAGTTTCCTTGAGTTGGATCCAACAAGCTCAACCTCGCAATGATCTCATGCTCGTAGCTCCCACAACGAACAAAATAGTAAATCCTCATGAAGAGGATTTTGGGTTTTACCCTCCAAATTTCTAATTCAAGAGTGAGAAGTGAAGAATTAAATTTCTTTTTGGATATTTATTCACTTTTTGAGTGAATAATTGATAAGGGCAAATAACTAGCCAACCTAGTTAAACCCCAAACCGACCCAAACAAAAATAGGCTCTTTCTAGTAATAGGAATTCATCTATGGAAAAGTTACCAGAAATTAAAATAAATCAATTAAAAAGCTCGAAAACCCAAAAGCACATAAATTTCCTTAACAACTTTCACAACAAAGAGAACCTCCAAATGCATAGGCATGCTCACTAGTCTAATCACATAATGCAAATGAGTTCGGATTTAATAATCACCAAAAGGTTTAATTGAAAAATTTAATTAAGGATACATCGACCATATAGGGATGACATTGGTAAAATATGAATGGCTGAATCACTAACTCCATATGCCACTACTAGGGATATAAATCCTGCACACTAAATAACACGATCAAGTGCAATTACATATAATAACATAGAGGAAGCAATAAATGCATTAAATCACCTAATTTAACCATTTATTTAATTATATCAATATAATCTATTTACATCACTCATGTTCACATAAAGCATAACAATGCAGGAATGAAGTAAATAACCTTAGCGTTAAATCTATCACATAACATAATCAGTGATATGTCGAATTACCCAATAACCAAATATCATCATAAAACACACTATCATCTCAAAATGGCATCATCATGCAATATGATCAATTGAACAACATAGAACCCTAACATCTATGATACCGAAATCAAGGTATGACATCTAACCCTTAGGTCCTCTCAAATGTAAAACATAACATAAGTAACACATATCTCTTAGATCAAAATATAACAATGTAAATGTCCACAACACATAACCAAATAATCCAATATGGACAACCCATTTCTAATAATTTAAGCATTTAATAATGATAGTTTACAAAACATGAGAAGGCACTTAAAACACATAAGCAACCATAGTCATAAACATGAGTAACCACTGCTATAGGAACCTAATCCAGTACAACATGGTAATAGTACACAATGCAATCTCTGCACACATGTCAAGGTAATCATGAAAAAACCTCATGATATGATATCAATCTTGGTAACCATTGGCACAAACCCCAGTGAACCATAAATCACATCATAATCTCATAAATCAGTCATAAGCATAATCAAAGCAACTGATATAGAAACATACATCAAATCACCTCAATGGTGTAGACTACTCATGGTCACAATCATGATCCATCACAACAAAAGATCAACAAGGTTGCATTCATTAGAATGACTTAAAAAATTCAAATGGGAGAGGAACTACAGGGCTAAATGAGTTATCCAAGGTCCAAATGTACCAACTGAATAAAAAATATCTTAAATAACTTGAGATCTTAACATTAAATAGCTTAGTCTCTATAGTCAACTTTTAGTAATATCAACTAGCAATCCACTATCCTAAATATAAAAAAAAACTTGTAAAATGTAAACATTGTATAATAAAACACCACAAATAACATCCACATAAGTTTGACACTAGGATTTAATCTGAAAACCCAATTTAGGAAAAGCCACCAACAACATGTCACCAATTTTTCACTCGTTTGAAGTGAGTTTTGTTGGGAACCAACCATGTTAAAAGTTACAAAACAAGCTATTAAAATGTGACCTTGTTAAAGGATTTAATCATCCTATTAGGAGTGGCCTTGTTAGAGGACTTTAGAAAATTCCATTAGAATGACAACTTGATTAAAGATTTACATATGACTATTAGGTCAACCTTGATTAAAGGATCCCAAATATTGTTTACAATATTTAGAAAGTAACAATAGGTTTTGATCTATCAAGTACAACTCACTTTGCAAATATAGATCTTAGTTCAACTCATATGTTGATTCACTGTCTGGCCTTCATTATCATTACAGTGTCTAATTTTCTTGGCAACCCTTCAAGCAATCACTCTTCTTCTATTCTCAACCGTTCTTAGTGTTCTACTCAAGTTCACCACTCAATAACATTTGTAACTACTCTAAACTTTGACCTTGATTAAAATTTAGCCCTTGTACCTCATTAAATAGGTAATTCTAGTCTTTTTCTACTTAAACACACTCGTAGATATTAAGGTTTACAATTAGATTCAAGACAAACAATGAATCTGATCATCATCTTGTTTATTTTCTTTTTACCTAGAAACTTCGCTTGGAATCCATTCCTTAGTTCACTTAACTAATCCTTTCTTGGAATTAAATGATCCAACTCATTGATCCTTATCCTTAACATGCTTTCCATATTCCAAGAAATCAACTTAGTAAGCTAGAAATTATAATTTATCATAAACTATTAAAATATTGTTCCCCGTCCAACACTATGTTCTAACACTCATCATCACTAGGTTACTCAATCACTGCTAGATTTCTTGCTCAAAACATAAATTGTCACTTAATCAATAATGATGTTTGGTCAATGCTAATTTTGATTGTAACTTACTATGGCTTGGTTGACACTAACATCACTTGGCATATACTTCAAGTTACTTAATCTTATGCTCTATTTCTCAATCAAGCCTATGCATTTGATCCATCTTTGATCACTTCTTCAAAGCTTTAGCATTACTATCTTCTCCACTTGCAACATGATTTAAAAAATTACTTTATCTTGTCAAATTCCAACTAATCAAGTGTCCATTTGTAGTTTCCTCTTCATAACTCAACCTTTCCTATAGATACTTTTGTTATGAACAACTTCTAATATCCTCTTCATAAATCATATAGATATTAAACTCAAATCAAATAGAAAACTATCTCACCAATAGGTTTGACATCAATGAAAACATAAAATTTATTCCAATTGTAGTTTCCAACATATTTTCCTAAACATCAAATCCCTAACAATGGGGAGAATAATAGGGAATGTAGTGAAACTTCAATAACTTTGGATATTTTGTGTACCCCATTGGTGTAGGAGAACCTGCTACCAACTAAAGAAACTTCCTAAAGGATGAATATCATCAAATATTTCTCACACATTTTGGAGGTCAATTTTTATGTCTAGGAATAGGAAAAACTATACTTTGCATGTTTTATGACCCAATTGCAAAACCTATTCCAAGGATTTGGCATTTACAAGCCACTTGGTCAACTATGGTCAAAGAGTCCAATAAATGATATATTATATGATATTTTAGTATTTTTCATCCTTTTTAATTCTATTATTCACTTTGAGGTCTTATTCACTCCTAATGAGCAAAATTGCTCTTAACATGGAAAATTGGAAACCAATTGCTTAGCAACTTTTGTTGCAAAGTTGATAAGTTTGAAAACTAATGTTAAAGTGCTTCCCAAATGTCTAAATGGTTTGAAAAAAAAATTTAATCATTTGGAAGGCCTTCAAATATCCCTTCTAGATGGGTAGAAGGCAAAATGATGAATTTTCTCCTTTGAATCAATCAAAATCCTTTTTTTTTTGCATGTCTATGTTATTTTCAATGATTGTACAGATGTGTAAAGACTTAGAGTAGGGGAATATCTACACTTTTATAATCCTTGGGGATCCATATTTCAAATAAAATTGGTTTGGTGACTTTATCATTCCTGCAACTCAAGTTATAGCAATTTTTGTTGTTGTTGCTTTGGTTTTGCCTCTTTACCTAGGTTTTTGAATTGGTTCTTGTTTTCCAAGAATTTCCACCATGGGAGTTTAACAATATTTGGTGTAATTATATTTTGTACCATTATTTTGAGGATTATTCAATTCTTTTTTTTTTTTTTGCAAGGAGAAAGGAGAAACAATTATTCCTATTTGCATATCTTTATGGATGCACCATTCTGAAAAATGTTGTCCCACCCATCACTCAACAAGTTTTTGCAACCAAAAGTTGAAAATATGTATTTAAGTCCTCCTTAGAAGTATACTTATCCCCCAATCAGTATTGGTAAGATCAGCTACCAATTTTTAGTAGTTTCTTTGTAAATGAAGGCCTAATTAGCCCTCTTGCCTAAAGTAAAATTTAGGATTTTGTGATCTAGTGTTGGATTCGGTACAAACCCTCTAGGAAATATTTGTATTCCCAAAAATGGTACTCAAATATTCCATTTTATCATATTTTCATTATGGATTTCCAAAAATTGAGCCCCATTTTTAGTAAAAAAGGCTACTAGCCCTATGCTAGGCTTATATTGAAATTACCCCCCTTTTGCATAACCAGTCTATGAAATTGAGTTTTTCGTACATATATGATCCCTAAACCATAAAAGCCACTCAACATAGGTGATTATTCAAGGTTTGGAGCTTTACTTGGTTTTTGCATCAAAATTGTCTAGTAAGAGGCCTAGGAGCCAAGGATTCTCTTAAGGGGTTGAACCATGTAGATGTTAACTTCAATCACCTTTAGCTAAAGCATGAGAAAGAGGACTATAGACAAATCAATGAAGGTTTAAGAGACAAAGGGAGACTCTATAAATATATATTAGAATGTGAGAAAGGAACAAGTCATTATTATTTCTTAGGCTCTTGCATCACCCATCCCATTAAACATATTTTTACACTAGCATGAGGACCGTGTGCAACTTGGAGATACTCCACCTATATGAAAATGAAATTATGGGGACCTCTAATTTATTGCCAAGATGACAAAATATCAGCTACATAAAGTTGAATTCTTCTAAAATATTAATTGACTATTCTAGATAAGGGCACACATTATCTAATTTGAAGCAAATAGAGATTGACGAATTCCTAAATAATATTAAGAAAATAGATATAATATTTATTAAGCTCAAAGTATATTCTATTATATTTGATAGGTATTTAAAGAAAGTTGCAAAGATGAAATAATGAAGTTAATTAGTTTAATTGTGTAAAAATGCCTCACAAACTTTTTTATCTAATCAATGTAATTACAATGCCCTCCCAAGGAACCCAAGTGAATAATGCAAATTGATGTCAAGTTTGGAGGATATTTTTTTTTAGAAATTTCTTTCACTTGCTCTATCTTCTATGTAGTGATCCTATTAGGTTCCCTAATGTCATCCTTAAACAATATTATTTAGTTTCCAAGATCAAAAGTTTGTTTTAATATCTAATCAAGTCAACATGTATTCTAATACCATTTCTTTCTTAATTTCCTTACTAATATTTATCCTTACTTCTTATGTTAATCCATCTATTAGTTTTACATTTACTTATGACTTGATACATTATCCATCCTAATATTCATTTCCAAATGAGGAACAAATTTCCTAGCCCACAAAATTAAATTCATCTACTTAACTTGCAATAAGGATACATGAAATGGATTTAAACTAATTTATCTTCTATTCAATATTTACTTAGATTTTTAAGTACATAACCTTATTAAGGGTACATAGTTCTTTTATGCATAATACACTAATCTTAATACAAGGAATATACAATGTTATCATATAACTTCATTCACCCATTGAATTAATACTATATGTTGACATATCTCTTTATTTTTGCTAGAGATCCCCATTACCCTTTTATATAGCTCTTCATTTCATGATACATATCAAAATGAATTGTACTTTCTTTGAGATTTTACATCACAATATTACCTAATTTATTTCAATGAAATACCAAAAATAATAATTCAATAATCAATCTCCAATAGTTTCTCAACAAGGAACAATACAAAGCCATCCATGAAAACTTGAACAATACCTCAAAAATATTTTACCAACTAGCTACATGGAGCAATCAATGGTCCACTTCCCCAATCTAGGAGATAAATAAATGATCCACATAGGTTCAAAGGAAATCTGAGGCTTACAACCCATAATCTAGTACAAGGTAATATAGATCCACACAAAGAATAATTCCAAAAATGACATCACAATACCAATAGACAACTAGAGGAAAAAGAAGAGTGAGGGGATCAACCACATCTAGGTGAGTGTCATCATACCTTCCTAAAGTATCATTATTAACTTCTCAAACTTTAGAATCATCCTTTTGTACATAACATATTTTCCTCGAGTACTCCAATTAGGATAGACACCACCCATTAATGTTGGGATAGGATGTCCCTTCCCTAAGTACTCAAACAATACATCCTTATTATCTTAATTACTATAAATTTTGAACCCCCATAACCCATCAATTTTACTAATGGTTCTACTTGATTATAAAAATTGCATGTAGAGCTAGCCTATATGTGACCCTAGTCTCTAACACAGAGTATCTTCTGGGAGACACTTCTTGACCACAACACCTATGGTAGTCCACTCACCTAAGGCCTCTACAGTACTCAAAAATACAAAACAAAAATCATGAAAGAGTTTAGGATACAACATTCCTAGGGTCTCATGCCCCTCATTTAAAGAAGACCCTAACTCATCATATAAATGTCACAGTACACAAATAATCAAGAGTCACAAAGACTATAAGCACATACCTTTACAAGAATTTCTAATACTAAGTATAATTGGTATACATCACATAACAATTATACATTTCTCTAGACTCTTAAACAATAATTGTAAGTATGAACACTCAAGTAGGAGGTCAAAAAGATTTTTAAAAACATTAATTTAAGCATATATAATTCCAAAACATATAATAGAAATATGTATTATGCACAAGAAACCATGGATAGAGAACAAGAATGATATCAAAATATAATATTCCATGAATAAACTTACTAACAACCCTCTAATAGCGAATAATATATCTCTAAATCTAGTGCCTAAATACCATAGGAAATACATACCAATTTTAAAAAATAGAAACATAACCATCTAAATAAATCTAGAAATTAAATAGTAAAATATCGTACATCAAGATAAAATATCAATATATCTATATTTAATCACACAAATATGAAATAAATAAGTCAAATCCATACCTTAAGGACTATGGAAATTCAATGGAAGCAAGAGTAAAGAAAAGAAAAAAAAAAAAACTTGAGATGCATTATTCAAAATTACTCCACTGTTACAAACCTCCATGGTAGAAGAAGAATCAATTCCCCAAAAATAAGTTCCTCTCTAAGCCCTTTAAACTCTCACATATACTATCTTCAAAAATATACCAATGTTAGTATAATATAGTTATTACATCCTCCACCCCTAAAATTAAACTTGCTCCTAGAAGTCATCATGATCTTTAATCAAGTTTAATGGAAATTTACCTTAAGAAAATGCACTCCTTTATTAGGAGTCAATATTTGTTATAAGAGTTCTAAAATACATGTTCATAACCATGCTTATTTACATGAGTTAATTGTCAAATTTACCTAATTATCTCTAGGGTTTTCATTTCCTTTACTATATCTTATGAAAATCCTTCCTTCTTGGTAATACTAAAATTTTGGTTCATGCATTAACAAAATTTCTCTAGACTTATATTTTTCCCAATCTCTATTATTCAAAAGTATGAAGAAAAAAATATATATCTACAAATATTCATAATTTAGTTGTATTAAAAAAAACCTCATCTTGTATTCTTATGATACTTTATTTATGATTTCCTTTAGTAAACTTCAAAACCTTAGTTTCTTTTTAAAAGTAAATATGACAATTTGTTACCATAGTTATATTTTTATGCTATTCATGTGCTATTGATTTTTTTTCTTGAGAGAACACACTTTATCTAGTTAAAGGCACTCTTTAACTTTCAAGGATGAAATGACAAATAGTTTTAAAGAGATTTTGTTTATATATGTTTCCTATGTTTAAGGATTTTCTTCTATTCTATTCATTGAATGCCTTAAATCCCTTGGTGAGATACATCTTTCTAATCGGTCATCATCACTAATTATCTTATTATTTTATAGTATCAAAATATTTCCCTAATTACAATTCCTTCTCATCATTGTCCTAGATTTCTCTAGCTCATAATAGCTTAATTTGGACTTTCTTACAATTTTCTACAAATTTTAAAACTTGAGCTTAACATATAATTTTACTAATATCAAGTAAATCTTCAATTGTATTCTCATACTATTCTGTTATATATATACAAGACTTCAAATGTTCTTAAGATCCATTACTTCTACTAGTTCTATTACCAAGCATAATATATTAAAGTTGTTCAACCTTTCTAAATTCTAGAGTGATTATTCCTATATAATAGGAAGAGAGTGACTCAAACCTATTCTTTTAGCAACTTATTATTCTACATTACTCTAAATTTTTGATCTTTTATAGAGTGTTGGGTAAGAAAAAAATAATGTATCTACTCTAATGGTTCATTCATCTTCTAGACTCAAACAAGGATACAATTTATCTAACACATCTTTTGTCTAAAATTTAAAGTTGTTCCTACAATCATTTTTTTATTAGAATTAGTGGTATAACACATGCATAGGTTAAGATATCTTTTACAATAATTTATTCCTTACAACCATTGGTCTTGCAATATATATTTGTCTAAGAATTATAGTCTTATCATCTCTTGACCTTTATGTAACAATTAAGGATGGTTATCTAATAAGTGTTATTACCATGTTTTCCTAATTAAGTACAATAAGATTCCATGTTGTGTAACCATTATTTAAGATGGTATAGTATCCTATGAGTCCCAAACCAAGATATTCTATGTCCCAAAATGAGTTCAAGAAAGTGTTACAATTTTTAGTAATATTGAATAATTTGAATGATATTTTAACTAATTTTTCTTGTCATGTGGTTTAAAACATTAACATTTTAAAATATGAGTTCACCTTGAATAGTGAAAGATGAGGTATTCACTAAATGAGTGGGACTTTCCTTATACTTAGGACATTTACTAGTGAAGTATACATTTCTTAGAGTTCCTTACAAACTCTCATCTTCTTGTCACCACTAAAATGAAGTATTTATTCCAAAAATGTTTATGTTACACATATCCCCTAAGATAGGCCCATATGATTGTGATTTTGTTTACTCACTCACCTAGATAATTTTTTTGTTTAAAAATTGGGAAGATATTTACTCCCTTTTACCTCTCATGCCTTAGGAGGCATCCTAAAGATTAATAGGAAAAAAGGTTGTCCATTGTTTCATATTTTTCCTTGTTCTAAATATCACATTACTCTAAAATATTTAAAACCTTTGTAAATTTTATGAGCGAGTGGGAACATATTTAATCTAGTTATTTTTATTGTTTTATTTTACAATTGCATCAAAACAAAATCCTATATTCATTGTTGGAATTAAGTTATGTTTCCCATTAGTGACAACACTTATTCATAATTCTATATGGTTATCAATTTCATCACTTAATCTCTAGTGTTCACCAAGCATTCAGTGGTTGCCAAGTAAGTTTATCAGTTTAGTAGTTCACACCGAGCATTCTAGAGGTTACCGAGTGAAAATAGACAATGTGTAGTCCAACAGTCATCACCAAGCAGTTAGTGGTTACCGAGCTTCATAGTATTTACCGAGTCATCAATTGTTGTTATGTGAAGATAGTATCTACTGAGTGAGTAAACATAGTATTCAATTCTTATTGAGTTACACTATATCTATCGAGTCTCCAATGTTCACCAAGTTTGAAGCTACATTGAGTGATTAGTATGGACCAATCCTCTACTTCTAGTGAATGCATGACGATGCTAAGTAATGCAGTGGACACCAAATATTAGAAGGTCACCAAGTTAGCTATTCAAAACCCTAGTTTCTACATTTGGGTTGACTCAGTAATATTTATGTTAAGTAATTATGTTTTGGCCAACCTTGCAAATATGAGAATTAGAATGGTATATATGTAATGCATTATATTATACCCAATGTGTATGTATGATGAAGTAATTTTTTGAGAAGAGTAAATGTGAATCAGTAGCAGAGCAGAGTATTCAACAAGGTCTATAAGGAGCAGTAAAGTTATATCTATCACAAGAGATGATATGTACTTCAAGGATCTAATGAGAAATCAAGTTCTAAGTTAGATCTACTATTTCATCCTAACAAGTGAATCAGATTCAAATTCTTTATTAGGGTAGACTTAATAGTCTTTCTTTAAATCTCTTAACAGAGTGCATACTTCATTGTATGTTTGTAAAACCTCTAACAAGGTGGATCTAGTAGTCCTAATTACACCTAATAGGGAAGATCATCAGAGGTGATCATTGTAAGCCATAATAGGCCAACTTTATACTATAGTATTGAAGTTTTGTGGGTATCATCCCCACCTCAGTTTTACTTTCTATTTGGAAGGTTTTTGGGTCACCAAATATTGTGCTCATGTGCTATGAATGTTTATCTTTTAGTTTCTCATGCATGCAGTAGATTAGATCAATTATTGGTGAATGGATTATGTTAATTAAGTGCTAAATTCAATAAAAAATTTGAGGTTACTGATTCACCCCTCCCCTCTTAGTAACCTAGCTAGTCTTGATTATTTCTAACAATTGGTATTAGAGCCTTGTGGTTCTTAGGATAGAGTTTGATAGCTTGAGCAAAGATTAAGCAAAATGGAGACATTCAAACTTGACAAAGCTATTGACAATAAGAAGCTAGATTTAGAGATGGCCATATCTCAACTCAAGGAAGAAAAAGAGCATCTTTCCCAATCCCTAAAAAGGATGAAACTTGCAAAATAGATGAATGACCATTAGTATGTTGAAGAAAAGATTGAAGACTTTTTCCCTTCAAGCAGTTTAGATGAAGCAAATGAGGCAATCAAAGAACTTTTAGAAAATAATGGCTCCCTACAAGAAGAGGTAAGAAAATTGAAAAGAGAACAAGAAATTCAGTCAATAAGATTGTCTAAACTCTTGGAATAAAGGAATAAGGCAAGTGCAGACTTGGAGGCAAGGAACAATGAAACTCAAAATCAATCCCTTTAGTAAGAAAGTTTTATCAATCAGCTCTACAATGCAAATGAGGAAATCATGAGTCTAAGATATGAAAATGAAAGGTTAAGAAATTAATTAAACACTAAAGGATAAATCAATGAAAGATTGGAAGTTGATCTGAATTCTGAGAAGTAACTCAATGAAAGAATAGTGAAATCCCAAATAGACATGGATCAATTGAATTAACAAAGTGAGCAGAATCCTTATAGGCCAAAGGGCAAAGCAAGCCTTGGATACAAAGAAGAAGGAAAATCCTCCGAACAACGTGCTCAAAGGAATCAAAGACCTACTTGTAATAATTTTGGTAAGATAGGTCATACATAAAAAAAATGTTGGAGCAATGGAAAGGAAAAATTTAATGGAAAATGCTATAATTGCAGTCAGCATGGTCATAAAGCTAATGAATGCAAGGAGAAACAAAAGTTTGAAGGTAAATGTCACAAATGCAAGAAACAAGGTCACAAGGCATCTCAATGCAAATCTAAACCATTCAATCTAGTTGAATAGTTTGTAAAGGCAATATTTGGTTGGGACTACAATACTTGGTCTAGATGTCATTATTGTGGAGAACATGGACACATTGGCATAAACTATGCAAGGCATCACTTGAGAAAGAAGGATACAACAATAAGGTGTTATACATGCACTGAACTTGTTCATATAGCTAAGAATTGCATGAATATAGGAAAAGTTGAAGATGAAAAAAAGCTAAAGCTAATAACATTAGGAAGTAGACGAGATAGCAATGGATTCCTAAATCTACCAAGCAAGCCAATTCAAATGATGGTCATGTCACTCAATAAGTGGGTGACTCCACCAATTCCAATTAAGTTCTTAAGGAAGAACTAGAACTATATCTTCAAGCAAGATCTTAAGCAGTTCCAATAAATGAAAGAAAAAGATCCAAATTAGTATTGTAGATACAAAGGGATCATAGAAGTTTAACAATAGTTTTCACTAATTGAGGCTAGATCATGCCAAGCGAGGTCAAGAGTAACAAGTTTTGTTTGGTCATTGAGTTACAAGGTTCTACTGAGTTATTTGGATAGATAGTGGATGCCAACCTATCAAGAACTATGTCATTATGGATCTCTTTGTACCAAGAATTAATGGAAGGTTTTCATAAAAATGGAAAAATTTTGACTTCATTTTCACCGTAAATTTAGTCTATCTAGAGCAAAGTGATTTTTAAAGTATCCAGGCAATCTTGAGCATAGTTTGCAATGAAATTTTTGAAGAAAAATTTATTAGTCTACCAAGTGATCATGGTATCCACCACCAACAACAAAAAGGAAAAGAAATATTCAGAGATGCTAGTGCATGGTGTCGAATGGAAGGCTCAAAACTTCAAGCTAGTGCCAACAATTGTGGAATCACTCGACCCTAATAGAGCTCAATCTCAAATATCACCAAAAGTATTCCTTGTAAATTATATTCATACTATTTTAAGTGTGTTGTACAAGAAATTGAAACCCTAGAAATGGATGATACCTTAGGAGAATTGTGTGTGGATGGAACCCTCAAACTCGAGCATAAACATTTAGAGGAGAAAGGCTTGACCCATATTCTACACCTGCCAAGGAACTTCCAAATCAAGTGGATTAGGTATAATTTGAGCTAAGTGCACAATGGTTAGTTGTGGTTAGAGTGGCTCATCTTGATAACAAAGAAAATGATTCACAGAATCACAGGTCTCCTTGTGCTCAATAAGGTTAAGGTTACTAAAACCCTAGGTCGAGATGAGCTACAAAAGAAAACCCTAGCTGAATGGGATGGTAGAGGATTGAAGATTAGTAACATATCTAACATGGAACTTAGGTTTGGTATTCATATCATTTCCAATAAGATATATAGCCTCAACAGATTCAATAGTGTGTCATGTGAGGTTATGGACTTAGCATACAAAGTTGTAAAGAAGAATTTGGAGTATAATTTGGCAAATTTGATGTTGAAATAGTTAAACAAGAACATGGAAAGCATAAGGAATTTGAGGAATAATCCATGCAAATTTGGCTCTTTGTTAACTTTTTTGTTCTTTTATGTGCAAAAGTTTCTCCCATCTAAAGGATTAGTGGTATGGAGAAAGGATACCCCAGTTTTGTACCAAATCAATGAGTTTATTGCAAAAATGGGTGAGAATTTTGATAGTATAACAAACAACTATTTTGAAGTTTTTAAGGAGAAAAAGAATAATAGGTTTTGGATTCCACCTAAACTAGTTGAAGACTACAAGGAAGATGTTTGTTTTATGGTTGACTATGACAGGCCTAGAATTGTATGGGTGAAACCTCTTCCCTATGAGGTTAATATTGATGAAACCAAGGATATAATTGAAGCCCTAGTGAATGAGCTAATAGATCCAAAGCTACCCATATTTGGAACATATGATGATGCAAAGGCCATAATAGAGCTTGAGAAGATTATCACCAAGCCACCCAAGGCCTCCACAACTGTGTTTACAAGAAGATCTAAGAAGAAAGGAGGTAGTGAAATTGTATTCAGTAAGCCACCACTCACCTTCCAAGAGAGATTGAAGCAATTACAAGAAGGTGGAGGTATCACAAATTTCAAAGCTTTAAAGTATGAAGAAAGAAGTAATGTAGAGAAAATGTAGATTGAGGAGCTAGTGCTAACCAAGATGGGAAAATGGAAATATTTCCTAGATCAAATTGCCCCTCAATTTTCGAATGAATTATTGGCAAGATTGAAACCTAGATGGGAATCAACTGTGGAGATAGCAAAATATATATATGAGAAATCTCCAAGACAATTTCTACCAAGCCTTACTAATGCAGAAGTTAAGGTAGCAATAAATGAAAATGAAGGTAAAATGATGATCAAATTTCATACTTGTTTGATTTTGGTGAAAGACATTGAGCATGTAGTTAAAGATGCTACTGTTATATGGAAAAATGTTTATCATTTTCAAAAACCAAGTGAGCATCCAGTGGAGATCAAAGATGATGATGATGATAGTGACAATGATAAAGAAGATAACACACCCTATGTCACTATTGATGTTAAGGACTATCAGGTAGTGATGAAGGATGGTGAAGAAGAGAAAGAGGATGAAGTTGAAGAGGAAGATAAGGAAGGAGAAGAAGAAGAGAATGATCTAGTAAGGATAACTACACAAGTCATAGCCTCCCTTCCTCACTCTCCACCAATGACTGCTACATCATCTAGCATGGAGATAGCTTCAACAAATCTGATAGCAACTACAACAGATACATCATTTGCTCAATCACTATTTGCTACATCTCAGCTCCAAGTTTTGATAATGGAAGTGTCTACCACTTCATCCATCAATTTGAAACCATCCTCTTCATCAACTCCCAAGTTAGGGACATTAGCAGTATGTACAACATCAAGTTCAATAATTTTGTCAACTTTAGTTTTGCATGCTCCTATTAGTACTTCATCTATAAATACTTCTACCAATGCTCCTATTGTATGTGCTTTAGTTAGTGGTCCACCTATTATTTCTTCAATTTTGTGTAGCACTTCAATTTTGGATTTTGTTAGCACTCCTATTAGTATTCCTTTAGTAGGCCCTATTCAAGTTTTCACTGCAAGTCCTACTATCTCTACAATTGTTTTTGTTTCTTAGTCCAAGGCAATAATATTAGAAGTAGAACCAAGGACACCCCTTAAACTTCTTCTTACTGGAAAAGAAATTGATGAAGATAAAAACTTGGACAAAGAGATTATAATTCTTAAGTTGGATCTTGATAATGCTACTATAGAACAAATGAGATTGGTTAGCCAACTTCTAGAATAGAAAGCCAAGTAGAAGTAGTTAAGAGGGGAAAGGGATAGATAATTCAGAATAATTGAGAGTGCAAAGAATATTTTGATGGAAGCTATAGGCATGGATGTTGATTCATCTCAACATATTTTGCTACAATTGGAGAAAGCAGTTAATAAATTCAGTGAGGACTCTACTGGTCAAGAAAAGTTGATTGAAAAAGCTAGGAAAAAGTTTGACAATAAGATGCTTGAGTTTGACAATAAGGTGCTTGAGCACATTGCTCAGCACATTGCTATTGATCAAGTAAAGCTTTCCTCAATTTTGGCTAATCTTGAAAACTCGTTTACCAATATAACATCTCCTTTTGCCAAACTTTTTGATGTTACCAAGTACACTAAGGAAATAAAAGATAAACTAAATAAAATTGATGAGGATCTGAAGACCAATGCCCAAAAGTTGTAGCTTAACCCTAGTTCAAGCTCTGCACATCACATAAAGGTTAGATTTTTGTTAGACATGCAAGCTAAATTGTTGAGAGAGGAAGCAAGGATCAAGTCTACATTAATAGAAATCTAAAACACGATCCTACCAATCATGGATACAATCCATAAACATATTTCATATTCAAAAATGTTGATATATGATAACAATTTTTCTATTGCAGACCATATGATTGAACTTTCAGCAAAAATTCAAGTGGCACTTCACACCTACAAAATTTTGCAAGAGAACTTGGATAAGACATTAGCTCTTATTCTCAAGGTACACTCTAAGTTTCTCTCACATTTTAGTGTCTCTATTTAAGTATAGTGTGAATAATTGTTTGGCATTATTATCAAAAAGGGGGAGAGAAAGAAATATTTGTAGAGACATATGTACAATATAATAATAAAGAGAGACTTATATATAGTATGGTACTATGCCTTATATAATGTGTATACTATATGGCTGAGATATGTGCAAATCTATATATAGTAGGATTACAAAGGAAAATTTTGAAAAATCAAAATAAAAAAAATTAGTATGTCACTGTACATATATTTTTGGCTAATAAGTGTTTTTGTCACTAATGCCAAAGGGGGAGATTGTTGGCATTAAGTTATTTTTTCCATTAGTAACAACACTTATTCATAATTCTATATGTTTACCAAGTTCATCACTCAGTCTCCAGTGTTCATCGATCATTTAGTGGTCACCAAGTAAGTTCAATAGTTCAATAGTTCACATTGAACATTCCAAAGTTTACCAAGTAAAAATAGATAGTGTGTAGTCCAATAGTCATCACCGAACAGTTAGTGGTTATCGAGCTTTGCAATATTTATTAAGTCATCAATTTCTATGATGTGAATATATTATCTACTAAGTGATGGGATAAGCAGTGTTTATTGGGTGCAAGCAAGGTAAACATAGTATTCAGTTCTTACTGAGTTGCACTATATCTACTGAGTCTCCAATGTTCACCAAGTTTGAAGCTACATTGAGTGATTAGTATGGACTGAGCCTCTACTTCTATCAAATGCTTGATGATGCTGAGTAATGCAGTGGACATAAAGTATCAAAAGGTCACCAAGTCATCTATTCAAAACCTGAGTTTCTACATTTGAGCCAACTCAATAATATTTGTGTTAAGTTATGTTTTGGCCAACCTTGCAAATATGAGAATTGGAATGGTATATATGTAATGCATTATATCATATCTAATGTGTATGTATGATGAATTAATGTTTTGAGAAGAGTGAATGCGAATCAACAGTAAAGAAGAGCATTTAGCAAGGTCTATAAGGAGCAGTAAAGTTATATCTATCACAAGAAGTGATCTATACTTAAAGGATCTAATAAGAAATCAAGTTGTAAGTTACATCTACTATTTCATCCTAATAGGTGAATTAGATTCAAATCCTTTAATAGTGTAGACTTAACATTCTTTCTTTAAATCTCTTAACATAGTGCATACTTCATTGTATGTTTGTAAAACCTCTAACAAGGTGGACCTAGCAGTCCGAACTACTCCTAACAGAGGAAATCATTAGAAGTGATCATTGTAAGCCTTAACAGACCAACTTTATACTACAATATTGAAGTCTTGTGGGTATCATCCCCACCCCAGTTTTACTTTCTATTTGGAAGGTTTCTAGGTCACCAAATATTGTGCTCATGTGATATGAATGTTTATCTTTCAGTTTCTCATGCATGCAGTAGATTAGATCAATTAATGGCGAATGGATTATGTTAATTAAGTGCTGAATTTGATAAAATTTTTGAGGTTACTAATTCATGAAGTCATATCAAGTGTTTAAAACTATTGGCTATCATATAAATATTTATAAGGTAGAATGAGAAACACTAATGGATCTTTATGTTCTCTTTTTCTATAGAGGAAATAAGATATAGTTACCTAAAGGCATTAACTAAGTTGAAATGATCTAAAATTCAAACATATATTTTCTAACAAAGATAATTCAATCATGAAATAAAGAAGGAAATCCCTTAATCTTTAGTTAGACTAATAATCTAAAAGGCACCCAAAATGTTCTACCCAGGACTAAGGTTATTGTGAGCCAAATTATATTCCATGGAGTTCCTAGAGTGGAAACCTATGACTCTGATGCCAAATGTAATGCCCCACCAAGGAAAAAATAAGGATAAGACAAATTGATACAAATTTGGTGGATAATAATTTTTTGGGAACTTCTTTCACTTAGTATATCTTATATGTAGTAGTCCTAATAGGTTCCCTAATGCCATTTTTAAATAGTATTATTTAGTTTCCAAGATCAAGAGCTAGCTTTTAACATTTAATCAAGTCAAATAGTATTATTTATCCACTTATTTCTCAATTTCCTTATAACATTCATCCTTAATACTTAAGTTAATCTATTTATTATTTTTAAATTTACTTATGACTTGATACACTTTCCATCCTAATATTCATTCCCAAATTAGGAACTAGTTTCCTAACCCATATAATCAAATGCATCTAGTTAACATGCAACAAGGATACATGAAATATATATAAATAATTTATATTCTATTCACTAATTACTTAGATTGTTTATTACATAACCTTATCAAGGGTAAGTGGTTGTTTTATACATAATACACTTATCTAAATACAACAAATATGCAATGTTCTTATATAACTTCATTCATCCTTTGAATTAATATAATATATTCACATATCCCTTTATTTCTCCTAGAGACATCCTTTACCCTTTTACATAGCTTTTAATTTCATGATACATATACATATGACTTGTACTTTCTTTGAGATTTTACATCAAACTTATACATAGATTTATTTCAATGAAATACCAAAAATTGACTTCAATGTTCTATCTTTGAAAACTTCTCAACAAGGGCCCATATAAATATTGTTGGCAATATGGTTAGTTAGATGTCTAAAGTGTTCTCATTTATCACATCATGTATTCAGTATTTCATTTATGTATTCAGAGTTAGCAAAGTGTCTAAGTGTTAGACAATTTGCAATAGTATAAAGAAAGATGCAATGTCTACAAATGACATACTTCAAGTTAGCTCATATGAAATTTAAGATAGTTATATGACAATGTCATGATGACATATGCCAATGTATAGACCTGTATGGACTGTATGATGCAAGTTACAATTGATTTACTAGTTCAGGTATTTAACAAAGTAAAACAAAGCATATCACAGATATGAGTTAGGCCATAAAAGCCTTTTAGGGTAGGGGGCTACGGGTCATAAAATTATAGGGTATGACTTAAGGAATTATTTTGGTAACACAATAATTACTTAATCTTGGAAAGAGGATATCCTAAATTATATTTTTGCAAGTATGTAAGGTATGAAGGTAGAAAGAGAAGTTTATAATTAGCAATGTATATATGAAGATGTTGTCTTGCACAAATAAGTGTGTGTCATGCAAGCAATAAGTGTTGATGCAAACTATTGTGAAGATAGTATATATGATGCATGAGCTTTATATTATGTGAGATCTAAACTATAATCAGAGCAAGTGTGAGATATAATAGTAAGATAGTATTATATGCATATCTATTCTTGTGAAGGAACTTAACTGTATAAGTGCATGTTAGGGCAGTGGGCTCTTCTTGCATATATTTTTTTGGCCTAATTTTTCACCCATAAAAAATTGTGAAATCTTGTGAATTAGGAGGAATTGTGTTAAAGATTTCTTAGGTTTCCTAAAAATATTTGTCTATCCTATGAAAAAAAACCCTTTCATTTTTCATGTCATGTATTTTTTTGTAATATTCATAAGTTGACATGTAATGGGGATACATCAAAAAATCATGCTTATAGTTTATATCCCGTAGTTTTGATCCCATTATCTTTTCATTTTTCATGCTCTTCTTTATATCTTGAGTTGCGACCTTGAAAAAAATATCCTAGATGTAACTTTAATGTTTTTTAAACTAGTAACCATGTTGATGGGTCTAAAGGAGAAAAACTATCATCTTTAGGTCTACGCAACTTCATAGTAGTTATAGAAAATTGCATGATTTATGTTGTGAAGAATAAAACAAAAGAAAAGGAGGCCATGCACCTAAAGTTTAGCTCATCTTAGTTGCATAGGTGGTTGAAATAAAACTTAGGTTAAGGTGGCAAGCCAACAAAAGTGTATTATCACATCTTCTCAAGGTTAAGGATAGAGATAAGTATTTCGAGTGTGATGCTAAGAAATCATGAAATGGTCAAGTCCAAATGCTCATCGTAAGGTCATAGGATGTTGGACACTTAAGAAAGTTTAAGTTGTGAAGTAGCAATGGAAAAGAAAATGGTAAAAATAGCATTTGATTACAACATCGCAAGGGTGAGCTCGTGGTTAAGGCTAAAGGTCGTGATGATGCAAAAGTGTTAGATTTGACTACATCATTGGGTCACAACATATAGTGTATAGTTATAAAATGAGTTGGGATTGAGAAAAAAGTCTTATATTGCTTGGTCATAGTAGTTAACTCATGATCAATGAAATGAGTTTCAACAAAGCAAAAGAGAATTAGTTGTAGGGTTGATTGAGTTAGAGTATGGTCATGAGTTAGGCCTATGAAGATGCAAGAAGAAACTATGTGGATGAATTTGATGATGTGTTAGAGTGAGTTGGCATAGAGGTAGTTTTTGATTGGTTAAAAGTACTAACAAAGATCACAAAATTGCAATTTTATGTGAGCCATTGATCTTAAGGATAATCTATAGTTTTCATTATGTCATTGTGAACAGTTTCTCAATCTTTAGTTATAGTGACATCATGATAGACCGACATGTGTCCTATGACATGTAGTCATTACACAAAGCAAGTGAAGAGGTGGTGGATCTAGTAAATCAAAGGGTGCCAAGTGCTAAGCGGTCTAAGGCTAGTTGTATGATTGTAAAATGAGAGAGGACAATCTCTAGGTTTTTAAAGTTACATTTTTTGTAAAGTTAGATAAAGTTAGATAGTTTTTTCTCCTCTAAAAAGGTAGTCAGGTATGATCTAGGGAAAGTTGCAAAGTTGTGATAAGGTTACCATGTAGTCAAGCTTTTCATCTATCATAGCATCTCCCTAGCTTAGTGCTTAAGTCTGGTTAGTATGGCAAAGTGGCAAAAGGTTCAGTCACATCCTAACAAGGTTAAACCTATGGTTAAGTTCTCAGCATGCCACACTGTGAAACAAAGGAAAAGATAATCATAGAGTTTAAGGCCTTCATGAAATCATCACATGGTTATCTTGGTAGTTAATTTTTTGGTTACAAAGTTGTGAAGCCTTCTAATGGTCAAGAAAATAGTTACATATGCCCTCATCTCATGGTCCCAGCTAGAGATGAAATTAATGGGTAAAATGCTATGAAGGCACAATAAATAGTTAGAATAAAATGTTCATAGGTTTGTGGGTTAGCATAGTCAACAAGGAAAGAAGGATGCAAAAATGCAATAAGAAGAAAGGTGATAGATCCAACAAATTAGTTGTCAACACATGGATCTCACAAGGAACTTAGATGAGTTTGATATACTAAGGTGGCAGAAAGATTTGTTTTTTTGTAGATTTGTAAGCTTGACAAGAATGAAATGAAGCCAATGGATGAGTTAATGCACAATAAACATAGTTTTGATGGTAATTAGATTTCAAGGAAAAGTAAAGTGGTGAGATATCTAGATGAAATTAGATCTTTTGAGTGGCCATCAAGAAAGAAGTAAATATTTTGAAGGTAGTTGTAGATATCAAGGCATTGTTGGCAGAAAGTAGTTAAATAATTTCATGATCATTAGTAGATGAAGAGAAAAATAATTAAATTAAGAGTTCCTACTTATCTAATATTTTTCCAATAACAGTAGGTTTTCTCATCACCTTGAGGAGATATTTTGTAAGTTTATTATTTGGTTGTTATGAGATTTGGTTTTATGGTTACAAAGAGAAGCAATATTTTCTACAAAAGAAGTAGGAAGGATTTCAAGTGAACACATGGAAATATCAAATATGATCTGGGAGTGTTTTCCTATCTATATATTTCCCTTCTTTTCTCTTTGTAAGGGTTCTAGTTTCTATTGAAAATTCCTTTTAACTACTATGATACTAATAATGTTCTAGTTTCTATTGAAAAATCCTTTCAACTACTATGATACCAATAAGGTTCCAAGTTTTAGGTCAAATGTATCCCTAGCTACTCTGAGACCATAGCTGGTTCCCAATTTCTTTGTGCATGCTCAACTGGGTTGCCACCATTTCTTCAAAAAAATCTCTGTTATGAATAGCAATTGTCATTTATTATAAGAAAATAGATTATACAATCATCTATTATGTATATTCTAAGTCTTGTATACATTTGATGTTTTCATGTCCAAAATTATAGGGAAAAACAAAACTACAAAATTTTATTTATTTATTTATTTTTAAGCACATTTTAAGGTTACACCTATAAATATAATAGTTCTCGACAAGGTTGTTGGTAAGTTGAATATAAGATGGGTTGGTGGTTACACCTAAGTAAGGGAGATGAAGATTCAATAAATTTCCAAAAGTGGTGTTAGAAAGATATACTTGGGTATGTTGCAAAATATTTTTACTATTCTTAAAATCACCTTGTTGTAATGTGTGAAAATTAATATCATTGCTTCCTAATGTCCTTAGTCCAAATTAAAGTTAATCACCTTAATTGGTGGAATTAAAATGGGCTAACATGCCTAGCCACATTCGATATCATGCTTGTATTAACATGTACAGTAAAACTTTAGGTACTATACATGCAAAATGATAAGCATTTTCTATAAGATATATTAAGGTCGCGAGGATAACTTTGATGTGTAACGAGGTGAATTGTAACATTTTATTTAATATCCTATTTATTACAATTCACATAAAATGTGTAATGTAATGAAGGGCCTCCAAATCCAAGTTCTCTAAAACATATTTATCATATATTGAATGTAGGAAAGATTTTTTTATCAGTGATACTTAGTTGTGTATAGATGACAATAATACCTATAACATTGTTTAGTTTCATGACCTATACTTACCAAGTCCTTGCATTGCATATACTATGCAACCTATATTGGCATGCATATATTGAAACATTTCAAGTCTATATCAATTTTATGCTCTTGCATGATTACATAAGATAAATAGTATAGATCTAAGATAATACACATGACATGTATGCAACATCCAATAATTACCCAATTAAATTATTATATGTATTTTATAAAAGAAAGTATATATCGTTACATATAAAAGACTACCACACACACACACACACACACACACACACACACACAAAACACACACACACGCTATATATATATACCAAAACATAAGGAAACTAATTGTACTTTATTCTTGTATCGATTATTACAAAATACATTGACTTAGTAACATGATATATACACACTTATATACCTTTATCTTTATATACCCAATTATCTACTAGGATCCTATATAAACATATATCTTTTCTAAATCATTAAACATCATAATTTATTTACTATCATTCCTTATACTATCTAGTATTGTGATAAATTTAATACTACAATATATTTAAAATACAAACCAACTATTAAATATTTAAACTATGCTATACTAACACCCCATTACATATTATTATACTAGTCCATTAACTAAACATTAACTAACCTAGCAACTATTTAAACCGCCCTTCTTAATAAAATATCAGACTATCAACTAACTTTCTCACATTTCTAATCCTAAGTCCCCTAACCCTATTCCTACTTTACCTCACAAATTCCTAAATTTTTTCCCCACCCACATGCCAAACTCTTCCCTCCTTCCATGCACCTCTATCCAACTGTCACTTCCCATATTTAATGCCCTCCCTTTTATCTTAGTTTCATGTGACTACTTGATGAAGGGTGCTCCCATTAATACAATAACCACATAATAGAAACTATAGAAAATTCAAGAACATAATAGTAATCTACAAGACAAGATGTGAACTATCGCGCAGAGGTATCTTAGACAATGTTCAAGCCTTTCTTAAATAAGCAATTTTATGCTACCCAGGAAGGTTCTGGACAATGAAACTTAATACCTAGGGTTGACAGACCCTAACAATACATATAGAGTTGTCCAAATACATCTTTGACAATTATTTTAGATATTTTGGGTAGCCCAACTTTGGATGGTCATAACTCTCAAGTGGTTACTTTGATTGGCTATTATAACCACTTTTTGGAAATTCTAGCTCATGATCTGCAGGCACAAAATGACACATGTGCCATTCCATAGAGCTTTTAGACCTCAACTAGGAACTCTAAGGCTTCCAACAGTGAGCCTAAAAATTTTTCAACCAAAAATTTGCAATAATTTTTATAATACTTAATTTGGAGCAATGAGATTTTTATGGTAGGCTAATAACTCTAAAATTAACCTTTATGTAGAAAATGAGAACATTTTGAGCTCATATGACAAATTAAAAATAGAAAGTCCCTATAAATAGTAACCACCTTATCTACTAGTCCTTATTAAAATAGAAAAAATTGAAATTAAAATATTTTTGGGTGATGCAAGATTGCTCTTACACCGAGCATGCTCCTACATTAGACACCCAAGGTAATTTGAGAAGTGACCTTGTCACATCTCAAGTGTTCATAGGAAAACCAAGATGGTTAACCTCCTCATTTGCAAGCAATGATGAATCTTCAACTAGCATCCCTTTCCATTTAATCAGATATTCCTCATAAGTTATGTGCCTAGTACTTTTGTCAACATGATTGTCCAATATCTCCTCAATCTCCTTTGTAACTAAACTAGCTACTAGAATACTCCATTGTACTTTTGTAACTTCATCTCCATCACCTCCTTCATAATACTCTATCAAATCTAAAACGTTAAATATAGGTGAAATATTCAATTGAGTAGGCAATTCCACTTCATATGCATTTCCAAAATCATGCCTTTTCACTGTCTTGCATGATCCAAACTTCTTCATCATTAGCTTATTATATATACGCACTGGAAAATGTTCCTTTCTCAAATGAACCATGACTTCATCTCAAATATAAAATTCCTTATACCTCCTTTTCACATATGCCTTAGCTGTATACTATGTATTCATATTTTTTATGATGTGCTTCTTTACCACCTCATGAATGTTCTTCAAATGTTTAGCAAAATCTTCTACTTCAACACTACTTATCTCACCTTTATCCAATTGCCTCAATTAAGAAATCCCAATTAAGAAGGATTTCTAGGACTATTCCCATATACAATATGGAATGGTGATTTATCAATACTCCTATTGATAGAATTATTATATGTAAATTTCCCCAGTGGTAAAATCATATTCCATCCTTTTGGCTTGTCTCCAACCAAACATCTCAACAAGTTTCCCAAACTATGATTCACAACTTCTATCTATCCATCAATCTGTAGATGATGTGATGAACTAAACTTCGAATTTGTCTTCAACTTCTTCCACAATGTACACCATAAATAACCACAAAATTTGGTATCTTGATTTGAAAGTATACTCTTTGGTAGACCATGTAGTCTCACCACTTCTCTAAAAAACAATTTTACTACATGAACAACATCACTAGTCTTCTTGCAAGGAATGAAATGTGCCATCTTTGAAAACCTATCAACCACCACAAAAATATAATGATGTCTGCACTGTGTCCATGGTAATCCAAGAACAAAATCCATGCTAACATCCTCCCATGGCTTCTTTGGTATAGGTAATGGTTGATACAACTTGTATTCTACTTCACTCCTTTTTCCATCTGACATACTCTACAACTTTGTACAAACTTCTTCACATCTTGTTGTAACTGTGGCCAATAATAATTCTTAGCAACCAAAGCTATGGTTTTATCTCTACCAAAATGTGTAGAAAATCCTCCACTATGCTTCTCTTTCATGAGATTCTCTCTCATTGAACTTTTGGAAATGTACAACTGGCTTCCTTTGAACAACATACTATCCTAAATCATGAAATCCAACCACTATGTCATGTCAAGTATAATAGTTTCTGTACAAGCCTTCCATGCTTCACCAAAATTAGGGTCATCTAGATAGAAAGTACTAAGTTCCTTGAACCCAACCACCTCTATCTAAATTTCTATTAGCAAAATTTCTCTTCTACTAAGAGCATCTGCAACTCTATTAGACTTCCCATTCCTATGTTTCAAAATAAATATATAACTGTGCAAAAACTCAACCCACTTCAAATTCATTTGATTCAATTTTCCTTGACTATTCAAATATTGCAAAGCTTGGTGATTAGTATACAAAAAAAACTCTTTAGGAAGAAGATGGTGTCTCCACTTCTTCAATGCTTAAAATATAGCATAAATATCTTGATCATAAATAAGATTTTTTTTTTCATCATTCAACTTCTCACTAAAATAAGCAACAGGTATACCTTCTTGGCTCATAACAACTCCTATTGTAGTACCACTAGCATCATAGTCTAGTTTAAACAACTTCTTAAAGTTGGGAACTGCTAAAACAAACTACTTATTAACTTTCTATTTCAACAGATTAAAACTCTCATTTTCTCTTATAGTCCACTTAAACTCTTTTCTATGTCCTCTCATTATTTTAGTCAAGGGTCCACAAATACTACTAAAAACTCTTATGAAATTCTTGTAAAACCTAGCTAGTCCATGAAAAGATCTTACCTCTATTGCACTCCTTGGAGTAGGCCATTCAAGGATAGCCTTCACTTTTTTTGGGTCAATTTTCAGACCTTCTACTAAAACTACAAATCCAAGGTACACCAACTCCTTTACAAAACTGCACTTCTTTAGGTTTATCAACAACTTTTCCTCCTGAAACTTATCTACCACCTTTGAAATATGGATCAAATGCTCCTCCAATGTCTTACTAAAGATCAAAATATCATCTAGATAAACAATGAAAAACTTACCTAGAAACTCATTTTGTACCTCATTCATGAGCTGCATGAAAGTGCTCGATGCATTGGTTAGCCCAAAAAGCATGACTAACCACTCATATAGTCCTTCTTTAGTCTTGAAAGAAATCTTCCACTCATCACCTTCTCTGATAGGAATCTGATGGTATCCACTCTTTAGATCTATCTTTTTGAAATACTTAGCTCCACTCAAATAGTCCATAATGTCATCCATTCTTGCCAATGGAAATATGTACTTGATCATGATCTTATTGATAGCACAATAATCTGTGCACATCCTCCATTCTTCATTGTTATTTGGTGCTAATACTACTTATATAGCACATGGACTTATACTCTCTCGAATAACCTCTTCTGCAATAACTCATGAACTTGGTTGTTCAACTTTGCACTTTCTGCTAGTGTCATTTTGTGCATTTCCTTGTTTGGAAAACTAGCTCCTAGAACCAAATCCATTAGGTGTCTAATCTTCCTCATTGGGGGCAATTCATCAAGTACATTATTTGATACAATATTAGAAAACTCTCCCAAAATATATGCAACTTCTATAGGTACTTTCTCTATTTCTTCTTCACTATCGCTTAGAATTATAGTAAAACACACATGCTCATGCTTCATACCTTTGAGAAACTCTTTTCCATTAACAAAAAATATTCTGGTAGCACTACATACCTTTTCTTCTTTTTCCTTCAGTGGTTTCAACTTATGTTTCACTCCATCCTTGGTTAGAGTGTAGGTATTTTCTATACATCATGTAAAACATGCCTATGAAAATGCCACACGCTACCCAATAACATATGACATATGTCCATAGATATGATATCACATAGTACCTCATCCTAGTAGCTTCCAATCTTGACCTTCACTAAACACTGCTCATTGACCAGGACCTTGTGGTCATCTTGAACGCAAGCAATATGGTATGGATGTGGGTGTTTATGCCTCTTTAGCTTCAACTTGGTGACCATTTTTTCTAACACTAGATTGCTAGTACTTCCACCATCAATGATCACATCACAACACTTATCTTCACATCTGCACCTTGTGCAAAAGGGCTTCTTCTTTGATCAGGTTCATTCTCACCACTCAATAGTTTTCTTTTGTTAACAAGGACTTCTCCCCTTTTAGCATCTTCAAAATGTGATGATCTAGCATCTTCATCAACATGTGCAACTCTAGCATGGCCTTCTATTCTTTGATCTATCCTCCCTTAACATTGGGTACATTCAAATTCTCTCTACCCTTCTTCTCTGTAGTGAAAACATTTTCGACGGAAGCCTCCTCTTCCAAATCCTTGTCCTCTACCCCTTCCTCTCTAATCTCTATTGTTCTGATCATGAAAATGATTGGATTTATTTTCCCTCTAGTTCTAACTACTACTTCCATCCTCATCGTTATTCTTTTGATCATCATTATAGCCACCATAAGATCATCTGCTAGATCTTCCAGTGCAACCTCTTCTTCTATTCTTGTTGTCAAAATTCTTGCTTAGTTTCTCCTCACTTTTGGGAAAATTGGTATGCCTCCTCAATACTATTCATTCAAACCAGATTCAACTCATCCTAAATGCTTGGCCTTAACCCATAAAGATAATGAGCCACTTTTGTCTTATCATCTTTTGCATGGCCAGTTCTAATGAGAACTTGGTAAAACTCTTTGGTATACTCTTGAACATATTTTCCTGCTTGCTTCAACCCTTGCATTTTTTTCAATAGATCAAGTTCATAATCCATGGGAATAAATTTTTTCTTTAGTATAGCTACCATTCATTCCCATCTAGTGATTTTATCCTTTCCCTTTCTATTTTGCTCCAACTAAACCTCCTACCATCGAATCTTTGCATGTCTCTTCAGTTTTTCCTTCACAAACTTGACCCTATCATGATCTTCAATATCTTCATACTCAAAGTACTCCTCCAGTTCATTGATCCAACTAATCAGCTCCTTTGGATTAAGATTTCCCAAAAATGTGGGAACTTCAAACTTAGGTCTTTTTCCAATCTTGGAGATGACCCTAAAAAACCTCACTTCCTCTATGTTTAGAATTGCCTCTACTTCAACATTTTCTTCTACTTTGTCATCATCCTTGCTTTAATCTCTTATGGGAAGATTTATTCCTCTATGCATTTGTTCTTCCAATGCTTGCATTTGTCTTTGGAGGGCTCAGAAACCCTTAGATGTAACACCTATAGCTCTTCCACCATGCTTTCTTCATGGAGGCATTTTTGTGCTTCCACTAAAACCCTAGTGAAAACTACCTCACAATTGACAATCAATCTACATACTCAACTCAAACCATAGTCTTGGTGCAAACTACCTTGTAGTTAGTGATTTTTCTACACACTCAAGAACTCTAGCTCTAATACCACTTGATGAAGGGTGCTCTCATTAAGACCATAACCACATAATAGAAACAAAGAAACAATAGAAAATGCAAGAAAAAAATATGGACTTCCTATTTGTGCCACAAATGTAGAATTAGAAAATTTGCAAGTACAATATGCTAACCCACAAGGGCACCTTCACTATAATAATCTATAAGACAAACTATGAACTATCACCTAGAGCTATCCTAGACAATGTTCTGGCCTTTCTTAAATATGCAATTTATGTGCCTTGGGAAGATTCTAGATAATGAAACTTAATACCCAGGGCTGATAGACCCTAACAATACATATAGTGTCAGCCAAATACATCTTTGACAATTATTTTAGATATTTTGGGTGGGCCAACTTTGGAAGGTCATAATTCTTAAGTCATTGCTTTGATTGGCTATTATAACCACTTTTTGAAAATGCCAGCTCTTGATCTACAATCTTGAAACTACATAAGTGCCCTTCCATCAAGTTTTTAGACCTCATCCAGGCACTCTAAGGCCTCCAATGGAGAGCCTAAAGATTTTTCTAAAAAAATTCCACTAAAAATTTGCAATAACTTTCTCTGATACTTAATCTTGAGCAATGAGATTTTAATGGTATGCTTACAACTTTAAATTAAACCTTCACTTAGAAAATGAGAACATTCTAAGCTCATATGACAAAATTACTAAAAATAGCAAGTTCCCATAAATAGTAACCGCCTTTTCTACTAGTCCTTAGTATAATAGAAAAACTAAAATGAAAATATTTTTGGGTGATGCAAGATTGCTCTTACACCTAGCATACTCTTGCATCACTAGTGGAGGGCTTATCTAAGGCATTGATGGTGATCAGGAGTACACAATTTTCTAAGGTCGAGTTGAGACATGCCCAATGCCTGACCTTGACCCTCATGTAGTGTACGATGGGTGTGAAAAGTGCATTAAAAATGGTGTTTCCCTTAGAAAGAAATGGGTGCCTAGGGAAGTGGGTAATTGTTCTATTAATATAGACCTATTCTTTTCTTAGGGCCACTTTGATATCAATTTCAAACTAGGGGTTAGTATAGAAGTTTATGCTATATATGTATATGTATTTTTGTATAATGAAGTTGACATATTGCCTAAGCCATTATTATGGGAGTTATATGAGTACCCATTTTTGTTCAAGTCATGCTTCTCTTGGCTAGGTACTTAGTTTAAGTTTTATTTGCTAGGTAGTGATATTATTTAATTGACTTTGTATTTAAGATATTTTGAGGAATGTTCTTTCTTAATATTTTATTGGACTATATTAGAGTGGGTATTTTTCCACTCATACAAAATCTAGAGAATATAATGTACACTTCTAGACCCCATTTCTTTTCCTATATTCTTGAGCTATGTTTCCTATCTACTTTACTCTCCTCATTTCATTGCATCATGGTATAAATTTTTTTATTATGATATCTAGGTAGATGATAATTCGAGCATTCTAATGTAAGGATTAAATTGATAATTTCATGGAAAGAGCATTGAAAATTAACTTGAACTTAAGGATGTGTGCATACTCATTACTAATAATTTTGACACAACTATTACATTTGACAAGGTCAAATATGAAAACTAATTGATCAATTTCTTCCTACCTACAATGAGACTTTTTAGGAAATTTCTTATTGAACTAATATATTATGAAATTTCCCTAAATCAACAGTCATATTGGAAGTGCAATTTCTTGCAATAATTCATTATTGAAAATAAACATGATTTAGCATAGGCATAACCATCCCATGAGTGTCAAGGCCAATAGATTATCTATTTGAGATGTATCTCTTGTATATTACAACTATAACTATAATGATATATTAATCATTTCATTCCAATACATCTAAATTCATACTAATGAAACCAAGGTGCAATACAAATAGTTATCTCTCAAGCTCTTCACCTTTCCAAGAAAATACACTTCACAACAATGCACATAAGATGGAGATTTCATCTTTACTATCATAATACACAAAAAAATGAATGAAGGTTTAAACTCTACAATGAAATAAACAAGTATTTCTTCCTTGATACATCAATTGAAAGAGAAACACTAGTTCCTCCTTTGGATCCCAAGAGCACAAAGAAAACTTACAAAATGATCAACAAGAAGCATGGAGGCTCTATTGGAAATATTCAACACTATGCTAAGTTATCGAGAGGGGAGGGGTGAATCAATAATGTGAAGAACCTCCTTATAGCAATATCGTGAGAATGCTCGAAATAACAGAATACAAAGTGATAGCAGAACTCAGAATAAATCTACTGATCGCAGGCCACTTCGAGGGGGTAACCTCCTTTGAGCAAGCTCAATACAATAAATTCGTCCGTGCCCATCAAGGGCCTCAACCTATTCTTATATACTGGGTACGATCTAGAAAAGTAATACTACCTATGCATGTGGGATAATAAAATAAACTCACGGGATGACTTACAAAGCATATGCGTCCAACAACACTACTCTAACAAAATAAACAGAAGGAACACACAGGTTCCTAACATCCCCTCTCCCTTAGAAAAAACCTTTGTCCTCAAAGCTTAAGGTGTGGAAATTGTTGTTGAATCTGAAGAAGGGGTTCCCAGGTAGCATCCTTTGGTTGCATGCCATGCCACTGAATCAAGACCTCAGAGATGGAGCGAGAGCGAAGCTGGCGAGTGCGCTGGTCAATGATTGCCACCGGCTCCAGGATAATGGATCCTTCCGTATCCATTTCAGGGAGAGTAGTTTGTGCTCTGACAGTGGTACCCAGAACTTTCTTTAGACAAGAAACATGAAAGACTGGATGAATGCGGGAAGAAGGAGGAAGTTCCAGTTTATAAGCAACTGAACCAATCTTCTGCAGAACCTGATAAGGCCCATAAAATTTTGGGGCCAGCTTATGACGCCCTTTCAGCTTTAGGGAGGATTGTTTGTATGGCTGTAGACGAAGAAAAACCATATCCCCAACTTGAAATGAGCGCTCAGAACGGTGTTGATCTGCTTGCTGTTTCATCCGATTACGGGCCATGTGAAGATTATCCTGTAAGGTATGAAGAATCTGATCCCTGCTGCGGAGAACTATGTCAACTGCCTGGACTGGTGAGCTGTTGGGAGTGTAGGGAAGGAGCACTGGAGGTGCCTGACCATAGACTGCTTCATATGGAGTCATTTTAGAGGCAGTGTGGTAAGAGGTATTGTACCACCATTCAGCTAAAGGGAGCCACTTGGCCCACTGATGTTGCTGTTCGGAAGTGAAGCAACGAAGATAAGTTTCCAAGCATTTATTGACAATTTCCGTTTGACCATCAGTTTGTGGGTGATAGCCCGAACTCATCTTCAGTTTGGTGCCAGTTTTCTGAAACAGTTCAGTCCAAAAATGACTGGTAAAAGTTGCATCACGATCAGAGACAATGGAAGAAGGGAGTCCATGAAGACGAAATATCTGGTCCATGAAGATTTGTGCAACAGAGGAGGCAATATAGGGGTGGCTGAGGGCACAAAAATGACTATATTTCGAGAGACGATCAACCACAACCAAGATCACTGTCTTGCCACCGGATTTAGGAAGCCCTTCAATGAAATCCATAGAAATATCAGTCCAAATCCGTGTAGGGATGGGCAATGGTTCGAGCAAGCCAGGAAGGAGGGTCGTTTCACCCTTGTGGCGTTGGCAAGTATCACATTCAGCCACCATCTATTGAATCGTCTGTTTCATCCCTTTCCAAAAGAAGTTTCTCCTTGCTCGCTCATAAGTTTTGAGGAAGCCTGAGTGCCCTGCTGAAGGAGAAGCATGGAGTTCATAAAAAATAGCCTGATGTAGAGCTGGGTTCTGAGGAAGCACTATCCGACCCTTGTATCGAAGAGAAGCACCATCCCAAGAGTAATGTGGTATAGCAGAAGGATTATTGGCTAGCTGGTGAATGATTTGAGATAAAGAAGAGTCACTGTCATAGCCCTGCTGAACAGATGCTAACCAATTGGGAATGGGCATAGAAATAGCGGAAAGGGAAGCTTGATTATCAAATGTGCGAGAAAGAGCATCTGCCACAATATTCTCCTTACCCTTCTTGTAGGTGATCTCATAATCATACCCCATGAGTTTGCTGACCCATTTCTGTTGTGTAGGAGAGGATACCCGTTGTTCTAGGAAGTATTTCAGACTTTGGTGATCGGTTCTGATGCAAAAATGACTCCCTAAGAGGTATGGCCGCCACTTCTGTACAGCATGCAAAATAGCCATCATTTCTTTTTCATAAGTAGAGAGGGCTAGATTCTTACCAGAGAGGGCTTTGCTAGTGAACGCAATAGGATGGTCATCTTGCAGGAGAACAGCACCCAATCCATTGCCGCAAGCATCACTCTCAATAGTGAAGGGTTTGGAAAAATCTGGCATCGCGAGAACAGGTGTACTGCACATAGCCTGTTTCAGTTGTTCAAATGCAGTCTCAGCAACAGGGGTCCAGGAGAAGGCATCCTTTTTTAACAGAGCTGTCAATGGTGCTGCAATTTTCCTGTAATCTTTGACAAACTTGCGGTAGTAGCCAGTCAACCCCAAAAAACCCCGAAGGCTCTTGAGAGTTTTAGGATGCGGCCAAGTTTTCATGGCATCTATTTTTGTAGGATCCACCCACACTCCATGGTGTGCAACAATATGCCCGAGATACTCCACTTCCTCCTGGCCAAACACACATTTAGATAGTTTTGCACAGAGTTGATGATCAGAGAGAAGTTGCAAGACAAGCTCCAGATGATGGAGATGCTCAGCCCAAGTTTTGCTATATATGAGGATATCATCAAAGAAGACCAGAATGAATTTCCGGAGGTATGGTCGAAATATGTTATTCATCACTGCTTGAAATGTTGAAGGAGCATTTGTGAGGCCAAAGGGCATGACTAAAAATTCATAGTGACCATCATGTGTGCGGAAGGCAGTTTTAGGTATATCCTCCTCATTAACCCGAATTTGATGATACCCAGAACGAAGATCTAACTTGGAGAAAAAATGAGCCCCATGAAGTTCATCAAGAAGTTCATCAACAACTGGAATGGGAAACTTGTCCTTTATAGTGAGATGATTAAGTGCTCGGAAATCAATGCAGAGTCGCCATGACCCATCTTTTTTGCGAACAAGTAGAACTGGAGAAGAAAAGGAACTGGTACTAGGGCGAATAATACCTTGCTTCAGTAAGTCACGGACAAGTATCTCGATTTCGGTCTTCTGATGAAATGGGTAGCGGTAGGGCCTGATGTTGGGCGGAACACTGCCAGGAAGGAGCTGAATACGGTGGTCCTCTGGACGAGAAGGAGGTAATCCCACAGGTTCAGCAAATATACCAGAATACTTGTCCAAAATGTGTTGGAGATCGGCAGGAGTGCTAGAGACTGCTGATGGCTGCATCTGAATGGAATGAAGATGAGCGATGACACCATGTGAATTCTTCTTAAGAAGTTTTTCCATACGGTGTGAACTGATGATGCTGAGAGACCCTGGTTGTAAGCCTTTCAAAGTGTGTTGGTGCCCCTCGGCTGAAAACTGCATCCAAAGTTTAGCAAAATCCCAGAGAATGGGGCCAAGAGTGCGTAACCATTGGGCACCCAAAACCACATCATAGCCACCTAAGGGTAAGGCAAACATGTCAGAGCGCATGTTATAATCTCCAATAGAGAGACGCACATTGCGACATTTCCCTTTACAAGGTAAAGTGCCCCCATTGGCAATCATGACTTCAAAGCTAGAGCAGGGATGGATAAAGCAATCAGCCTATTTGGCTATTCGTGGATCAATGAAGTTATGAGTGCTACCAGAATCAATGAGTATAGTAAGAGGGATCTTCTTGAAGAAACCCTGGACCCGCATGGTTTGTGGAGTAGTGACTCCTGCCAAAGCATGGACAGATATCTCTGGTGGAGCTTCTGGTGAAGGAGGTTCAGGCTGGTGAGGCTCAACCTCATCATCCACTGTTTCCTGAGCATCTACATATTCTTCCAGTTCCGGTGGAGAATCCACATCCAAGAGATAGAGCTTTTGCTGAACACATCTATGGCCCCGAGACCATTTCTCATCACAATTATAACAAAGCCCTTTGTCTCGCCTGACTCGCATCTCTGTTTCAGACAAGTGCTTGATCGGAGTAGTTCTGGGAGCTGGTATGACGGGAGGGTTGTGAGAACCTGTATTTCTGAATGGAACAAAATTAGATCTGGAGCGTTGTAGAGCACTAATCTTGTCTTCCGCTAACTTAGCCAACCCAAGGGCTTCCATCATTGTAGTGGGTCGAAACATTTTGACTTCTGAGCGAAGTGCATCCTTCAGACCACTGACAAAACAACTACGGAAGAATTCATCAGACAAGCCCTCTGTGTAATTAGCTAATTTTTCAAACTCTGTCTGGTATTCTCTTACAGTGCCTGTTTGACGCAGTTTAGTGAGTGCTCCTGTGAAATCATCAAAGGAACTAGGGCCAAAGCGCTCCAAAATGAGGGTGCACAATTTGCTCCACGTTGGGCCTACATTAGCCTTGATGTACCAACGGAACCATTGAAGATCTTCATGTTCCAAATGAAAAGATGCAAGGGAGACTTTGTGGTTATCCAAAGTATTATGCAAGCTGAAATACTGCTCTGCCCTATAGATCCATCCAGTCGGATCAGAACCATCGAAGCGTGGAAAATCAAGCTTTGGTCCATGGAAATTGCCAGAAGAGGACCCAGTATCTCCTGAATGGTTTCGGCTCATGGCTGACTGCTGAAAGTTAAGACCCAGAATTTTGTCATCCAGATCTTGAAGTCTGGTTTTAAGGGATGCAATTTCCTCTTCCATGATTTTTGCTCCTGTACGCGTAACAACCATAAAACAAGGTTTTTTTTTTTTTTTTTTTTTTTTTTTTTTTTTTTTTTTTTGAAATGGGTAGAAGATGAGAAACAAAAACTTTTTTAGTTACGGCAAACTTGGATTTGGGTAAAACTCATATAGGAAATGGGTGTTCGACGGGTGGTGGGAGACTATCTAGGGACAAGGGAAAAAGAAAAATGAGGGTTTCAAGGGTAGGGAGGCGAAATGAGGCGAACAGTCCAAGAGGGATAAGGGAGCAAAATGAGGAATTGAATCTTGTGGCTCAGTTTGGTGGCGATTGGATGAGAGGTGAAAAAGATAGGGCAAACCCTAAAATTAGATAAATGAGGGATTTAGGGCTTTGATATGTAAAATTTGGGGTTGGGTCGCCAAGGAAGGAAGTATGCGAAATGATATTGCAGACGTTCTGCGGAAGTATGAGCAGAAACAGAAAAAATTTTACTCTTTTTTTTTTTTTTTTTTTTTTTTTTGAACAGTCGACTTAGAAAAATTCACTCACAGACAGAACAACTGAAAAGAGTTATTGCAATAACAAGAGATATTAGAAGTGAGAGGAACCTGAAGGCCACGACAGAAAAAAATTTGATGTAATTTCCACCCAGCGAGCCCAAGAGAGTGCTCTGATACCAGATGTGAAGAACCTCCTTATAGCAATATCGTGAGAATGCTCGAAATAATAGAATACAAAGTGATAGCAGAACTCAGAATAAATCTACTGATCGCAGGCCACTTCGAGGGGGTAACCTCCTTTGAGCAAGCTCAATACAATAAATTCGTCCGTGCCCATCAAGGGCCTCAACCTATTCTTATATACTGGGTACGATCTAGAAAAGTAATACTACCTATGCATGTGGGATAATAAAATAAACTCACGGGACGACTTACAAAGCATATGCGTCCAACAACACTACTCTAACAAAATAAACAGAAGGAACACACAGGTTCCTAACAAATAACTTCTAAAACTTCAAAAATTTCAATTCATAATCCAACAATCCAATTACCATATAATCTATCACATATAATCTGATCTAGTTGCATGCATAAGAAACTGAAAATATGAAAGCATTCATAACACTATGATACAAAGATTTGGTGACCTAGAAACCTTCCAAATAGAAAGTAAAACTAGGGTGGGGATGATACCCACAAACTTCAGTGCTATAGTATAAAGTTAGCCTATTAAAGCTTACATTGATCACTTCTGATGATCAACCCTACTAGGAGCAATGAGGACTACTAGGTCCACCTTGTGAAATGATTTACAAACATACAATTAAGTATGCACTCATTAAAGAGATTTACAAAAAAATGTTAGGTCTACCTTGTGAAAGGATTTGGCTGATCCACCTATTAGGATGAAATAGTAGATGATCAATGGTTTGTAACTTGGTTTGTTGAATGAGATTCCTTTAAGTACTGATCAACTTGTTGTGATAGATATGACTTTTTTGCTCTTTATATTGCTATAGTCTTTGTGTAATCCACTCTTTCTACTTTTCTCTGATTGCATTCACATTCTTATTTCTTACTTACACACTTGGATATGATACAATTCACTACATATATATATATATATATATATATATATATATCAATCCAATTATACAAATTACAAAGTCAGCCACAATGCAAGTTAACACAAATATTAAAAAGTCAACATACATGAAGACACTCAAGTTCTAAAGACTGACTCGGTGAAGTTCTAATACTCGACATAGACTATCAATGCTCAACATCATCATGCACTTGGTAGGAATATGAGCTCAGTCCATATTGATCACTTCCAAGTAGTCTTGAACTCGGTCTGCACTAGTGACTTAGTAGATACTATGAAACTCATCATATAAATTGAATCACTTATTTACCATGACATGACTCAGTAAAAATTTTCACCTCAAGCTTAGTATAAACTGAGTCACTTGGTTAACATTGAATAACTCAGTTAACACTGGACTCACATTACATACACTACAAACTCAATGAACATAGCATAACTTGGCTTGCACTAGTAATCTCAACATTAACTAAGATGTACGATTTACACTATTGATCTTCATTATAACTATGACTACTTGGTAACCAATGAGATTTGTCCAAAGGACTAGGTAGCAACTATAGAACTCACTGACAACTAAAATACTTGGCAAACATTATGAACTATATAATAAGTGTGGTAGCTATAAACAATCTAAATAAGTGTGTGTCACTAACAAAAAAACTTGATTGATAAGTTAACAATCTCCCCCTTTGGCATTAGTGGAAAAAATAATTATCAGCCACAACTGAATTCAAAATTTTTCCTGAATACCTTTTATTCATCACCATGTGATACTAGCTTGGTAGAGTATACTATTTTTGAGATTTTTTCAAAATTGATTTTATAGGATATATATCTATACATGGTAAAGTTATTTCATACAATATACTATACATCTTCCTGCTATATACAACATATCAGTTTTTACAGTTCTCCTCCATTGTTCTTACAACTTATTACATGCTCTCCTTCATAACATATGTCTTTCTCCATACATATATCTTTCTCCCCCTTTTTGACATTAAAGCAAAAGACTTATTTTCTTTATTTACATAGTAACACCAAAATGAGATAAAAAAACTTGAATGTACCTTCAGAATGATCACCAAGGTGTTATCCCAATTGTCTTGCAGGATCTTACATGTGTGAAGTGCAATTTGGACTTCTGTTGATAATTCTATCATATGATCTGTAATGGAGAAATTATTGTCATGGATGAAAGTTTTTGAATGTACAATATGTTTCTACAATGCATCCATGATGGAAAGAATCATATTTTGTATATCTATCATTGTTGATCTAATCCTTGATTCTTCTCTAAGAAATTCTACTTGCATAGCTGACAAAAATCTTATCTTTTGAAAATGTGCAGAGCTTGAACTAGGGTCAAGTTGTAGGTACTGAGCACTAGCTTTCAAATCTTTATCTATTTTGGACAATTTTTCCTTTTTTTCTTTAGTAAACTCATAAACATCACATAGCTGTCCAAAAAGTGATGACACATTTGTACAAGATGCTTCTAAATTTCCCAAAATTGTAGAAAGTTCTACTTGATAAATGGCTATTTGCTGAGCAATGTTGTCCAGCACTTTATTATAAAACTTCTTCTCTGCTTTTTGTACTAACTTATCTTGTCTCTTAGTATCTTCATTAAATTTATATATTACCTCTACTAGCTAATACAAAATGGGCTGATAAGAGTCAACCTCAACACCTATGGCCTCTACCAAAATGTTCTTTGCATCTTCAATTATTTTAAATTCCTTATCTCTCTCCTCTCTTAGTCTTTTCTATTTAGCTTTCTTCTAGAGGAGTTCACCAAATGACTACATTTGGTTTGGGGTAAGCTTAGAAATGTCCCAATTTGGGATTACAATTTCCTCATCTAAATCAATTTCTTCCTCCAACTCTTTTCCTTTTCCCAAAAATTTTGTGCTCAGTTGAACCTTGGGCTCAACTTTACTTAATGCTAGTGTGCCTAGAATAGAAATAATTGTAGACATACTAGGACTAGCTATGAAAAACTAATACTGTACTTATTAAAGGAATATTTATAGAAATACGTAAAGAATAAAATTGATGTGTTCAAAACTAAAGTGCTCAAATTTGAAGTATTCAACTCGCTTGATGAAGGAAGAGTTTGTAGTCTAGTAGACGAAGTGGAGATCACTTGAGTTAGTGATGTGCTAAGCTAGGTGGGAGCAAAGAGTGATTGGACATTTGTATTCACATAGATAGTCACAATAAATTTTTTTGGGGTTATCTCCATGCTTGATATTGTCACTAGTTTTCTTGGAGAGTGAGGAAGTAAGGCAATTACTGCTGTAGCTATCTTAATTCAATCAGTCTCCTCATCATCTTGCTTTTCTTCCTTGGTAGCTTCTTGTCCATGATCCTCTTCATCTTCTTCATTGTCAAAATGAGTTACATCTTCAATATTCTCTTCTTTATCTTTCTCGTTCTCCTCATCATCATCATCATCTTTAACATCAACTAGAAAATCACTTGGTTTATGCAAAAGATAGATATTTTTCCAAGTGTTTGTTACATTCTTTACAACATGTTCAATGTCTTTAAATCAAAATTAAGCAACTATTAAATTTTAGAGACAATTTTTCTGCAATGACTCTTTTATCTCATCATTTGATATGCTTGGTATAAGCTACCTCAAGGTTTTCCCATATATGTCTTTGGTAGTTTGTTTGGAAAAATCCCATCTTGGCTTTATTTTCTCCAAAAAAAATCATTAGGAATTTGAGATGCAATCTAATTAGGATAGTACTTCCACTTACCCATCTTATCCATCACTTGATACTTTTTCTCCTCTACTATCCTAATTTCATACTTTAATGATTTGAAGTTTTTTATATCAGCATCTACTTCAAGATATTTTAATCTATCTTGGAAAGTGGGTGGAGGTTTTCTAAATAACATGTCTCCTCCTTCCTTGTTAGATTTCTTTCTAGAGGATATTCTTGTGAAAAGTATAGTAGATGGCTTTGTGGCTTGGTGACAATCACCTTGCCCTTTTTCCTTAATGGCTCTTCTTCCTCAGATTCTACCTCATCCTCTCCTTCCTCTACTTCTTCATCCTCACCTTTTCTCATGGTTAAAAAAAGGCTTGAACTAGATTTTAGTTTTGCAATCCTTTTCTTTCGTTTGTTCACCACCCGAGGGAGCTTTATTTCAAGTTCAATCCTGGCTTTTACTTCATCATATTTTCCAAAATATGTAGCCTTAGGATAAATTAGCTTATTAACAAAGGCTTTAATGATTTCTTTAGTTTAATCAATATCAACCTCAAAACCAAGAGGTTTTACCCAAGAAATTCTAGGCTTAATAGCCTTAATGAACACTTTGTCATAGTCTACCATGAAACATAAATCATCCTTATAATATTCAACTAGTTTCTTGTGGATTTAGAACCTATTGTTCATTTTCTCTTTGAATGCATCAAAATAATTGTCCATAATACTATTGTAATTTTTACCCATTTCAGTAATAAACTCATTTATTTGATATAACACAAGCACATCTTTTCTCCACACAACAATGCCTTTTGAAGGCAAGAATTTCTGAACATATGTTAACAAGGAACCAAACTTACATGGGTTATTCTTTGAAGTCCTTATGCTTTCCATACTTTTGTTGAACTATTTCAAAAATAAGTCGAAAAGGTTGAATGATAAGTTGTTCTTTACCACCTTGTATGCCAAGTCCACAGCTTCACATGAAACACTATTCAACTTGCTAGAGCTATATATCTCGTGCACAATAATGTGAATAAAAAAATTCAATTCCATATCTGAAACACTACTAATTTTCATTCTGTTGGAATTGAAAATTGTTTGGTCAATTTTTAGTCACATATTGAAAATTTTGAGAAATCAAGCCCTATAAAAGCTTTTAAATGCATATGTACTTGGCTACACTTGTGAGGCCTAAGAGGTGTTTAATGCTTCTATCACCTTCCATTCAATATGCCTACTCATTTCATGAAGTTAAAATTCCATTCTGAGTCATTTCATGAAGTCTCGTTTTGGGTATTTGTCAAATCTGCACTTTCACCTAAGTGTCAAACAGTGACAAGAGGCTATGTTCACAACTAAATATCTCACACCCAAAAATGTTTCATGACTCAACACTTTGGGAGTGTTTAGTGTCCATACCATAGAACCTATGTTTTGTATTTTGAGTCATTTTGAGTCCGTTTGACTAGGTTTTGAATCCCTCAAAGTTGGTCATTTACAGATGTCATGTTGATATGAAATATTTTGAATTCTAGGAAGCCCTATTTGACATGTTATAACTTTTGATCAATTGACCCAAATGAGAAAATTCCTATTGTTTTCCATTTTAGAGTTCAAAGACTTGTTATGTTTTAAGTTTGAGCTTATGACAAATCTATTTGATCAGTTTTCAAATGCAATTCCAAATGCAATTTCTAGCTTTTTGCAGGTGTCAACATTTGTAAATTTGTCAATACCCTTGTTTGTGACGTTATAACTCCTAATCCATGATAGATGAGATTGAATGGATTTTACCACTATGTTTTACTCTGAAAATACTCCAAGTGTCACAATTTTCAAATCATGAAAAATCCGTCTGCACACTTTCTCAGGTCAATTCCATTTACAAAAAGTGCTTTTCTGTGAATTGTTTATAGTCTAAAAATTTAACTAGCCCACTTTGACCACTTTCCATTTGTGCCCTATTATTTTTCATGAGCCCAAATCATAGATTTATATTCTTCTTGTGACAGTGAACCAATGCCCCAATTTTTGTTATTCGAAGTGTCAGTTTGCCCAGTTTTCAAAGCCAACTCTGAATACAGTTTATTGTTTTCTAAGATGTTTTCATGAAGGTGATTATGAGAAGTTAACTTTGATGGTCAATATCTTTTGACCCCAAATTCGTCATGAGATGAGGTTTGACTAGGTGAAAGTATGTTGAACAGAGAATTAGTATATTTGATTTTAGAGTCCGGTTAGAGGTTTGGGTCAATTTTTAAAGCTAGTCAAATGACCCTTTAGCATTAAATTGATAGTTTGCAGATTAATGGTAAAATGAGCTTTAATTGATGGTTCAGTGATCGAACTAGATTCTAATCAGTTTGAGATGGTTAATGGATTAGTTTTGTAGTTCAGATGTTTAGAAACAATTTTTTTTTTAGCTAGACCCACTTGGGGCTTGACTAATTACTTTAGGCTAAATAAAAAGGTGGAGATAAATTCCTTTGGTTTTCCTTTGAATAAAAAAAAGGGTGAAGGGAAAAATTTAAATGGTCAAATTGTTTTTAGTTTTGTGCCTGCAAGGTCAATAAGGAATCTACCTTGCTACTATTCCACAATCCAGTATTTTAATAAACTAGAACATATCTCGATGTTCCAGATTAAATAGAAAGATTCAAAGTATGGTCACCATAGTTGATTATTGAGGAGGATCAAATAACATATATATTTTCATCAAGCTTTTTCCATATATATTACGGTAATGGGATCTATTCTACACAAAGAGTCCTATTTGATTTCATTGTTAAGCCAAACATTATGAAGTGAACAAAGATCCAAATAGGGTATCTGTTGTGAGTAATATGCATGAAAGTTAAAGAAGATTTTAATCAAACATTACCATAACTCTTATTACTGATAATTCCTCACTGAAGAGAAAATCACATGATAGAAGACACTAAATACTATTTCTAGCCATACATGGAATTGTTCTAACCATATCAAAAGAGGGCATTTGGATTGGTATTGGGGGTGTACATGAACATTGTGAAATTTCATGGAGAGCACCTTCATTTTCTAGTATAGAGCTTGTTGTACCCAAAGTAGATGCAATGGAATTCAAATCCATTGAGCACTATGAAACAAAGGAAGAAACCCAATCTAAGTAGCATGAAAAAAAGATCTCAAAAGCCGAAGAAAAAGTGTTTTCAAGCTCCCTCTCTATTGGAACAGAAGTAGTAGATGTTGATGCCATGGAATTAGATTCAATTAAATGTAGATAAAATCAATAAAAGTAGGGAATCAAATAAAGAAGAGATCAATTAGTGGAAGAACATTTTTTAATTGGTTACCAATTGCACTCAATTTGGCTAAAGTGTAATTATATGAAGATGATTTTGTTGGTGTTTGAAAATGTTGTCAATTTCCAATTACCTTGATGAGAATATGACACATCTAGGGGCAGGTAACTCCTATTTTTAAGATATAATTTCAAAGAATTGGTGAAGATTTTTCTAAGTAAAAATTCATGTCAATTGTATTTCAAAGAATTACTAAGGAAGCTCTTAAAGTTGTGACTAGATTATGTTCAGATGAAACACTCTTTGTAATGAAATCTATTAGGAACAAGGAAGTTTGATCGGTGTAATTGAAAACCAGAGAGCTCTACAGATTGACACAACTATAATGCTTGACCCTTCTTCTACTTTAGGCTCTGCAAAACCTACGTGGGTGGACCTCATGGTACCAACACAAAATATATCCCTGAATCTCATGAAGTAGACAAAAACCCCTTATAACTCCTAATGATTCATGAAATGACAATTGCAAATCTAGGAAATTCATAAGCTAAGTGAGGAAATTCTATTGTAGCTCTTCAACATGAAATGGGAAAAGCATTTGATTAATAATGTTGAATTCAAAAAAACCCCTAATATGTAGTAGTAAGACCTAATGATCCTGTAACTAATCAGTGCCTTAACCATTGGGCAATTCCATGAATCAAACACACACATATGGATACCTGAGACATATTCGTACCTTCAGATATATGATTTGTCCATTCATCTTGTAAATAGACATCCATGTTTAGTCTAAATATCATTCTTACATGATATCCTTCTCAATAAACTTTCAACCCTATTGATTCCCTGAAGCATTTACATAACCCCTTGAGTTATAAGCAACAATGAAACAACATACAACCTTAAGGGACTACAACTATGACCTAGGCTCTTTGTTCAAAGACAATAAAAAAATGACAATTCACTGAGATAGGAGATGAGAATAAGAATGAAACTAATGAAATTCTATAATAATAATAATAGTTTAAAAAAAAAAAATTAAATGGAAACTCTATTGGGAACTTGCATATAGAAAGAACCAAAATCTTTGACATGAAACAAATTGGATATAGTATATATATAGCAAGAGGTGTTTCTTATTTCCTTGTTGAAGTTTCATGTTCCCTAGTGTCCTTATTCATTGACAATAGTAGTTTGATTGAATTGAATAATTTGTAAAATCAAAGTCAGTTGCCATTTTGATAAGTTGCTATCAGAATTCATAATTAATGTCATATTCTTTCTCTTTGCCAAGATTGTGAAATTCCCACGTTGATGTATAAAGTTTGTAAATACCTATTGTAAATTTTGGACCAGCTTGTTATGTTTTTCAAGTTTGGTATATCATGTTCCCTAGTGACCTTATTCATTGACAGTGATAGTTTGATTGAATTGAATAATTTGTAAAATCAAAGTCATTTTCCATTTTGATAAGTTGCTATTAGAATTCAGAATTAATGTCATATTCTTTCACTTTTCCAAGAGTGTGAAATTTCCACATTATTGTATAAAGTTTACAAATACCTATTGTAAATTCTGGACCAGCTTGTTATGTTTTACAAATTTGGTATATCTTTTCTCACTAAGTGAGTGGTGAGTCAAGGTTATATCTCTACACCAGTGCTTCAAAAATGTGAAGGTATTTTGAAGGATGCAACAGTCAAAAAGTAGATTTGAAGAATTTATCTCAAGTTCTTGACAACGGGTGAAAGAATTAGGTGAGATGCAGTGAAAGTGTTACTAAATCTAGATAAGATATGAATATACTATTAGTTAAAGTAGTTGCAAGCATCATTATTGAAAGGTATTTACATTTTCATGTGATTTTATTTCCATGAAAGTGAGCTTTACAAAGTTTCTCTGTCAAGTGGATTTTCTAGCACTAAATAGGAGATTAGTTTGGTACATTCCAACATACTTTGTGAGAGGTAGATTTAGTAAAAGTGTTTTTATACCTCAAAGTATGTTTAAAGTTGAAATTGGTAGGAGGTTGTATAGATATACTGCAAGTTGTTAATCTAAGATTTACAAGTGTTAAATTGTTTCAAATCTTTTCTCACCAAGTATGAGTGGAAACTCTACTCTAAATCTCTATGCCAGTGCATAGTTTATTTTGACTATCAGAGGCTTTCAGTATTTGTGGGTAGATCTAGTGTTTTTGGAAGGAAGTATAGGTTTCTTGATTAATGGTTTATGTGGTTATTTGTAAATGTTGAAGTAATTAATTGCAAAGGGCGAGTCACTGTTGTGATTTCATTTTTCTCTTCAAGGAGGTGGTGGCCCTACAAGGATCTTATTAGTGGTTTGAAGGATTTCATATTTGCACCTATGCCAATCAGTAGATCTAAGGTTTTAAATAGTAACACATAAAGGTATTTCCAGATTTCATGCCTTTGTCATTCATAAAAGTTAAATGGTAGAAATAGTTGCCTCCATCTAGTGTTTCTGCACTAAGAAAATAGAGGTAGGAGTTTTAAAATTTCAAGAGATGGATTTTGAGTCTAGATTTAAAAATGATGTACCAACTCTTGAAAGTGTTCATGCAAATATTGCTTGGCTGAAAAGAGAAATTCATAATAAGACTTTCATTGGCATAAGAAATACAATTGGTAATAGTAAGGGTCTTAATGGATTTCAAACTTATATGAAGTTTAAATCAATAGTTATGAATCTTGATGAATATTTTAGACCTAAGAAGTCTTCATGGCCAGTGGTACTCTTAGAAGTTTTTATGCCACATTTAGTTGATTGGTCAGCCAAGTCAAGATTAGATAAGATTATTGAATTCCAAAATTTTATCATGGAGATTGAAAGTTCTTTGACTGCTAATGAATCTAATGATAGTGAATGCAATCAGTCTATTGAAAGTGATATTGAATATGAAGAGTCTCAGTTTTATGAATCAGGGGATAGTAATTAGTAGTTTGATGGCATGGATAATGTGGATTCATCTTGTGATGATGAGTATAAGGAAGAGGAAAAGTGTAACATCACTAGTAGTCTTTCTTCTAGTGATGAATTTGAATGTGTTACGATACATGTTGTTGAAGTATTGTCTAAAGAAGAAGATCTATGGGATAATTATAATTCTGATTTTTTAGAATATGTTACTAATAAGTCTATTTTTGTAAATGTGTGAAGCCATCTAGATGATAATCATAGCCAAGGAAAATAAATTAGTAGTGAAGTCTTGTTAAGTGTTGATGAGATTTTTGATTTGTTGGCTCATGATTTCAAAAGGTATGCTAATCTATCCAAGGATGGTTGTGCTTTGCCACATTTTTCAATTTCATATAGTGAAGTCATTTATCCTAAATTTGATGATGAAGAGGATATAATTTTAGAATATGCTATGTCAAGTTTGGGAGGTGTATGTGATGGTAGTTCATACATTAGTACACATGACAACTTCCATGTTGAAAAGAAAGGTTTAAGGAGAAGGCTTGTTGTTGTTTCATGGTTTTCTTATTTTCATGAGGACAAGATACATTTAGATTACTCACGTGATGAAGAAAGAAATAGTAATGAATTAGTTCATTCTAGTGAGTTATTTGGGGAAGAAATTGATATAGATCAGCATACTATGAACATGCAATTTCATGATAATTCTTGTGATTTGGTATTTAATCATTTGTTGGAATGTGAAAAAAATGCAGCATATGTTCAATCTGATTTATTGAGTACTAATATTACAAATGAGGAGAAATTAGATTTTACATTCTCTTCATATCCAGATGCATAAGGTGAGTTACCATCTGATTCATGTAACTCTTTGAATGAAGTAGAATACCAAGCTTTTATGTTTCTAGTTGAAGGAATCCATGATTCAGTTAGTGGTGATCAGTTTTACTTTGATATCAGTTGTTATGATCACACTGATTCATTTTTTCATAGTGACCAAGATGAAGAAAGTATGTCTAATATTTATATGCACTATGGAAGTAATGATAATAGTTTTGTTTTGCCTAACGAAATGATTGAAAGTGCTAATGTATTGGGTGAAATGAAGGAGAAAGATAGTTTCAGTTTACCTCAAAAAAGTGTCAATGAAAATCAAGTATATGAAAAAGGTAAAAGTTTTTGTTAAGTTTGGTGGCCCAAGGCCATTGTGTATATATAGTAGTGGTAGTTGTTTCCTATTTTCAATAAAGTTGTCCGAAAGGAAGTTTTTGCTATCAAGTGTGTGGTCTACTTCACCTAGAGATCTGAATCCTTGCCATGCCCACAAGGGACATGCATCCATAGATAGAGCCACTATTGCGAGTAAAAATCGTATGGTCAATTTTTAGTCACATATTGAAAATTTTGAGAAATCAAACCCTATAAAAGCTTTGAAATGCATATGTACCCGGCTACACCTGTGAGGCCTAAGAGGTGTTTAATGCTTCCAGAACCTTCCATCAATATGCCTACTCATTTCATGAATTTAAAATGCCATTTTGAGTCATTTCATGAAGTCTCGTTTTGAGCATTTGTCAAATCTGCACTTTCACCGAAGTGTTAAACAGTGATAGGAGGCTATGTTTGCAACTAAATATCTCACACCCAAAAATGTTTCATGACTCACCACTTTGAGAGTGTTTATTGTCCATACTAGGGAACCTATGTTTCAAATTTTGAGTTGTTTTAAGTCTGTTTGACTAGGTTTTGAATCCCTCAAAGTTGTTCATTTACTGATGTCATGCTGATATGAATTATTATGAATTCTGGGAAGCCCTATTTGATGTCTTATAGCTTTTGACCAGTTGAACCAAATGAAAAAATTCCTATTGTGTTTCATTTTAGAGGTTAGAGACTTGTTATGTTTCAAGTTTGAGGTTATGAAGAATCCATTTGATCAGTTTTCAAATGCAATTCCAAATGCAGTTTTTAACTTTTTACTAGTGTCAACATTTGCAAATGTGTCAGTACCCCTATTCATGATGTTATAACTCCCAATCTATGATAGGTGAGATAAAATGGATTGTACCACTATGTTGTACTCTAAAAATACTTCAAGTGTGCCAATTTTCATATCATGACGAATCTGTTTGCACACTTTCCCAGGTCAATTCCATTTTGCAAAAAATGCTTTTCTGTGAATTGTTTCTAGTCTACAAATTTAACTAGCCCACTTTGACCACTTGCCATTTGCGCCCTATTATTCATCATGAGCCCAAATCATAGAATTATATTCTCCTCATGACATGAACCAATACCTTAGTTTTTGTTATCCGAAGTGTCAGTTTGCCTAGTTTTCAAAGCCAAATCTGAATGCAGTTTATTGTTTTCTGACATGTTTTCATGCAGGTGATTTTGAGAAGTTAACTTTTATGGTCAATATCTTTTGACCTCAAATTCATCATGAGATGAGGTTCAACAGGGTGAAAGTATGTAGAACTAAGAATCACTATAGTTGATTTCAGAGCCCAGTCAGAGGTTTGGTTTAGTTTTTAAAGTTGGTCAAAGGACCCTCTGGCATTAAATTGATAGTTTGAAAATTAATGGTAATATGAGCTTTAATTGATGGTTTGGTGATCGAACTTGATTCTAATCAGTTTGAGATGGGTAATGGATTAGTTTTTCTATTCACATGTTCATAAACAAATTTTTTTTTAACCGGATCCACTTGGGACCCAACTAATTGCATCAGACTGAATAGAAAGGTGGGGATAGATTCCTTTGGTTTGCCTTCAAATAAAAAAAGGGTGAAGGGCAAAATGTAAATGGTCAAATTGTTTTTAGTTTTCTGCCTGTAAGGTAAATAAGGAGTCTACCTTGCTACTATTCCAAAATCCAATATTTTAATAAACTAGAACATATCCTAATGTTCTAGATTGAATAGAAAGATTTAGAGTATGGTCACCATAGCTGATTATTGAGGAGGATCAAATAACATATATATTTGCATCAAGCTTTCTCCATATATATTATGAGAATTGGAACTATTCTACACAAAGATTCCTATTTGATTTCATTGTCAAGCCAAACATTATGAAGTAAACAAAGATCAAAATAGGGCATTTTCTATGAGTAATATGCATGAAAGTTAAAGAAGATTGTAATCAGACATTACCCTAACTCTTATTACTGGCAATTCCTCATTGATGATAAAATGGCATGATAGAAGATGCTAAATGTTATTTCCATCCATACATGGAATTGTTCTAACCATATCAAAAGAGGGGTTTTGGATTGGTATTAGGGGTGTACATGAACATTATGAGATTTCATGGAGAGCACCTTCATTTTCTAGTATAGAGCTTGCTATACCCAAAGTAGATACAATGGAATTTGAATCCATTGAGCACCATGAAACAAAGGAAGAAACCCAATCTAAGCAACATGAAAACAAGCTCTTGAAAGAAGAAAAAAAAAAATTTCAAGCTCCCTCTCTATTGGAACAGAAGTAGTAGACGTTGGTGCCATGGAATTAGATTCAATTAAATGTAGAGAAAATCAATAAAAGAAGGGAATCAAATAAATAAGAGATCAATTAGTGGAAGAACATCTTTTAATTGGTTACCAATTGCACTCAATTTGGCTAAAGTGCAATTATATGAAGATGATATTGTTGGTGTCTAAAATAAAAATAAAAATTCTAAACTTCTAAAGTTGAGTGCAACCCACAATTGGAGGGGCATTTCTTGTACCAAGCATGACTTTTTGTGTAGAAACCCATTTAGGTAGTGACTAAAAAATAAAGACCAATGCTATTGAAGGGAGCAACATGGTTTGAAAAGGAGAAAACTATCCCGTGCTAAAGAGGTAGTAGCCCATGGCTTTGAATGAAGAAGTCACTATAACATAAAGCACTCCAAGGTGACAGAAAGAAATAAATCATGCATGAAACAAAGGCTCCATTTTGAGCAAAGTGAAATCTTGCAATTGATGAAGACCATAGTCAAAACATGTAAGAAGTCGACAGTGTCAATAAAAAGGAACACACTAAAGAAGGAACTAGGAAAATTCAAGTTTGAAGCTACTAATGAAAAGTAGTGATCTACATAAGAGCTAGCCTGTACACGTCTGGGTAAAACAATTGTCAATGTTTTTGAGTAGCTGAGGTGCAAACTTCACTAGAGGATGGATTGATTGAATAGAGAGAATATGGCTATGCTGGAAAAGCTAGAATATCCCGTCATTGAAAAGGACCCTCCATTTAGAAAAAACCATGGGGAATTTTAGTATATTGGATTACATCCATCTTTTAGCCATCACTGGTGTTTCCATTCTTGTGGGATGCTTAGTAGTTGGAAACTGCAACTTGAGGGGGCCATCCATGGTGATAGCTGGGTTAATTGGGCTGATGGGTTGTTTCATGTATGCTTATTAGAGCTCTACTGGTCAGCTCATGGGTCTCTCCCCTAATGATGACGATAGAGAGGTTTTGCTATGTGAGGATCATGGTGTGAGAGCCAAGGAGAGAAGTTTTGATAGCATGCGGTGTGGAATTGGTGGCATTAGGTTTGAGAGTCGTAATGTTCAATTGAATTCTGGTGGAGATGCATCAGAGGTAGGAGATTTGGATTCATACAAGGCATCATTGTTTAGTGCATAGGATGCAAAACTTGGTGTAGAGAACCGTGGGGTTTTTGAAGAATTTGAGGCACTCGATGGTGATTATAGAGCTACTAGAAGGTCTACTTTAAAGCATCAAACCATGGTATCTGGTAGTAATTGTATTCTAGGAAATAAGATATGGATTCCCTTCATGTCTTGTTCTAGTTTAAGTGTGAGATTTGATTCTAAGGCTATTGAGAAGGAAATTCTAATGAAGGATTCTTTGGTTGGATAGTTTGATTCCTTTGGTTCCACCCATTCAGCCACATCCTTGATGAAACTTGGTTTGCTTTTTAGATAGACAATAATAGAAGCATGTCACCATAATAGGGAAAAAATGAGAAACCCCACATTTTAAATGAAGATCATGCATGGAAAATATAGATCCTCACAATGTTGATGAGAGACTACCATGCTATGCTAGGAGGAGATGGTGAAAATGGAAGGTGTCAGGGAAGTTAGCAAAGTTGAGAAAAGGAAGAATGTTGTGAAAATCACTAGAAACAAATGCATTGCAAAGTTCCTTTAAAATATTTTTTCCCACATTGGGGATACGGGGACTTTCTTGAGTCTTTAAATAAAAAAGTGATCACATGTTAAGTGTATATGAGATGTGAGGCTTTTGTAAGCTGTAGGCTAGAGGGTGGGGCTTGTTGTCAGCCAACCAATGGACATAAAATTTTGAGCCTAAGTGGATGTTAGCTAGGAGATGACATCAGCAATATTTTGAACAAAGACATGCATATGCTGATGTAGAAGGAGTGCATGAGATCACACCACATGTCCACATCCTATGGATGGTGCACGCCCAAAAGATGGAAGTGCTTGAGAGTTAGATAGTGCGAGCATGTAGGCAAGTGACATGTGGCAGCAAGTGACATGTGGTGATGAGGTGGTGATCAATGACAAATTGAAGTAGTGGCACCAAATTGTGACATGTGTCCAGTGCATCCCCGTAAGATGGAAGTGCTCGATCGTTAAGTGAACTGGGTATGCGGGTGACTGACACATGTTAGTGTGGCCTACACAATGATGATGTGGCACTACATCTAAGGTGATGATGTGGCAGTCCAGTGGTAGGTGTGTATAGTGGTCAACCAATCAGAGGTCATCATGTGATGCTCGGTCAAACCTAGTTTGACCTAAAAATTAAAGGGAGTGGGTTAAATAATAATTTTTTAAAAAAAAATATTTTAAATTATTTTTTCAAAAAAGGTGCCCGTTTAGAACATTTAAATTGAAGGGACTATTTTCTAAAGTCAAACTTTAGAGAATATTTTAAATTTTTGAAAAAATAAAGTTGCAAACCTAAGTTTTTAGCAGAGAGGGACATTTTTCAAACTAATATTTTGGAGGTTTCTGAGAGGCTAACATAGCAATATTATATATCGCTGGAATCATGAGAAGATGAACTTTTTGATTATGGAGTTCATTTTTGCATCGGAATTCACTGGTTCAAGTTATAGGCAGAAACATAAAATTTGGGGCCTTCTTAGTGGAATTGGTAAAAATTGAAAATCTAGTTATAGGATTGATAAAACATACTAAGAATGTAGTTGGGTTCAATTTTGATCACTTATACTCAAGTTAAACCCAAATTTTACCAACATCTCATGAGGTTTTTAGAAATTTGGCAAACAAAATGGATTTCATTATTGAAAAGGAGATTTTTCAAATCAGTTACATAATACCGATGAAAACCAATTCAGATCAAAGGGGAGAGAGATTGGAGAGATTCTTTTCATTGCAAAGAAGGGAATTTCAAGTGGATAGATGTCAAACACAGAACAAATCTAAGAATTCACTGTCCTCTATATCTTTCTTTCTTTCATCCATTGTAGGGGTTTCATTTTTTTCACTATGAGACCATTGTTGGTTGGAATTTTTAGTCTTTTTGTCAGACCACTTTGTTGGATCTAGATATGTGATTCCACCTTCATTATTTAGTGTAATTCTCTTGTATAAGCAATAGTAAGAAAGATAATACAACTAGTTCTAATATGTTAGATGTTTTCATGTTTTGATTGCATGCATTTGATTGTATTGTTTCAAGGAAATTAATACAAATGAGCAAGAATTTCATTAGTTTCATTCTGATTCTCATCTCTTGTATTAGTGAACTTTCAATGTTTCATGATATTTGAACAAAGAGCCTAGGTCATAGTTGCAGTCCCTTAAGGTTGTATGTTGTTTCATTGTTTCTGATAACTCAAGGGGTTATGTAAATGCTTCAGGGAATCAATAGGTTTGCAAGTTTATTGAGAAGGATATCATGTAAGAATGAGATTTAGACTGAACATGGGTGTCTATTTACAAGATGAATGATAGATCATATATCTGTAGATACAAATATGTCTTAGGTATCCATATGTGTCTATTTGATTCTTAGAATTGCCTAATGGTTAAGGCACTGATCAGCTACAGGATCATTAGGTCTTACTATTGCATATTAGGGTTTTTTTTGAATTCAACATTATTAATCAAATGCTTTTTCCCTTTCATGTTGAAGAGCTACAATAGAATGCCCTCACTCAGCTTATTAATTTTCTAGATTTACAATTTACTACTATAGATCTATGTCATTTCATGAGTCATTAGGAGATATAAGGGGTTTTTATCTGCTTTGTGAGATTTAGGGATATGTTTTACACTGGTACCATATTGATTGAATCTGAGGTCCACTAGCCTAGGTTTTGTAGAGCCTGAAATAGAAGAAGGGTCAAGCCTTATAGTTGGCCCAGTGTCTAAAATGTTATGTTAAAAATGGGAGTTAGCTGTCCCTAGATGTGTCATATTCTCATTGGGGTAATTGGAAACCTACAATGTTTTCAAACACCAACACATTCCTCTACCCTCCTATTTAGCTAGGGTTTTCTTTTCAAGTTCAACTTGACCTAGGGTTTTTGTCATTTTTTCTTTGGCTAACATTGGGAGGCCAGTGATTCGATGAATCATCTTCTTTGTGATCAACACTAGTTGTTCCAACCAAAACAAACCCTTATGCACCTGACTGACGATAAACTTGATCAATTTAACTTAAAATTCATGGGGCATGTGAGGGATGTGAATTAACCCTTTAGTTTCTAGGTGTTGGTGCTCGAGTTTCAAGATGCCATTCACACAAAGTTTACCTAGGGCATCTTCCATTTCCAATGTACCAATTTCTTGAAAAATACATTTGAAATGAGTGCGAATATCATTGATCAAAAGTACCTTTGGAGGGATTTGTGACTGTGCTCCACTTGAATCTAGGGTTTTGGCGATCACAGGTGTGAGCTTGAAATCTAGTACTTTCCATTCCACTCCACAAACCAACATGTCAGATCCTCTCTTAACCTTTCTCCTACTAGATGTCATCTTCACTGAGTAGGGTTTTAGGGAATTCAAAAACTTTTGCTGGAAATTTTCTCAAATTGCTTGGAAGCTTCAAAGATCATACTTTTGCAATAGCACTCAAAATTTCATGGTAAGAAATGTCTTCAATTTCATGCTTTTTTTTAAAATTTAGCCATAAATGCTCAGTATGAAAGGTAGATCAACTGACATCATGTTGAAAGACTGTCATTCACTATGCTTTCATTGAACACTTGATAAAGTCTTCATGACTCAGTAACCATAAGCATCTTTATCACTCCCGACCTCGCTTGGTAGATTCTTCTGTCATTTGGTAACCACATTGTATTTAGTTACTCCCAACTTCACTCGATATGGTCTATGACCTAGCCTCACTCAATAGGGAAGGTAACTTAGTAGACACTAGTACCCTTTTACTCGGTGGTCCCTTTGTATCTTGAATACAAATATGATTTATTCTACTCTTCTTATTGGAAACTATTTTGGATTTCTTCTTTGGTAGCCTAGTTCTAGTTTTTCCTTTGAGAACTCAAGTAGAAATGGTAGAGTTACTCAATTCATGAGTGACTTGATCATCATTACTTGGACTTTTATCCTCAATAGAATTAGGAACCCATTGTTGTCTCATCTTTTTTGGGATGTTATTAGCTTTTTCTTTTTTCTCATCTTCAATTTTGCCATTATTCGTGTAGTTCTTGGCAAGATGGTCAAGTTCTATACAATTGAAATACCTTATAGTAATTTCTCTTTTCCTCAAATGATTCTTTACACAAATTATTCCAATGAGTACCAATTCTCCACAATAATGACATCTGCACCATATGTTGTAGTCCCAACCAAATATTGCTTTTACAATTTTCTCTACTGGATTCAATATCTTGGTTTTTCATTCTGATGACTTGTGTCCATGTTTCTTACATTTATGACATTTACCTTCAAATCTTGGTTTCTTTTTGCATTCATTAACCTTATGACCATGTTGATTGCAATTGTGGCATTTTCCATTGAATTTTTCTTTTCCATCACTTCGACATTTATTTGATGTATGGCCTATCTTACCATAGTGATTGCAAAAAGGTTTTTGATTCTTTTGAGCTCCTTACTTGGATGATTCTCCTTCTTCTATATATCCAATTACTACTTTTCCTTTTTTTCTATTAAGATTTTTCAGATTTAATTGATTCACATCTTCTTTTGATTTCATCATTCTTTCATTGATTTTCCTTATAGAGTTTAGATCATTCTATAATCTTTCATTTTCAAATCTTAGGCTTGTGATTTCCTCATTTACATTGGAGAGTTGATCAATAAGGTCTACTTGTTGAAGGGATTGGTTTTGAATCTCATTGTTCCTTCCATCTATCTCTTCTTTTATCTTATTTTTATGTTCCATGACTTCACATAACCTTATTGACTAAATTTCTTGCTCTCTTTTAAGTTTTCATACATCTTCTTGTAGGGAACCATTCTTTTCTAGGAGTTCTTTGATTGATTCATTGGCTTCATCTTGATTTCTTGAATGAAGGTTTTCAATTCTTTCTTCAATATAGAGATGATCATTCATTTGAATTGCAAGTTATTTTCTTCTTTTTAGGGATTGAGAGAGTTTCTCATTTTCTTTCTTGAGTTGGGAAATGGCCATTTTCAAATCTAGCTTCTCATTGTCAATAGCTTTCTCAAGTCTAAATATCTCCATAGCCTTGATCTTTGCTCAATCTGTTAAGCTTTTTCCTTAGAAACACAATGCTTTGATACCAATTATTGAAAATTTTCAAGACTATGCTAAGTTGCTGAGAGGGGAGGGGTGAATCAGTAACTTCTAAAACTTCAACAATTTCAATTCTTAATCTAACAATCCAATTAGCATATAATCCATCACATATAATATAATCTAGTTGCATGCATAAGAAACTAAAAACATGAAAGCATTCATAACACTATGCCACAAAGATTTGGTGACCTAGAAACCTTCCAAATAGAAAGTAAAACTAGGGTGGGGATGATACCTACAAACTTTAGTACTGTAGTATAAAGTTATGCTATTGAAGTTTACATTGACCACTTTTGATGATCTACCCTATTAGGAGTAATGAGGATTTGCTAGTTCCACCTTGTGAAAGGATTTACAAATGTACAATTAAGTATGCACTTAGTAAAGAGATTTACAAAAGATTGTTAGGTCTACCTTGTGAAAGGATTTGACTAATCTACCCATTAGGATGAAATAGTAGATGATCTCTGATCTGCAACTTGGTTTGTTGAATGAGATTATTTTAAGTACTAATCACCTTGCTATGATAGATATGACTTTGCTACTCCTTATATTGCTGTAGTCTTTGTGTAATGTACTCTTTTTGCTTTTCTTTGATTGCATTCACATTCTTATTCCTTATTTACACACTTGGATATGATACAATTCATTACACATATATCCATCCAATTATACAAATTATAAAGTCAACCACAATGCAAGTTAACACAAATATTACAAAGTCAGCCCACATGAAGACACTCGGGTTCTGATGACTAACTCGGTAAGGTTTTGATAATTGACATCCACTATAGATGCTCAACATCATCATGCACTTGGTAGATGTAGAATCTTGGTCCATACTAATCACTTCCAAGTAGTCTTGAACTCAGTCTACATTGGTGACTCAATAGATACTCTAAAACTTGTCACATAAACTAAATTACTTATTTACCATGACATGACTCGGTAAACATTCTCACTTGGAGCTTGGTATAAACTGATTCACTTGGTTAACACTGAATAGCTCTATTAACGTTGGACTCACATGACATACACTGTGAACTTGGTGAACACTACATAGCTTGACTTGCACTGGTAAACCTAGCATACACTAAGATGCATGGTTTATACTATTGATTTTCACTGTAAGTGTGACTACTTGGTAACCATTCAGATTTGTTCAAAGGACTTGGTAGCAACTATAGAACTTAGTGACAACTAAAATACTTGGTAAACACTATGAACTATATAATAAGCTTGATAGCTACACAATCTAAGTAAGTGTGTGTCACTAATTAAAAACTTGACTGATAATTCAATAGGCTCACCTCCCATCCTAGGCTTCTAAGAAGCCACCCACTGAGATGGGGAAACAAGGCTCAAACAAGTTCCACTCAAGCACCAAAAATGGATACAAGATATCATAACAACACATAAACTCCCTTCCAAGGCTTAACATAATGATTCACCATTGGAATAATGAAACAATGGGTGAAGGTGGGCTCTCCAAAGATGATAATGCCATATCCATATACGCATATACATAATGCATCTTCAAGGCTATAAAAATACATCATCCTCATTATATCAGTACACTTATACCTCCCATGATAGAAAAAAATGAATATGGCTTTAATGGAGACCATACTTGATGAACAACAAACCCTCTCCAAGAGGAAAATCTCTCAAGTTCAATTTTAAGCCCAACTAACCTCTTCACCCAAGACATCTCTTCCCTCCCAAGGTGAGTGAAACCTTCACACCCAATAACATTCATACACACAAAAACAAGGAAAAATATGCAAAAGCAATCCATCACAATAGTAGTACATACCAACAATCTCAACATAACACATGGCATGAATCTTAATATAATACGAGAAAGAACAACATCATTGAGCAAGAGCAATGAGAGTTATGGCATGTGCACCAACCTTGGTCCAAGGTAAAGGAAAAATGAAAGTTGTTGCAAAGATCCCTTCTCCTTGGTCCTTGTTCCTTCCAAACCCTAATTGTCTCTAAACTTAGAGAGTGGGTGAACACTCCACTAGTTTGTCAAAGTTTACTAAAAAGGCTCTTCTACTAACTTCTTTTGGCAAAGACATCAAGATGTTATCTCTTACAACTTTATCCTTACCAATTTTTCTATTATTTGAACTAAGTGGAAAGATGGAGATGGACTCATGCGACAACCAAATTTTCGAATTGGTGGGAGAATGCATTGGTTAAGGGGTCCCCTAGGCTATCTAAGCACTAAAATGGTCAAATTTAGGCCCCTTATATGTTATACTAACATATGGGTAGCTTATTTTCCCAAAAATGCCAATTTGGGACCAATTATTGACCCTTACAAATCCTTGTCAAGTTTGAATTCGAATTTCCCTTGATGGTGACCCATCCTATCCTTTCTCCAAGTGGTTTTTCTTAATCTTATGAAAGGTAATTAGCTCAAGGTTAAGTGCTACCATGACTAAAACCCTAGGTGACATGTCATTAACACACAACCAATTACAAGTGTCAAGTAACGCATTTAAAACACATTACACATCACCATGACATGTCCTTAATGTATTTATGAGATTAAATTTACCACACACATGCAAGGTTACATTTATAAAATAAATACATTACAATGAGGCTTTTAAATCTTCCAAAGATTTGCCTTCGCCAAACTATGTCTGCATAAGTTTGGACTTTTTTTCCTGATAAAGTTCCATGGTTCAATTTCTCACACACTAAACTTGAACATTAGTAGCCCAATGAAAAATTGTATAAAATGCATGTATATTGGTGCATGACAAATTTCATATTAAATAATTCACATCAACATACTCAATTTTCATAGTCAACTTTTATTTACCAATAAATTTTTATTTTCTAATAGTTTTCATATAAAGCATTTAAAATATTAAAATATCAAAATTTGCATATCAATATTAATATCCAACTAACTGTTAGAATTCTTTAGAATAACTAAGAGGGGGGGTGAATCAGTTATTCAAGGTCCAAAATGCCCTATTAATACCTTTCTAATACTTTTATACCCTTTTCATTTGTTCAAACTTAAAATAGTCATATAAGAAAATTACTGTAAATCAACATGCAAAGATAAAACATTCAAGATCAACACATAAAACAATAATTTACGTGGAAACCCAATTTGGGAAAAACCACCAATAACATGCTACTTGATTCTCACTCTTCTGAAGTGATGCCCTATTAAAAGCCTGCCCTGTTAAAGGCTTACAACACACTGTTAAATGTGACCTTGTTCGAGGATTTCACCAAACTGTTAGGAATGGGCCTGGTTAAAGGTCTTTAGAACATCCACTTGGAATGTCACCCTATTAAAGGATTTATCTAATGGCTATTAAACCAACTTAGGTCCATAGGATTTATCTTACTATTACAATTGCTAGAAAGTAACGATAATGGTCTTTTGATCTTACATAACTTACAACATACTTTGAAAATTTTAGATCACTCTTTCAGTTCAATCCTTATGCTTGGCTTCAATCACTTTAGTTCTGACTTGCTTGTCTCTCTCTCAAGCTTCATCTCCTTGAGTTTTCCTATTCATTCTGCCAATGCAATCATCCTTGTGGTCATCTATCCAAACAGAGTTCCTCAGCATTTCATGCTTTAATGCTTGACCAAGGCTCTCTCTCTCACTATCCGTTCTTTTTCACTCTCTTCCACACTATTTTCTATTAACTTATGTCTTCTTATATACAAGTCTGATTTTCCTTTGCCGCTCAATTCTCCCTCTCTAATTTTAGGGTTTCAAAAATGGATTAGGTAGGATACAATGTATCTGCCCCATATCTTTTTTTCTTTGCCAACTGTACCTTAAAAATGTTCTACATGGTGTTCTGTGCCACCAACTCATCATTCTTATCCTCCTTTTAATTCACAGATTTCTAGATAACAACTTTGTCATCTTTGATCTGAAGAAATCTTTGATTTTCTAAATAATGTAGCAACTCGACATTATTTAGTTACTGGTGCTCATTGAGTTACTGGTGCTCAGCACCTCTGTGTTACTCGGCACCTATACCTACTTGGAACTTGAACTTGCTCGGCACTTGAACTTGCTTTGAGCTTAACACAAGACTTAGCTAAAACCTTAGATCTTTGATATGTTTCAGTGTGCTCATTGTTTGTATCTTTTAGTATGTCATCCAATACACTATTTCATTAATGGCTTGACTGATCCTTATACTTCATTACAACATCATAACTTCAACCTTTCTCTAGGTGTTCTAGTTACATCTTATTGATTGCTTCCATCTTGACAATCAACTAATTGATAGTATTTGGATCACTAAAGCAATTGTCATCCCTGCAAGTAGCAAGTTTGACATCAATGACAAAAAAATGATTGAGGACATTCTTTACCAGTTCCATATATTATTCCAACAATTGTTCTTATGATCATTTCAATTATTTCCAACAATCTTCCTCTTTGGCATTGATGGAAAACCAAACTAATCAAGTAATTAATTCAGTTACCACCAAGATTGTATTGATTTGCTGCATTTTCACTACTGATCACATATATCTCCCTTTTCATATATATCTACCTCTTACTTTTCATTGATCATTTTTTTGCATATTTCTCCCTCTTTGACATAAATGCCAAAGATGTAGCATCTTTATTATGCAAAATATAAGCTTTGGCATCTTGTTGTCTTTCTCCCTCTGTCACGATGCTTGTGACTGATTTGGAGTTTCTGTTCCTGCTATCATCCTTTGCATCAACCTGTTAATATTTCAATGATTTATTCTTGTTGATGCAAGGAAGCTTCCTTGTTTCCTTAAACTGCTTGAGTTAGGGGTATAACCCCCAGCTTGCCTCTAAGATATTCATAGGCATCCTTGGGCAATGGTTTGGTGAAGATATCTGCAGTTCGTTCCTTTGTGTGAATGTATTCCAACTTCACTTGTTTGTCTTCTACCAATTCTCTGACATAATGATACTTGATTGCAATGTGCTTGATTTTTGCATGCATCACTGGATTTTTGGATATGTTTATAGCACTTGTATTATCACAGTATAATATCACCGGTTTTGTTACTTCTTCTTTCATTCCATTCAATAGATGCGTGAGCCATACAATGTTTGTACAATTGACTGCAACTGCCACATATTTTGATTCTGCAATGGACTAGGATATACATGTTTTTTTCTTGCTAGTCCAGGTAACCAGCCTTTTGCCTAAAAATAATGCACCTCCACTTGTGCTTTTTCTGTCATCAATGTTTCCTCCCCAGTCTGCATCTGTATATGCGTTGAGTTTAAATTTTCCATTCTTTTTGTAGTATAGACCAAAATCATCAGTCCCTTTGAGATATCTCATTATTCTTTTTACTGCTATTAGATGATTTTCTTTAGGATTGGCAGAGAACCTAGCCACTATTTTGACTGCTAATGCTATGTCCGGTCTACTATGTACAACATATTGTAGTTTTCCAATCATGGATCTGTACATTGTTTGATTGACTTCAGCTGACTCATCATTTTTGGATAGCTTATTCCCTATGGCCATTGGTGTGTTGACTGGTTTGGATTCCTCCAATCCAAATGTTTTAAGAATTTCTTTGATGTATTTTGATTGTGTAATAAATATTCCATGTTTGAGTTGATGAACTTGCAATCCAACAAAAAATTTGATTTCACCAAACATAAACATTTCAAATTCATGTTTCATTTTGTCAGCAAAGTCTTTGCAAAGTACTTCCTTACCACCAAATACTATGTCATCCACAAAAATTTTAGATATAATAATGTCTTTACCTTCTTTAGCTTTGATGTACATGTTGTTATTATCATCAGTTCTTTCAAATCCAATTTGCACTAGATACTTGTGAAGTCTCTCATACCATGCTCTAGGTGCTTGTTTCAAACTATAGAGTGCTTTATGTAACTTACATAACATATCCCTATTGTTTTCATCAACAAATCCTTTTGGTTGTTCAATGTAGACTTCTTCTTCTAGTATACCATTTAAGAAGGTGGATTTTACATCCATCTGATAGACTTTGAAATCTTTGTAGGCAACATATGCAAGTAAAGCTCTTACTCCTTCCATTCTTGCAACAGGAGCGAATGTTTCTCTATAATCTATTCCTTCTTCTTGAGCATAACCCTTGCATACTAATCTGGCTTTATTTCTAGTAATCTCACCATTCTCATCTAGTTTGTTTCTGAATACCCATTTGGTGCCAATCACATTCTTGTCAGTTGGTCTAGGAACCAAACTCCAGGTTTTATTTTTTCTTATTTGATCAATTTATTATTCCATAGCTTTATACCAGTCACCATCTTGTCCTGCATCATATACTGTCTTGGGTTCAGATTTGCTGATCAGACATGATTCATGTCTTAGTCTATTCCTTATCATTGGTCTTGCATCTTTGTCACCAATTAGTTGTTCAACAGGGTGATGTCTTTTTACATATTTGGATAATCTTGGCTCTTTCCTTGTTTCCTTGTTTGATGTTTCTAATTCAGGACCACTATGCTCTTCATTATCAGGTTGTTCTTCATCATGTATGTTGTCTTCTAAATTGGATTGTGTATTTTCTTCATTTTGTAACTCAACTTTTGAATGCAGCTCGGCATTCACTGGTTGTGAATCAGCTGAAACTGACACTTGTTGTTGACTTCCAATTTGATTGACATCATCCTCATCAGTAGTTATTCCTTCATAAGAGTATACAAAGGTTTCGTATTCTTCCATTTTCTTTGGTTCTTTAGCTTGGACTTCTGTGTGCTCATCAAAATTTACATTTGCACTTTCCACAAATTTGTTAGTGTTAACATTCAAACACTTATATGCCTTACTTCTCGTGGAGTAACCAAGAAATATACCTTCATCACTTTTTGCATCAAATTTTCCATTTCTAACATCTTTAAAGATAAAACATTTGTAACCAAATACTTTGAAATGTTTTACATTTGGTGAGTAACCATAACATAATTCAAAGGGTGTTGTATTTGTACCTTTCTTGACTTGTACTCAGTTCAATGTATGAATAGCTACACTTACAGCTTCTCTCTAGTATTTTAGAGCAACATTCTTTTCCATCATTAATGTTCTGGCACAATCAATTACAGATCTATTTCTTCTTTTAGCAATTTCATTTTGTGGGGGAGTTCTAGGAGTTGATGTCTGTCTTTTGATTCCATTGTCATTATAGAATATCTCAAATTCATTTGATGTAAATTCACCACCTCTATCTGATCTTAGACATTTCAAGCTTTTTCCAGTTTCCTTGTCCACTCTGGCCACATACCACTTAAACATTTGAAAAGTACCACATTTTTGTTTTAAGCACATAACAGTCATCATCCTGGAATAGTCATCAACAAAAAACATTATCTATTTATCTCCTCTATAGCTTTGTATTTCCATTGGGCCACATAAGTCAGTGTGAACTAACTCAAGTATCTCTTTAGATGTATAGTTTTTTCTTTTGAAACTTGACTTTGTCATCTTTCCTAGCTGACATTGTTTACACATGATATTATTAGGCTTCTTCAATTTTGGTAGACCTCTGACTTTCTTCATTTTACTGATTTTGACCAGATTGTCAAAGTTGACATGACATAATCTTCTATGCCATAGCCATTCATCATCAAATTTTGAAAATAGACAAGAAGCATCATCAAGGTAAAACAAATTACTCTTTGTTTGATCACCTTTTCCTATTAGTTTACCATCATTGTCATAGATTTTTGCAATTTTGTTTTCAAATTCCACTTTGCAACTGATATTGCCTAATTGTGAGACACTCAGTAAATTGTAGTTTAATCCTTCAACATAGTATGCATTGTCACATGAAATTTGGTTTGTGATCTTAATGGAACCTTTTCCTCTAATTTGACATGGAGCATCATTACCAAATCTAACACTATTTCCATCATACTGATTAAAGTTAACAAACTTACTTTTGTCTCCTGTCATGTGATGTGAGCATCCTTTGTCTATGATCCATCTGTCATTCTTGTTTATACATGTCACTAGTGTTGTGGCTTCTTCTTCATTAGATTGGTCCTTCATGGCTACATAAACAACTTCATCATCATTGTCATCAAAATTTTCTTCAACAATATAACACTTCTTACCTTTTTCTTTGTAATCTCTCTTGTCATCATCTCTTCTGTTCTTGTATTTGTTGCCTTCCTTAGAATCCTTTTTCTATGGACATCTTGCAACAATATGACCTACTTCATTGCAATTGAAACAAATGATAGGCATCTTACCTTTGAATTTTCCTTTGCCCCTATGAAATCTTCTAGCGAGCAATGCTTCCAATTGTTCCACATCTTCCTCATCAGTGCTACTGTCACTAGATACATACTTCATTTTTCTTCCTTGATTTCACCTGTTCAAAATCTTTCAGTGATAACTTGGCCTTAAAAGAAGATTCAACATTTTCAGGTTTGTAGTTGTCAAAGTTAGATAACTCAAATGCAGTGAGTCTACCTATTATACCTTCAAAGCTTAGATTATTTCCTAGTATACATCTTAGCTCCTATATTGCTAATACTCTAATAGCATAGATAGGGAGTAAGGTTATTAAGAACTTACTATTAACAGTATCTTCATCCAGTTGACCATTCAAGCATCTTATTGCACTTACCAATTCCTTTATTCTTACACCATACTGAGCAACATTCTCATTTTCTTCCATTTTCATGCCATCAAATTTTCCTCTGAGACTTTCTCTTTTTGCTCTTTGTACATTCTGATCTCCTCCATAGATGTCTGATAGGGCTTTCCACATTTTGAATGTAGTGTCACATTCTTTAATATCATCAAATTCAGCATAGCTGAGTGCAGAGGCAATCTCCAGCATTGTCTGGTTGTGTTCTTGTTTGTTTTTCATGTCTTCGGCAATAGGAGCACCTGTTGGATCTACATGTTCAGTGACAATTGAATTTTGGGCATAATATCCTATGGATCCAAGATGTAGCTTCATCAAACTTTTCAATGCAACAAAGTTGTCTTTGTTGAGCTTGGGAACTTCTCTCTTTGGCATTTTGATCTTTTCTGCTAGTACTCCCTTTAAACTGATTCAGCAATTAGGCTCTGATACCAATTGTTAGAATTCTTTAGAATAACTAAGAGGGGGGGTGAATCAGTTATTCAAGGTCCAAAATGCCCTATTAATACCTTTCTAATACTTTTATACCCTTTTCATCTATTCAAACTTAAAATAGTCATATAAGCAAACTACTGTAAATCAACATGCAAAGATAAAACATTCAAGATCAATACATAACACAATGATTTATGTGGAAACCCAATTTGGGAAAAACCACCAGTAACATGCTATTTGATTCTCACACTTATGAAGTGATGCCCTATTAAAAGCCTGCCCTATTAAAGGCTTACAATACACTATTAAATGTGACCTTGTTAGAGGATTTCACCAAGCTGTTAGGAATGGGCCTGGTTAAAGGTCTTTAGAACATCCACTTGGAATGTCACCCTATTAAAGGATTTATCTAACGACTGTTAAACCAACCTAAGTCCATAGGATTTATGTTACTGTTACAATTTCTAGAAAGTAACGATAATGGTCTTTTGATCTAACATAACTTACAACATACTTTACAGATTTCATATCACTCTTTCAGTTCAATCCTTATGCTTGGCTTCAATCACTTTAGTTCTAACTTGCTTGTCTCTCTCTCAAGCTTCGTCTCCTTGAGTTTTCCTATTCATTCTACCAATGTAATCATCCTTGTGGTCGTCTATCCAAACAGAGTTCCTCAACATTTCATGCTTTAATGCTTGACCAGGGCTCTCTCTCTCACAATCCCTTCTTTTTCACTCTCTTCCACACTATTTTCTATTAACTTATGTCTTCTTATATGCAAGTCTGATTTTCCTTTGCTGCTCAATTCTCCCTCTCTAATTTTAGGGTTTCAAAAATGGATTAGGTAGGATACAATGTATCTGCCCCATATCTTGTTTTCTTTGCCAACTATACCTTAAAAATGTTCTACATGGTGTTCTGTGCCACCAACTCATCATTCTTGTCCTCCTTTTAATTCACAAATTTCTTTATAACAACTTTTTCGGCTTTGATCTGATGAATCTTTGATTTTCTAAATAATGCAGCAAATTGACATGATTTAGTTACTGGTGCTCGACACCTCTATGTTACTCGGCATCATTGAGGTACTAGTGCTTGGCACCTCTGTGTTACTCGACATCATTGAGTTACTGGTGCTCAACACCTCTGTATTACTCGGCACCTATACCTACTTGGCACTTGAACTTGCTCGACGTTTGAACTTGCTCAGCACTTGAACTTGCTTTGAGCTTTATACAAGACTTAGCTAAAACCTTAGATCTTTGATATGTTTTAGTGTGCTCATTCTTTGTATCTTTTAGTATGTCATCCAATACATTGTTTCATTAATGGCTTGATTGATCCTTATACTTCATTACAACATCATAACTTCAACCTTTCTCTAGGTGTTCTAGTTACATCTTATTGATTGCTTCCACCTTGACAATCAACTAATTGATAGTATTTGGATCACTAAAGCAATTGTCATCCCTGCAAGTAGCAAGTTTGAGATCAATGACAAAATAATTATTGAGGACATTCTTTACCAGTTCCATATATGATTCCAACAATTGTTCTTATGATCATTTCAATCATTTCCAACACTAACATTCCAAACCACAACATAAATCATTTCCTATCATAATGATGAAATGTTGAATCTACATTGTTAAATCAACCAACATGGAAATTAGTTCTAAATACATATCTTACGTTAAAATCCCCTAAATATAAACATCACAACTAGTATTCTTTGATTCATTAAGAAATAAAAGGTGTATCAATTATGATAGGTAATCAGGGTGTTTACATAATCACATAGTTTCAAAATCAATCATAGAATAAATCCATTACATTTTACTGGGCCATAAAATCTATCCGCATGAATATCAACATATCCTCCCAATACTACTTGCACAATAACTAGCTCATTACATTACATCACATCGAGTTATACTATGTAGACCCTTATCTCATTTTGATAATAATTTTCATCTATAGCTACAAGTACTAGCATTAGGGTGGGTGTTGATTCATCTTTCCATAATAACCATCTAATTGAATTATCCTAATAGGCCATAAAATATCCCGAACCCATCATAGTTTCTAACTTATGATATCTTAAGTCTTTATTCCATAGGGTCTTAGCTTATCAACCTAATGTAATCCGAAATAGGGTACTTAAAACACAACAATAACTTGTGTGTGTGTGTGTGTGTGTGTGTGTGTGTGTGTGTACATATATACATACATATATATATATATATATATGTATGTATATATATGTATGTATATATATGTATATATATATACATACATATATATATATGTATGTATATATATACATATATATGTATGTATGTATATATATATATATATATATGTATGTATATATATACATATATATGTATGTATATATATACATATATATGTATATATGTATATATATATATATATATATATATATATATATCAATCTCGATAAGATCTTAGGTTCGTTATTGACAAGGAAAATATCAAGCATGACATACCTACATCCCAAAACATTCGTACCATCATTCTATCATAAGGTGTATGGTAACAATATATAATTACATACTATACACAAGAGACAAAAACATTATATCTCATCTCCTTACTCTTCGTAGCTCTAATCATATTCATGTTATTAAGTTTTATAATAGGGTACTTAAAACACAACAATAATAGTTGTATATATATATATATATATATATATATATATATATATATATATATATATATATATATATATATATATATATATATATATATATATATATATATATATATATATATATATATATATATATATTTATATACATCTACATGTATATGTATATATCAGTCTCAATAAGATCTTAGGTTCATTATTGACAAGGAAAATATCAATCATGACATACCTACATCCCAAAACATTCTTACCATCATTCTATCATAAGATATATGGTAACAATATATAATTACATACTATACACAAGAGACAAAAACATTATATCTCATTTCCTTACTCTTCATAGCTCTAATCATATTCATGTTATTAAGTTTTATAATAGGGTACTATGGAAGGGACCTTAAAAATGTATTGATTTCAAATAGATTAATAGAAAGACTTATTGAAAGTTTTAATCTAAACTTTGTCTCCATCTTCATGGGTTTGTAATTTTCTGTTGATATATGTATAAGGTACATAATGTCTAGTTGCCACTTGGCTTTGACGTTGCATACCATTACATGTTTTTCTATTAGGTGAAGGGCTTGAGTAAATTGCTTAATATGCATTAACAAAATTGTAGGGATCATGGAGGATCTTGTAAGTATGAATTTCATTTTGAAGATAGATGTATGTTTACAAGGTGAATGGATAGATTAAATATCTTAATATATGAGTATATCTTGGGTATCCATGTGTATGTTCTAACTTAGCTTATATGTCATGCCTAAAATACGGGGTAAAAACACACATAATTTTTTTTTTTTTAAATATTAATTAAACTACTATGTTAAAACCAGTTGACTGAAAGACATACATAAGTCACAATAGGTTTAGATATAATTCAAAAAGTTTGATTCACAAGTTAAACTATGGTAGGTTGAAAAGCAGATACAGGTTCTCCTAACAATCCCTTGACATTCCATTTAAGTTTATAACCAACATGTGAGGTCCACTCATTAAATTTAAACATTCATTATTAAATTGATTTCAACATTTATTTAGTATTACATTAATTTTAAAACAATATATTATTTGTCATTTACTTTCAATAGCCCCTACAAAAACCAACCACCCACTAGATCTACTAGAAAACATAATTTGCAACTAATTTTAAAAATATTAACATTAACCATTAAAACATTAGTTAAGAAAAATATTAATTAAAAATAGAATTAATTTATTCAAATAAAAATTTAAATAATATAGCAAAATTCTAGATTGTTGAAGTGATTATGTGCAAATTTGTGTCCCAAGACATAAGCATTATATCCACTATTAGCGAGTAACTGGATTGTCCGGGTATCTTTTTGAAACCAAAAAGAAATGAGTGCTCTCTCTATTTTTGAATTAGCTGGAATGCTAGAAGGTAGGAATCTAGTCGAGCAAAATCTAGTAGGAGGTACAGATCTGGGGGGAACCACAGGGGGATCTAGAAAGAACGACATGATAGATTGTTGTCTTCTGGACAATGTGGACATTCGTAAGTGTGGGGTCTGTGACCTTCCTTTGGATACTTCTGTTGCTTTGTCGAGGTAGGCTCTTGAGAAGGAGGAAATCCCTTTGGATGGTGAATCTATTACCAAAAATATCTCAGAAGGGCAGAAGGTATTAGGCCAAAGGTCTTGGTCCTCCCTATTTGGTAAAAAACTCAATGGTAAATCATCTTTCCTGCTGGTGACTGCTAAATCTTGCTTGGAGAAAGGTGAGTTTCAAATCTTTATCCTAGATCCTTTAGTTGATTTTTCTATGTCTTCCATGGATTTTACCCTAGTGGGGAAATTTTTAGGGGCAAGACTAGATTTAGAGTTGCTAAGGAAAATGGTCAAACAAAAATGCGTTATTCAAGGAGAGGTAGATATTGCACCTATGTCGAATGGTTTCTTCTCATTTATCTTCAACTGTAAGGAAGATTTGAATCTGGTTCTTTGTGGAGGACCATGGTCTTTTGGAAAATATTCACTCACTATTAAAAGATGGGAGCCTAATATGGATCTTTCAGATTCTTTTTTCTTAACAACCCTGATTTGGGCTCGTCTCCCTAGCCTCCCTTTGAAATTTTGGCATGAGGACATTTTTAAAGGTATTGCCAATTCTTTTGGTGAACTAGTGGCTCTAGATCATGCTACGGCTGCTAGAACTAAACTTCAAAGTGCTAGACTTTATGTTAAAGTGGCTGATTTGAACCATCTCCCAAATAAGGTGGAACTAATTTCTAAGCTTGGTAAAAAACCCCAAGAAATTATTTTTTAAGATCTCCCAAATTCTTGCTATGCTTGCAAAAAATAGGGACATTTGTTTAAAAATTGTCCTACCAAAAGTAAAAATTTCCCAGGCATTGAAAAGGAGGTGAAAAAGGCTAAAATCCAACAAAAGAAAGTTTGGAAACCCAAAGTTTCTCATGCAAAAGGGCAAAAGAAAAATGTGAACTTAATAGCTCAACATGCTAAGCTGGAAAAAGTTATTGAGAACATTCATGAGCAATGGAATGTTTATGAGCCGGATACTGAGGTAGTTAATATTGAAAAAGAAGGGAATGGATCTTAGCTTAAATCCATGGTGCTTGAACAAAGTATAGATGATTTGGCTGATTTAACAACACAAATTGTTATTTACCAAAAGATGGAAGATCAGTGGGAAGATGTAGATGAGAAGATCTTTCTTAAGGAAGGTGAAATCTTGGTTGAAGCTAGAATCCAACCTAAGGAGGGAGATTTACATTGCTCTTTGTCTAAGGAGATTCAGATGTTTGACTCATCAAGTCATCAGGATGATTTTGATACTTCTAGAGATGATCCTCTAATCCTAGAAGTTTCAAAGGAAAAGGGAGTAAACTCAAAGCTTAAACAAAATCAAAGGAAAAAGGCTGAAAAAAAGATCAATACAGTTGTGAAGGGGGTAGAGACTGGAAGTAGTAAAATAGATTAGCAAACCAAAGTGAAATGATAGATATCTACCTAGGAAAAATCTAGAAAAAGAGTGGATGAGCAACTCAAGGTGAAACTAGATGTTGGTTCCCCGGGCCATCCTATAAGAAGATCCTCTAAGAAAACTAGAGAGTTAGAGAGTATGAAGAATACTGTTGATGGTAGGCAAGCAACTATTCTAGATTTTACCCCGAAAAGATATAAATGAAAATTATTTCCTAGAATATTAGGGGTCTTAATAGTGTCCATAAACTAGATGTAGTTAGGAATTTTGTTAGAGAATAGAAGCCTAATTTCCTTCTTTTGCAAGAAAAAAAGATGGATAAAGAGAAAGCTGCAGATGAAAGCCTTTAAAAATTATTCAATAAATGCTAGTAGTTCATAGGGTGCTTCAGGGGGAATTTTGATTTTATGGAAGAAGAATTGTTTCTGTAGAAAAATTCTATTTTCTAGTAAATATCTTATGATAGTCTATATTACTAGTGTTGACCAAAAGGAGGGTTGGTATATTGTTAATTTATATGGTCCCAGCATTAAGAACCCAAGGAAAAAGGTTTGGGATGTTATCTCTAATATTAAAAGTAATGATTATTCTGGACAATGGATAATTATGGGAGATTTCAATGTTCCTCTCTATGATCATGAAAAAATGGGAGGTAATGCTACCCAGTTGGAGAGGAGATTGGACCTTATGGAGTTTATAAACAAAGAGGGGTTGATTGATATGGATATTCAAGGAATCTAGTTTACTTGGAGTAACAAGAGAGTGGGTAATGATTGTATCTAGGCAAGGTCAGACCATGCTCTTATTTCTTCTTACTAGACTATATAATTTATTTGCAAGCTGCAAGCCTATCAGCGAATTGGTTCAGATCATTTTCCTCTCATTTTCACTACTACAAAGATTAATTTTAAGAAGAATTTTCTTTTTAAATTTGAAAAGATGTGGATGCATCACCCATTGTTTGAAAGGAAGATGGAAGAATGGTGGAGTATTGATATTAAAGGTATAGCTCTCTTTAGAGTTTCCTCTAACCTTAAAAATGTCAAAAATGAAGTTAAAATTTGGAATAAAATTTATTTTGGGAATATTGTTGAGAATAAAACTACTATGAAGGAGGAAATCCAAAAAATTCAAGATAAATTTTAGAAAGAAGGATATACTCCTAACCTTCTTTTAGAAGAAAATGAAAAGTTGGCCCAATATCATGACATCATTACTAAAGAAGAAATCTATTGGAGACAGAGGTCTAGATTGATATGGTTGAGTGAAGGGGATAAAAATACCAATTTTTTTCATCTTTCCACCCTTAAACACAGAGCCAGGACTCACATTTCACATCTTAAAAAGGGAGACTTAAAAATTACTAAGGACAAGGACATTATGATTGAAATGGTGTGTTTCTTCTCTTCTCTAATGATTGTTGACCTTAATATTAATTTGGATAATTAGGCTGATTTTCTAATAGTGATTCCTCCATTGGTTATGAAGGAACAAAATAATTTGTTAAGCTCAATTCCAAAGGATGAAGAAATTTTTAAAGCTGTTTGCTCTCTTGGAGGAGACAAAGCACCTGGTCTAGATGGTTTTACTATGTTTTTCTTCTAGAAAATTTGGAAACTTGTTGGAAAAGATGTTTGTGATGCTATGAATGAATTCTATGGAGCAAAATAGATGCTGAAGGAAATAAAATCCACCTTCCTTTGCCTGATTCCTAAGAAATCTAGAGCTAACTCTCCTAATTAGTTTAGACTGATCAACCTTTGTAATTCTTTCTATTAAATTATCTCTAAAGTGCTCACTTCCATATTGCTCCTAGTGATTCCTTTGATCATTGCTGATCAAAAAAATGGCTTCATCCCAAGTAGACAAATTCTTAATTATGTTATCTCTGCTCATGAGAATATCCATTCCTTTTTGTGTTCTAATAATCAAGGCTTTATTATGAAAGTTGACATAGCCAAGGCCTATGATAGAGTTTATTGGGCTTTCCTCTCAAAAAATTTCTATGCTTTTGGCTTTGACCAAAAGGTTGTTAGTGTCATTTTGTAGCTAATCTCAACTTCCTCTATTGTGGTTTTGGTTAATGGTAGCTCTTCTCATTTTTTTAATCCCTCCCAAGGTTTGAGACAAGGAGATCCTTTATCCCCCATTCTTTTTGTTATTATAGCAGACTATTTTGGGAGATATATTGGGGATTTGGTCCAAAGAGGAGTCATTAAGGGTTTGCAACCCTCTTCCCACCCTCTTATTTGTTCACATGGTCAATTTGTTGATGATACTATTTTTATGGGTAAATTTGAAGTTAAGGAAGCCAGAAGTCTTAAGAAAGCCATTAATTTATATTCTTCAGCTTTAGGTTAACTGATTAATTGGAATAAAAGTGTTGTTTTCTTTTTCATTACCCCTATTCCTAGGCAAAATAAAATTGCTAAGATCCTTGGTTGTTCAATAGGGTCTCTCCCGTCAACCTATTTGGGTCTTCCTTTAGCCTTGAAAGTCCTTGATTCCTTTTGGATTGATCTCATTAATAAATTTAACTAGAAATTGGTAGGTTGGAAAGGTAATCTTCTAAGTTAGGCGTGCAAATTAATTCTTCTCAAAGCTTGTCTCCAAAGAATTCCTACTTATGCCTTGAGCCTTTTTAGAATTCCTTTAAAATTCATAAAAGTTATTGAAAAAGTTCAAAAAAAAAATTTATGGACTAGCACTGAGGAAAAAAAGAGAATGCATTTAATTGCTTGGGATCAAGTTTGTAAGCCCTTCAATGAAGGAGGGTTGGGAATTAGGAAAATTAGAAGTATGAACAAAGCACTTTTGGCTAAATAGGGATGGAGAATTTATCATGATAACAAGGAATGTATTACCATTTGGAAACATAAGTACCTTTTCAATGTTAATTCTCTAGCTGATTTCTTCTCCTCTCTGGATGTTATTCATCCTTCTATCATATGGGGAGTTGTTCAGGGGACAAAGAAGACTCTTGTAAAAGGATGCTCCTAGAAAATTGGAAATGGGAACAAGGTGAGATTTTGGAAAGATGTCAGGTTAAAGGATCATCCCCTAATTGAAGATTTTTAGGGTAAGGCTTAGGTTGATATATGCAAACAAAGATATGGTATTTTAGTTTCTCACTATTGGCAAAATTATTCCTGGGTGAATTTATCTGGTATTGATCAAGGTTTCAATAACATTCAACTATCTCTAAATGTTGTCTCTCTTTATCCATCTCTTGAAGATACGATAATATGGAATGCTTATCCAAGTGGCCTATTTAAAGTTTCTACTATCTTTGCTTCGAAAAGGGTAACCATCCTTTCTAGTCTAATGCTTGGATTAAGGGTCTCATACCCAAAATTAATATCTTCTATTGGTTAATGCTTCAAAATAAAATTGACTTTTGACAATCTACAAAAAAGAGGCATTAATGCGGGTTAATATGTGCTCTTTATGTAAAAAGAGTTTTGAGGATAGAGATCATTTGTTTATGAATTGTTCTTATACTCAACTAGTTTGGGCTAAGATTCTTAACTACTAGAGCTTGACCTGGGTTCACCAAAAAAATGTTGAGCTTTCTTTTAAAGGTTGCAATTGTCCTTCAAAGGACCCTAATGTTCAATTTATTTGGAAATTAACTCTTCCTCATCTCTAGTGGGGCATTTGGAAAGAGAGAAATAATAGAATATTCAGAAATAAAGAATTGCCAGGATGGGTGCTTGGATAGAATATCATTAAAGCCTTCAAGGAGGATTTTTCGTCTCAGAGAAAGACTGGTTCAACATTTCAATTTGATACTCCTTTGTGATCTAAAGATCCTAATTTGACAACTGATAATCCAAGACTAACCATAAGATGAAATACTCCTCCTAATATTTGGATTAAAGGGAACTTTGATGCATCTACTAAGGGAAATCTAGGAAGAGTGGGATGTGGAAGAGTTTTGAAAGATCATGTGGGAAATGTTATAGATGCAATCAAAGTTCCTATAGGTCACTCTAATAGTCATATTACTGAAGCTACTACTTCCCTATACACTATAAAGATTGCAGTTGATCTGGGATACCCTATTATAGGGTTGGAAGGTGACTCTTTCAACATTGTTAACATTTTGAATAACAAAAATTCAATTTCATGGATGATAGAAGCAACAGCCATGGAAATCAAATCCCTAATACATAAATTTGAAAAAGTTGTCATTTCCCATACTTATCAAGAGGCCAATGGGGCTGCTGACTAGATAGCCAATCATGTGGTATAGTCAAGATATAAGATAAGGTGGCTTGATGAGTTAAACAAGCATGTTGATTTAAAAGCTATCATTAATTATGATGTCATTCATTCAAAAGTGGGAAAGATTTTCCCAGATTAGAAATTTAATGATTTTATGGAGTGACCTTATAGCTATTAGATCACCCTCCCCAAGGAAGTACACTCATATGAATGTAATGTGGCCTTTGTAAATATCATTGAAAAAGTGAGCTCCTTTTCAAGTGACAAAAATTTGGTTTTATTTTAACTCAGCTCTCTGTGTTTGTTTGTTTCTGGTTCTTGGCTCTATCTATTTTTTGAATATGGGGGGTGAACCATGGAAGTAAGAACCTAAAAAGTGTGATGAATGGAAGGCTCAGAAGGAAGTTTGGAACATCTTACAAAAAGGGAAGGTGACTAGTTACCTAGAGAGACTGCATGGTTTTAAACCCCATATCTTGACTACCTTTTTTAATAACTAGTCCACTGACAGTGTCCTCCTTCATGGAATCACTGTGAATTTAATGGAGGACTTTATTATTGAGATTATGGGGCTCCCCACAACTAGTATTAAGTTCACAAAATAGACCAGTATCTCCAATGTTGCCTATATAAATTTTTTGAAGTTAGATGCTGAGGAGAAACAACTGGAAAAGAATGGAGATTTCTTTGATGTGGAGCAAATAAAATAAATTTGGTAGGATGTGCTATGCTATATTCGTGAGTATTTCATCCTTGATGGTAGAAATAAAAGTGTTCATAAATTTCATTTTGTTTTTCTCAATCATTTTAGGCATAACGATAGACTTTCTTTCCCTTTCTATCTATAGTTTTCTTTGCTTCAAAGTTTGCATGCGCATAGGAAGAAGGAGTCTCGTCCTATTTTGCATGAAGGTTAGATTCTTCTCATTGAGGGTTATTGTAAAAATAATTCTATTTCCTCTACCCCTTTTGAAAAGCATAAAGGCTCTCACTCAAAAACATTAAGAAGGAGAGTAGTGTAAAAGGAAAAGAAAAGGACCCCAATTTAAACCATCTAATACTCAGAAACATGTTGTGGAAGAGGTTACTAAGTTTGAGAATACTGTTAGCTTAGAGAATTATTTCTATGAGGAAGAGGATGGTATATGGATGTTGGGGATTTTAGGTCAAATTTGGAAGGATATCCAGAGACCAAAGGAAAAATTGAGAAAGGGAATGAGAAAGACATAAGTGAGAAAAATTCAGAATAGAGAAACCCTAAGAAGGAGGACATTCAAAATATTTATGGTGGAGGGGTTAAAGACAAAAATATTCTTATTGTGAATCTATTTGAGGTCATGACTAGGAGGACCTTGTTCAGAATGAGAATCATATCGAGACTAGGGAGGAGGAATAGAGGGATAGGGAGGAACATGTTGATATGGTTGGCTCCCCTCCTCATGAGTTTACAAATGGTACCATTGATTCTTCGCAAAGAGAAACCAAGCTCTCCTTCTTCTATTCTACCAAGCACAAAGCTAACTCCATTCTCTATGTTGATTCTTGCATTTATAATGAATTGATGGGGCTGAAGAAGAAAGTGGAAACTCTACAACACATCTAGGATACTAACCGTGCTAAAATTAGCCATTTAGAAGCGCAAATGGGAGATATTCCTAAAATACTCAAAAACTATGAGCAAAATCTCTGAATGCTTATCAAGGAAAGTGGAACAAGGATGGAACAGGTCACTTCTAGTATTTGTGTTGCTACTACAAGCCTTGGCAAAAGAGTCAATGAAGAAATTATATCTCTAGAGGGTTTGAGAAAAAGAACAAGTTAGAGCTCAAGGAAGAAAGCCCTAAAAGATGTTGTTGCTTCAAATGTTGATACCATCTAGGATACTGTTGTGATTGGTAAAGAGGTTGTCAAGATGATTATGGAGTTGCAATAGTTGCATGGGGTTTTTGTTCTCTGGTTCTTTCCTATTCTGGTCCTAATTTCTAGATATGGTACTTGGTACTAGTTTTTGGTACTATTTACTAGTTTTTGGTCTAAACTATTTTAGTGGTTCTAGGTCCCTATAAAACTTGGGTTCTCTTTTTTTGAACTATGTTTGTGGTTTCAGGACTTCTTTCTTGGAGGTTTTATTGCTTTATCTTTTCTCTAGTTGTTAAAGGGTTTCTGGGGCCCTTCAAAACCTACTTTTTCCATAATCTAAAATAATTTAAATAATATAGTCTAATTATATGAAATCATTGAAATAAAAAGAACTCACTAACTAAACTTTATTTTAAACTAACACAATAATACATCTTTAATCTAACTAAGACTAAATAATATATAAATAATATAATTAACTAATTTCCCAATATCTCACATTACTTACTAACACTTTAGCATTATCTAATTTATACTAAATTCAAATTTAAACATTTAAATTAAAACTAATTAATATCCTACACCTTCTAACTTCCATTAACTACTAACTAAAACTTTATTTATTTTTTAAACAACTAACACATACTAAACCAAATTACCAACTTCCACCTAATAGTAAACATCTAACATTAAAAATATACTAATTTTAATTACTTAACCAAAAAAATAACTATATTAAATACTAAATTATATATAACTTATAATAATCAACTAACTTTACCAACACCTAATACTAACTATCCCTAACAATACTCCCTAACCCTACCAATCCTAACCACCTCCCCCCACTAACCTTCTACTTCCCTTACCCCTCACATCCAAATCCTCTGACATGGGCACAAGGCCTTAAATTGCCATGCCACACTTACCAAGGCTACAAAAATGCACCAAAGGAGATCTTCAGCAAGTTGAGCGGCCATGTTAAGGTGGAGACAAGATAGTATTAAAAGGTTTTTTTTTCATCTTTCTAAAAAAAATTCTACCTTCAAAGTTTCCCATTCTCCTTGCCTAGCCCACTTGTCATGACAAGTCTGAAATAGGGCCACATGAAAGATATTTTGAAGACCTTGAAGACCTTGCCAATGCTTGGTATGTGGAAAAGAGAATAGGGAGTTAAGACATAAAGTTTTCTAGGTGAGGGTAAGGGTAAAAACAAACAAATTTATGATTTAAAGTTAAGTAGTTAGGATATTTTAGAAATATATTTTATGTATTTTCTTTCTTTTCTCTTTTTTTTAATCTAAGATATTTATTATGTTTAATCAGATATTTAAAGAATATTTAAGATGCTCTATTCAAAAAGAGCAATTATCTTCTTTCCCCATACAATTTCTAGAGAGCATAATTGCTCTAGGGGGTAAAAAAAAAATTCAAGTCCATAATTTTTTTCTAAGTATAGATTTTCAAATTTATTAAATTAGTCAAGGGGGATTTTTTTTTTCTAAGTTGATTTTAGGATTAAATGTAATACTTGAGTATTCAAGTTGAAATGTTTTAACTCCCTAATACTCATGAAAATTATGAAATGAAGTACCAATCAAACAACAAATATATTTTCAACTTCAGTTGTATAATTATATATCATCATCTTATCTAATTAACCTTAATCAAATGAGTATGATTTCAAAACATAAGAATACCACTGGAAGGATGAAACATCATTGTATCCATTTTTGATAAACACATGCATATAACTGAATTATAAGAAAAATCATATGAAAGGATCCTACTCAACTTTTATCAATATATGTGGACCAGCCACTTCTCATTTATTTTATTGAACTACTTCATTCAAAGGCTCCACTAGAAAAGAACCAAGATGAAAACTTAACACTGCGGCCTTTTCAACAGAGTTTAATAATAACATTTTTACATAGGATTACTATCCTGAGGAGAAATCTCCCAACATATTTGAATTTAAATAAGAACTCTTAATTTCTTGCTTGGCTTCACAATAAGGTAGCCATTGTGAAATTTGCAACACATCAAGGTAATCATGGAGAGGACAAAACTGACTAGGAGGCAAACAATTTTAACATGAAGACAAATTCAAACATTTACTCCCATCTAGGTTTGCACAATAGGATCCAGACTAGGGAGAAGGTAGATTTTTCCTACAAGAGATGTCAGTCACAACACCATAATAGGTGCCCTTTCAGGGTTATAATCACAAGAACTTTCATTCTTCCATTTCTCAAATTCCAAAACTCAAAATATGGGTTGTATTGATGAGTAGGGGCCCATAACATCCTACTCTCTCCCTCTCCTCATCCTGAGGAGAGACTCCACATTGCTAGAGTCCAAGTAAAGACCTCCTCCCATACATGGCCACTTCTACCCTATATGAAGGTGAGTAATGCCAATACAACCCATATAATCCCTTTGAATATCAAATGTAAAATACAAAGGAAAACGTATAAATAAACCCATTACAATCCCTCTCAAATATGTTCATCAAACACACAACATACATATGCAAAAGAAAACTACTTAAGAAAGAAACACAGCATGGACACAATGAGCTTGAAGGATTCCTACCTTCACAATAAGGTTATGGAAATTGAAATTTGAGATGAGCTTCCCTTTCTTCTCCTTCAATCCTGAATTGCTCTCTAAAAATAGAGGTTGGGTAAACACTCCTCCTCTCTCAAATTTGCGTCTAAATAAGATCCCAACTCAACTACTTAGAAAATGCAATAACTCCCCCACTTACCTAAAGGCTTCTAGAATCTTCTAACTCAATCTTGTCATTTAGGCTAACCTCAAGGTGGAGTTTAATTTATCCAACTTATGGTGAAACTTCAATTTTCGCAATAAAGAAAAAGTGGGATATTTGGGTGACCACAAAAGTTAACAAAATGGGCTAGAGGGGTGGAAAATGCCCCCAACCCATACCTATACCACTTATGTACTTAGTTTTCATGATTTTTGGCCTCTAGGACTATTTAGGGACCTATCAAAATGCTTGAAAAGTTTGAACTTTCTTATAACCCTCAAAATGCAAATTAATCATCACTTCTTATTAGAGTAAATAATCTTGATTACTAACTAATTAGTAAAAAGGTCACTAACCTAGACCAACTCACATTCTTAGGTTACTTGGTTAACCTTAAATATCATGCTGAAATGCATATACTATCATGAGTATTAAGTGACACTATAAAATCATTGTTACAAAATAATAACACTTAATGATTACAAAATAATAAATTCATTCAATTTACGATACAAATAAAATACAAACAATGGGGTCTACATATTTTATTAGACTCAACCCTAGTTTCTACAAATGGTACATAGGGTCTAGTTTTGATTCTCCATTAGATTTTTTGGTTAAAATATCATGCACACTCATTGCACACATCAATAGCTCAAGAAAATTGCATGCATACATATATAACTCCTCAGAATAATCACATAACTCAAAACATAAATCTTTCAATTAATTAACTATTTATCTCATTTATGCTCATATACTTAACCACTAAATTGCATAATCAAATTGTTAATCATATTTCTAATTCTGCATTCACTTTTTGTACTACATCATCAGTATACATATTCATAAAACATTAAATAACATAATTAAACATCTAAAAGTAAAACATCACACAACATAAAATAACATAATAATGTTCAGTATATCTGATAGTGTCTCAACATATCGAGTCATGAGTATCAAAATAATAATGTATCAACTATGCTATGATCAGTCAAGGCAAGGCCTCACATCACTTCTACCCAATGGATACGGGACTGATCAGCTAGGAGATTGCATGTCTTTGTTGTTCATAACTTGTGTTGTGTTGATATTCAACATCATTAATCAAAATTTTTACCCTTTCATGTTGAAGAGCTAAAGAGTGTTACCCTCACTTAGCTTATCTAGTGCATAGGTCACGATTCTAGCTATTTCATGTCTATGTTTCCTATATAAGTATTATAAGATTAAGTGTATTATTTTCTTTGTTAGATTCAAGTCTATGCTTTAACTCTAATACCATATAAATGAATTTGAGGTACACCCACCTAGATTTTACAAAATTTGAAGTAGAAGAAGGGCATAGCCTTATAGTTGGCCCCATTGTTTGAACGGGTATGTTGTAGATGGGAAGTAGCTACCCCTAGATGTATTATGTTCTAATTGGGATTTTTGAAACACAAAAATTTAAAAAAATAACACATTGTATTTGATCTACCAACTCCTAATAGGATGGAGGAAACTCCTAATAGGATTAACAATTTTAACAAGGCCTAGTCCCATAATAAAGACTCAAGATAGTAGATGTACTTCATATACTCCTAACAGGGTTAATATCTTTAACAATATTCTTCTGTTTAGTGGATCATCTTGTGAGTATCATCTCCACTAGGGTTTTCCCTTGTCCATGGTTTCCCTATTTAACAAATAATGGTGTTATGAGTTCTCTGTGTATGGTTTTGTTTACTATTCAACATTGTTGGTTTAATTTCATGTGTGAGTTATAAAATAATTAACAATATTCAATTGTTGCCAAAAGTTTGTAGAATGTTGATTCACCCCCACCATGCTACCCCCCCCCCCCCCCCCCCCCCCCCCAGTATTATCCATTTCTAAAAATTAGTATTAGAGAAATTTACTTAGAAGAGGCTTAACAACATGAGTAAGATCCCTATGGCTATGGAACAATTAAATAGAAATATTGAAAAAGATCTTGAGTAGATTGATCTTCTTATAGAAGAATGAGATAACTTGAAAGATAGGTATGAAGGTGTGAAAGTTTACATTAGAAAACTAAAAGAAAAAATTGATGATGTGAAATATGGTAAGGAATCAAATGTGTAGACTAGTGATAATAATTAAGTGGGAGTTCTCAAGAAACATAATGAGATTTTGAAACATGAGTTGAAAATTGTTGTACTTAAGTTGAGTCTTAAGAAAGATGACAATAAAAGTGAACCATATCTAAAAAGTGAGGATGTAGACCTTAGATACTAGTTGGCTCGAGTAACATCTAAATTAGATTATGTTAAGATAGAACATGTTGAGTTAGAAAAGTACAATACTATTGTGAAAGGAGAGTTGACATAGACTAACAGCTACAGAACTTTATTCTAGTATTAAGAAAATTTATGAGTAAGTATTTTATTAGAGACCCTATTATGATAAGAAAGGTCTAAAATATCTAATTGGGAAATCAACCAAGAAATTTGAAGTTAGAAAGGAAACAAATCCAGTTATAGAAACCCCTAAGCCTAAAGAAACTAATCAATGTATAATTTAATCATCTAAAAGAGTTGAACTAGTTGATTTGTTAGAGAAATCATATGAACCTAAGAAATTTGAATCATCCAAGGAAGTTAGACATGAATTTAGAGGTAGATGCTTCATATGCAATGAAGTTGGTCATATAAAGAGAGATTGCATAGCTAGGTCTTTTAAACCTATTACTAATTTCTATTGTTATAATTGTCATGGTTATGGATATAAAGTAGTAGATTGTGAGAAACGTAAATTTAATGGTAATAATGGGAATAGTATAATGTTTAGGAATACTATCCCTATAAGTAACGAAAGAGGAAGATCCCAGAGTAGATCCAATGATGGTGAAAGATCTAATGGTGAAAGGAAATAGCTTATATGTTACAAGTGTAACAACCCTAGACATATTGCAAGGAATTGTAGAGCATTTGAAAGTCAGAATGGAACCAGTTAGAGAAGGAGTGCACCTATATGTTCATTATGCAATAAATTTGGATAGAAAGATTTTTTTTTTTTAGAATGGACAGAATGAACATAATAGGAATCTTAATCATAGAAGGAATGGTAATGGTAGTGAGAATAATCAGAAGAAAGAAAACAAAGAACATGTTGATGAACTCAAAGAGGCATTTGTGAAAGAATGTAATCTAGAAAGTTCTTATACATTTTTAGAAGAACAATATTTTGATGTACTTGATGGCAAATAAAAGTTAGAAATTGTTTGTGACTCATCCTATCTAAATTAAGCATTTCCAGAAGAAATAGAGCATCATGTAAATAGAATTAGTGTTAGAAAAGAATGAGAAGTTGTGTAGTTAACAACTTGTAGGGGACATAGAGTGGAATATGTTGTGAAGTATTGATATGATTGCAAGAAGCTATGCAAAAGCAAACAAGTTTACTAGTAATCAGTGAAAATTTTTGAATTTTTGGCAGATGCACATTTAATGCGAATTCTAATTTGAAGTGATTTAAGATTATGAACAAGATTGTGAGAACCATTTGTTCATGGGGAGAGTTTAAAGAAATTTAAGTGTGATTTGACAATAAACTCAAGTGTAAAAAGAATCATTTGAAGGATAAGTTGAAAAAGCCCTAAACATGGAATTAAAGGTATTTTATGAAGCTTGAATTGAATTTTCAGTATATATAGTTATGCATTATGGCTAGTTAGATAGTATATGATGTAAGTGAGAGGCAAATGTATAAATTCAAGAAACACCTTTTTCTTTTTTTCTCATTGATGATCTATTAGGAGAATTTTTCCAAATCTTGTCAAATGTACTTCACATTGAAGATGTTTGAAACTACATTCACTACAAATTTGAGAGCATTGCAAATGAGGATATCCATAAAGATTTAGGCGTTATGTGAAATGGAGACCTAACCTTGAAATCTGACTATGCACACCTAAATGGATTAAGCCTAATTAATTATATGTTCTACATAGAATTTGAAAATCATGAGTTGACTAAAATTATACTAAGTTGAGTTCATGAAGGAATATTTTTTATAGGTGATGTGCCTATTGCAATAGAAAATGACCTAATCCATAAAGTTACACATTTTATCAATTAAGCTTATAACCCTATGAATGAAAAAGATGTGAGAGAGACAATTGAGACAAACTTGTACACTAAATTTGATGGAAGAAACATGAAAGTTGACGTGATTCAAGATAAAGGAGTTAAAGTATTAAGTAGAATTATAGGATATAAACTAAATAATAATTCTAGAGTAAACTCTATGCCAGTAGGTTTTATGCATGCAACCTATGTGATGGTAATTGAGAAAAGGAAAGTCAATATGTGTGAGATTTTTAGAACATATTTGTTGGACAATATTTCAAAGCTAAAGAAGTCAAAGAATGTAGTCTTCATATTCAAATCCTTGTTAACACACTTATTCTTCTATGCAACCAAACAATTCCCTAACATGACAATTTAAGAAAGTGAAATGTTCTATGAAGTTGGTTACACTATGTTACAAGGCCAGATTAGAGAATGTTAGAGACAATAACATTGGTAGAATGGTGAAGAACTTTCAATCTAAAATGAAGAAAAGTTACAAAATCCCTCACTCCATGGTGGAGAAGTATAGAGATGAGATATGTTTCATGGTAAACATAGATACCACATGTATTGAAGTAGTAGAATCTAGGATAAAATTGTTTAAACCAATGGGATATGAAATCTGTGAATAACTCATAGAAGGATATGTAGAGATCATATTGTAGTCTAAGAATGACACTTAATGTCCTAGATGGGATACCTAAATGAAAAGGGTAAAAGAAGTTAATTTTGAACTCCACAGAAAAGAAATTAAGAAGAATGTAGAGAAGACAATAAATTCCATTCTCAAGGAATCTAGCATGACTAGATATGAATTTAATGAGATCAAAGGTATTGCACTAGAGATGAAAGCTAGTTTATAGATAGAGGTAATAGTAGCAACACCTATTGCTATTGTAGCATCATCTAAAGATATGATAGTTACAAGACCTAGTGTATAGACACCTATTGCACCCTATAGAGCATTTGCACAAGTGAAACCAATTAAAATACACCAACCAAAAAAGTAGCTAAAGGTTTGTTGGGACTCAAAATTGAAGCCCTAATTTTGAGTACCATTCAAAAAATCAAGCCCAATAAGCATTTTTTAATGCATGTGTACCTAACCATCCATTTGAGGCCTAAGAGATGTTTAATATTTCTAACACATTTTATTCAACATATCCATGCATTTTATGAAGATAAATTGTAATTTTGAGTCATTCTATGAAGTTCCATTTTGGGCAATGTCCAAATCTGTATTTTTGCTAAAGTGTTAAACAATGATAGTAGGCCTTGTTTTTAATTAAATATCTTGCACCCAATTATGTTTCATGACTTGTCACTTTGGGAGTGTTTAGTATCCATACTAGAGAAACTATGTTTCATATTTCAAGTTATTTTGATATATTTTGACTAGGTTTTGAATCCCTCAAAGTCAGTCATTTATTGTTGTCATGTTGATGCAAATTGTTTAGAATTTTGGGGGGCCTTGTTTGACTTGTTATAACTTAGACCAATTGACCAAAATGAGAAAATTCCTTTTGAATTACATTCTAGAGGTTAGAAAGTTTCTATGATTCAGGTTTGAGCTTATGAAAAATTCGTTTGACCAATTTGTAAATGAGATTTGAAATGCAATTTGTAAAGTTTTACTGGTGTGATAAAGTGTAGATTGGTCAAAACCCCTGTTTGGGGTTTCATAATTTTGAATCTATGATAAGTGAGATAAAATGGATTGTATCATTTTTCTCTACTCTAAAATTATTTTAAGTTTGCTAGTTTGCAAGTTTTGATGAATCTATCTACACACTTTCCTAGGTCCATTCTATTTGCAAAAATCACTTTTATGCCAATGTTTCTTGTCTTGAAAATTTGAGTAGCCCACTTTGACCGCTTGCCTAATTCACCCAGTTATTCATCATGATCTGAAACCCTATGTTTATACTATCCTCATGAAATTAGACCAATGACCCAATTTTCATTTCCCCAAGTGTCAATTTGACCTATTTACAAATCCAAAATCAAATGCATTTTATGGTTTTCTGATATGTTTTCTTACAAGCAGTTAATATCTTTTGACTAAGAATTGTCATGAGATGAGTTTTGGTAGGGTACAAGAATGTTAAACAAAGAATCAGTATGCTTAATTTCAGAGCTTGGCTAGTGTTTTTGTTAGTTTTTAAGGCCAGTCAAAGGACCCCCTAGCACAAAATTGACAAATTGTATAAAGAGGTGACTTGAGTTTCTAATGTTGAATCAACAATGATCAAATGGTTTTTAGTCAATGTCAAATGTTCACTACGCCAATTTGAGATGTTAGTTGTTTGAAAATGAATTTATTTTTTAGTTGAACCCACTTGGAGGTCCAACTAATCGCCTCATAATGATAAGGCATTGTCAGATTTTCAAGGTGATTAAAAAGGGATTAGAATGAATTTGGTTTATTAAAACATCATGGTCAAATGATGTTGATAGGATTAGGATATTAGGATAAACTTGTCTCAACTTAGTAGTGAAGATGTTTGTTTCAAAATACATTTCATCATTTTATTTTAAAAATGGATATGGGGGATAAAAAAAAAATACTAGAGAGATTTGAAAGGGAGGGAGGGACCAAGTTTATTACTCATCAAGTGTATGTTTCATTAATTACTCTTCTTTGAAGCCACTATTCTGAGTTTTCCTTATCACATAGGGTGTATTAGTTGGATGATTGAAATTAAAATTTTACTTCAATGCATGTTTCCAAATATCTATCAATATTGCAACATCAAAATAAAAATAATGGTCAAGCATATTCCTATGAACATTGATTGGACCCCTTCATTGTTTGATGAATGGAGCATAAGGCTTTCTTTCTTCGCATGAATCATGGTGGAGCTCACTTCAAGTTGTTAATAATTGAGATTCAACCAAAATGGATAACATATGTTGTAGATGGATAAGAGAATGTTGTTTTATCTTTTCATTGGAGATAATCAAATGTCAAATTCATAGACAACCTTCTCTCATGTCAAGCCATGAGTTATGAAAGGAATCATGTTGTAATCAGTGGCATGAGAGAGACTCCACACAAAATATGTGCATGTGTTCTATAGGAGGAAGGAGATTATTATATCTTGAGTTTTCTTATGATTATTATATGAGTGACAACATTTAAAATGTTTTTAGAAGTAGGTGCCACTATGAGGAGAGAGGAGTCCCTTTACTATAGTGGCAATAGAATACCCTTTCATCAAACATATAAGTAGATTTTAAATCCTTATTATAATTTGGTGAATTGAACATAATGATTATCAAGTGCCACTAGAAAAAGAAGTAGGTCTGACCTTTTATTCATACACATCTATGACAAAAAACTTCCCACCAGGATGATAGTAGTCCCTGCCACAAATTTTAAAAGATATTCTAATGAAAATGTGAATCGCATATCATATATAGAAATCTACTACTGAATTTCTTATGCATTTAATCAACTATAGAGGAAAGTGCAAATGAAAAAATGTGGAGACTATTATTTGAAAAGAAGGGAGAGTTTTATGGCACTACCAGGTAGAAGGTTCATTTACGGAATGTATGGTTTTCTTTTTCTAGTTTATGCAAGAGATTAAAATTGCCCAAAGAAAAGGCATAAACACCTTTGCTCTCAAATCATAATGTGTGTCGTTAGTATATGATGGACAACATATACTAGGCATCCAAATGAGGAGACTCAAAACCAACATTTGAAAATGACTTAAAAAAGGGCATAAATTTGTGGCCTGTAAATCTAGATTGAGTCCATTTAAGGAGTCACATGGGTAGTGTAAGTGTTAAATGTATAAGTTGATTCTTTATGTTAGTGCCTACCCATTTTTAAAAAAAGGTAGGGATAGGATAGGTTGTGAAATGAATGCATTGCTTTGATTGCCCTGCATTACTGTAATCAACATATTTGAGGGAGGTCTTAGAAGAATTACTCATGTGCAAGGCATGACTTAACTAATTTGCACACCTAGATTTACTTCTCAAATGTGCTCCATCTATGTGGCCACTTTCTTCTCCTTATAAGCAATCATTATAAGGAATAAGAATGTCTAAGGTGTCTAGAAGGTGGAGAAGAATCTCAATGTAGATTTATTGCTTTCAATGGAGTTGGAAGGCATATGAGTGGAAAGTTATATCACTTGGATTGAGGAGATCATGTTTTCTTACTAAGGAGCACACACAAGTGGGATTGAGAAAGGATTTGGCTATAGTAAAGAAGGAAAAGTGGAATGAGCATTTTCAAAGGAGAAAGGTTGTGTGTTTAGTCCCACATTCACAAAGTGGGGGCCTTTTTCTATTTTAGATACCAAGCCTTACTAGCAATATGTTTCTTAAAGTCACAATGCTTTTGGAAAGTGAAGAATTACATGTGGGCCCTAGAACTAGCTGTAGACAAAGCTTGGATAATTTTGAATAGATGCTAACTGAAGGATGACATGTGGTAGTGACATGGCACTAGATAGACAAATCAAAAAATGATGTGTGGTAGGTTAACCTAGACTTGGCATGCTTCCTAAGGTGTTGATGTGGAAAATAGTGCCATGTGTCACAATGATGTGACACCCTACTAATGTGTCATGCAACATACAAATCAATGAAATGGCATGGTGAGAAGTTAATGACATGGCACTATGAACCGGATGTTGATGTGGATCCAGGTGCAACATGTCATGACACTACTATGTCAAGATGATGTGGCACAATGTTGACTAGGATAGTGACATGGTGACTAGTGACTTGGAAGGATGATGCAGCAACCACATGGAAGAATAGAGCACCAATGAGGTAGTGACACATGGTGTCCAAGTGGAAATTTTTAGGTGATTGTGTAGGAATCCAACCAATCAGAGTATGACAAGTGTCACAACTCAATCAAACATGTTTGACCTAGATGAAAGGAGAGAAAAATCAAACAAGCATAAAAATAATATTTATTTATTTTTTACTTTTTCTAAATGTGCAGGAGTTTTAAATAAAGTTTGATTTAATCCTATAGTTTAAACTTTAGGAAAGGTTAAATAAATGCCAAAAATGTGGTTTCATAGCCATGATAGGAGCTAAAATTCAAACTTAGGTTCTAGGCATTTTTGGTAAGCAAGCATTGCAATATTATACATTGTTAAAACCAAGAGAGAACACAATTTCTATTTCTAGAGTTTTTTTTTGTAGAGGAAGCCACTAATTCAAGTCATGTGAGGTTTTGTCCTAGGTACCCATTTTTTAGTTTCATTCAATTAGGGCAGTTTAGATTTTATTTCTAGTGAAATGGTGAATTGAGTGAATGTAAAAGGTAGTAAAAATGTAGTTATGGGAAAATTTTGTCACATCCAAAATTAGTTGAATCAAGGTATTATTAGCATTTCATGATGCATTTATTATATTTTGGTAACACAAGGGTTTTCATCATTGAAGAAGAGATATTCCAAGTTTGTTACAAAAATAATGATGAAAATCAAATTAGATTTCATGGGTAGAAAGATGAGAGAGGTTTTAAAACTCCAGGGAATAAAAATTCAAGTACACACATGTCACTTCTAGATCAAATCTGGGACTTCATTCATCTCCTATATCTCTTTCTTTCTGATTCAATGTAGAGTTTCCAATCTTGAGTTTTCTCAAATCTGTGAAACCAAGGATTCCAGTTTTGAACATATTTCACTACTATGATACCATTTTATTCAGCAATTTTCCTTGTAATGAATAGCAAGAAATAAGAATACAAATAGTTTTGATCTATTGGAAACTTTTATATTTCAATTTCATGCATCTTATTGTATTTGTTTCAAAGAAATGAATGAAAATACAATAGCAAGTTAATCATCATTCTGATATCTTATCTCCCATTCATGTTGTTTATGATCTTTTGTGTTTTGTAAACAAAGAGTGTGAAATTTAGTTGAAATATTTTGGTTGTATATGTTGATTTATTTTTCTTATGACTCAAGGAGTCATGTAAATCTTTGATTTATCATCATAGGACTCAAGATCTCATGAAGGGATAGGTCCAATATGAGGTTCAAAAAGATGCAAATGTCTAATTTACAAGGTGAATAGATAGATCAGGAAGTCCTGATGTATGGGATATGCCAATGACTTTTAGGGATATGTATTAGGGGTTTATGGGATTTTCCAATAGATATGGCACTAATCAGCTACAAGATTAGAGAGTTGTATTGTTCATGTCATGTTTTTTGCTGAAAAATCAACATCATTAATGAAATATATTTCCCTTTAATGTTGAAGAAAATGAAATGTGATGCCCTCACTTAGCTTAGCAATTTTTTTGGCCATGTTGTTATCTATTCCATGTTTGATATCTTTGCATAAATTTTAAAAGATTAAGGGTTTTATCTACCTTGTTAGAGTCAAGTGTCTGTTTTAGCATTGGTATCATATAAGTGAATCTGAGGTATACTAGCCTAGGTTTTGCAGAGCCTAAAGTAGAAGAAAGGTCTAGCCTTATAGTTGGTCTAGTGTCTGAAATAGCATGTTAAAAATGGGAAGTAGCTACCCCTAGTTGTATGTTTTCCTCATCGGGGTAATTTGAAATTGTGATGTTTCAAAAAACCAACAAGTTTGATACATCATTTACATAGAGAAAGTCAGGGAGATTGGTAAAGGTCAAGTAACAACCTACACCATCCTCTAAGAAAAGGGTCAAGAAAGTTGCCAATGGACCTAGAAAACAAGAAAAGTATTGAAAATTAGTGACTCAAAGGAATACGATGAAGAGAAGCTAGTTAAACAAGAAATAGAAGAAGGAAGGAAACCAACCGGAAAGAAAGCATGGAAACTTAGGGTAGAGAATCTAAATGTGCAGATTGTAAACAATGATGATTTTGTGCAGCTAAATTTAAATATTATAGTTTGTATAGTAATATGGATAGAATACAACTAGATAATTCTATTGTAAGGAATGTGATTCGAAGGAATAAGAGATTTGATAGCATAAAAGGTAAGATTCAAGAAGATGTTTACAACTGGTTATTGAATAGAAAGAGGAGAGTAGCAGAAGAAGACACCAAGCTAAGAGAGCGTTATTAATAAATCATGTGAAGTGAACACAAAGGAAGATTTGAAAAGGATCTTGAAAGGCATTGAACCCCTACTAATAAATAAAATAATAGTTATTTTTCTTATGGGAGGAAATTATTAGGAATTTAGGAAAGAAATAGAGGATGTTATAGTCAAATACATGATGTCCATGCCTAGCACCACAAAGAAAAGTGTGCAGCCACATTTAGCAAGCCTAGTCTCTGTGGAAATTAATAGACCATTTGAAATGAGGAAGATGTGGAAGAGGCATTGGAAACCATGTCACCTCCTCATATGGTTATGGGTATAGAGTCCATGCAAGTGGATGGTAAGCATGTAACAATGGATGCTAAATAGGATCCATTTTCTCAATATGAAACAAACATTGTTGGTAATATCATTACATATTTGAGTTTGGATGAAGAGGATGAAGAAGATGAAACAAAGAAAGGGGGAGAAAAGAAAAGGTTAGAAGAAGAGGAAAGGAAGAAACATTAAGAAGATGAGAAGAGAAAGGAAGAAGAAAGGAAGAAATATGAAGAAGATAAGAAGAGGGAAGAAGAAGAAAGGAAGAAGAAGAAAGATGAAGAGTTAGGTGAAGAGAAGAAAAAGAAAGAAGATGACTTAAAGAAGGAAGAGGAGAAAAGAAAAGAAGCTAAGAAAGGAAAATAAAGATGAGAAGAAGAGAGGAAGAAAGCTAAAAAAGAAATCAAGAGAGAAGAAGAAAAAGAGAAAAGAAGACTAGATGAAGAAAAGAAAAGTGCAAAACTGAAAGTAGATACATTTATTCTAGAAGAAAATTCAATAACAATAGTACCAACAACAATATCTGATGATTATGATGATAAGAAAGGATTGATGAGTTCTTTGAGAAAATTTCTCCAAAAGAACAAATTAGTTATGTCTTTGGAGAGAACATTGATTGAAGTGGATAAAATGTAGAAGGTAGTTCCAACAATTGTTACAAATATAGACTTGTAGACTAAGGGAAAAGAATTAGTGAATTATTTTGATGATGAATTCACAACCTTGTCTAAAATAGATTCAATAAAAGCACAAACCAAGCATGATGCATCACTAATTGATACAATATGCACAATTGTGAGAAATGATATGAAGGCATTAGCTATATCCTTCAAGGAATTGAGGAAGACCATTGATGAAGGTAAGAAGTTTTATGGATAGTGCATACTTTCATACAAGTACCATTCATATTTTGATAATCAGATCAAGGGTCAAATGAGTGAGTTTCATACACACACCACTAGATTGTAGTTAGCAGAGACCAACATTGAAGAAATTTGAACTGAAGTGGAGAATATTCACAATGCAATCAGAGGCATTAAGACTAATAAAGAAAAGATAATCAAAAGGTTCTCTACTCTTAGAAAAATTTTGTCACCCAAAATCAGCATTTTGCAGAGGCAATTGGAGTGTCTTGCAGCTAAGGCCTCCTATGATAAAATTTCCTATACTTCCTTGAGTGTAGTTGAAGTAGCATCCTATGGAATTTTTGCACTCATTAGTAATTTGAAATAGTCAAGGAAAACCTGGAAGAAAAATCTAGAGAGACTGCAACTTTTTTTTTTTGTAGAGTGTTTTTCCAGAATTACAAGTTGATCAAGCAAGGCAACATAGTTTTGTGTATAGTTTTTGACACCTTTGTCATTGATGCCAATGGAGGAGAAGTATATATAAGGAAAATTGTATATGGAGAAGTATATGTGTATATGTAAGGGGGAGTACACCTATGTATCATTGTAAGCAATTATAAGGAATGTAATGATCCATGAAAACATGAATAAAATAGTTTCTATTTTGAAGGCAATTTTTGTACTTTTTTTTGTCTATCTTATTTTTGTATGAAATCATTTTGGGACTTAGCCAATTTTCCCAAATGTTCCCATCAATTCCAAGGGGGGAGATTATTGGTAACATGGCCTGTTAGATGACTAAAGTGTTGTCATTTATAGAAACACATGTTCAGTATTTCATTTCTGAATTTAGAGTTAGAAAATTGTCTAAGTGTTAGATAGTTTTCAATAGTACATAGATAGATGCAATGCGTACAGATGACAAACTTCAAGTTAGCTCATGTGTAGTTGAGGATAGATATATGATAGTTTCATGATGATGTATGCCAATGCACAAACCTATACAAAATGTACACATAAGTTACAACTGATTTACCAGTTCAAGTATTTAATAGAGAAAAATAGATTATATCAGAGTTATGAGTTGTACAACTTAACAAATTATTTTGATAACAAAATAATTACTTAATATTGTAAATCTAACATCCTATATTATGTTTGGGTAGGCATGTGGAAGGATGAAGGCTTATTGAGCATAGTTTTATAACTAGCAAGGTATATATGAAGATCTTATGTTGCACAAATAAGTGTGTGTCGTGAAAGTAATAAGTGTTGATGTGAACTATTGTGAAGATAATATATATGATGTGCAAGATTTATATGATGTGAGATCTAAAGTGTAATCAGAGAAAGTGTGAGATACAATTGTAGGACAATATTGTATGTATATATATTCTTGTGAAGGAACTTTATTGTATAAGTGCATATTAAAGCAATGGGCTCTTCTTGAATACATTGTATTTGATCTACCAACTCCTAATAGGGTTGAAGAAACTCCTAAAAGGTTTGAGGCTTTTAACAGGGCCTAGTCATCTAACAAGGACTTGAGACACTATATGTACTTCATGGACTCCTTACAAGGTCAATATCCTTAACATGATTCTTTTGTTTAGTTGATCATCTTGTGTGTATCATCCCCGCCATGGTTTTCCCTTAGCCAGGGCTTTCCTAGTTAGAAAATAGCGGTGTTATGAGTTCTATATATGTATGGTTATATTTATTATTTAACATTGTTGGTGTACTTTCATATGCAATTTATAAAGTAAATAACAATATTCAATTGTTGGCAAAAGTTTGTAGAATACTGATTCACACCCCCTCTCAGTATTATCTATTTCTAACAAAGTCATCCGTGAAGACTCTTATGTGTTGACCCTTTGAAAGCCATATTTTCAAATAGTGAAAAAACACTTAAGTCATCCAATAAGGTCAGTTAATAGTACAATCTAGCTTTCTATCAGATAACGTGTTTCACTATAGCCTAAGTAGTTTTAGAATATCTAGTATAAACCAAGCTCTTCCCTGTGAACCATGTTCATAGTATAAATAGAGTTATCGGTTTTACTAGATTGAGCCAAGTTCTCAGTGTGAACTGGGTCCACAATTTTTTCCAAGTTCTTTGTTTGAACTTGGCTTTTAGTTCAAGTTAGTATGCCTTCAAAAATTTGGTTATTGTGCACACTGTGGTGCACAAATCAACATTTAGGCAACTTGAAGGTATAATTTGGTTATTGTAAAGATATTTCTTGTTTGATCCAACATTGAATGGAGATATTTTGATAGATATATAAGGAAGGAAAATTAGTTTGTCTAAAATGTAAGATGTGAGATGTGTGAAGATGGTACTAGCGAATAAGGAATATGAAAGAAAATTTTAATTAGTAAGCCACTTAGTAGTATAAAGGGAAAAGTGAAGACTCATCCATCAGTGTCAAGTGATCATATTATTCAAAGGATCTATTTCAAAAAAAAATGTTGCAAATCAAATATCAACCTTTTGATTCATCCTAATAGGCACATCACTCAAATCCTCTAACCAAGTGGATCTAATAGCCCTTTGTTGAACCTCCTAACAAAGTACATACTTTATTGTACTATAAAATCCTTTTACAAGGTGGACCTAATAGTCCTTCATACTCCTAATAGAGTAGATCACCAGTGGTGATTAATTGTAAGCCCTAAAAGGCCAACTTTGTTACTAGAGTAGTGAAGCATTATGGGTGTCATCCCCACCCCAATTTAATCTTCTCCTTGGAGGGTTTCTAGGTAACAAAATATTGTGTCAAAGTGTTAATGGTGTTGATTTTTTTATTTGTTTATGCTTATGCATGAAAGTACATTAGATAATCTAATGAAGTAATGCAAAACTATTTTAAATGAAAAAGTTCAAGTGGTTCTTGATTCAACCCCCCAACTCTCAGTTACCTATTTGTCATTAAATTTTTAATAATTAGTATTAATGAAAGATTCTTTTGTCAAAGGCTTAACAACTTGAGAGTAAAGATATAAGGAAATGAAAGTGTAGAAGTTAGAGAAAGTTGTTGAGAATGACAAACTTGATTTACATATGGCTATGGAAAACCTCAAGAAACTCAAGGAGCAACTCACTCACTCTCTAAAAAGAAGAAAAGTATTTACTATATCAATGAATGGCAATCTATACATAGAAAAAAGTATATAAGACCTCTATAGACAAAGAAGTTCAAAAGAAGCAGATACAACCATAGAAGATCTACTAATAAGGAATATTACTCTACAAGAATAAGTAAGAAAATTGAAAATAGAATTAGAAAGTCACTCAGTCAAGCTATGTCAATTCATAGAAAAAAGGAACAAAGTAGTAAATGAAAAATAAATGGAAGATGAAGACAAAATATTACTTGCAACAAGATTAGAAGAAAAGAACAATGAAATCCAACAACTATCACAACATTAGGTAGATAAGGAAAATTAGCTAGATGATACAAATCATGGAATCACCTATCTAAGAGCATAAAATGATAGACTCCAGAATGAACTAAGAGCTAGAAAGGAACCCAATGGAAGAAGATTGAGGTCACGTGAAAGTGTGAACTAATTGTATGAGAATACTCTGAATAGCATTAAAGGTATTATTGGCTTAGGACATACTAATCAAGGAGAATCGTCATAGCAAAGAGCACAGAAGAAAAAAAAAAGGACTACATCTAACAATTGTGGAAAACTAAGTCATCTTCAAATATTTGTTGGAGTAATACTATGCAACCTAAGTTGAAAGTTCATTGCTATAATTAAAAAAAATATAGGCACAAAGAAAATGAATGAAAATCCAAATCATAACTTGAAGGGAATTGTTTTGAGATGCCACAAGCATGGTCACAAATCTTTAGAGTACATATCAAATAATTTATAGTCCAAATAATTAGCACAATTGAACCAAACAAAGAACATTTACTGGTTAAGACTACAACACATAGGGAAGATGTCATCTATGTAGAGAATATGGTCACATTAATTGTGTAAGAACTCACTTTATAAAAATAAATACTAATGTGATATATTATGTATGCAAAAAGATAGGTCATTTGGCAAGAAACTATATGAATAGAGATACAAAAAATTCTAGTGAAGAAAATAAGGGCTAAACAAAAGTTGAACAGATCAAGCCTTAGATGAATCATAAATGGGTAAGAAAACTAGGGGAAAGCACAAGGTAAGATAATGAATCTATCATCATGAAATCCAATGAGTTGGGTGAAGCATCCACATCCAACTAAGTAGTCAATGATATCACTACAACTAAGATTTCAAGGAAGATCCTACATCAATTCTAGATATGCAAGAACGTTGAGTCCAAGCCTAAATATTTAGATTCTTAAGGTTAAGCAAGGGAGTTACATTCTAACCAAGTTACAACCTAGTTGTAACCAAGTTCTAAATCATCTTCAAGTCACTAGTACATTTGAGGCCATTTTTTGACCAAAATTGGTAGAAATATTGATCCAATTTTCAACCAAAGTTCGACCAAATTTGACCAACCCATTGGTCGAAGTTTTTATAATTAAAATTTTGACCAATACATTGGTCAAAAAATTTCAAACATGTTGGCCCAAGTTCTGCCAAGCATTGGTCAAAATTTCAACCAATTCTGGTAGAAAGCTACACAACAATGGTCAAAATTTTGACCAATGCTTGGTCAAAAACTCCAAAAAATGGTCAAAATTTTAACCAATGTTTGGTAGAAAACTTCCAAGAATTTGGCTTGGTTGAAATTTTTTTGAGGCTCACACTTGTTAAGGTCTACTTCAGCAATGGCCCTTCCTATGAAATTGCTATCTAAAACCTTTCTAATGAGTTAATGTGTTATGAGCTCTTCATCAGTGGGATGGAACATGAATCCAAGAGGTAGTTGTGCATCACCTATATCATGACTATAACTAAAGTTAAGATCCTCTATTATTGAATTCTCTTCCTATCACCCACATTCATTTCCTTTGCTATGGGAAATAGGGAAGAGAATTCACTAATAGAGGCTCTTAACTTTAATTACAGTCATGATATGGGTGATGCACAACTACCTCCTAGATTCACATTCCATCCCACTGATGAAGAGCTCATAACACATGATCTCATTAGAAAGGTTTTAGACAACAATTTCATAGGAACGACCATTGTTGAAGTGGACCTCAACAAGTGTGAGCCTTAGGGAGGGTTCAATTCCCTCCTTTATTATTCATTATGCATATAATACCACACACCTATTTGATCTCAAATGATGATGTACTAAATTCTGAGTGTCCATGCTTAGTGCTCCAAAACCATCCATTTCATGCCTTCATCTATACACAATGTCTTTCTTGTTTCTTTCTACTCGTACACCCATTTCATTTCATAGGATTACTTGAAAATTGTGTCACTCTAAGCTCTCAATTGTTTCCTCTTGATTGATCATCTCATAACTGTTGAATGAGAGCTTTGGGATAAGCTATAGGCATCCATCAAAGCATAATGGATTTTTTCAAACAGTGTAGATGAAGTAGTAGCATTTCCCTTGGGAGACATGCTTGCAAAATGGAAGCATAGATAAGTCATGTGAATTTTTTGATAGGATGCTTGAACATAATATGGTCATCAAAAGCCATGGTTGTTGGATATGCATAAACTGGGCAATGAACATAAGTTGTAGCACATATTATACACTCCATAAAAGAAAACTTGCATTTGGTTAGAACTCTTATTTTGGCCATCTATAACAAGATAGAGACTATTATTTTACTTTATGATCATACTACATCTATCTATCTTCTGTCATATAAAACTAATTGCCTTATTCTGTCTTCTTTTCTATAATAGATAGATTCACAGTGATCTAAAATACTCCCTAAAAAATCTAGAAATGAAAATGAAAAGAAGAAAGCTTAAATTAGTTATTGTGTTGTTTATTATCTCTATTGACATAAAAATAAAATAAAATTATTTCTGAGAATAAAAATCCCTGCAACTATAATGAAATATGAATCTTAATACCTGTGCAACTACTGGGAGGTGGAGCTTAGCCAATTGTCTACAACTTTGATAATACAAAGATGATATGCAACAAAAATAGATATGTCTTGAGAAACTTTATCAAGAGCATCTTCAACAATATGCTCTAATTCAACATCTATAGATGAAGTGGTCTCAGATCAAGGACCTTCGGCAGGTAGCCAATTCAAACAACTTCCTTTTACAAACCATTCAATTTAAAATAGTGGATAGGCTTTTTATTGATAAAACTTATCTCTATTTTCTAATTAATTAACACAAAACTTAAAATTTAAACTATCTCTATAGGATAACTAACTCGAAATTACATATATATTAGAAAAAAATTTAACAAAGACCTTGATTTCAGCTGCCTCGGTAGAAACATCAAAATCTTTTCCTCAAAGGGTTTGCAAAGCTGCTCTAAACTCTTTCTCTTGTCTAACCTTTGCCTACAAGTGAATTATATAATCAATTGGGATTCTAAAATGGATTCTGTAAACTAAAACCACTAAGTAGAATTTTTCTTTGGAATCATGGATTGAGTTTCTCATAGCTTCACTCACTCTATTAACTACCTACATAAATCTAGTATGGTGTAGATTAAATCTCTTGAGACTACAATGATGATGAAATTGACAATCAAGAATAAGTATGGGTTGGGACAAGAAATTAAATAATATCAATAGAAAATACTAAGATTTCATGGATAGAATTTGATGCCTTGGATTTTGTAAGTAGTCTAATAAATTCATTTTGTTCTATCTTTACTAATGCAAGCAAGGTCTGAGGTAAAGAAAGTAAGACTTGAAATGATTCCTATGCAGTTTCAATCAGAGAAAAATAAAAACTTTCCAACTTCTCTCAAGTCAGAACACTAGAAATTTTAGACTAGGTGGATCCAACAAAAAACATGAAACATGGTAACTTGTATCATAGAGATAGTGAAAATATAGAGAGTCGTTACTCACATTCTCCTAGATATTAGATACAAATATATACAAACTCTATAGGTTGACATCACAAATTAAACCATGAAGTACCAGATCAACAACTTTGCTTCAACCATTTTAATTCTACTTGATATGCCAGATGATTAATAATTATAATCAAAACTAAACATTACTATTTTAACCTCTATTCTATTACATTGAGAGCTTAAGGAAAAACTATTGTAGAAATGGCAAGTGACTATAATCTCCATAAAGACAACTAGAATTTCTGGGCTACATCCAGGGCATGCATGACCAATCCTTACTAAATAGTGGCTTGCCGCCCACTCTTTGTTGGTTTTAATTTATCTTTTGTTTATCTTTGTATTATGGCTATTATGTGTTATCAACCAATTCTCAATCTATATATAGGACTATTGATACTAATCAAACAACTAGAAAGAAGGAGAAAGGGAAACATCATGCCTTGTTAGGATGCCACTATCACTTTCCATTGATGATCTCAGAGGATCTGTCAACAAACAATGAACTTAACTTGCCTCTATTCAAAATGCTTTAAAGCTTAACAACACAGAATTTGGGCACACATAGACAAGGATATGGAAGATATGGAGTGGTTAGGAACATAGGTTGAGTAGGCGATTACAATAGAACTAGCACAAAATGATAATCTCCACAAAGGCACTCTAAAGAACTAGGGAGTATTTATCACATGAATAATCAATCCATCTTGAACATTTATCTCTTAAAAAGACTATAAGCAATAGTTATAACTAATTTAAGACATAATAACCTTTTAAATAATACATAAGATTTTAACACTTTTATCTTTTTATCTTTTATGCACTAAATTTCTTATCATTCTATTAGCTATATGCTTAGATGAAATTGGTTATTATATGTTGTACAAATTAGACCCGTAATATAAATGGTCCCAAAACTTTTAAAATTACACAACTGACATGTGAAATATTTTTTTTTTCCAAAAATGAGTCATCATCACTTTTATTATTTTAATTAAATCCAATAAGTCTTAGTTGAAACATGAACAACAATTTGTGTTGTTTCCCTATCCACAAATAAAGACACTAAATTTAAAAACATATATATTAAAAAGCTTCTAGAAGTCTTTGAGGTATTGCATGTAGCTCCACCATTCTATCCATCAATTATTTTAGAATCATTGAAAATTGAAATGAAAAACCCTCAAGCTCGAGGACATTGAAATTCAGACATGTCACCTATACAAAATTATTAGATATTTTTCATGCTTTTGTATGGTAGGTTGTAATAATACTTTTAGGGAGAATAATATCTATGATTTGAAACTTCTCTTTTTGGTGGGGTAAACTAATTCTAAAATTTCAAGCTTAGTGTTTGATTATGTTCCCTATTATAGCTCTAAAAATGAGAAGAAATAGTGGAAACATGTAAAAGCATGCTTTAAATTTGTCTCAGCAAATTCTTTTTTCTCTAGTTTGCATGATTCAAAGCCAATAATATCTTAGAAACATCTACTGGGTTATTCAAAACATGATCAATTGAGCCCATTATGATCTCTAGGTAAGTATTAAGGAGGTTTTCAGTGGGCCGCTTCTAAAATTGACAATGTAAAGATTTTTGGAATAACCGAACATTTCATATTAAGTTATAACTTTGTAATAAAGTTGAAAATTCTTAAAGAGCCTATTAGACATCAAGGTTTTGAAATGAAAACAATATGAATCTGAATTCATGCTAAATAGATTTCACAAAAAAACTCCATCAAAAAATAGTTATAACTTTGATCTTACAAGTGCAAGAAGTACCTGATGGTGATCTCCTAGATGAATAGGAGAGCGATCATGGCATTTTGAAGCTTCCCACTCTCTGGAAGATGTTGGGTTCTCTATACAAAGAACAAAGAACAAAGAAGAGGAAAGCCCAAAGATTAGTCCTTTAAGAAGATATAGAAGCATTTGCAATTAAAGTAACAAATGAATAATTACTTGATTGCAGAGGCAAGCCAATTGAGAGCATCATGAAGGCCTTCCCCTATTTTTCCACTACAAGTCTGGACATGCCATTTTCTAGTGGCACTCAAATTACCATGACCAAGCCTTTTGGCCATATCAACAGAGTTCATAGCTATTGGAAGATCATGTTTGTTTTCCATTAGTATTAGTTATTTGGTGACAAGTTTTAGAGATTTTTGTGTATTATGTGGTCTATTAGTGACAACAATTTGGCATAATTTATGGGTGTGTACATGAATTTTATACAATGTAGATATCTCATACTTCCTAGTATTATCTAGTCTATGTACCTAGTTCTATTTTCTCTTACACTTGATTAGTTCTTGATTAGCTTTGATGAATCTATATTACTTCAAAAAACCACTTCTATGTACATTGTTGATTTGGGAAATGGCTATCTACGATGCATCAAGACATCCATATCCATACTTCATTGTTAGAAGCATGGATGTCTTGATGCATAGAAAAGATTGGGAAAACCATTATCATTAAATAGATTACCAAACAATCTTTGATTTCATTTATACTCAAAGCTTAACAATTTCAAATCTATCCATTACTTAAAATGACAAAATAGTACTTTTATGCCCAAGAGTAAAATCTATGGGAATGGAGTGGTTTGAGTTATACCTGAACATTGACCATGTACTACTTCCAGAAATGCCTAATATTGTCTTGGCCACCCACATCCCATACTGTGAAGCTCAAGTTTTTGAATGTCACACTCTCTATATTAAATCCTATTGTGGGTACTATTCTCACATACTCTCCTAGTTTCAACTTGTATAAAATGGTTGTTTTACCTAATCAAACAAATAGATCCATGGCTTATTAGTTAGCTTCATGTTTTTCATACTTAGAATGTACATTTCAGTTGGCATGATTTTTTTTTACAGTTCATATATTGTTGAAGAGATTGTTTCTATTCAGAGACTGTAAGATAATTAAATCTAAAAATAAATTCTCTTTATATGAAAAATTGAAAAAATTTTGTAATCTTTTGACATTCAATGATGTTTAAAGCTCTAATATTTCTTTGTCAAAATTTCACTCTCTTTCTCAAGATAATCTACACACAAAGCATCAAATACTGAAAAAAATGATGCACCTACTCCATCCAAGCCAAGCATCAAAATTTGAACCTCCTTAGTCCCACAAGAAACACAATTGGCAAGTGCCTTGGCAATTGTGTTGCCCATTATCTCTACTGATGTATTGCTTCTTCTCTTATTCCAAAACTCCTCTAATTATCTATTACTACATATTTTTTTTCTTATATCAACTCTGATTGGGGAACACTGCAATATCTAAACAACAATCCTAATTAAAGACAAAAATTCTCCCATTTAAAAGAAAAGAAAATAGTTTTTCATGGATGTTTGACCCTATGTTCTGAGTGTTCCTTGGTGAGGTAGTACAAAGGATCTATGGTGTCTTCCTAGGCAAGTTTGCAAGAGGTTGGAACATAGTAAATTAGAAGTGAATCCCAGTAACAAATGTATAATGTATAGTAATATTAAAACCTAGAAGGATTGCTACCAAAGAGGCAAAACTGATCCTAAAGATAACAATCTAATTTTGGTAGGTGAAGTAAAAGTGACTGCAATAGATGATCTAGTACTCAATTATGAAATATTTTCTAAGACTTCAAAAATTGTGGCAAAACATTCATGTAAGCCAGTATTTTAAAAAAGAAGCCCCATTTTATACATTTGTGAAGTTGTATATTAAAAGTGTCACTCAACATTTTGACTTTTACTAGCTTTGAAGATGAGTCTTTTTAAGAAAAAGGGCATGTTGTGTGCCTAGACACAAAATAGCATTATACTTCTTTTCTAGCCTATAGATCTTGTTCCCAAAAATACATCTCTTCTTTTCAAAATGCAATAGATATAACCACCATTGTTTGAGTACTCTTTCTTTATAGTCAAGAATTTTGTAGCTATAGTTTATCTTAGGAGAGCATGTACTTCCCATATTTTGCAAATATGGTGTTGTCTGATATTTTTCTACAGTTCATTCTATGAATTTTTAAGGAACTCCTCAGAATCTGCACTATGAAGGAAAAATAAATAAATTCAAAACTAAAATTAAAACCGTTTATTTCATTCATAAATAATAGGGAACATAGTCCTCTAATGGTAGAAATGATAGCTCAAGGTGAAAAAGGCTTCTAAGGAGATGCAAGCAAGATGATTAAAGAATTTTTTCATTCTTTATAGATAGAATCATACCTCAAAAATCCATCCATAGGTTCAATGAAAGGTTCCCAAAAGTCATGCTTTTCATTTTATGACCTTGTCACTAATGATAGATTTACTATTGAATTTAAGTGATCGAGTCTTCCATGTAAACTAGACATGATGCCAGTGAAACAAATGTTCAACAATGAAATCATCTACATGGACAAATGAAAAGTGAAAACCAATGTCAAACCACTGATGGATTCCATGATTTAAACATCATCATATAGATCAAAACTATTGAGATATAAGATTTACATAGCCATTTTCATCACTAAATTGTGAGAGTACATGCAAGCGAATTGTCACATCACAACATTCTTGCCCATGAAATGCTTACCAGACCCCCAAAATCATCAAAAAGTGTTGTTGAAATCATTTGTACTTGGGCATCAATCACTAAGTCATCTAGTTCATGGGAATTGGTCTAATTAGCTAGTCTCAGGGAAAACCTTCTTGGTGGCTTTCTTATTCTATTTTTTACAAGGAATGTACTAGCCTGTAAATTGCCTCAGCTGGTCAAATTTCAAAAAAATAAAAGAAGAATCTCAATTATCCTTTTGCAAAAGTGATCAATAGATTATGCTTCACTATCTAGCATTCATATGCTAAAGTGTTCTCATGTCTATTTAATTTCAATTGTGTCCCAAATACTATTATCAAGGAACTAAGCTCCAGTTACTAAATCATTGCAAATACAATGCAATGATTTGAATTCACCTAGTTTTGTGGGAGATTTTACTGCAATGCATCCTAGAGAAGCATATCCAGGAGGAGCCTGAGGCAACCAGAAGGAGATACTTTCCATACCTCTATGTTTATATATTTGTCCCATTTTTACAAAGTCTAATGGTGGTTTTAAAAGAACCCCATCATCTAGTTCATGAAGAATCAAACTTTCATTTGGAGGCTCAAATCTACATTCTAGAACATTTCAACAATAGGAGAAATGTTAATAATAGCAGTTGCTTGAAGTACAAAATAAAGAAAAGCATTATAGAAATTGACTTGTATAGTGAAGAATTGAACATGTAAGGAAGATAGTTAAGAACCAAGATTGATGTACGACAATTTAAAAATATAGATAAAGTGGGCTTTGCCTATTGAGGTATAAGTGGCATCAACTACTATTGTTGCTATTGTTGAATGGGTGGAGCTCCAGACCACCTAACATTAGATTGCTATCCTTGTTGTGGCTGAACCAGAGGAAGATAGAAGTTTGGAATAGGTTCATTTCCTAGCCTAATACCAAGGACAAGCTGCCACTGATAACCAAATCCACCAACTTGCAACAAAATTGGCATCAGATCATAAACTACTAATGAAAATAATGTTGAATGAGGAACTTGCAAAAATTTGGAATGGTTTTCCAAGCATGACATGCTAAAAAGGGCAATTTTTTCTTATATAAGAACATAACAAATAAAAGCTAATGAACGTTGAGCTTTTCATTTCAGATCAGTCACCAAACAAAAGTTGACACATCCTTTTCTTCAAGAAGAGTGTAGAGCCATTTGCAAGGTATCAAAATTAACTTTGAATTGATTAGCATAGATTAACAACATCAACAGCAAATATATCAAAAAATATGAATATATATCATATTTACTTGAGGTGACATGAGTGTGGGTGGCCTCTGTCCATAGAAAATTGGTTGTCTTAGACCTAGACCTCTAGGAGGGTATATAGGAAGACGTGTTGGCATAGCTTGTGCCACACCAACCAGATTTCACATTTGTGAGAATTGCACCTGCATAAAATAATCAAGAGATGCTAAATTAGTATGGCATTTCCACTAATAGAATATTAATAATTTCAACCAAGAAAATAGACATTATGAATCAATAATTCCTAGTCATACTAGTTATAGCAATATTTTGAGTAAGCAAATACATTCCAGTAATAAACACACATTTAGGAACCTAACAATTCCTAAATTTCTACCCAAACTTAACCGTCTAACCTACTAACTATATTATTAATACCCTTCCACCCCCTATAACCTCATGATCATTCTTTCCTACTCTTATTAGAAATAGTTCCATCAAGATAGCTCAAGTCCATACTAAATGTCTCAATGATTGAGTTTCTATATATAGTTATCTTATTTAGACTACCTGACTTTGACTTTTAGTAAATTTGCTAAATCTTAAAGATAAATTGTAAGATAAGCACAAGAATTGAATATGGATCCATCTTGCTAAATTGGTTTCAAAATAAATAGCATGGAATCAAGTTTATTACCATAAAATCCACTCCTCAAAATAAGAATGAAAAGAAGTACTTGTAACCTTGCTCTTCTCTCTTCTTTGCATTAAGCCAATGCAACATAGAGTGGCTTGCTGACTACTATTTTCCCATTCATTTCTACAAGCTACATATAGAAACTCACATTCTTAAGACAAGAGATATTAGAAGACAAGTTTCAAGAGTTCAAAATATTTAATAAACATTTACATCTGCTCAAAACAAGCCATACTTATAGCTCGAGATGCTTCATCAGCAGTTGAGAAGGCCACAAAATTGAAGCCCCAACTATAACATTCAATCAATACAATCACATAAATTTGACTTATTGATGATAAAACTGAAGTATTAATAGTTTTTGACTTGATACATTTCCTTTTACTTTAAAGAAATAGTATTGAATCCAAGCATGAACTCATCCAACCTAAACATTGGGCAATCTAAAAATTACAAAACTATGAAGAAGTTGCTGACCTGGTTATACATGAACACAAATTGAAGAGAATTTCTAGCCTAAGAATAATGACAATTAGAGTTTAGTACGTAAAATATCAATACTGATTGTATGACCAAAGTTCATCCTTGAAGTATCATGCATCTCCATGGTTGAATTTTGAAAGTCTTCAAGCACTCACCTTTTTTTTTTGTAGTTCATCATATTATCTCTTTCAATCATCATGTTCCAAAGTTATATTATTGAGTTCTTCGACCCATTCACTATATAAAGCAGCCTTCCTCCAATACTTGAGAGATTATAGAACTTAATAGCATTTATGTACATCAAAATCTTTGAACATCATAAGTAAATCAAAACTTACGATTTCTTTATTTATATTTTTTCAAGTAAAAATTAGGTAAAGACTTTTACTCTTGTACTGAGGGTGGACTTGGAATTTTCATCCTTGACTTTCCAACTACATTTCAAAATTTTCACTAAATAAAATTTCTAAACCAATAAACTGCATATAGAAAAATAGATGGTACAAGAATTTACTCTTGTATGGAGTCAAAGCCTGGATTTAACTCCTTTAATTAAGCCTGCAACAAAGATACTTTCTTGAGTACTCATTCAAGGGTACTCAATTCAAGAAAATTTTCATTTTCTAGTGTTTTTTGAAGAAAATTAGGATCAATGCCTTCAATTCAAATTCTACAAGGACAATAACACCGCAAAAATTTATCAATGTCTATTAAGAGATTGCTTCAAGTTCCAGTCCCCACATTAGAATAAAGCATACCACAGTTCGATAGCCATTCCAATCCCCACATTGGAAGATTGCAACTCATAATTTGGCAGGCATTCATATGTAATAACATGCCCAAAAATAGGACTTTTGCATGCCTAGAACTAGTCAGGGTCCAATAATGTTCCCATTTACCCGCAAATCAATGAAAAGGGTAGGTAAATGACTTTAGATCTATTCACAAGGTTTGACCAGGTAAGAATAAAGGAAACCCACTACTCAATATGGTGTTCAAATGCTTTTCTTACTTCTTCTAACTGTTTACAATACCCTCGACCCTTTGCTTCCCATTTTTTAGACATTTTCTTTACATCTTCTAATTTGCATTGCACATCAACCTATATATGAAGCATATTTTTTATTTAGTTAACAACAAAACTATTTGATCATGCATGAACTATCTATTTCACTAAAATCATGTATTTTGCCCATCTAGGGTTTTTAAACACTTTATGTGAGTTTTTCATTTAAATTGAGAGGAAGACCACTTGCCTCTCCTAATCGCAGCTCATCCACAACCTTTTTGAGTTCATTGTATTCATTCTTGGCTTTCTCTACCTCTTCATTATGTTCATCTAATAGCTACAAAGTCAAATACTCGAGCCTCATAATAGATGGGAAAATAACTCATATATGTGAATACAAGACTCAAAACTATCCTAAATAAAACAATTCACAACATAAAAATTTTAAAACCATATGAGAAAATATCCATCTATATAAGCATGTATATCAAACTAGGAAAGACATAAAAAAAAAAATCGTAGAAAAGTAATACCTCTTGTGTCAAACTCGGAAAGACATAAACAAAAAAATCATAGAAAAGTAAAACCTCTTGTGTCTTTTTATAGTTTTCTTGCATCACAAGTGCTTTTTGTTCAATGTCTTTCAAAGCAGTTATTTTTTCCTCTTTCTCAACGGTAACTCTTTCTTTTTCTTTTGTTGACTCCTTGATAGCTTTCTATAATTTCTGTATACTTTTCTTGCCTATGGTAATCTGAACCTTATGATGATTTATTTATGTGCTTGACTTTCCAATATCTTGCTCAAATGATGTAGACAATACAAAATTTGGAAAATCAAACAAATAATTTAGTAAATTTAGCATAGCTAAAAAACACACTAATGGCACTTACACTATGCAATTTCGCAACTTTAGATTTTTGCTTCTATAACCTTCATCCCCCTGCATTCTCCATCTATATGAAATTAGTTTTGAATTTACTAGAAGGATTGTAAATAAGGACTACTAGCCTTCCAAGTTCATGAGATCTCATGTACACTAACTTAACATGGATTGAACAAAAATCCTATCATGCTCATGGGCTGTGAGGCAAATAAGTGTTCTGAGGACTGATTAAGGAGGACAATCAGCCTCCAAGGTGGGATGAGGCATGGAATGGACTGAAGATCATACCATATTCATGGACCAAGAAGTGTATGAGTGTTCCTGGGCCAAAGGGTCTTATCAAGTACACCACAGAGAGATGGATTAGTAGAGAATTCACCCATGTTCTCACAATACAAAGACAACCATCCTTGAGATTTATGTTCAGAAAACATTTCCAAAAAATTCTTGACATTGATCACTCTTTAATTCTTATAAAAATGGCCTTTTCATTGATTCCAAAATATATTTAGAGAAGTATGGCTATGATTCAAGGACATATTATTATCTGTAACATCAATTTCTCATAATCAATTGTAGACAATTATGTTTATATCTAGCAAGGAATACCATCTAAACTACAAAATTTGTGAAGCATTTTGCACATAAACATATTGGAGGAGTAAAATAATGCTCAACTCCACTAAGCATAAAACATGGTCCAAAATGTCTTACTTCGCCAAGTACCTAGATTAGTAGCTCCTTGGGCTGCTTTGCTAAGTATTTAAGAGAACCACAAAGCTCTAGTATAAAGTACCCTCTATTTACAATGGTCGAGCCTGGACTGCTATCTATTTTCTCTATAGCCAAGATCATTGATTTAGTTTTCTTTGAAACATGAGACCATTTTGGTCAGTATTCTCCCTGAGTAGGTTGAAATGGGAACTGCATTTTCAAAAATTAGATTTGCTGAAAACACTTCAAAAAATTTCAAAAAAATTAAATTGATATTATAAAGCCAAATTATGCAACCTTTGTTGGCATCTTTGCCCCCTTATGCCAAAATGGGAGCTCTAGAGTAGGTCATGGACATCCATCAAAGTATGATGAAAATACTATTATCGTCAAATAATTTTTATTGTTGGAAATGAAATGATAGATACATATGCAAAATACAGAAGAATATACAAGGTACATTATTCTTCAAAGTGATGTCATCTGATGGAAATCCATGATTGTGGGATATGCAATAAATAGATATATTAAATATACGTTGTTCAAACTTGAAAAATAATAGAATTGGTAATGGTAGCTATTAGATACATATCTAAAATATAGAAGAATAGACAAGGCACATTATTCTTTCCTTAAAGTGATGTCATCTCATGGAAATCCATGAATGTGGGATATGCGGTAAATGAATATATTAAATATCCAATGTTCAAACTTTTAAAAAAATGGAATTGGTAATGATAGTTGTAAGGAAACATTTCACTACTTCTTTAGCCTGCTTCTAAGTTGTGGTAAAATGGCACCTTGGGAACACAATATGGACATCAAGCAAAGCATAGAGGCTAATGGTAGAAGCCTCCCTCTCCAACTAGAAAAATCCTATCAAATCTACAATTGTGCATCAAGATGGTCTAGAATGGGAAGATCTCTGTAGAAATTTGGTGCATAAAGAACCTATAGTTAGCTCATATTTAAACCAATATCAAGATTCTATAATATCCCCACATAGGACAAAGCGATTCCCCACATCTCAACAAAATTAACATCTAGAATAAATTTTTAAGGTTCAAAATTCTCAAAACCTCCAAATATTTTGCAAAAAAATAAAGCTATTGACTACAATAGTTTGAATAAAATTGTCCTAATTTACAATACTATAAATCTATTCCCTTAACCCTCAAAACACCCTTTAATTTGATCAACCCTAAAATACAACCTATTATACATTGTCTGGTGCATTTACATCCTCAAGGAAATCAAAATTACACACATTTTACATTGATTAAAACTTTGTCGCTTGTGCATTTTTTTCAAACAATTTTAGCACCTTCTATATGTTCACATTTTGATGCCTTCTAATTTAGTAGTACTTACGTATTCTAATATATCCACTTTTTAATTGTAATTTGATGAAAATCTATACCATGTCATAGAGCTCCCATTTGAAAAATGCACTGTAAGGATGCTGAAATTATAAAGTGGGTCAAGTATATGTATTTTTGTACTTTATCCACTATTTAGATTCTTGTAAGTTGAGCATTAATCCTTTTAAGTCTAATTATTTTAGGGTTTCATTTTTTCTTTAGTTTGTATGTGGTCAATGATGACATTACTTTCAAATCAATGGCAACTATGACTATGTAAAATGGATGGATGTAGCAATAGTAACACAATACTTATCTTAGTTTATGGTCCCAGCATAAAAGTCAACATGTTGATCACACTATCCCAACTCTTTACAGGAAGCAAACATTAGAATTGTGAATGACATGGTTTTGGTTGATGTCTCAAATTTTGCGTCATATATCTTTTCATTTAATTTAGGCTAGTTGTTTGTTATTATTTGAACTTATATAAAGGAGGTTGCCTTCCCTGTCAATAATACACACATATTCATATGCAAATACATATACAGACATATATAATACTAATAAGTATATGTATAGATTATATACATATATAAAATAAATTGTGCTCCCTCATAATGGAAATAACATAAAATGTAGTCATTGGATGGAATTAGTAAACAAAAAATGGTTGTCATACAATGGATAGTAAACAATTGAAATATTGATAATTGTGGAATTGTCTTATGCCTGTGTTTGTCAATCAAATATTAGACCCAAAACTCATAAAATGTTATACACTAAAGATGTCTTAAATTAACTAAACAAATATGTCTACATAGTCAATTGATAAAATTAAATTTTATTTGCTCAGGAGATACATGAATAGGACCATCCCTTATGGATTTGGGTTAAACATTAGTTGAGTGTGACTCAAGCCTAAAACCTCTCCATAAGAATGAATTTTTCTCCTCTTTTCTTTTCTAACAACATTTATAAAAAATCATTTTAAATAATTTACTTCTATGCTAAAACAATGAAATAAAATTGATGTGGCTAAATAGAGCCATCCCCTATGGTTCGACTTTGGATTAAAAAGTGCCACTGGAATTGAGTTGCTTGTGTGACTTGAACCTAAGGCCTCTCTTCCATGAAAACTCATCATTCACACAACTCAAATGAAACCCTAACTCAAACAAAATCCCAAAACCCAAAAACTATGAACAAAAAGATGGAGGAGCAAAAAATGACAAAAAAATGGCACCTTGATTCCTTGCCTCTTCCTCGATTCCTGCCTCTTCTCCTAAATTGCTTGTGCAGCTCCCATGCACACTCCACAAGGGTTATTGAGCCTGACATGCCTATTAGAGATTAGATCAAAGTAGCTAATCAAAAGTTTGAAACCTTGTGTTTGATGCATCAGAAAAGGAAATGTGTTTTAGCAATAAAGTTGAAGCAAGAAAAAGGATAAATAGCAGAGGGTTAGAGACTATATGGATTATTAATGCTGATGCAACAATTGAGAAATAATAATGCATGATAATTCATTATAGAATGCACATCAAATTAATTTTCAATATGAGGAAAGCTAGAATATGTTCACCATGCAAATATCCAAAGGTTTTAGGTTTCCTTTTAGTTTCAGATAAAATAGTATCTTATATGTTTTTGAGAGAATCACTTTGTTCTTCATGACTGAAAAAATGGGGTATTATTATGTACATGTTGGAATATCTCTCAAGGTTACAAGAATATCAAATGCACATGTTTTATTAAGACCAACTTCAACATCTTCAACAATAAAGAAAGAGTTTTTTAGTAAAGTTCATCTATATTAGCAAGCATGAGAATCAAAGCATATTGAGGGTCTAAACAATGAGAAGAGACTAAAAGAGAATAAATCAAGATAGGTATGTGTTAACCTCATAATGGTTTTTGACACTTGAGTGCCAATACACTTAACTACTTTCTATATTAGAGCCAAGTACACCATGTATGCCGAGCCACAACAAAAGCCAAGTTAGGAAAGACTTCAGGTGCCGAGTGAAGTTTAAGTGCTGAGAAAAATAAAGTGCCAAGCAGAATAAAGTGCCAAGCAAAATAAAGTGCCGAGCAGATACAAGTACTGAGTGATATTCAAGTGCCAAGCCATACATGATGCTGAGCAATACAAAAATGAAACAAGTGCCAAGTAAGCCAATTTGTTATTAGTGCCGAGCACCTGGAATCAACAAGTGTCGAGCAACACAGAATGTACATATGAATTTGTAACTTAATTGATTCATATGTAAATCATTTTCATGGCCGACATGTGATGAATCTCGAAGGATTAAATGAAAAGATTGAATCTTTTATTTCTCCTATGCAATCTACATGCAGCCAATAAGAAAAATGATGAAGGCATGCAACCAATGGAAGAAGTGCAAACAATGAGTGGGAAATAGAGATTGACTATGGATCATAGATCCATACCTAACCCTAAATCCTCGAATGTCTTTATAAGGAAGACAAAATTTCATCGTAAAATATATGAGTGGATATACAAGGGTGTGTAAGAAAAACTACTTTCAGAGTAAGGACTATCAGATCACAAAGGATCAACAAACAAACAAAGTAGATCAAGTGCCTGTATTCAGCAATTGAAGGATTGTAATCTATCAGGTTTATTGTACCTAATACTTTCTAGCAATTGTATTAGAATGAAAATCCTATGGTAATAGGTTAGCTTAACAGCTATTTCATAGATCCTTTAAATAGATAATTAAATCCTTTAATAGGGTGACACTTCATGTAAAGTGTTTGTAAATCCTCTAACCAGGTCACTATTGATATAGTGTAAAGCCTTTAATAGGGCAGGCAATCAAAAGTGGTTAAAACCTTCTAATTCACCCCCCCCCCCCCCCCCCCCCCCCCTCTTAGAAGCATTCTTCCCATTTGAATATTCCAACAATTGGTATCAGAGTAGCTGGTTCTCAAAAAGAAGTCTAACAACTTGAAGAAAAAGATCTAAAGATGGAAGTCTTCAAACTTGGGAAGATTATTGAAAATCAAGTGATTGATGTGCAACTAGCTCTACATAGAGTAGAGGAAGCAAGGGAAGAATTGAGAAAATCCTTGAAGATAAGGAAGGATATAGCCATAGCTGAAAATGATATAAAATATAAGGAGATTGATACCACAAAACTATGTGCCAATGGAGACACTAACGAGTTTGATACAGCAATAGTAGAACTGATGGAGAAAAACAAAGTTCAAGCAGAGGAGATAAGATCTCTCAAGATGGAACATGAATCATAGGCCATAATGATATGTGAAATCACTAAAAAAAAGAAAAGAGCAGTTGAGAATAGATTCATGATAGAAAATGACAAAAGAAATCTTGCAAACAAACTTGAAGAAAAATGTACTGAATTAACAAGGATCTCAAATATGCAGATGGATACACTTTCCCAAATGATGAACCTTCATCATGAACTCAATATGAAAGATATTGAGATCTCTACTTTGAAGATACACAATGTAAAACTATAGAATGAATTGAACAGAAAAAAAGAGGTAGCTGAGAATCCCAACAAGTCAAGTGAAGCCATCAAGTATTTTGAACAGTTGCTAAAATCCCCAAAATCTGCCCATGATACATCAGGACTAGGATACAACAAAACTAAGGTTGGAGAATCATCAAAGAATGTCGAGCAAAAAGATGACATCGGTAAGAATTCAAAACCCACTTGTCATTACCGTAATAAGAAGGGGCATACTGCTAATATTTGCAAGAATCAAAAATTCAATCAGCCAAATACACTCAAGAGAAAGAGTTACTGTCACAAGTGCAACATGCAAGGACATATGACACAAGATTACAGATCTAGAGTTACAAGGACACAAAAATTTGATGGACACTATCACAATTGCAAGAAGTACAGGCATAGAGCATTTGAATGCAGATCAAAGCCTATATGGACATCAAATCAACTAGCAAAATCAAAAGGGAATGAAAGTCACTATAATTGGGATTACAACACCAGGTATAGCTGTCATTATTGTCAAGAATATGGACATATACCATAGAACTACATAAGAACACATTTCAAAGGAAACTACAAAAGATGGTTGAATCAAACCACATGTTTCAGTTGTTTGAAAGTTGGTCATATCAGCAGAAACTATCCTACAAGATCAAAGGCACCCAAGATTGAAGAAAATAAGGGCAAAGAAATGATTAATATCGAAAAGATAAGGGGAAAAATGAATAAAACTTGGAGAAAGAAAGATGAATGCAACACATCAAGTGGAGGGATCACTTCAACCAATAGGTCAAGTGATCACACTTCATCAAACTAAGCATCAGAAGTATACAAGACTGATATACAAAGCTATATCACACATCAGTCCCAAGACAAAGAAGTAATGCAAAGTATAAATCTGCATGAGACAAGATGTCAAGACAAAATCTAAATGATGTTGCCAAGCTATCTTTAGATGCTGAGTTAAACACCAACACATGTCGAGCTCCTAACAGCGACCAAGTTTATGACTGATGCCAAGTTAGGTTAAAAATTTTGAGAAGCCGAGTTGGTAGTTGAGCTTTTAATGCAATAAAAATAGGGTATATTATCATGATTCAAATTAGTTTTCCTCATCGCAATCAAGAAGAAAAGAAGAGAAAGAGAGTAGAGAAACTTCACAGCATAGAATCCAGCATTTCAAGCAGATTGCAACATCTCTCAACGTGTTTTCATTGATCTTGAGGTATTTTTCATTTGTGTCGAGCTACACAGTTTCATATTTCGTAAAAAGGAAAACCTAATTTGCATAAATGGTGTCAATTTCCAAGGAAACTGAGCACAAAGAGTCATTTGAGGTTCAGTTAGTGTCCAATGAGGTTAAGCAACTTGATTTTCACCCCATACCTGAAGTTGCTTACAAAAATGACCTAGTTGGAGCTCTCTCCCAAATACCCCCAAAAGTTGTAATGGTTCAAGATGTGAGGAGATGCTACAATTGTAAGATAGGAGCCCTAGGAGATATGGAAATAAGGAAAGCCTATGAGAAATTGTGTGTAGATGGAGTCTTAAAAGATGAATTCAAAATTGTTGAAAGAAAGGGTTTAACCCGAGTTTTGAGGTTTCCCACTGTATTCAAGATAGAATGGGTTAAACTTATGTTAAGTAGAATTCATGGTGGAAGTTTATGGTTAGAAGATACTCCCATCAAATTAACCAAAGAAATCATACATAAAGTAACAAGGTACCCTACCCTAGATCGGTTCAAAACCTTGAGAAGTGAATCGAAGGAGGTTATTGAAAAGAACACTGGTGCTCAGTAGAATAAGAGAGGAATGACAATTCACACAATTTAGGATCCTCTAGTTGATTTTTCTGTTAGAGTCATTGCCCATAAGTTTTATCAATCCAGTAGACTCAAAAGTTTGCCATGTATTGCAATAGATGTAGGTTACAAATTGGTGAAAAAGGATCATACTTATGATCTTGCAGAACTACAACTACAATAGATTACTGAAAATTTAGCTACCATAGGAAGGACAAAGGGTGCTCAATGCAAATTTGGAGCAATTCTAATTTGTATATTCTTCTATGTTCAAAATGAGTTTCCTTCTTTTGGCAAAATTACATGGAGGAATGATAAAACTATCATTGCCCAAATCAATGAATATATAGAACAAATAGGAGAAAATTTTGATACCATGATGACAAGTTATTTCAAAGATTTCAAGAAATCCATGAAACAAAGGGTGAGAATACCAGTTTCTTTGGTAGAAGAACATGTTAATGATATATGCTTCTTGGTTGATATTGACTTCACATACATTCAAGCTGCAATTCCAAGAGTGAGATGGCTAAGGCCATTTGGATATGAAATAAATGTTGATGAGGCATCTACAACAATAACTACATTATTGTCAGAAGAAATAGATAAAAGTGCTCCACATTTTGGCACTTATGATGTAGTAAGGTCAAAAATAAACATGGAATTAAAGACTACTTCCACATTAAAGAAGAAAGCCAAATTGTTAAAGAAGATTAAGAAGAAATTTGCTGAAGAAATTGAGGCTGAAGTAGAAGAAGAACAAGATGACAATGATGATGAAGATGAACAAGAACAAGGCCCAATGGAATTAACTCAAGGCCTAGGTAAAGACAAGGAGGAAGGTGCAGAAGACAAAGAAGCCAAGGAGGCAACAACTAAAGCTGAGACAAAGAAGAGAAAGGCAACAAAACAACCTCTAGCTTAGCAAAAACCAAAGAAATCTGCCATGCCATCACCTCAAAAGCCTACAACATGAGTTGCAACAAGGGCCTCCACTCAAAAGGCTAAAGAGGAAGTTACAAAGAAGAAACCAATCAAGGAAACGCAGGAAGAGGCGGGGAAAAGAAGAAGATATGTGGCTCAACCTGATTCTGATGAAGAAGATCAATTTGAAAAGGTAAGCCATTCTTCAGTTGATACTTTATGTAAAAATATTGGAAATGGTGATTTAACCAACTTAAATAAAGTTGATTTCAATAAGTTTACTAAAGAACAACAAAATAGGATAGAAGAAATAGTTTATGGAACGATGGCACGGTTCAAGTACACTCCACTTGAACTAGATGGACAATTACCAAATGAACTATCTAAAATTGTAGAAGATAGATGACATTTTTGTTTGAAAATGGAAAAGGAGATGAGGGAATCAACCCTAGCAAGCGTATTGCCAGATTTGACTAGGGAAAAAATAAAGAAAATAGTCACAAGACATAATAATAGGTTTACACCTAAGTACAAGGCATTCTTCATACTCCAAAACAAGATGGAAGAAATTGTTCAAAGAACAATGAAATAATGGAAAAACTTGTACAAAAAGATTGAAGATTTTCTTGAAGAAGAATACAAGGAACAAGCTAATGCTCCACTAGAAGAGAGGAGAAAAAGGAGAGAAGAGAAGATAGTAGTAGAGAAGGGAGAAGAAGAAAAGAAAGTAGAAGAAGAAAAGAAGTTAGAAGAAGAGAAGAACGAAGAAGAAAAGAAAGATGGAGAGGAGGAAGAGACACAAAAACAAGATGTATCAGCAATAGCTGAGCAAGAGCAGCAATCAGATCAGAGTGTGAACTTGACACACAATTTCCACCCTCTAGCCCTCCTCATGTACCCATCACACCTATAGAAATTATAACTATTGTTGATGTTCTTGATACTTCTGGTCAGAACATCAATCCATTAACTACAGAAGATCTCAAAAGAATCCTTGACCAATCCACACAACAAGAAATATTATGTGCAAATCCAGTATTGGTCAGTATGGATGAATTGCAAAAACTAGTAGAAAGCACAATTAGAGATAAGGTGAATCCACAAGAACCACCTTCCATCATCTCTACAACTACTAGTGGTCAACTTCAAATGCCAATAATTATTTCAACGGGCATTGTTGACACTACAATATAGAAGCTGAGTGTAGTTGTAGAAAAAGGAACAAAACAAATAGGATAGACTATTACATCTAATCCTACAACACAAACACAAGGTGCACTTCCTAAGATTACCATAATTGATCAAGATAGTAGACAACAGGAGGAGAAAATAATGGAAACCCCTAAAGAGAAGGAGGCAGTACAAACATTGATAAATTTTCCTACCTCAAGAACTCCTTCACAACATCCATTGCAAATATTTGTACCAACATCTAGTACTACAAAAGTTGCAAGGGTACTTCACTATGGAGACCCTGAATTAGATGAGGAGATAGTCATACTAGGCTATGACTCAAAAACAATAACCATTGATCAAATAAATGAGGTGTAGGAAGCACTGAATAGAAGAAAGAGACAAGAGATACTTAGGAAGGAGTATAAACAAAAGAAAAAACTACATGAGATTAAGGACATCTTTATGGATGCCTTCAGTTTGCAATCACTAGATGAGTCAAAGCATATCATAGAGTAATTATCAAATATTGTTGACCAGGTGACAAATGAAGACCAAGAAACAAATAAAAAACTTATGGAATGGTCTAAAAGAAAATTTCAAGGGAAAGTGAATGAGAAAGTATTTAGTGAAATAGCACTTTCATAGGTTGAATTGGCAAAGTTAGTAGAAAAAGTGAAAAAGATACTTGAGAATATATTCTCATTGTACAAAAAGTTGTGTGACTTTTCATACTTCACACAAGAGACAAGCCAAAAGATACTGAGCTTGGAAAGAAATTTAAACATTTCAAGCATGCAGCTACCGAATGATCCAGCTCAAAGTGAGAAGCATTTTTCTCAATCACTTCACACTCACAAAGAATTAGCCATATTAATAGTAGATGAGGCCAATATCAAAGCAAAACTGATATAGCTACAGTCCTCCATTACCCCACATTTAGAATTACTCCATAAGGAACAAGTCTATGCAGAAACTGTTCTCAAGAAAGATCCTAATATTTCTACATCAAATGGACTTATTCATCTTGCTGCAGAGACTGCCATCTAGCATAAGTCACTGGAAATTGCTTTGAACAATTGGGATGCAGCTCTCAAGATGATTATGGAGGTAAACAACACTTTTTTGGTGAAATATGGTCTTAACCCTTAAAATTCTTTGACATAAGTGTCAAAAAGGGGGAGATAAGAATAAAAAGGGGGAGATAAGAATAAAAGGAGGAGATAAGAATAAAAGGGGGAGATATTAACCAAAGAGGAGATACTATATGATGTATGAGGCACAACCAACTCAGGGGGAGTTACAATAATTTTGAGGTATATATTGTAAGTTACAAATTTTGATCAAGTTTTCTTTAAAAACTCTGTATATACCAAATAGATTAGTTAATGTACTCACAAGGTCAGTTAAGTTTTTTTGTCACTCATGTCAAAGGGGGAGATTGTTAACCTCATAATGGTTTTTGAAACTTGAGTGTCAATACACTTAACTACTTTCTATATTAGAGTTGAGTACACCATGTATGCCGAGCCACAACAAAAGCTGAGTTAGGAAAGACTTCAGGTGCTAAGTGAAGTTTAAGTGCCGAGCAGAATAAAGCACCGAGTAGAATAAAGTGTTGAGCAGATACAAGTGCTGAGTGATATTCAAGTGCCGAGTAAGCCAGTTTGTTATTAGTGCTGAGCATTTGGAATCAGCAAGTGTCGAGCAACACATAATGTACATATGAGTTTGTAACTTCATTGATTCATATGTAAATCATTTTTATGGCCGACATGTGATGAATCTCAAAGGATTAAATGATAAGATCGAATCTTTTATTTCTCCTATGTAATCTACATGCAATCAATAAGAAAAATGATGAAGGCATGCAACCAATGGAAGAAGTGCAAACAATGAGCGAGAAATAGAGATTGAATATGGATTGTAGATCCATACCTAACCCTAAATCCTTGAATGTCTTTATAAGGAAGACAAAATTTCATTGGAAAATATATGAGTGTATATACAAGGGTGTGTAAGAAAAACTACTTTCAGAGTAAGGACTATCAGATCACAAAGGATCAACAAACAGAGAAAGCAGATCAAGTGCCTGTATTTAGCAATCGAAGGATTGTAATCTATCAGGTTTATTGTACCTAATACTTTCTAGCAATTTTATTAGAATGAAAATCCTATGGTAATAGGTTATCTTAACAGCTATTTCATAGATCCTTTAAATAGGTAATTAAATCCTTTAACAGGGTGACACTTCATGTAAAGTGTTTGTAAATCCTCTAACTAGGTCACTATTAATAGAGTGTAAAGCCTTTAACAAGGCAGACCATCAGAAGTGGTTAAAACCTTACTGCTATAGCAAATTTTTTGGGTATCATCCCCACCCTAGTTTTACCTTCTTATTCCTGGAGGGTTTCTGGGTTACCAAAATCTCAAGTGTTATGTGGTGATTCTTATGTGTTTCTCATAATTGTTTGATATGTTTGTATGTATGCAATCTACTTTCAGTTTAAAGATTTTAAATACGTTTCTTTTGATTCACCCCCCCTCTCAGAAGCATTCTTCCCATTTGAATATTCCAAGAGTTTGTAGTTTTAGCTATCAAATATTGGAAGGTCAAATTATCAGAACCATTGACTTTCTGTGAAATGCATCAAACATGAACCATAGAAAGATGCTACAAGAAGGATGAAGCAAGTTAAATGCTCATCTATTTCTCAATATTCTACTATTTTTCAAATTTTTTTCAAGAATACATATAGCCATCATGGGGATTTATGAACATTTTTTTGTGTGAGATAACAATCTTCAACCATGTAGATAAACATGATGCTACAACAATAAGTAATGAGAATCATGTTATTTTATCAAATATAGCTAAATGGAAAGAGACATAGAATCTAAAAAGCTTTTAGTAATATTCAAAGCAACATTTTCCATCAGGTACAAGGTTTGAATATACAACTACATAAATAGTAGAGACATCCATAAATCTCCATAATGTGTGTGCTTCAAAAGGAATTCCAAATGAAGATGGAAAAACCCTCATTAGCAGGAATGAAGTTCAAAAAAAGAAAACATGAGAACCCATAAGAAATTTCCTACTATTCACATGTATCTCATAGAATTTCAGAGCCTTCTAGCAAGAGTAAAGAAAGAGAACAAATACCCACAAGGGCTTTTGTGAAAATGAAGCGATAATTCATAGTCACAAGAAAGAGCTACAAAATTTCTTTAATATTGGTAGCCAAGAAAAGTTCAAACATCTTAAACTCTGAATTCTAGAAAAAATTTAAAGCCACATACTCATAGCCGAGTCTAAAGATTTTGTAAGTAAAAGTTTCTCAATACCAATCAAGATAACCCAAAAAATAGAAAATAAAATGCAGAAGTTAACCCTTTAAATCAAGGAGATATGTAATAGCAAAGAAGCACATTTCATGGAAAAGAGAAACAAGAAACAAGAGTTTCCAAAAATTCCCAAGTTATTATTAACTTACAATAACAAATCTATATCTAGTGATGGAAAATAAAATGTTTCCCAAATATTAAATATAACTTACCACTATTTGAAAACTTTGTCTCTTCATGAACAATGGCTAGAATAGCAAAAGGAAACAAATATTCGCAATAAGAAAGACAAATGTCTAAGTGGAGGTCACATTTTGTGATGGCTAGAGACTCTAGTAGGAGTTAATAATGTAGTGAAAGACCAAGCGCAAAATGCTCTGGTAAAACTCCAGGAGATCAGACCAATTCGTGGATGTAGGTGAAGACTCCAATGTGCTAGTGAAATGTGAAAATAGGCAAGATAAACTCTAAAGACAAAGCTCCAAATCTTAAATCCAAATAATAGAGAGAAAAAATATTCCCAACTCTTAGGAAGGTTGCACTCTGTGATAAACAAATAGAAAATTCACAAATAAAACTTTTTTTTATTTTAACACAATGAAGCTCGTATTGGTCAAAAATTTTACCAACACTTACTGTTGGTCAAAATTTTAACCAACACTGGCATGGATTTTTAAAAATATGTTTTTCCTTGCATATTCCAACCAATTTGACCCCATTTTAATAAATGGTCAAAAATTTTGGTCTAAAAATGGGGTCAAATGTACTAGTGAGTGAAGTAAAGATAGAAACTAGTTCTAACTAAGCTTCTTAATAATTAGTTCATGGCGTGCTAATGATTCAAAGACCTTGTTGAGTCATCTCACCTACCATTGTAAAATATATTTATGATGACATAAATCTGAAATTTCTCATAAAAGGAAAAATTTAAGGTTTACTGTTTCACCTTACATTCAAAATTCTAATTGGGAAGAGCAATTTTGATCCCCCAAGCAATCAATAGAGACTTGTTGCAAGTGAAATTGCAGGAAAGGTTATCTATTATTGTAGATTCTTCATTCCTTGAGTATTATGACATCTAGATCTAGTGCAAAAGAGGAGAAGGGCTTTGAGATGTTTCTGAAGAATACAATATTCAAGGCTTCAACATTCAAGCTCTACTCTATGATTGCTAAGCATAAAGATCCATTAGGAGCTCACTCAGTGATTCCTCCTAAGGTATTCTTGATAATGATATAAGATCATTTTATCATTGCACGATTCAAGAGTTAGGTTACTATGTGATAATGGAGTGATGAATCTTGAGCAAAAAAAACTGTAAGTCAAGGGTTTCTCTCATGCCCTACACATGCTACAAAAATTTCAAGTAAAATGGATTAGATACATTCTTAGTAGGGTTAATGGCATATCCTTCTAGCTTGAGTAACCTATAATGATTACTAAGAATATGATTCAATGAGTTATAGGTTACCTAATGTTGGAGAGACCCAATACAAGAAAAATCCTAGCTCATGGAGAGTTTTCTAAGAAAGCCTTAATAGAATGGGATGACAAGGCATGAAACTAAAAAATGTAATAGACATGTAAATGAAATTTGGGATTCATGTGATAACCTACAAGATCTATAGTTCAATTAGGACAAACTATATAGCTTGTGAGGTATTTAACTTGGCATCCAAAGTGGTGAATCACAATTTATCTTTTGACCTTGCTGAGTTGTAGTTGAGCCAACTAGGTAAAAACATGGAAAGAATTCAAGCATCAAAATAGAATGTATGTAAGTTTAGCTCACTTCTTTTATATTTATTTTTATATGTGAAAATGTTTTGTCCATCTAAGGATAATTTGGTTTAGAGTAAGGATAGACCAAACATTTACTAAATCAATCATTTCAAAAATGAATTGGGAGAAAATTTTGATGGAATAATGGATGCATACTTTGAGAAGTTGATGTCTGATGCAGGAGCATCTTACATGGGAAAATTAAATTATTAAAAAAAAAAAAAGGGGAAAAAAAAAAAAAAAAATTGTGGAGGAGAGAGAAAGTGACGAAAATTAGAGGAGAAATAATAAAAAAATAAAAAAGGAGAAAAGAAAGGAAAAGGATATTTCTATTTTCGAGGCCGCATAGGTGGCGTAAAAAGAAAAATAATAAAAATAGTTGTCATTCCATTAATCAAGGTGTATAGGTGGCAATTTAGAAGTTTGTGAAAAGATCCTTAAATCATGTATTTAATATTTGTTGGGTGCTTAGTTGTATTTGGGTGGGAATTTAATATTTATTTAAAGGTAGTTGTATTTACCTTTTATCCCACATTGGTTGTGTTTGTAATGTCTTGGGTTAGAAGTGCCTATTTAAGAAAGGCCTATTATCATTTGTAATCAAGTTGAAGGAATGGAAGCTCTTCTAAAGGAAGTTGGAGAAATAGAAGCTCTTCAAGTGTAAGCTCTTGTAGTAAAGATCTTTGTATGTAATCTCTTGTAGTGAATTTCAAGTATTAATGGATGACGCTTTATGAAGCATTTTTTTGTGATCTCTCTTGTCTCCATATTATTGCATTTTTGGTTGTTAGTTGGTACGGGTGGTGTTGTCCCCATCAGTGGTATCAGAGCAGGAGTTCCTGAGAGTGCGGACAGATCACCGAACGTGAGGCAGTTTGCACCAGGACCTTGAGTTGGTTGAAGTTTTTCAAGAAGTTCTTGATTGTGTAGATAGATCGCCGACTGTGAGGCAGTTTGCATGAGGTTTTTGTGTTGCACTAGAGACATGATTATGGAGAAGAGAAAGAAGAAGATGACTTTTGTGATTGGATGGATTCTGAGGATTCCTAGACTTGAGAAATTTAGAGCAAGAAATCAACAATCATTGCTAGTTGATTTGCAGAAGCAAGTGAATGAATTAGAAGCTGAGTTGCGAAAACGAAGAGCATGTCACCAGAAAAGAGATGTTGATAATTCCTTGGATGTGGAAAAGAAAGATGATCCAGTAGAAGAGCAAGAGGATGTAGAGGATATTATTTGCGAACTTAAAGTTGAAGAAGATGAAAGAGAAGAGGAAGAGCATAAAGATGACAAGATTTATGAACCTGAAATAGATCAAGATGATTTGAAGATTGCAACAATGGAGGAAGAATATAGTGCCTTCGTTGGAGATCAAGCAGGTGGAGTAGTTACGTGCATTGTTGACGACATAAAAGAGGCAAGCGAAAATGAAGATGTCAAACAGGTAAATTCTTATGAATCATGGGATGTTGTCTTTGAGATGAGTTTAAAAGATATTGATGATGGTTTGCATGAGGATCTTGTTAGTGATGTGTGGTATGCAAAGGAAGATTGGTATGGTGTTGTTGGGTTTATTATAGGTGTGATTAATTCAATAAGATTGGATGAGGATGAGATTTATACTCGGATAGAGTTCATTGCAAATGAGAGATTTCAGCAACAGACACTTGTTCCAGCTAGGTGTTGGAAAAGAAGAAAGAAGGAAATATATCGACATCAGATACTTGTTCCAGCTATGTGTTGGAGGAAGAGGAAAAAAAAATCTGTCAACAGTGCCTACTTCATTTTGTGAATCCATATTCACAAAATTTTTCCTACCATGGGAGTCGGATGCAGGAGCATCATGCATCAGCAAAAAAAAAAAAATGTGGAAGATTTTCATGTTGGTTTTTCTTGTCCCTATTGAGGTCGTAGCTTGTGGTGAAGATGAAGATGGTTCTATATCTCTCTTTTGACATCAAAGTGTGGGACACACTTTTCTATCTACCAAGGGAGTCTGATGCAGGAGCATCTTACATGGGAAAATTAAATTATTAAAAAAAAAAAAAAGGGGAAAAAAAAAAAAAAAATTGTGGAGGAGAGAGAAAGTGACAAAAATTAGAGGAGAAATAATAAAAAAATAAAAAGGAGAAAAGAAAGGAAAAGGAGATTTCTATTTTCGAGGCCGCATAGGTGGCGTAAAAAGAAAAATAATAAAAATAGTTGTCATTCCATTAATGAAGGTGTATAGGTGGCAATTTAGAAGTTTGTGAAAAGATCCTTAAATCATGTATTTAATATTTGTTGGGTGCTTAGTTGTATTTGGGTGGGAATTTAATATTTATTTAAAGGTAGTTGTATTTACCTTTTATCCCACATTGGTTGTGTTTGTAATGTCTTGGGTTAGAAGTGCCTATTTAAGAAAGGCCTATTATCATTTGTAATCAAGTTGAAGGAATGGAAGCTCTTCTAAAGGAAGTTGGAGAAATAGAAGCTCTTCAAGTGTAAGCTCTTGTAGTAAAGATCTTTGTATGTAATCTCTTGTAGTGAATTTCAAGTATTAATGGATGATGCTTTATGAAGCATTTTTTTGTGATCTCTCTTGTCTCCATATTATTGCATTTTTGGTTGTTAGTTGGTACGGGTGGTGTTGTCCCCATCAAAAGTTCAAGGAAAAGATGCAGAATAGGTACATAATTCCTCAACACCTAGTTGAGAAATATGAGCGAGACATTTGTTTCCTAGTTGATTGTGATAATACTCACATTAAAGAAGTCATACATGTGGGTAAAACACTTGGAATATGAGGTGAACATTGATGATACTAAGGATATGATAGAGGCTCTTCTAAATTAGCTAGTTAACCCTAAAGCTACATATTTTGGTGCAGATGAGGAGGCCAAATCTAGAATATCTCTAGAAATAGAGATTCCTAAAATTTTGAAGAGAGGAAAGAAGAGAATATAAACCATCAAGACTAAATTAGATAAGAAGGATGACTCTCTTATAGAGGGAAAATGATAAGATGAGGAAGAATAACCTTCAGAGAAGAAGGGGAAGTCATCAAGACAACACCTAAGAAAGCTACATTGAAGAAGGTAGCCACCCTTGTGATCACCACTACAAGGATGTCAAAAATGAAATTGAAGCTTCAGGGTGATGACGAAGAGGAAGAAAACACTCCTATCATTCAACTGGAGGAGCTCCCACTATCCCTTGAGAATCAATTAAAAATATTGAAGGAAGGAAGTGGCATGGAAGGATTCAATTATATCTAATATGAATCTAAAAGAAAGGAGAAACAACAACAAATAGAGGATGCTTTAGTTGAAAATATTTAAATGGAAATATGATCCAAATGACATAAAGAAAAAAGCTTTAGAAGTCATACTCAAGGTAGTAACACAAACATGGACCAGCGTTTTGAAAATGGAGAGGGACATCAAAGAACAAACTTTGAATATTATCATGGACACTTCAAAAAAGAAGAAATCAAGAGGCCATGAAAAAGCATGAAAACAGGTAAACTCCTAGATTCAAAGCATTTCAAATTTTGTCAAATAATATACTAGAGGTTGTTAAATCCATAGTAAAGTTGTGGAAAAACCTTTTTAAAAAAGATAATAAGATAGAAAAAGATGAAGAGCCAGATGTATAGACTATAGAAGAATCAGATATAGAAATGATGGTAGCTATAGTAATTATCTCTCTACCCCCTACTCTAAGCAAGCCATTGCTTCACCTAGTGTAGAGAAGGTAGAAAAGGAGAAAGAAAGTTTTCCATCCACCCAAGTAACAACCAAGCAACAGACTCTAACTACCTCTAGGCTAGGCTTAATTGAGAAAAAAAATAGAAAAGGAAGATGACAAGGTTGAAAAAGGAAGAAAAGAAGAAACCAATAGTCAATTGAGTGGAGAAGAGAAGAAGGAAGAAGATAAAGGCAAAGGAATCATAATTTCTTCATGTACCAAGGGAAAAGAGAAGCAAAAGAATCTTGAAGGGATTGACCTTGATATAGAGATTATGATTTCAAATTGGGATCAATCAAATCTCTCTACTAAATAGATATATATTTTGAGTTAATTGTGGAGGAAAAGAGAACAAGAGAGGAAATTGAAAGTGGAAAGGGATAGTGGAAAGGTTCTTAAAGACATCAATGACATATATTTGGATGTAATGCAAACTAAGGTATATAATAAGGCCCCTATTATTGAGAAATTAATTGATATTGTACATAAATTCAATAAGGATATAGATGGCAAGGATAAACTTCTACAAAGGCTGGAAAGAAAATTTGAAAATAAAGTTTTGGAGAATGTAGAAAAGTAAATTATCATTGATCAAGTGGAATTGTCCACTCTCATTGGTATACTAGAGGGAGTTTTAAATAATTTTGTCTCATTTTTTACAAAATTATGTGATGATTCAATTTTCAACAAGGAAATAAATGATAAACTGACTAAGATTGATGAAGACTTAAAGAATAGTGCTAGTTAGTTAGAACTTGACCTGAGTTCTATCTCCAATCATTTTGTGCAAGTCATATTTTTGATAGATCTATAGGAAGAGTTACTAAGAGAGGAAGCCAAAATTAGGGCAGCAATATCAATTATTCAAAGTAGGATACTTCCTCACATGGATGTGATGCAGAAACATATTGCACATGCAAAGACACTTGTTCATAACACATAATTTTTAGTTGTAGATCCCATGATGAAGTTATTAGCTAAAATTTTGACTGAAGTTCACATTTTTAAGGTATTGCAAGAAAATTGGGATAAAACTATGTCTTTAATTTTAAAGGTGTGTAATGACTTCATCACTCATTTTGGTATAGCCTTGTAAAGATATGTTTATGGCATTTGTAACAAAAACAATGGGGAAAATATACTAGATAATATACAAGAGGGGATGTATAGAGGAATATGTATATGTATATATGAAGTAGATGATCATATGTGCTGATAAACAAAAAAAAAAAAAAAAATCCCGAAATTCAATTCACTTGTGACCAAGCCACAGTTTATAGTTCTAACTAAGTTGGAGAACCAAGCACATGAAAAGAGGGAGTTTGACAAAAAAAAAATTGACTAAGAGATTTTGGATTGTTCATAGAACTTTATGAGATAAGTGGTTTTGTCACTAATACCAAAGGGGGGTATTATTGGCCCTATAGAAATACATACTATCAATTAGTGACAAAACACTTAAGTCATCCAAGAAGGTTGATTAATGCAACAATTGAGCTTTCCATTAGAAAAAAAAAATTGGTGAAGGCTAAGTAGTTCAAGGATATCCAATATAAACTAAGCTCTTTCATATAAGCCAAATTCATAGCATAAATCTATTTATTAGTGTTACCAATGTGAGCCAAGTTCTTAGTGCAAACCAAGTTCATAGTTCTCACTAAGTTATTAGTTTGAACACTTTTTTTAGTTCAAGTCAATATGCTTATGAGTCACCCAAGTGCCAAGTGTTACCCAAGAATCTAGTTGTTGGAATTATAGATGAAGTAACTGAGAGGGTGGGGGGAGTGGGGTGAATCAATTACCACAAAAACAAATCCTGATCCCTTAGATGTCTTAAATAATTAGTTACTGTTGTCACTCAGTAAATACATCATAAAAATGTTGTAACTCAGTAGATTAAATTGTTACTATTCTTTAAGAATTCATAATTATTAGAATGCATGAAAAAGTAAATATCATGAACACAAGAGACACTAGATTTAATGTGGAAACCCAATATGGGAAAAACTACCAAGTAACTAGCTACCAATTTTCACTCTTTTGAAGTGAGCCCTATTAGGAGCCAACCCTATTAAAGGTTACAATACACACTATTAAGTGTAACCTTGTTAGAGGATTTAATCACCCTATTAGGAGTGGCCTTGCTAGAGGTCTTTAGAACAATTGAACTAAACTATCACCTTGTTAAAGGATTCACAAAATGACTATTAAACCAACTCTGTTAAGAGATTTTAAAATTGCTACTACAATGGTTAGAAAGTAACAATGAATTGACCTGAATATGATGCAACTGAATTTGCTGATTACAGATCTCTATTCTACACCATTAGATCCTCTTTGATCAAATATAGATTTGCTACTCCTCAATGATCTTTGATCATCCTTCAAAATTCACTCTCACAATAATTAGACCTCCTTCACATTCATATCACATCAAATCCGTCACACATTTAGAATTTGCAACTTGACCTCTTATATATATACCATTTACATCATCAAGTCAGCTCATTCACAAGTTACATTTACCAATAAGACATACATCAGTCGGCTACAAATATTACATTAAAAAAATAAGCTTTATTTCACAAAATAATGAAATCCTTCATTGGTTGACCCTGCTCAGTAAATAATGCTTCCAAAAACAATTTCTTGAGTTAACCATCTCAACTCGATTAACATTGCAAAATTTGCAAAATCCTTTGGCTATCGAGTGAACTCGGTAAGAACTAAATTTCCATTGTTGACCATGAGAGCTTGGTAAGAACTATTTTCTACACTATATTCCTTTGATGACCGAGTGAGCTTGGTAACAACTAAATTTTTTTTGCTAACCTTGAAAGCTCGATAATAACTGTCTCCACAAGGTAAAGCCTGAGAATGCTCGGTAGACACTGTAAACCTTCTTTGCTAACCTTTTGAGCTCGGTAGATTCTATCTAATGACTAATATGACATTTGTGTAACATTAAAGACAACACACAATTGAACAATTGTATCCAAAACTAGTTACCCAAGTGCTAGAGTATCACCTGAGCCCAATGTATTGCCCTAGCATCAACATAACACTAAAGTTCATAGTGTGGTCTAAGCATCAACATTTGGTTGACTTGAAGGTATAATTTGGTTATTTTCTAGATATTTATTTTTGAGTCAACTTGGAATGGAGATATTTTTTGAGATATATATATATATAAGGAAGGGAAATTAGTTTGTCTAAGATGTAAGATCTGAGACATGTGAAGATGGTACTAGCGAATAATGAATACAAAATGGCAGTTTGATTAGTAGGATACCTAGTAGTATAAAGGGAAAATAAGAGACTTGTCCGTCACATTTAGGTGATCATATTATTCAAATGATCTATTTTAGTAAATAGAGTTACAAAGAATAGACCAACCTATAAATTCATCCTAACAAGTGCATCAGTCAAATCCTCTTACTAGGTGGACCTAACAATCCTTTGTTGAATCTCCTAACATTGTAAATAATTCATTGTATTGTAAAATTCTATAACAAGGTGGAAATAATAGTCCTTCATACTCCTAACTAAATAGATCACTATAAGTTATCAATCGTAAGCCCTAATTGGTCAACTTTATTAGTCTAGTTGTGAAGCATTGTTTGTTTCATCTAGACCTCAATTTTACCTTCTCCTTGGAGGGTTTCTAGGTTACCAAATATTGTGTAAAAGTGTTAATGGTGTTGATTTATTTATTAATTTATGTTCATGCATGAAAGTATATTAGACAATATGTTGAAGTAATGCTAAATTATTATAAGTGAAAAAATTCAAGTGGTTTTTGATTCACCTCTACCCCACTCTTAATCACTTATTTGTCATTATGTTTCCAAGAGAACACTACTTCAAAAATATTTTACCACCCAACCACATGGAGCCATGAATGGTCTAGTCCCTATATCTAGGAGATCAGACCATGATCCACATAGGTTTTAAGGTAATCTAAGGCTTATACCCAAGAATCAAGTACAAGTTAATACAAAGTCACACAAAGCATAATTCCCAAAATGACAACCCAATACAAATGGACAACTAGAGAAAAAAGAAGAGTAAGGGGTTCAACCACATATAGGTGAGTGTCATTATACCTTCTTAAGATGTTCAAATCAACCTCTTGGAATTAAGAATTTAATACCACACAAAAAGTCATTTCCTTGAGTACTCCAATGAGGATAGGCATGACCTATTAATGTTGGAATCAACCTCATGGGTTGGGGGACCTATAAGATATGTAGGATGTCCCTTCTCTAAGTACTAGAATAATACATCATTATTATCTTAATTAATGTGAATTTCCAACCCCCATAACCTATTAATTTTACTAATGTTTCCACTTGATAACAAAAATCATATGTACAGCTAGCCTACATAGAATTCTCTAATGTCCACTTCGTAGTACCAAAACCTATGGTTAGCCACTCACCTTGGCGATCTACCCTTATCAAAAATACAAAACAAAAATCATGAAAGAGTTTACAAAACAACATTCCTAAGATCCTATATGCCTCATTTAAAGAAGACCCTAATTCATCATATAAGTGTCATATTATATTAATAATTAGGAGTCTCAAATACTACAAGAACATTCCTTCACAATATATTCCAATACTAAATATAAGTCATATACATCACATATAAATTATACATTTCTCTAGTGTCTTAAACAAAAATTGGAAGTATGAATACTCAAATAGGAGGTCAAACGGGTTTTAAAAAACCCAAATCAAGCATATGTAATTTAAAAACATATAATAGAAATATGTAGTATGAACAAGAAGCCATGGATAAGAGCATGTGAAAGATATCACAATACTATATTCCATGACTCGTCTTACCAAAAACCCTCTAACAAAAAATAACATATCTCCAAAACATAATAGCTAAATACCATAGGAAATACATAACAATTTTTGCAAATAGAAACTTAAAATATCAAATAAATATAGAAATTAAATATAATATTATAGTAGTTCAAGATAGCATATTAATATATCTATATATTTAATCACATAAATAATTCAATTAATAACTTCAATCCATACCTCAAGTCCTATGGAAATTCAATGGAAGCAGGAGTAAAGAGAAAATAAATCTAACTAGAGATGCATCATTTGAAACCACTCCAATATTATAGACCTCCATTGTTGAAGAAGAATAAATTATAAAAAAGTAAGTTCCTCTCTCAACCCATTAAATTCTCACATATAATTCTCTCTCCAAAAGGAAATAAACTTATAATTCCTTAAAGAATTATACTAATAAACTCTCCCTACATATTATTAATTTCTCTAAATAAAAGTATTCATTAAAATATAAAAAATATCTCTTCTACTTTTTAGCCATCCTCCCATATTATATTTGTATTTTATACTACATATATATGTTCTTGAATAGCTTTCATACTCCTTTAGGGGAAAAGACACCACCCTTTTAAATAAACGCAATTGAAAAAACTGAAATTGCCTTTGTTTGTGTAATTAACTAACATTTTATAAGTTGTTTAGGCATATTAGGGGTAAATTAAGGATATTTTAGGGGTATATAATGAATAAATGGTCCTAAAATAATGTTCCATATTCCAATTTAAGGAGTATATAATGAATAAATGGTAACAATTTTTTTATGGCGATCATTGAACTGGTCTTATATTCTTGTACATTGATAACAAATATTAACTTTTTCTCTCGAAGTATATTATAACCATGCCTTATATGTTAGAGAGTTTACTTATCTTTTAAATGCTTATGATTTTATTATTTTACCCCTTTTCATTTGTTTATTTTTATATTCTATTAAATTTATCTTTATATCTAACTGTATTAATAAACCACTCACATATAATTTATAACACCCACAAATGATTAAATACATTAACTATGTAGCCATGTATATTTATATAGGTATATATGTGTGTACCCTTGTATGCTTATATAAATATACCAGAAAGATATCATAGACAATTTACATGAATATACAAATATCCAAATCATTAACACATAATTTTAAACATTAGAATTCACTAATTAAACCATCAAAAGAAATAATAAAAACTGAAACCTTAGACTACGTGACTAGCTTCCTATTAAGTTTCTAAGGATATAACAACTCTTATATGGATCATGTTTACATATCCATTTAAAGAAAATGTGTTCAAGCATTTTGAGGCACATTAGACTTGTGTATCTAGGTTGAGTTAATACCTAGCACCTACACACTGGCATCACCAATCAACAAGATATAATATGCATGCAAACATACACACATAGAAAAAAAAAAGAAAAGGAAAAATGGGTTAGCTAGGTTAGCATGAAACCAAATAATCATAATATTATAAATAAGGTAGTAAAATCATAATAGTGAATTTAGATTAGTAGACAAAGCATTATACAAATAAACCATTCACCTAATCTCCTAAAGACATTATATGGAGAATATAAGGAAATATCTAACATCGTAAGGAAGAAGGGGTGTATACAATTTAATTATACAAATGTTTCTAAAAGTAAAATAATGTAAGTACCTAGTTTATTAACAATTTTAGAGTAAATGGGTAACACCCTTTTGTGTTAAGAACATTGAATGTATATCTTATAGTATGACCAATACATTAATTTGTCAAGTTGTTAAATCAAGGTGTACTAGAAGTAACCTTATGCCCCAAAATAGTACAAGGTTACTTATACTATCTTTAAAACTCTACTAATTTTAGGATAAAAGGGGAATTATAGTAATTCATTTATTAAAATTGTAATGCAATATATGTTGGCTCCTAAATTAACAATTTTTTAATAACCTAGTGATAAGAACACATACACCTAGGGGTAGTTAATTCCCATGTTAAAAGTACCTATTTAGACACCAGGGCCAACTATAAGGCTATTTACTCTCCTTCTTCTTCTTTAAGCTATGCAAGACCTAGGTGGGTGGACCTCTAGTTCTTTATATGGTACTAGTGCCAAAGCATATAACTGAATCTACATAACAGAAAAAAAACCCTAAATCTTCTAGGCTTATGCAAATAACATAAACATGAGATAGCTAATAACATGACCTATGGACTCAAAAATCTAAGTGAGGGAAACTCTTTTCAGCTCTTCAAAATGAAAAGGAAAAGATCTGATTATGATTTTGATTTTCAATAAGACCAAGGTATGAACAACAAAGAGATGCAATCTCATAGCTGATTAGTCCCTTATCCATTGAGCATAAGCTAAGACAAAACATGCATGTGGATATCCAAAATATACTCATATACCCTGATATTTGATCTATCCATTCACCTTGCAAACAAACATCTATCTTTGAAATGAAATTCATACTTATCAGATCTTCCCATGATCCCTACAATTCTATCAATGCATATCAAATAATTTACTCGAGCCCTTGACCCAATAATAAAACATGCTAAGTCATACAACTTCAAAGCCAAGATATAACTAGACAAAATGCACCTTATGCATATGTCAATAGAAAATTACAAACCCATGAAGATGGAGACAAATTTTAGATTGAAACATTCAATTCAGCTTTGTATTAATTTCCATGAAACTAATACATCAAATGTATGCAACAAATCAAAAAATAAATAATAGACAACTGTATTATCTAATTGCTCAAGAGAAAATACAATGTTGTTCAATGCAGAGGAAAATGTAGAAACTAGTTGTATCTTAGCAATAAAACTAGAATCATCCTTGCAATACTATAGTAGTAAAGACTAGAACCCCATGGTATCACATAATTTGAATTTATTTTTAACATAAACTAGAACCATCCTTGGGGCATCACAGTTGTCAAAATTGTCCAAAATACTAGAACCCTTTTCCTCCTCAACTTGGAAACCCTTATATAGAGAAGGATTGCAACAAGCTGCAATTGAGAGGAAGACACATGTCAAAAAATGATTGGAAACAAAACTAAAGAGATATTTCTACACTCTTACATTACAAAAATTCCCTCCATTTGGACAAAACTTGGGGAGATAGTTGCAAATCTAGTACCAAGAAATAATTATAGGAGTCCTCTACTTAATTTGGTTTGTCTTCAACTACCTCCTATTGGCATAGTCTTAATATCTACAATTGCCTTCAAAATATTTACTTTTTTCTTGGTGGTTGTTCAGATCATTTGACTTTATTTGATTTTCCATTACCTTCCTTTACCTAAAAATAAATTCTCGATCAAAACTATGCAACTTGAGCATTAACTCATCCCTCTTGGCTCTTTTTTCTTATTCAAGCTCTACCAATCTACATATTAAAATCAATATTTCTACCACCTCAAGTAAAAATATGGCTGACCTCCTAATGAGAACCATGTTTCATCTTTTGATTGGCTTGACTTGCTACCTCATCACCCTTTCACAACCTCACAACTATCTTTATTTGTTGACCATTTTAACCTAAGATGTTGTGAACTCTCCATTCTAACTCTAATTTTACCTTGACAATAGTTCATTGTTTTCTCTTTCTAACTATTGGACCTTGCAAAATGGTCTATCATTAACCTTTCGTGGCTTCACGCTACTAACCATTTTATCTTACTAACTACTAAAACCATGTGATCTCCACCTCTTAACTATGGATTTTCACCCAATCAAAGCTATGTTCATTGACTACATGCTAGATGACAGAACCTTGAGACATAGTCAATTCCAAAATCGTCACTTAGTCATAGCTCAATCCTCTAACCATTCAATCTTCCCTATGACCATTTTACTAATGGTTATCTAACCCTCTTATCACTTTCACACAATCACAGTTAACTCAAAAATTTTAGGCTTTAAGGTCTTGAATGTGTGAACACAACCAATTTCCCCTTCATAGTTGAAAAGTCAATAAGTATTAAACTTCCCATGAAGCTATGATGGCCTTTAACTATAACAGTTTCTTTTTTTAACAAGCTCACAAGATGAAACCATAACCACTACACTTCACCTACAAAGATGTGAAAGCTTTGAACACTAAATTCTCTAACCATTTTGCAAGCTCACAATTGATCATCAACTTAGCTCTAACATTCTCCAAAGTCACTAATGTATAGACCTTAACTATTTTGTTAACTTTTCACATCGTGACTTAAATTTTCTTCCTTTTTGATGGAGTGACATCGAATGAATCCTATTGTATTTTTCGATCATATACTCCTTCGAAAACTAACCCTACTTCCCATTTGACTTTTTATACTTTCCTCCTAGACCATGTCACACATCACCTTTTGATTGGTCCATCTTGGCTAAGCATTGCATACTTGATACCTGAACCCATGATTACTCATTAACTTCTATGAAAATTTGATCAACTACATTTTGCTATTTTGCAACTCAAACCCAAGGCTAGCCTTAACTTTATGTGATCATGCAATGAAGCTAGAACTTAACTACTAGGTGACCAATCATTGCTTTGTAACTTAAAAAATCATCATTTCAAACCTTTATGATGATGTGATGTGTATTTTTTCTAACTATTGGATGAATTCATGGCTTTCTAGATGTTTATTCTTCTTTTTTGCTTAATTGTGTGACCACATGATAGCCCTTTCTTAAATTTTTTACTAACTCATGATCTAGAGACTAGATATCCTTTTTAACCATCTGACCTAGCAAAAAAACACCTTGAACTACTTAATAATTGTCTTCTCCAAGTCATATTTCATCTTGTATGACATAAGTTGCTTTCCACGAAAGTGTGACTAAAGATAATATCAAGTATTTTAGCTAGGTCACTCCTTCATAGTCAAACCCTCTAACTTTCTTATCACGCTTGCAACCATGTGAGTGAGGCTTTATTGATCTTCTAACCAATTTTACAAAGTCAAGGTCATCCATCAACCTTTAACTTCTGATAACCTAACTGTGCATAAATAAGAATTTACCTCATCACTGTGATAATTCATTGTATCTTTCTTATTGAGGAGACCACGTGACTGAGGCTTGATTAACTTTTTCCTTTAGTCACAGTTTGAAGATGGCTTACACATTTAGTCTCCATAACTCAATGATAAAATTTTAACTACTTCACTAAGTCATACCATTTGATGCTATAACCTGATGAGGAGCTTCAACCATATGAACATACTTTTGTGACCAAGTCACAAACTTAAAATCTTTGTGAGCTCTCACTAAAATGCCAAAGTGTTAAAACAAGCTATGACCAAGGGTCAACTTTGCATTTTTAAATAATTGACAAAGGGCATAGACTTAAAACAATGATTTTTTGCTAGGGTAAACAATTTTAAAAAATTCAAGGAAACCCTAAGTGCTAGGAATGGGCCATTTTATAAGATTTAGGGTATGTACTAGAAGATTGATAACACATTACAACAAAACCCTAGCTATAAATCATAGTTTAAGGTATTTTCACATTAAAATTTTTGAAAATTAGGAAAAATGAAAATGAGGGCCAATAGTGGCTCTATTTGATGGTGCATGCCCCTTGTGGGCATGGCAAGAATTCATAATTTCTAGAGGAAGTAGACCACACACTTGACAACAAAAATTTCTTTAAACAACTTATAGAAAACATGAAACCTACTCCAATTGTACAAAATGATGGCCTTGGTGCAACCAAAATTTCTCAAAACTTCTTACCACAATCAAATGCCTAATTTTCATTTACATCTTCCTGAGGTAAGCTATAAGTATCATTTCCATCAATTTCACCACACACATCAAAATTTCTCATTAGTAAATTAGATGAAACAAAATCATTCTCATGGTGCATATAAAAACATGAATCATTCTCTTCATCTTGCTCACTATGAAATTGCATATCAGCATGCTCTTGAATACAAAAATCAAATCGAGAATCTTCAATACAAAATGACTCATGCATGTTATCAATAGGAAATACAAAGTGCTCATACTCTTTTGAGTCATATTCATCATATATTTGTAACTCACCTTCTATACCTATATGTGAAGAGCATGTGAAATCTAATATCTGCTTACTTGTAGTCCTGATACTCATCCAATCAGATTCACCATTTGCTGAAACTCCTTCACATTCAAACAACTAATTAGTCAACAAGTTTGAAAAACTATCATGAAAATGCTTACACAAAATATGTTGATCATAGTCTTCATCTAACAAACTATTAGAGGGAACCTTAAACTCATTAAAATTATCACCACAAGATTTATCATCATAAAAGGAAAAAACCATAGTCAATTCATAACCCCCACTAGTTTTCCTCTTCATCATATGAGGCATCAAAACTTATTACAGCACTATCACCAACATGAAAAAAACTGAATTAGTACCAAACTTCCCTTCAATAAAATCCTCTACATCTAACAAGTCATCATGTGTACAGACATTTGAGGTAATGTCATATAAACCTCCAAAGCCTGACAAAGATAGTTCTGATTCTATTTCTCTTTCCATGTCAAACCTTATGGAAATGACTTCATTAAATGAAGAAACATTATAAGGGAAAATATGAGCATCCTTAGAAGCACTTACATACTTTTCAAAATCACAAGCTAACAAAGCTGAAATTTCATTAGGGCTCAAAAAGACTTCCTCAAAAATATTCTCATCTTAGTTGTGATTATCATCTGGATGACATGAAGAAATTACAACATTAGAACCATTAGTACAAAAATTTGAAAAATCAAAATTGTCACTACACTTATTTTCATCATAATAAGAATTACTTCTACTATTGTTATACACTTCTTCAATTTCATATACACTGTCACAACACTCATTTTTAGTTACATGTCCATCTTCCTCATGCTAACAACAATCCTTTAACTCACTAAAAGTTGAATCCTTCTCTTGATAATCAGAAGACAGATTATCATTATCTATAAATTCATTATATTTTTCTTGACTTTCAAAATATTCACTTTTGTTATTAGAGGATTTAAGCCATAAATTATTTCTACTTAAATCACAATCAAATTTCTTGAAAAGATATTCAACATAAAAAACCTTTTGTACTCTCCAATGTATTGGCGAATTAACTGAATAAGGCATAAAAATATATAGGAAAACAATAGGCCATGAAGAGTCCTTAGGTCTTAAATAAATATGTAGCTCCATGAGTGTTGATTTGAACTTCATATAAACTTGAAAAACTAGTTTGACTTGGTATACTTCCTACTACATTTCTTATGAAACAGACCATCTTATTGTGGAGTTCCTCTTTCCACATAGCAACATTATTAACCATAGTTTCATAACTTATAGAACTTGATAGAATGACCTCATATCTAAGATCTAACTCCATTTTGGAACAAAATTTTTACCTCTTTTCTTAGTGCTTAAATTCACTGAATAGAGGAAACCATTTCTTTTCATTTATCTTTCATGAAAGGGAAACTCATGAAAAGTAAAATACCTTTTAATGCTAATCCAAAACTTCGATCTATTAATCTTGGCAATGTTGTAAATCACTAGACTCCTTCACACCATTAATGAAAACCATGTAGAGCCACCACCTCCTCCAAGAAGAAAAAGAAATAACAACTATGATTCACTTTTTAACATTCTAGTTTGTTATAATAGAAGACAAAAAAACACTCAAAACTATAGATCAAGAATCCATTGCTTCTTTTCCAAGAACTACTTTCAAGAGCTTCAAATTTTCTCATACAACTAAAGGTCCTTCAAAATATATAGTATGAAATCATCTAGGAATATTGGTATAGAGATATAGAGTTGCCATTCACACTTATGAGAAATAAAACATAATTTGTCACTTGACAAATCTGGACCATACTTTCAATTGAAGGAAACATACAAATCATCAAACCACACTTGTAGACATACAAACTTGAGAAAGAGGACAAACCCTGTTGTTCATTCTTGACTCTAAACACTACAATACTTTGAAGACACTTCTTAGCTGAACTAATTAATGATGAATCACTAGTAACACTGCAATTTACATTCAACCTTGAAATATACTATTGTCCCAAATAGGGTAAGGATTGAGATATTCAATTTATACCAGGGATTTTTGTCCTTCTAACAAGGTTTATTGCAACTTTGTCCCCAATAGATTTTCCATTTTGTTGGCTCCTAAATTAACAATATTTTAATAACCCAATGATAAGAACACATACACCCAAGGGTAACTAATTCCCATGTTCAATGCATCTACTCAGACACTAGGACAAACTATAAGGCTATGTACTCTCCTTCTTCTTCGACCTCTAAAAGACCTAGGCAAGTGGACCTCAAATTCTTTATATGGTACTAGTGTCAAAGCATATAACTAAATCTATATAATATAAAAAAATCCCTAAATCATCTAGGCTTATGCAAATAGCATATACATGAGATAGCTAATAACATGACCTATGAACTTGACAAGATAAGTGAGGGAAACTCTTTTCAACTCTTGAATGTGAAAGGGAAAAGATTTGAATTATGATGTTGATTTTAGCAAGACCAAGGCATGAACAACAAAGACATGCAATCTCATAGCTGATCAATAACTTATCCATTGGGTATAAACTAATTCAAAGCATACACATGGATATCCAAAATATACTCATATACCTAGATATTTGATCTATCCATTCACCTTGCAAATAAATATCTATCTGATGGGGTCAAGCCAAATAACAGAATGGACACAACAAGAAAGGGGAAACTTTATTAATTATGAAAAATGAGAATACATGTAGTACAAAGAAAATAGACTTCAAAAAATGCCCTATGGGCTTACAATAGTATAAATCTGGAGATAATTTCTCCTTTCAGTACCTCCTCTCAAACTCCACTTCGAACTGCCTTTTACAATGCTAGAAATGTTCTTAAATAGATCCTAAAGGGTTGAGGATTAGGAATACATTCTATAAAGTGCTAGTTGGCATCCACCGCCCAAATAGAAGGCTCCAAAAGTCTCATTAGAAGTCAGCACAAAATTAGAAGATTCCAGAAACGGTAGCTGAACTTTCAGAAGGCATAACTTTTGAACCGTAGCTTCAATTGACGAACCATTTACATTTTCAAAAATCTCTTGAAGCACTCTATAGCCCTATGGATAGCTTCAATCATGTCCCATTTTTTGGCCCTATTCAAGGTCATTTAATGCCCATAACCTAACTTTGAAGCATTCTTAGGAGGTCCCTCAAAAGCTAAAAAAATACAATAACTTTCAAACTGTGGGACCTTTTGACCTGATTCTTTTTCTGGAATGTTCTAAATTACAATTACAATCATTTGATCAATTTACACCTTCTAACTCACCAAAATTATGGCTCAATTACATACTCCTATTTTTTTGACATTTACATGTATCCCAAGGTGATTAAAAACTCTAACCCAAAACACTAATAGTGAAACTGTGAGAGTTGGAACCTTTATTTGACCCAAATGGGTATCAAAAAATGAAAACAAATGAAACAAAAACTATGTCTAGATATATTTTTTTGGGTGACACAAGATTGCCCTTATACCTCTGGATAGTCTTGCATCAAACACCAAGGGTAGATTGAAAAGTGACCCTGTCACTTGATGGATGGTAGAGGAAATCCCAAATGGGAAACCTTAGTTGCTGATATCCAAGTTGAGTCCTCTAGTAGCTATCCTTTCCACTTAACCAAGTACTCTTCATACCTTCTATTTCTGGTAGTCCTGCCCACACAACTATCCAAATCTCTTCTATCTCCTCCTTCTTAGAAGTAGGAATTGGACATGGCTCCAGCATCAAACCCTCATATGCAGCATCATCATGATACTTTTTTAAGTCTGCAATGTTGAAGATAGGAGAAATGTGAATTCCATCTGGCAACTCCACCTCATATGCATTTCCTAAGTCATGTTTCTTCAAAATTTTGCAGGGGCCAAATTTCTTCATTTTCAGCTTGTTGTAAGTACCTACTGGAAATATTTCTTTTCTTAAGTGTACCATGACTAGATCCCTTACTTGGAATTCCTTATGTCTTCTCCTTTGATCAGCCCTAGCTTTATACTATTGGTTCATCTTGGTAATGTGTGCCTGGACCTCCTCATGTAGATGCTTGATATGTTCAACAAACTCTTTAGGTTCAGCACTTGTCCTCTCCCCTTGCTCCATCTTCCTCAATTCTAGTGTAGTCCTCAGGCTATTTTCATATACAATTTGGAATGGTAATCTACCAATACTCCTATTCACAGAGTTATTGTAAGCAAATTTTGCTTGTGGTAGAATCAAATCCCATCCTTTGGGCTTATCCCCAACTAAACATCTTAACAAATTGCCAAAACTTTTATTTACCACTTCAGCCTATCTGTCAATCTACGAGTGATGTGTAGAACTGAACTTCAAGTCTGTTCTCAACTTCTTCCACAATGTTCTCCAAAAATATCCGACAAATTTAGTATCTCTCTTAGAAACTATACTCCTTGGAAGACCATGTAGTCTTACCACCTCTCTAAAAAACAAGTCTGTAATATGGACAACATCATGAGTTTTGTGGCATGGGATGAAATGTGCCATTTTGGAGAACCTATCAACCACCACAAATATTAAGTCATTACCCCTCTGTGTCCTTCACAATCCAAGAACAAAATCCATACTGATGTCCTCCCATGACTTTGATGGAACAGGCAATGGCTGATATAGTCCAGTATTGTGACTAAATCCCTTGGTTTCTTAACAAACCTAGCAATTCTATACAAACTTCTTCACAACCTGTGACAATTGTGGCCAAAAATAATGTCTCTAAGAATATCAATGGTCTTATCTCAACCAAATTTCCCTGCCATCCCTCCATTGTGTTTCTCCTTATTAGATTTTCCCTCATGGAACTCCTTGGAATGCACAATTGACTGCCCTTGAACAACATACCATCCTAAATCAAATAGTCTAGCCACTTGGTTCTATCTACAACAATAGGCTCTTTGCAAGCTTTCCATGCTTTAGCAAAATTAGGATCCTCAGATAAAAAATTCTTGAGTTCATCAAACCCAACTACTTCAACCTACATTACTGTAAGCAACAATTGTCTCCTACTCAATGCATCTGTAACCCTATTAGACTTTCCACTTCTATGCTTCAACACAAATGTATAGCTCTGCAAGAACTCTACCCACTTCATATGCCTCTGGTTCAATTTACCGTGGCTATTTAGGTACTACAATGCCTAGTGGTCAGTATAAAAAAAAAATTCCTTTGGCAATAAATAATGCCTCCATTTCTTTAAGGCTTGGACTATCGCATAAAACTCTTGATCATAAAAAAAATACTTCTTCTTTGCATCATTCAATTTTTCACTAAAATATGCAATAGGCTTACCTTCTTGGCTTAATACAGCCACAATAGCACTACTAATAGCATCACAATACACTTGGAACACCTTACTAAAATTTGGAAGTACCAACATAGGTTGTTCTGTCACCTTCTTCTTCAACATTTCAAAACTTCTCGCAGCTACTACAGTCCATTTGAACTCTCTTCTATCCCCTCTTATTATGTCAGTCAGGGGTGCACAAATGCCACTGAAATTCTTAATGAACTTCCTATAAAAACTAATCAAACCATGGAATGATCTTACCTCATTAGTAGACCTTGGAGTAGGCCATTCCAAGATGGCTTTTACCTTCTCTGGATCTATTTTGAGACCTTCAGGTGATACAACAAATCCCTAGTAGACTAACTCTTTTTTAGCAAAGCTACACTTCTTCAAATTAATTAACATTTTCTCTTCCCTCAGCCTTTCAAGAACACTATGAATATAAAATAAATTTTCTTCCAAAATCTTGCTGAAAATTAAAATATCATCCAAATAAACAATAACAAATTTTCCCAAGAACTTCTTAAGTACCTCATTCATAAGCCGCATGAAGGTGCTTGGGGCTTTCATCAACCCAAAGGGCATGACTGGCCACTCATAAAAACCCTCCTTGGTCTTGAAGGTAGTTTTCCACTCATCTCCTTTGCGTATCCATATCTAGTTATAGCCACTCTTGAGGTCTATCTTTGTGAAGTACTGAGCCCCACTCAAGTAGTCCATAAGATCATCCATTCTTGGCAAAGGAAATCAATACTTGATGGTTATCATGTTTATAGACTGAGAGTCTATACACATTCTCCACTCTCCATCCTTCTTTCAAGGTGCCAGTACTGTAGGTACTCCACATGGACTCAAGCTCTCTCAAATCAAACCCTTCCTCAATAGCTCTTGAACATATCTGTTTAGCTCCTTAGTTTCAGTAGGAGTCATCCTGTGAGCAGCCTTGTTAGGAAAACTAGCTCCTGGGATTAAATATATCTGATGACTAATTTTTCTTACTGGTGGTAATCCTTTTGGAACATTACCAGAGATGATATCTCCAAATTCATTTAATAAATCTGAAACTTCAAGTGGTATTTCACTACTACCTTCCTTATCTTTTCTAGGAATCAAAGCATAACACATACATTGATGTTTCATGCCATCTACCAACTTTCTTCCATCAACAAGATAGATCCGAGTGCTGCTACATACCTTTTCACCTTATTTTATCATGGGCTCTAGTTTGTGGCAAACTCCTTCCTTTTTTAGAGAGTAGGTGTTTGCATGACCATCATGTACTGCATGCCTATCAAACTGCCATGGTCTTCCCAACAATAGATGGCACACATCCATTGGAATAACATCACAGAGAACTTCATCATGGTAACTCCCAATTTTAAACTTCACTAAACATTGTTCACTTACCAGGACCTTATGATCATCCTTCATCTAAGCAATTTGATAGGGCTGGGGGTGTTTCTCCCTCTTGAGCTTTAGCTTAGAGACCATCTCCTCTGACACCAATTTCTTAGTGTTGCCACCATCAATGATCATATCGCAACATTTATCCTCACACTTGCACCTAGTATGAAATAGACTCCTCCTTTGCCCTAGTTCAATCTCACTACTTAGTAGGACCCTTTCATTTACTAAAGTCTCTCCTCTATCTGCATCCTCTGAATGTGATAAATATGCATCTTCATCCACATGAACAACCCTAGCTTGACCCTCAGCTCTCCTATTTTCCCTTCCTTCCCATTAAGGGCATTCAAAGGCACAATGACCTTCTTCATTACAATGGAAACAAGTACCATGGAAGCCTCCCCTTCCTTGTCCATGTCCTCTACCTCTTCCTCCAAAGTTTTGATCATGAGAGTGGTTGAAATCCTAGTTCCTCTGGTTCCTGCTAGTACCCACATCTTCATTTTTATTTTGGGTCTCATTTTGACCTCTAGATGACCTACCACTACCCCTTCCTCCTTGACTGTGCCCTCTTTGTCTCCCTTCAAACCTTTTATTTATCTTCTCTTCAACTCGTAGGGCAAATTAGTATGCCTCCTCAATGCTAGTCATTCTTACCAGACTTAATTCCTCTTGGATGCTAGGTCGCAACCCACTAATATAATGAGAAACCTTCTCGTTATTTTCTTCTACATGCCCTACTCTAATCAAAAGTCAGTAAAACTCCTTTGTATATTCCTGGACTAATTTTCCTACTTGCTTTAACACATGCATCTTCTTAAACAAATCTAGCTCATAATCAATAAGAATGAACTACTTCTTTAGTTTGTCCACCATGTGATCCCACCTTATGATCTTCTCCTTTCCTCTTCTATTTCTTTCCAATTGAACCTATTGCCACCAAATTTTGGCATGGCCCTTTAGTTTTGCCTTTGCAAACTTAACCCTATCTGGGTCCTTGATATCCTCATACTCAAAGTACTCCTCCAGTTCATTGATCAAGTTGATTAGCTCATCTGGTTTTAGATTTTCTGAAAATACACCCACATCAATAGTAGGTCTTTTTCCAAAATTAGTAATGGCCCTAAAAATCATTTCTTTGCCTAATTTGGAACTTTCCCTTCAACTTCCCCTTCAACTTCTTCTTCTTCATTGTCTTCCTCACTCTCGCCACCTACAACAATATTTTTCCCTCTACGGAACTCCTCCTACAATGCCTGAACTTGCCTTTGGAGGGCTCTAACCTCCTCAAGATTAATAGCTCTAACTCTTCCACCACACTCTCTTCATGGAGGCATCTTCTTAACTCAAACCCACAACCACACAGTCCTAGTGCAAACTACCTCACAATCAGCGCTCTATCTACACATTCAGGAAAAACTTGCTCTAATACCACTTGATGGGGTCAAGCCAAGTAACAGAATGGAAACAACAAGAAAGGGGAAACTTTATTAATTATGAAAAATGCTAATACATATAGTACAAAGAAAATAGACTTCAAAACATACCCTATGGGCTTACAATAGTATAAATCTAGAAATAATTTCTCCTTTCAGTACCTCCTCTCAAACTCCACTTCAAACTAACTTTTACAATGCTAAAAATGTTCTTAAATAGACCCTCAAGGGTTAAGGATTAGGAATAAATTCTAGAAAGTGCTAGATGGCATCCACCACCCAAATAGAAGGCTCTAGAAGTCACATTAGAAGTCAGTGCAAAATTAGAAGAATCCAGAAATGGTAACCAAAATTTTGGAAGGTATAACTTTTGAACTATAGCTTCAATTGACGAACCATTTACATTTTCAAAAAGCTCTCGAAGCGCTCTATAGCCCTTTGGATAGCTTTTCTCTTCCCCAATTTTTTGGGCCTATTTGAGGTCATTTAATGCCCCTAACCTAACTTTGAAGCATTCTTAGGAGGTCCCCCAGAAGCTGAAAAACTGCAATAACTTTCAAACCATGGGGCCTTTTGACCTGAATCTTTTTCTGGAATGTTCTAAATTATAATTACAATCATTTGATCAATTTACACCTTCTAACTCACCAAAATTATGGCTGAATTACATACTCCTATTTTTTGGCATTTACATGTATCCCAAGGTGATTAAAAACTCTAACCTAGAACACTAATAGTGGAACTGTGAGAGTTGGAACCTTTATTTGACCCAAATGGGTATCCAGAAATGAAAACACATGAAATAGATACTATGTCTAGATATATTTTTTTGGGTGACACAAGATTGTCCTTATACCTCTAGATGTTCCTACATCACTATCTTTCAAATAAAATTCATACTTATCAAATCCTCCCATGATCCTTGCAATTCTGTCAATGCATATCAAGCAATTTACTTGAGGCCTTGACCCAACAATAAAACATGCAAACACATACAACTTCAAAGCCAAGATACAACTAGACAATATGCACCTTATGCATATATAAATAGAGAATTACAAACATATGAAGATGGAGACAAATTTTAGATTAAAACTTTTAATAAAGCTTTGTATTAATTTTCTTGAAACCAATGCATGAAATGTATGCAACAACTCAAAAAATACATAATAGATGAGTGTATTATCTAATTTCTTGAAAGAAACTATAATGTTGCTTAATATAGAGGAAAATGTTGAAACTGGTGGTATTTCAATAATAAAACTAGAATCATCCTTACAATATCATAACAGGAAACACTATAACCCATGGTATTATAGAAGTTGAAATTAATTTTTAACAAAAAATGGAACCATCCTTGTGGTATCACAGTTGTCAAAAATCTCCAAAAAACTAGAACCATTTCCTCCTCAACCTTGAAATCCTTATATAGAGAAGGATTATAACAAGCTACAAATGAGAGGAGGACACATGTCAAAAACTAACTAGAAAAAAAACTATATAGATATTTCTACACTGTTACATTACAACCATTCTTTGTATTTAGAGAAAACCCAGGGAAGTAGTTGTAAAGCTAGCATTAGGAACTTATTTCATGAGTTGTCAACTTAATTCAATTTGGATTCTACTTCCTTTAATCATGACATTCATCAACCACTTCCCACCAACATAGTCTTAATGTCTGTAACTATCTTCAAAATGTTTACTTCTTTCTTGCTGGTCATTTAGAGTATCTAATTTTCGACTACCTTACTCTACCTAAAAATTATATCTCCATCAAATTATTTAGCGTGTACATTAACTCATCCCTCTTGGCTCTATTTCATTACTTGAGCTCTATTAATCTGCATATTAAAATAAATATTCCTACCACCTCAAGTCAAAATCTAGCTGACCTCCTAGTGAGACCCATGTGTCATCTTTTGATTGGCTTGACTTTGTTAGATTGTGGTGACTGATCAAGAAAGTACTGTACATACTTCATAATATTTTTTTGTACTATTCACCAATCATTTTGGTACTATTTGCCATTTGTAAATTTGCCACTAAAGTTATGGCTAATTATGGCCGACATGCTATAACCCTAAAACGGTTCAATACTTGTATAAAAGGGTTTAGGGTTGGGTATTTTTCATTATGTTGTGATGCGAAATTGGTTCTTGCGGCGGTATTGAGCTGTAAGGGATTACAGATTGTAATCAGGTTGTAATCACTGGATTGTAATAAGATTGGACTTGCTGTTTGGTGGACATAGCCCAGGGATTGGGTGAACCACGTTAAATCTTGGTGCCTTGTGTTCATTTCTGTGTGATCTATTATTTTTTATTATTGGTTATATTTGCATGTAGTTTTTATTTTTGTCTGTGGTTTATCCTAACAAGTGGTATCAAAGCGAGGTTGTCTTTTAGTTATCCTCTGTAGGAAATTCTCACGGTTAAGTGGGAGTCTCACAGTTGAGTGGGAGTGATGGTAGATGAGGGTAAGTTGAGGGTTGATAGGTTTAATGGGAAAAACTTCCAGTTATGGAAGATGCAAATGGAAGACTATCTATATCAGAAGGATTTATGGAAGCCGTTGGAAGGCAAAGCCAAGAATCAAGGAACTATGTCAGAGGCTGAATGGGATCTTTTGGATAGAAAGGCACTTGAAAGGATTCGGTTATGCTTGGCACCATCGGTGGCATTTAATATTACAAAAGCAAAGATGACAGAAGATTTGATGAAAACCCTAGAGACACTGTATGAAAAGCCCTCCACTTCAAACAAGGTTTTTCTCATGAAGCATTTATTTAATATGAAAATGGCAAAAGGTGGATCTATTGTAGATCATTTAAATGAGTTTAATACTATTACTAGTCAGTTATCTTCTGTGGGTATCAATTTTGATGAAGAAATTAGGGCTCTCTTGATTTTGTGTTCTTTTCCTGAAAGTTGGAATGGCTTGGTAATGGTGGTGAGTAATTCTGTTCCTAGATCTAGTACCCTAAAATATGATGATGTGATTAGTGTTGTTTTGAGTGAAGAAACTTGTAGGAAATCCTTAGGTGGATCTACATCAGGAAGTGCTTTGAATGCACAAAGCAGGGGCAGAACGACTGAAAGAGGAAGTAACTCTGGAAATTGTGGGAAATCAAGAGGAAAGTCAAAGGGGAGGAGGTCTCAATTGAGAGGACCAAATGATTGCCGGTACTGTGGGAAACCAGGGCACAAAAAGAAAGATTGCTGGAATCGAAAGAAAAATGAAGGAGATAAAGCAGATGGAGATAAGGAGGCAAATGTGGTAAGTAAAAAATCCAAAGAGGATGCTTTGCTTCTATCTTTAGAGAGTGTTGATGATTCATGGGTTTTAGATTTTGGTGCTTCATTTCATGCTACACCTCATAGAGGTTATTTCATTGATTATGTCCAAGGCGATTTTGGGCTTGTTTATTTGGAGGATAATGAACCCTGTCAGATTGTTGGAAAGGGAAAAATTAAGATTAAGTTGCAAAATGGGAATCATTGGCTACTACATGAGGTAAGACATGTTCCAAGGCTGAGTAGAAATTTAATTTCAGCCGGGCAACTCGATGATTAGGGTTGTGTAGTTACTTTTAATGATAAAAATTGGAAGGTTTCAAAAGGTTTCCTTGTAGTAGCAAAAGGTGTGAAAGTAGGAACCTTATATCTTTGTATAGGTCATATTGTTCCTACTACTTTGATTGTTTCAGAGAAAAATGAAAGTTCAAAAGCAATTGTTGTAGTTGAGCAGGGAGAACAAATAGTTGTTGTAGATTCTGATACAGCGCTATGGTACAATAGACTTGGGCACATGAGTGAGAAAGGTATGAAAGTACTTCATTCAAAGAAAGTTTTACCAGGTCTGAAATGTGTTAATATGGATTTTTGTGAAAGTTGTGTGTATGGAAAAAAAAAGAGAGTGAGTTTTGTAAAGACTGGGAAGGAAAACAAAAAGGAGAAATTAGAGCTTGTGCATACAGATGTATGGGGACCAGCTCAGGTATCTTCCCTTGGTGGCTCTCATTATTATGTTACATTTATTGATGACACAACTAGAAAAGTATGGATTTATTTCCTTAGATAGAAATCTAATGTATTTCAAACTTTTAAGAAATGGAAATGCTTGGTTGAAAATGAGACTAGTAAGAAATTAAAATGTCTCATATCTGATAATGGTGGTGAGTATTGCAGTCATGAATTTGAAGATTATTGCTCCACTAATGGTATTCGTAGACAAAAAATTGTTCCAAGGACTCCACAGGAAAATGGAGTGGCTGAACGCATGAACAAGACTATAATGGAGCACGCAAGGAGCATGAGGTTGCATGTTGGGTTGCCCTTACACATGTGGGTGGAGGCTATCAATACTATAATATATTTGATTAATAGAGGTCCCTCTACTCCTTTGGGTTGTGGTATTCCAGCGGAAGCATGGACTGGTAAGAAGGTGAGTTATTCTTTTCTCAAGACCTTCGGTTGTGAAGCTTTTGCTCATATAGACTCTGAAAATAGAACCAAGCTAGAAGCTAAATCAAAGAAATGTGTCTTTGTTGGATATGGCATTAATTAATTTGGTTATAGGCTTTGGGATTTTGAAAATCTTAAAATTTTTAGAAGTCGAGATGTCATATTCAATGAGAAAGTGTTGTACAAAGATCTCTTGCAGCAACATGAGAAGAAAGAAGATGATTATGTAGTGCTGGATGATATTCCAAAAGTTGATGTTCCAGCCATTCCTCATGATGTGCAACAACTGTAACAAAAAATACCACACACACCAGTGAATGTTAGATTGTCAACGAGGCAAATTAGACCTCCACAAAGGTTTTCTCCCTCTTTGTATTCTATTTTACTTATTGATGCTGGTGAACCTGAAAGTTATGATGAAGTTGTGCAGGTGCATACTAAGATTCAATGGGTGTCTGCAATGAAAGATGAAATGGACTCTTTGCTGAAAAATAAGACATGGGATTTGTGCAAGTTGCTTGCAGGTAAAAAGGCTTTATAGAATAAGTGGGTTTACAGGTTGAAAGAAGAGGAAGGAGGTAAGAAAATATTTAAGGCTAGGTTAGTTGTAAAAGGATTTGCATAGAAAAAGGGAATTGATTTTGATGAGATATTTTCTCCTATTGTTAAAATGACTTCTATTCATACTGTTTTAAGTCTTGTGGCTAATAAAGATTTTCATTTAGAGTAGATGGATGTTAAAACAACCTTTCTTCATGGTGATTTGGATGAAGAAATATATATGGCTCAGCCACAGGGTTTTGAGGTCAAAGGTAAGGAGAACTTAGTGTGCAAATTGAAGAAAAGTTTACATGGCTTGAAGCAAGCACCTCGGCAATGGTATCTAAAATTTGACAGTTTTATGCATGAGCATGGATATAATAGGTGTCATTTAGATTATTGTGTTTATTTTAAGAGGTTGGATGATGATAGCTACATTATTTTATGTTTATATGTTGATGATATGCTTGTAGCTCGGTCTAACATGGATCATATAAGGGGCTGAAATGCCAGTTAGCACATGCATTTGCTATGAAGGATTTGGTGGGGGAGAAAAACTTTAACTTGGTATGAAGATTTGCAGAGATAGGAAGAATAGAACTTTGATGCTATCTCAAGTTGATTATGTTGAGAAGGTGTTGCAACGTTTCTCTATGGAGAATGCTAAAGCTGTCAGCACACCTTTACCTAGTCATTTGAAATTGACTAAGGAGATGTGTCCCAAGACATAGGAAGAGGAGGATAAGATGTCCAAGGTACCCTATGCTTCAGTTGTAGGAAGCTTGATGTATGCTATGGTATGCACTAGGCTAGATATTGTACATGCGGTGGGAGTCATTAGTAGGTATATGAGTCATCTAGGATTTGAGCATTGGAATGTTGTCAAGTGGATTCTTAGATATTTGAGAGGAAAATCCAATAAGTGTTTACACTTTGGGGGCTCTACTACTGATTTACAAGGATATGTTGACTCAAATTTGGCTGGGTATATTGATCCCAAGTGGAGTACTACAGGTTATGTCTTTATTGTTGGTGGGGCAGTCGTGAGCTGGGTTTCTAGGTTACAGAAGATTAATGCTCTATCCACTATAGAGGCAGATTATGTTGCTACTACCAAGGCAGCCAAGGAGATGATATGGCTTCAATTCTTCTTAGAAGAATTGGGACATCCTTAGAAGGATAATTATTTGTTCACAGATAGTCAGAGTGCCATTCATCTGGCTAAGAATTCAGCTCTGCATTCTAAGACAAAACACATATAGTTGCGGTACCATTTCATTCAATCAGTTTTGGAGGATGGATAGCTAAAGCTAGAGAAGATACATACCAATGACAATCTAGTAGATATGTTGACAAAGGTTGTAACAAGGGAGAAGTTGAACTCCTCTTTAGCTTCGGTTGGTCTTTTAGACTGAACATGAATAAAAGAATAGCAAAGTCCAAGGTGGTTTGATCCAGTGGGAGCCCCATGTGGTAATGGTATTGCTATAGGATCAGTCTCCAAGTGGGAGATTTTTGTTTAGTGTGGAGCCTGATCAATCCCCAAGTGGGAGATTGTTAGATTGTGGTGACTAATCAGGAAAGTACTGTACATACTTCATAATTTTTTTTGGGTACTATTCGCCAATTATTTTGGTACTATTTGCCATTCGTAGAATTGCCACTATAGTTATGGCTAATTATGGCCGACATGTTATAACCCTAAAATAGTTTAATACTTGTATAAAAGGGTTTAGGGTTGGGTATTTTTCATTATGTTGTGATGCGAAATTGGTTCTTGTGGCGGTATTGAGCTGTAAGGGATTACAGATTGTAATCAGGTTGTAATCACTAGATTGTAATAAGATCAGACTTTTTGTTTGGTGGACATAGCCTAGGGATTGGGTGAACCACGTTAAATCTTGGTGCCTTGTGTTCATTTTTGTATGATCTATTATTTTTTGTTGTTGGTTATATTTGTATGTAGTTTTTATTTCTGTCTATGGTTTATCCTAACAGACTTCCTACCTCATCACCCTTTTGCAACCTAGCTATCTTTCCCTTTTAACAATGCTAACCTATGATGTTGCAATTTCTCCATTCTAACTTTGATTTTTCCTTTGTAGCAGTTCATTGCTTTCTCTTTCTAATTGATGCAACCTTATGAAATGGTCTATCCTTAACCTTTTACAGCTTCACACTACTAACCATTTTATCTTACTAACTACTATGACCAAGAAATTTCCACCTCTTAACTATATATTTAAACCTTTTCTCCTAATCAAAGCTATTTTCATTGACTACACACTAGATGACACAACCCTGCAATTTAGTTGATTTGAGCACTTTCACTTCATCGCAACAGAATCCTCTAACCACTCAATCTACCCTATGACCATGTGACTAATGATTATCTAACCCTCTTATCACTTCTGTGCAATTATGGTTTACCCAAACCTTTAAGTCTTTAAGGTCCCAACCATGCGAACACAACCAATGACCCTTGTGTAGCTATAATGGCCTTTAACTATAACATTTTCTTTTGTTCACAAGCTCACAACCTAAAACCTTAACGACTGCACTTAACCTGAAAAGATGAAAAACCATTAAACACTAACTTCTCTTACCATTTTTCAAGCTTGCAACTTGATCGTAAACTTATCTCTAACCTTATTTGAAGTCATGAATACATAGACCTTAACTATTTGATTAACTTTTTGCAAAATCATGACTTAAATTTTCTACCTTTTCAATGAAGTGACATTGAAAGAATCCTATCTTCCTTTTTTGATTAGAAACTCCATTAACTAACTCTACCTACCATTTGACATTTCATATTTTTCTCCTAGAGCATGCCATGTGTTAGCTTTTGATTGGTCCATCTTAGTTAAGCATCTTGGTCCTATCAACTACATTTTGCTACTTCAAAACTCAAACTCAGGGTCAGTCTTTACTCTATGCGATCATGCGATGAAGTTAGAACTTAACTAGTATTCAACCAATCATTGCTTTGCAACTTAAAACATCATCATTTCAGACCTTTGTGACAATGCAATGTGCAATTTTTCTAACTACTCAATGACTTTCACATCTTCACATCTATGTATTCTTCTTTGTGGCTCAACTGTGTGACCATGCAATTTCCATTTCTTAACACTTTCACTAGCTTGTGGTCTTCAGACTAGATATCCTTTTTAACCATTTGACCTAGTGAATAAACATGTCTAACTACTTGATAACTTTCTTCACCAAGTTGTAGTTCATCTTATATAACATAAGTTGCTAGCTAGGATCATATGATTGAAAATAATATTAAGTATTTTAACTTGGTTTCTCCTTCACCGTCAAACCCTCTAACTTTTTTATCATGCTTGTGACCATGTGATAAAGGCTTGATTGAGCTTCTAACCAATTTTGTAAATTCATGGTCATCCATGAATCTTTTTCTTCTGACATCTTGATCATGTGAATGTAAGAATTCTTTGTGTTATTGTGACAATTCATTGTATCTTATTTGGTCGATCATGTGACTGAGGCTTGATTAACCATTTCACTCAATTTTTGTGTAAAGATGACTTACACATTTATCCTCCATGACCTAGTGGTCAAAGGTATTTTAACTACTTCACTGATTCACACCATTTGATGCTATAGTCAACTAGGGAGCTTCAACCATACAAACATACTTTGGTCACCAAGTCACAATCTTAAAATCTTTGTGAGCTCTCACTAAAATGCAAAAGTGTTAAAAAAAGCTACAATCAAAGGTGAGCTCTATATTTTTAAATGATTGAAAAAAGGGTGTAGACTTAAAACAAGGTTTTTTTGCTAGAGTAAATAATTTAATAAACTTCAAGGAAACCCTAAGCACCAGGAATGGATCAATTTTTATAATATTTAACATTTTTACCAAAGGATTGATAATACATTACAACAAAACCCTAGCTATACATCATAGTTTAAGACATTTTCAAATTTAATTTTTAAAAAATTAGGCAAAGTGAAAATGAGGGCCAACACTGACAATCCTACTTATTACATTATTCCTACGACTATATCACATACTTCACTTATTAAAAAATCTCACATTGTAGTTTACATTTGAAAATTTGTTAAATGTCAAAATGTTTAAACATATCTATGAAAAAATTCTTTGAAGAAACAAATCTTGAATCACGTAGAGTTCCATCAAGTTATCTCATAACCCTCATAAAGGTGTAGCACATATCCCATATTATTGAGTTCTCCTCCATAACAACCTCTAAAGCTACTAGGAAACCATACATTTTGAACTCTACAAAAATGCATTACATGTCTCCACATATGATAATTCACAAGAAATGTATCTTAAAACATGAAGGAAATAACAAGGATAAATAAGAAATCAAAATATATAAAAATTCTTATGAAGAAAAATATCATCTCATAGTGGGAAGCTAACTTGAGATAACTAAAATCATCCAATCTCATATGCCACTGACATCCATATAATAAAGATTTATAATTCTTCTCTAGGGTCACTAAAAAGTAATAACTAATAGTTTCATCCTTTGATGAATCAAAATTCTCAACACAAGTAATAGTACCTTCATCTTTGAGATTTCTATTAAGAACATCTCTAGCATGGATCTCACAACACAAATCTATGTGGCCCTTTTTCTTATAATTATAACACTTGATTTCATCATTTCTCTTATTTGATCTTTTTTTATTTTTTTTGCCATATAACACATTTCTTACTTGAGAAGGACCATCTAAGTCATTTGTATTTGTCCTTGTTTCTTCTACTAAAAGTGTTGAAATCATAACTTCTAACTCATGAGAAGTTATTTGGCTAACTATAAAAACAACATTGTTACAATTGTCAAAAGACTATTTAACAATATAGCTTTAACATCATCATCATCTACTAGAGCCTTGACTTTGACTAGTTGTTTGAGAAGAGACCTCAAATTCTTATGTGATTTCTAATTGTAATTTCATCTTCCATTTTAGATTTGAATAGTTTAAGTTCTAAAGAAATTTTTATATTAAGTGCTTTTTTCAAAAAATAACTTATTCAAATACTCCCAAATTTCACTTGATTTTTTTCCAAGTCTATGTGGTACAACTAGGAATCAAAAAGTAAAATACGACTTAGAGCCTAGCTTTATCATCTCTACTACTTCAACCTACTAATAATTACTATCAAAGTATTGTTTGGTCTCCTTAGGCCCTGCCACTAATCAAAGAATCTCTAAGTATGTAAACTAACTATAATTATTCTTTTATTTACATGTGCAAAAAGAAATGAAACTTAAGCAAAAAGTATTAATTTTTAGTGAAGTAATTATAAGAAATAAAAATGATATTTTTTTTTATGGATATTGTGGTTTTTTGTTATGAAAAATAGATTAAATATGCTTTTATTTCAGTGTCTAACAATAATAGGTATTTTAATAAAGCAATGAAGATGACATTAAAAAATTTAAACATTTTAACTATGTAAAACTACCTCTCCTACTATTTAACCTAATTAGTGCAATACATTTATTAACAATGTAATATACTATGCTAATAGTCCCTCCCCCCTATACATTATTTGTAAAATTATACACATAATTTATCATTTGACAAACCCACCCTTAAAGTTTACACTTTAAAATTTGTTGAATGTGAAATGTACACACATCTTTTTGAAAATCATTTTTGAAGAGACAAATCTTGAATCAAGTAGAGTTCTATCAATTTGTCTCATAACCCTTAGAAAGGTGTAGCCCCTATTTAAAAAATTTAAGTTCTTTCTCCATAACTCCCAAATCACAAACTTGCTACACATGTATCTTCAAATATATCACCAATAACAGTAGTAAACAAGAAACCAAAAAGTTTTTTAAGAAATAGGGAAGAAAAACATCATCTCAAAGTTAGAAAGCTAGCTAAGGATGATTAATAATACACCATCCTCTTGTGCCACCAACCTCCAAAAATGAAGATTTACAATACTTGTCTAGGGTCAATGAAAACCCATAATTAATAGATTCATCATTTGATAAATCATCATTCTCAACATATGTGATACTACCTTCATCTTTGAGATGCCCTATAAGAACATCTCTAGTACATATTTTGTAAGACTAATCTATGTGGCTTTTTTTTCTTATAGTAATAACACTCAATAACCTTATTTCTTATATTTTATCTTTTTTTATGTTTTTGAAGATATAACACATTTTCTACTTGAGAAACACCTTCTGAATCATTTGCATTTATTCTTGTTTCTTCAATAAAAAGAACTAAAGTCATATCTTAGAATTTATGAGAATTTATTTGGCTGATGGTAAAAAAAATATGAATATATTTTATAAAAATATTATTTAACAATATATCTTTAGAATCATCACCATCTACTACAACCTTGAATTTGGCTAGTTTTTTAGAAGAAAAATCAGATTGCTTGTGTCATTTTTCATTGTAATTCCATCTACCATTTTAAATATAAATATTTGAAGCTTTAAAAAAATTACATTAAGTTCTTTTGTTCCAAACAACATATTCAAATCCTCCCAAATTTCACATAACTTTTTGTCCAAGTTTATGTGATGCAACTAAGAATTAACAAGTGCAAGACTGATTAAAGGCTTGACTTTATCATCTCTTCTAGTCCAATCTAATAATTTATGTGTATCTATAGGTGGGCCTTCTTTTCCAATAACTATTACCCATAAATTTTTATTCATCTTTCATTTGAATTTTCATTTTCTAGGTATGAAAATTTAAATTATAACATTTATCTAATGTATCTCCCATAATCCCCATAACACCATACCCTTTTTATTTCTTCTAATTACTTAACTAAAAGTTATTTTTTGTAGAAAAGCTCTAATTTTGTCTTGTATATGTAAAAAAAAAAAGAATAATTTTAATTAGTTGAATTACAAGAACATTTATCAATTAGTCAAAATATAGTCACAAATATTGTTCTCTCATACCACATTTCATAGACACATAAATACATACAAAACTTTATTGAGTTAGTGCAGATTGAAAGAATGTATAGCATACATGAGACATCTTTAATACCAATAATTATGAGAAATATATCAAATATCATTTTATTTTAACATGTAAAATATTACATTTGATAGGTATTTAAATAAAGTGGTGGATAATTTTGGAAACTGACAATTGGAGAAATTATTGTTTTGTCATTGATGTCAAATATATGGATGAGACATATTGGTACCTAATATAAATTCTATATCTATTTGATTGATGAAGAGGATTTGAGAGTTACTCATAACTATAGCAACTAGAGGAAAGGATGAAGTTATGAAAAGGAAGTTACAATGGATATTTGATTAGATAGACTTTGATAAACCAAAGTAATTGTTTATGTCAAGAAGCTAGCCAAGCTAAGAAAAAGAGTAAAAGATTAAGGAGTGTTGAGTAATGCTAGTGTCAACCGAGCCACAATTAGTGTCAAGAAAATATAGTGTTTAGAAAACATTAACATTGACCAAGCAAGTCAGTTGATACCAAGTTAGAAAGCTTAAACAAAGACCAAGTGTTAGAATTCAATTATATCCGAGGGCCCATAAAAGATCAAATTCACAGGAATCATAAGATCATGTTAGCTCAGTTGATTTCTTGGGAGATGTAAAACATGTTGAATATTATATTGATGAGTTGGATCATCAAATTCAAGGTGGTGATTAGGTAAAGACCTAATAGAAGGATTCTAGAAAAGTTTCTAGAGGATGATCAAGAAGTTGTATAGATAGATTGAATCAATTTGAATCTTTTTGTAAACCCTAATATCTATTGTGGATGTATAAAATGGTAAAGCACATATTTCCTATTTAAGGTGATACAAAACTAAACATTTGGAGCTCATTCTAACACCAACCAGTACGTGTGTGATTTTTTCTGTGAAAGAATTCATACAAAGCTATTAGTAGTTTTGACATTTGAGTGCCAACACACTTAACCACTTTTGAGCTGAGCACACTATGTATGTCAAGCCACAACATGAGAGGAGTCAGGAAATCCAACAGGTGCTGAGTGATCTTTAGGTGTTGAGCAACCTTTAGATGCCAAGTGAAGATCAAGTTACGAGTGACTTCAAGTGTTGGGCATGATACATGTGCCGAGTCATAGATGATGCTGAGCAAAATAGGAACACAACAGGAGTTGAGTAAGATAATTTTGTTATATGTGCCAAGCATCAGAAATCAGTAAGTGTTGAGTAACACAAAATGCACATATGAGTTTGTAACTTCACTAATTCAAAGGTAAACCATTTTCATGGCTGACATATGATGAATCTCGAAGGATTTAAGTGATAAGATCGAATCTTTTATATTTCCTATGCAATCTACATGTAGCCAATAAAAAAAATGGAGAAGGCATGCAACCAATAATAAAATTACAAGGACTAAGCAGGAAATAAAGATTCAATATGGATCGTAGATCCACACCTAACCCTAAGTCTTCGAATGTCTTTATAAGGAAGACAAAATCTCATTGTATTAGAGGGGGGATGAAGGAATGAATTGGAAAACTATAGTAGAGTTCAGAGTGAAGAGTAAAAAGACTTAGAGGAAGAGAGCAGCAATCAAGCATTCAATTGATCAGAACTAAGCAAGGAATGCAAAAGGATATCAAATTTTAGAGAATCAAGATCATAGCAAGCAGATCAAGTGCTTGTATTCAGCAATCAAAGGATTGTAAGCTATTAGGTTTATTATGCCTAATACTCTCTAGCCATTGTATTAGAAAGGAAATCCTAAGTTGATAGGCTAGCTTAATAGCTATTTTTTAGATCCTTTAATAGGGTAAAACTTAATGTAAAGTGTTTATAAATCCTTTAACCAAGTCACTATTGTCACAGTGTAAAGCCTTTAATAGGGCAGGCCTTTAACATGGCAGACCATCAGAAGTGGTCAAACATTATTGTTGCAGTGATTTTGTGGTTATCATCCCCACCCCAATTTTACCTTCTTATTCCTAGAGGGTTTCTGGGTTACCAAAATCTCAAGTGTTATGTGGTGATGCATGTTTACTTTTCATAATTGCTTAATGTTGATATGCATGCATGTTCATTTCAATAATATGTTATTAAAGGTTTAAAAATAGTTCAAAAGCTAGTACTTCTTATTCACCTCCCCCCCTCCCCCTCTCAAAAGAATTCTTTCCATTTAGACATTCCAACAATTGGTATCAAAGCCAAATTCTCTCAAGAAGAAGCCTAACAGCTTGGAGGAAAAGATCTAAAGATGGAAGTTTTCAAACTTGGGAAGATCATTGAGAACCAGGTGATAGATGTGCATCTCGCTCCACACAAGGTAGAAGAAGCTAGAGAGGAATTAAGAAAATCCTTGAAAAGAAGGAAATAGATAGCCATAGCTGAAAATGATATAACCTACAGGAAAATTGATACCACACAAGTGTTTGCCAATGTAGACACTAAAGAGTTTGATGCAGCAATAGCAGAACTAATGGAGAAGAAAAAAGTTCAAGCAGAAGAGATAAGATCTCTCAAGATGGGACATGAATCACAAGCCATAATGTTATGTGAAATCACTAAACAAAAGAAAAGACCAGCTGACGATAGAGTCATGATGGAAGATGACAAATGGAATCTTGCAAATAGACTGGAAGACAAATGTACTAAATTAACAAGGATTTCAAACATGCAGATGGATACACTTGCCCAAATGATGAACCTTCATCATGAACTCAATATGAAAGATATTGAGATCTCTACTTTGAGGATGTAGAATGAACAATTGCAAAATGAACTAAATAGAGAAAAATAGATAGCAAGAATCTCAACAAGTCAAGTGAAGCCATCAAATACTTTGAACAGTTGATGAAATTCCCAAGATCCACCCATGATACATCAGGACTTGGATACAATAGCACTAAAGTTGGAGAATCATCAAAGAATGGTGAGCAGAGAAGTGACAAAGGTAAGGATTCTAAACCCACTTGTCATTACTATAATAAAAAGGGGCATACTGCTAATGTTTGCAGGAGTAGAAGAATCAATCAATCAAACACACCCAAAAGCAAGGGTTACCATCACAAGTGCAACATGCAAGGACATATGACACAAGATTGCAGGTCCAAAATCACAAGGACACAAAGATTTGATGGACATTGCCATAATTGTAAGAAGTATGGACATAGAGCATTTGAATGTAGATCAAAGCCTATGTGGACATCAAATCAACCAGCAAAAACAAAAGAAAATGAAAATCACCACCATTGGGATTATAACACCAGGTATGGCTGTCATTATAGTCAGGAATATGGACATATCCCTAAAAATTTAATAAGGACACATTTTAGAGGAAATTATAGTAGGTGGCTAAGTCAAACCACTTGTTTCAGTTGCTTGAAAACCAGTCATATCAACAAAAAATGTCCTACAAGGTCAAAGACACCCTAGACTGAAGTAAATAAGGGAAAAGAAAAGATTTATGTGGAACACATCAGAATAGACATGAAGAAGACATGGCAGAAAAAGAATGAATCAAGTACATCCAATGGAAGGGTCACTTCACTCACAAGGTCAAGTGATCATTTCTCATCTAATTAATCACAAGATGAGCCTACAGGGCTGATACATATAAGGAAGTATCATACATCAGCCCTAAACCATGAAGGAGCAATGCAAAGTATAAATTTGCATGAGACAAGATGCCAAGACAAAAAAATTAAATGATGATGCCGAGTTGTCTTTGGGTGCTGAGTAAAATTCTAGTGGATGTCGAGTTCCTAATAGCGACTGAGTTGGTTAACTCCAATGGAAGCTGAGTGAAGTGGAAATGTAGTGCAAGCTGAGTAATGTTGAAAATCCTTTAGAAGTTGAGTGGGCAGTTGATCATTTAATGCGATGGAAACAGGGTATATTATCATGATTTTAATCATTTATCTTCATCTTGATCAAGAAGCAAAGAAGAGAAAGAGAGTGGAGCAACTTCATAGAAAAGAATCCTTAGTTCCAAGTAGATTCCAACCTCTTAAAATGTTCTTTCATCAATCTTGAGGTATTTTCATTTGTGCTAAGTTACACAGTTTCATATTTCTGTGTAAAGGAAATCCTAGTTTGCACAAATGGCTTCGAGTTCTAAGATAACCCATGAAAAAGAGTCATTTGAAGTCCAACTAGTATCTAATGAGGTTAGGTAGCCTAATTTTCATCTCATCCCTAAAGTTGCATACAAGAATGATCCTACTAGAGCCCTTTCTCACATACCCCCAATTGTAGTAATGGTTCAAGACATAAGAAGATGCTATAATTGTAGGATAGGAGCCATAGGAGATATGGAAATAAGGGAAGCCTATGAGAAGTTGTGTGTGGATGGAGTCTTGAAGGATGAATACAAAATTGTAGAAAGGAAGGGTTTAACAGGAGTTATGATTTTTCCCACCATATTTAAGATAGAATGGATCAGACTTGTGTTAAGAAGAATTCATGATGGCAGTCTATGGTTAGAAGATGTTCCCATCAAGATCATGAAAATAATTATTCATAGGGTAACTAGTCTGCCATGTATTGCAGTAGATGTAGGCTACAAATTAGTGATAAGGATCATACTTATGATCTTGCAAAACTGCAACTACAACAGATTAATGAAAACCTAGCAGCTATAAGAAGGACAAAGGGTGCCCAATGCAAATTTGGTGCAAATTTGGTTTGTATATTATTCTATGTTGTGAATGAATTCCCCTCTTTTGGAAAATTTACCTTGGAAAAATGATAGAGCTAGCACAACCCAAATCAATGAATATATAGAACAAATGGGAGACAATTTTGACACACTAATGACAAGCTATTTTGAGGATTTCAAGAAATCAATGAAGCAAAGGGTAAGAATACCAATCTCCTTAGTGGAAAAACATATTAATAATATATGCTTCTTAGTTGATATTGATTTCACCTATATCCAAGCAGTAGTTCCAAGGGTGAGATGGCTAAGGCCATTTGGTTATGAGATCAACATAGATGAAGCATTTGTAGCAATAACTGCATTATTGGCAGAAGAGACAAGCAAGAGTGCACCACACTTTGGCACTTATGATGTGGTAAGGTCAAAGGTGAATATGGAATTAAAGTATGCCTCTGTAATGAAGAAGAAAGGAAGGAAGGAAAAAAGAAAGATGAAGAGGAGAAAGAAAAAGGTGAGGAGGAAGAGACACAAAAATAGGATGAAATAGCAACAACTGAGCAGGAGTAGCAACAAGATTAGAGTGTGCAAGATGCACAATTGCCACCTTCTAGCCCTCCTCATGTACCCATCATACTTGTAGAAACTATAATTGTATAGGATTTTCTTGACACTTCTTCTCAGAACATCAATCCTTTAACTACAGAGGATCTTAAAAGAATCCTTAACCAATCCACACAACAAGCCAAATTATGTACAGATCTAGTATTGGTCAGTGTGGATGAATTACAAAAATTAGTAGAAGAAACAATTAGAGAAAAGGTGAATCCACAAGAACCACCTTCCATCATCTCTACAGCTATTGGTGGTCAACTTCAAATGCAAACAATTGTTTCATCAGGAATAGTTGATACCACAATACAGAAGCTGAGTGCAGCAGGAGACAGAGAAGTAGAACAAATAGGACAAACCATTACATTTGATCCTACAACACAAACACAAGGTGCACTTCCTAAAATTTCTATAATTGATCAAGGTAGTACACAATAGGAGGAGAAAGCAGAAGAAACCCCTAAAGAGTAGGAGGCAATACAAACATTGATAAATTTTCCAGCCTCAGGAACTCCTTCAAAATAGCCAAGTAATGATGCAATGCCATTGCAAATATCAGCACCAGGATCAAGTACTACAAAATTTGCAAGGGTACTTCACTATGGAGACCCTAAATTAGATGAGGAGATATTCATACCAAGTTATGACTCAGAAATAATAAGCATTGATCAAATCAATGAGGTGCAGGAAGCATTGAACAAAAGAAAGAGGCAAGAGATACTCAGGAAGGAGTATAAACATAGGCAAACATTGCATTAGAACAAAGACATCTTTATGGACGCCTTTAATTTGTAGTCACCAGATGAGTCAAAGCATATAATGGAACAATTATCAAATATTGTTGACTAGATGACAAATGAAGAACAAGAAACCAATGTAAAACTTATGGAATGGTCTGAAAGAAAATTCCAAGGGAAAGTAAATTAGAAAATATCTAATGAAATTGCACTTTCCCAAGTTGAATTGGCAAAAATGATTGACAAAGTGAAAAAGGTACTTGAGAATATATTCTCACTGTACACAAAGCTGTGTGACTTTTCATACTTCACATAGGAGACAAGCCAAAAAATAATGAGCCTGGAGAGAAATCTAAAGATTTCAAGCATGCAATTACCCAAAGATCTAGCTCAAAGTGAGAAGTACTTTAATCAAAAACTTCACACTCAGAAAGAAGTAGTTGTGTTAATAGCAAAAGAGGCCACCATCAAGGCAAAATTGATACAGCTCCAATCCTCCATTACTCCACATTTGGATGTACTCCATAAAGAATAGGTCTATGCTGAAACTGTTCTCAAGAAAGATCTTAATCTTTCTACTTTAGATGGACTTGTTCACCTTGCTACAGAGACTACCATCCAGCACAAATCTCTTGAAATTGCTTTGCATAATTGGGATGCAGCTCTCAGGATGATTATGGAGGTAAATAGCACATTTTTGGTGAAATATGGTCTTAACCCTTAGCACTCTTTGACATAAGTGTCAAAAAGGGGGAGATAAAGAGAATGGGGGAGACAAGATAGAAAAAGAGGGAGACAAGATAATACAACACAAAATTTTGAGCACAGATAATGACACAATCAACTTAGGGGGGGTTACAATAATTTTGAGGTATATATTGTAAGTTACACAATTTTGATCAAATTTTAAAAGCTCTATATATACTAAGAAGATTAGTAAATTTACTCATAAGGTCAAATAAATAATGCTTAGTTAAGTTTTTTTGTCACTCATGTCAAAGGGGGAGATTGTTAGTAGTTTTGACATTTGAGTGGCAACACACTTAACCACTTTTTAGCTGAGCACACTATGTATGTTGAGCCACAGGATGAGCCGAGTCAGGAAATCCAATAGGTGCTGAGTGATCTTTAGGTGCTGAGCAGCCTTCAAGTCTTGAGTAGCCTTCAGCTACTGAGTGAAGATCAAGTGTCGAGTGAATTTAGGTGTCGAGCATGATACATGTACTGAGAGTTTTTTTTAGGTGCCGAGTCATAGATGATTCTGAGCATCAGGAATCAATAAGTGTCGAGTAACACAGAATGCACATATGAGTTTGTAACTTCACTAATTTGGAGGTAAACCATTTTCATGGCTGACATATGATGAATCTCAAAGGATTTAAGTGATAAGATCAAATCTTTTATATTTCCTATGCAATCTACATGCAGCCAATAAGAAAAATGGAGAAGGCATGCAACCAATAATAAAAGTGCAAGGAATGAGTGGGAAATAGAGATTCAATATGGATCATAGATCCACACCTAACCCTAAGTATTTGAATGTCTTTATAAGGAAGATGAAATCTCATTGTATTAGAGAGGGGATGAAGGAATGAATGGGAAAACTATAATAGAGTTCAGAGTTCAGAGTAAAAAGACTTAGAGGAAGAGAGCAGTAGTTAAGCATTCAGTTGATCAAAAATAAGCAAGGGATATGAAAGGATATCAGATTTTAGAGAATCAAGATTAGAGCAAGAAGATCAAGTGCATGCATTCAGCAATCAAAGGATTGTAAGCTATTAGGTTTATTATGCCTAATACTCTCTAGCCATTGTATTAGAAAGGAAATCCTATGTTGATAGGTTAGCTTAACAGTTATTTTGTAGATCCTTTAAATAGGTGATTAAATCATTTAACAAGGTAACACTTCATGTAAAGTGTTTATAAATCCTTTAACCAGGTCACTATTGACACAGTGTAAAGCCTTTAATAGGGCAAACCATCAGAAGTGGTCAAACATTATTGTTGCAATGATTTTGTGGGTATCATCCACACCCCAGTTTTACCTTCTTATTCTTGGAGGGTTTTTGGGTCACCAAAATCTCAAGTGTTATGTGGTGATGCATGTTTACTTTTCATAATTGCTTAATGTTGATATGCATGCATGTTCATTTCAATAATATTTTATTAAGGGTTTCAAAATAGTTCAAAAGCTAGTACTTCTGATTCCAACAAGCAAGGTTGATTAGATACACACAATTGAGTGGATGTGAATCTAAAAAAGAGAAGTCTTGCAGATGCTATTGTTCATATGTGATTTTGAGAAAAAGGCTTAAGTGTTGATGAGAAGAATGGATTGATTGCTTGAAGGGTGTCCCAACAGATCAAGATCATAGATGACAGTGAAAGGCTTAATAGTGAATCATCTTAAGGACTAGATAGATATTTCAACCAAAAAAAGTGAGTTTTAATTACATAGATCAAAACCTATACTTTTCTTTCTTATCATTGTAAAAAGTTTGTATTGAAATCCTTTTAATAGAGGTTGACCTAGTAGTCATTGAAAGACTTAATAGTCCAGGTGTAAATCCTTTAACTAGGTAACATTATAAATGGAATGGTCAAAGTCCTTTTACAAGGCCACTCCTAATAGGTTTATTAAATAATTTAATCAGATCACATTTAACATTGTGTATTGTAACCTTTAATAGGGTTGGATCCTAATAGAGCTAACTTTGAAAGAGAGAAAAAGGGCGGCATGTTGCTAGTTCTTTTTAATAAATTGGGTTTCCATGTAAAATCCTAGTGTCAAACTATGATGAATCTCTTATTAATCTTTTTCATGTGATGATGTTCTTATTATGCAATGCAAGTTAAGTTGATGACAGTTTTATAGTAGAGACATGGACACGACAGGATAAGCAGGATCAACTGAACATTATTGCATTTAATGTTTGGTTGTTCAAGTGGTATATATAGACCTTGAGTAACCGATTCACCTCACTCCTAGTTATTCTAAACATTTCTAACACTTGGTATTAGATCTAAGTTCTTATAGAGAAAACTTTGAAGGTACTTAAAGCTAAAGATCCTGATAAACAAGAGAGATGTACCCAAGCTGAATAAGGAGAACTTTCCTACATGGAAAACCCTAATTAAGCTGCACATATCCAATGTCAGTTATGTTTTTATTAATTTTATGGGAAATAAATATGTAGAGGTAATAACTACTCCTCTATTTGCAAAAGAAATGAGCCATAAGTTAGATCACAAAAAAGCAATATTGGAGAGTGCATCACCCCTAACCTATGTCAATTTTGATGACCTAAAAGATTGCAATACTACAAATAATATGTGGGATAGATTCAAGACCATATATGGAGGTGATGAAAATGTACTAAGAGACAAAGAAGAAAGCCTGAGAGGTAAATTTGATGATATTAGAATAATGGAAGGTGAGAACATAGTATTAATAATACACATGAGTAAAAGAGGTTGTTAATGCTATTTGAGAAGCAAGGTATTGAGGACTCTAATCACTATATATTCCATTAGAGTCTCTACAATTCAAGAACTAAGATTCACACCAAATAATAATTTGACCTTAGAAGGTGTAGTTGGTAGACTTACTAATTTTGAGATGTCCAATGTTGATAACTATACACCTGCTACCATTTAATCTACTTTCAAGTCACAACTCATTCTTAGTAAGAAGAAAGGAAAACATGTGAAGAGTGAAAGTGATAGTTTTGATGATGAGATTGATGAGCTTGAATCTATCATTGCAAAAAGGTTTGGAAGAGGAAGAGGTAAATACAAAGGTAAACTACCCTTCTTTTTTTTCATGCAACAAAGTTGGTCATATTGCTACTATATTTCTTGATAGAGAAGAGAAGAATGGAAAAAAGGAAAGAAAATACAAAGGAAGAAGAGATGAAAAAGAATATAGAAGAAGAAAGGATGAAAAGGGTAAGAAATCCTATTATATTGCTGAAGAAAAGACTGATAATGAATCTGAGAGTAATGATGATGAAGTTATCTATGTTTCTAAGAAAGAAGAGTCTTATGAAGAATGAAAAACTGCATTAATTTCTTATGTGAACAAAATTGATAGATGGATAATTGATAGTGGATGTTCCAATCATATGATTGGTGATAAAGACAAATTTGAAGCTATATATAAATGGTGGATGTGTTGAATTTGGTAATGATACCCCATGTGTTATAAAAAGTAAAGGCACTATTCAACTGAGTAGGAAAGAATTACTACGAGTATTTGGTGAAGTGGAAGAATAGACTAGTTGAAGATGCTACATGAATTTCTCAATTTGAGTTTGATTTAGCATAGGTTGTGACACTTGCATGATCTAGGAGAATAATTTCTTTCAACTCTAGTTTTTTGATATACAAGCATCCTAGGTTGCCTCATAATCTTGCACTTTTTGTTCATTCAAACAATTAATGTTGAGTTCCAATTGCTACCAAGTTCTAGTTACTACTGATTTCCAATTGTTGTCGAGTTCTAGTTACTGCCAAATTCCAATTGCTACCAAGTTCTAGTTGTTGTTGAGTTTTAGTTGCTACTGAGTTGTCTAGTGTCATCCAAGCTTTCCTTCATGTGCTGAGTAAACATGATATTTGTTGATACTCAAGTCCTTCATTGATTGAGTTGTCTATTTTTTAGTTCTTAGTTGGAGCCAACTTTTGTATTTAATTTGGATCATGAACTAAAGTTAGAATATTGTTTAGGGATGAGTGTTGACCATTTTGGAGCCATCCTTTCTTTGATGTATTATTATAAAATATTTTGTAAGTTTTTTTGGCAAGTATAAATAGATTTATTAGGCTTATGTTAAAGGTAGAACTTAGATGGTTTTGAAAGTAGGGGGCATATGTGTCTAGAAGTATGAACTTAAAGCTAGATCATGGATATTGAATGTATTTCGTATCTGCCTATAACCTCTTGTCACAAAATTTTTCACCTTTGTCCAAATTTTTTACTTAAGCACAACCTTGTAAAACAAGGAAACAACCTCCAAGCTGTGGGACTTGAACTATGAGGTTGAGTCTTCGAAGAAGGTTGGCTTCCTTTATTATCAGAGCACACCTAAACTACACTTTAGGAGGAAAAGGGAGAAAGAATGCATGGAAATAAAATCTACCTATTCTAACCTAATGGGTGATACACCAAAATAGAGTGTTTGAACCAATCTCTACCCATAAATGCATACTTGAACTATTATGATATTAAAAGATATATAGATTTAGACTTGTTTAAATCCAACAATCACATGCAAATTAGACAACAAAAATGAATGACACAAGGAAGAAAGAGTTTACTTATATATCATTCATAGATCAAAGGAGATATAGTCATGAAAATTATAGATAGCCACCAAACATTGAAGAGAGGCAAATGAGTATTGCACAGTACATCAATGGCTAAAAGAGATAAAGTAGAAAGTCATGAATAGCTCAGAGGCAAAGGGAATTTGCAATGTGTAAGCCAAAACATGACAAAGAAAATAGAGAAGAGTCGACCCTAAGAAATATTACAAAATGTACTTTTATAGTTCAAGCATAAGTCGAATAGCTTCTACCCTAAGGTAAAGAACAACCACCAACATTAAGATTGTAGAGAGAAATCACTGCAAATCTAAAAAATTAGATCTTGGTACACATCTAAAGGTGAGAAAATCCAACATTTTTCCAAAAATTGAGTCTTGAGAAGATAGAAACAGTGCCATTAATCATTCTAACCAAGTATATGGATAACCCAAATGTTGGAGAGGCATCCCTTTACATTATTACTAGCTTCACATTAATTTAAGAGTTGTTGGGATCAATCATAGAGATTGAGTTGGGCACAAAACCATTACTTTCTCCTTCCTAGCCCAAAAATTAGCAAAATCAATAGTCAAATTGGGTCTTGCCACTAGAAAGCACCACATAGACTAGTATTATTCTTTAACTTTTCTAGCTTGTGAAGTCCTCATGGGTTTGGCCATTTAATCACCTTAACTATGCCACCAACTACCCATGAAGCCATGACTTAACTACAATGTTGTTACCTCTATTACCACCTAGGCCTACAAGGGCATGTTTTCTTTAGGCACTTCACCACATTTCTTAATTTTCTCAAATCTTCAATATGTGGAAAAGAGTCTATCATTGATCTCCACAAGATTGATGATCACAAAAGACCTTAGTATTACTGTACTTTCCCTTCTAAAATTTTTAGGCCCATTGAGCACTCAATATTCACCTTTGTATACACATCATCCCTTTGACCAATTAGGGAAAAGCAACTAGCACATAGTCCACCTCAACACTACCTAGCATTCATTTTTGAAACTTGTGGCCCATGTGGAAAAATGGACCAATGAGTACACGTGACATAATGTCACTTCCTTACATTCCTTAAAAAACTTGCAACTTCATTAAGTGGGGAAGTGCTAATCATCAATCATCACAAGATTGGCGGTCATGCAAGATCTTCATTATAACCTAGCCCAATCGTCATCATTGTCCAATGAAACAATGCTAAAATTCCACCATGTTTTGATACTGCCTGACTATTCTAATAGGCTTACCCTTTGTGGCTCTAAGAAGAATGACACCACAAAGTCCACATGGTGGCAAGGCACTTGCCAACTTTGTTTAAACATTGAGAAGATCTAGAAAGTAGGGAAGCACCTATTGTCGATTTTAGATCTTATGATTAAGTTAGAAACTAGGAACATGCGGCTAACAGTAATAACCATGTCAAAAACTTAGCCAATTAGGACTCATATGTATGCCAACTTGACCTAATAGTTGTCCTACTTTGTCTTTGGCCCACATGAAATAGGACCCAAATGCCACATGGTAGCGAGGCACTTGTTTGCATTGCTTAAAGTTTGAGTAATGTCAGAAATAGGGAGAGTGACCCTTGTAGATCTACTAGGATCTAATGGTAAAGAGAGTTGTAGGGCCTTGGGAAATAAAGTTTTTAATTCATTTATTTTTATTTTCATTGGCATTATTTAATATAAAAAATGGAGACAACCGTTGGATGGACCTTATCATTTGAATTTAAATATTTGGTGGGAGGCCAAATATGGTTAACATGTCTAGAAAACTTAGATGGGATGCAATCTTGCTATTAATAAGATCAGTGACCTAAAGCATCCATTGCACTATAGAGTCATAAAAATCATGAATCTTGTTGTATTGTGAAACCATAACCCTACCTTTTTAGTAGAAAAAATCTAAAAGCCCTTCCTCTGACTTCTCTATGACTGTAAAAACTTTAAAATTTTGGCTATCTCACAGAGAGATAACTTGTGACTGAAACTTCTTGGAAAGAAGGAAAGAACTAAAAATAAAACTACTCTACTATGTACAAGTATCTACAACAAAAAAGATCAAACAATACCATTAACTGGCTTGTTAAAATAGTTTCCCTTCCTCACAAGTTGATTCTTTCTCCCATGCACATGGGTAGCTAAAAATAGAAACATGTACAACAAACATATTGCTACATGGGACACCTCTTTCCCAATGCTAAGAACAAATAAGCTTTCCAACAATGGGATGCCTTGTTGAGAAATACGTGCTCCTTCTTGCAAAGATCTTCCTCATGCTTTGGAATAAGCATGATTGGGGGAAACTTGTATTGCTATAGAGCTAGATGCCTAATTGGGAATCCTCTTGATGGTATTTGATCTAAGAAATCAACATTGACCATGTGATTGTTCTTTGCAATAGTATACTCCAATGATTTTGGAAATGGATCCTCCTCTTTTGAAGAAAAAATCTCCACCTTGTCTTCGTATTTTTCTTAAACCACCTCCTCTAGAGCTACTAGTATAGTGTGACTTTCCACTTTTTGCTATTGGAATTTACAAGTGGGAAGTATACTTCTAAGAGGGGGGATGAATTAGAAGTACTAAAATTTAACCTTTAAAACTTTTAACTTAAATCAATACATGCATGGAAACATATTAAGATAACATTAAAGTAAAATCATCATGAAAAACATTTGACACCAGGTTTGATCACCTAGAAACCCACCAAAATGAGAAGGTAAAACTAGGGTGGTAATGACACCCACAACTTACTACTATAGCAATAATGTAATTTGTCAAGTTTACAATTTTGGACTATTAGCAATGGTCTACCCTATGAGAGGCCTACCCAATTAAAGGCTTTTACACCTTGTTAGAACTACACGTGTCTAAAGGATTTACAAGACATTCACTTGCAATGCCACCCTATTAAAGGATTTATACTATGGTTGTTAAACCCACCTAAGTCCATAGGATTTCATTCCGTTGCAACAATTGTTAGAGAGTATAGTAGAATGTTTGACTTGATCACTTACAATTTGATATTAATAATTTTAGATCCTTGTTCTATCCAATGCGATCCTCACTAATCTGATATGAAGCTCTTATAATTTTGATACTCTATTCTGATAACTAATCTTACAATAGTCCTGCTCAACTAAGTCACCTTGAATGTCCTCTTATCACTTCACCCATTTTACTCCTTCTGTTCTTCACTCGCGTGCATCATAGTCTCATCATTCAATGCACATGAACTATGGGGCATCAATCTCCTTAAAAAGATTCCTTGACTTAGGGTTAGGTATGAATCTATAGTTGAGATTCGTCCATTTTTCCTCTTTAGCATTCTAATTATTTGATTGGCTTCATGTTGATTACATATGGAATCAAATAGATTCAATCTTATCTCCAAGCTTTGAGATCTATCCATTAGCTAGCATGCAAAATGGTTTACATCTTATTTTGTGAAGGCACAAACTCTTATGTTGATTTTGTGTTGCTCGACATTTGCTGATTACTGATGCTTGACACTTACAAAAATTCTATCTTGCTCAACACCTAAACATGCTTAACATCCATTTTTCACTTGGAACATATACTAGCTTGGCACTGTCTATTTTCTTGACACTTGAGTGACTCAGTACTTATTGTATTTTTGGCTTGGAACATATTGCAACTCAATACTTGTATATATTATAATAGGTATATGTTGCTAGCTCAGCATGAAATTAGCAAATAGCTTAAGTATGTTGACACTCAATTATAAAAACCATTTTGAGATCAACAGTTGCTATTGTGGAATATGCACTTCATTTACTAAAGATGATGATTCAACATCCATGGAAGAGCATTTAACATCCAACTCATTCAAAATATCATCGTCATCATTGATCTCCTCCATTATAGTTGCAAAGACATGCATAGGCTGAGAGGAAACCTCATGTAGGTTAGCATATTCATCCTCAAGGATAGCTCTATCCTTGAGCCTCTCTTCCCCAATCACCAAATCATGGAGGACTATCTATGTAGAAAATAGTTATCTTCTTGTTCAACTTGCAGTAGATCCTCATGTTTTTTTAAAGGCTCAAAAGCCATGACTTGTTCCTTAAAAGAAGGAACAACCTTTTCTTCTTCTTTCTCATAAAAAGAGGGGAGCTCTTCAAATAGGAGGATTGGATCCTCTTCCTTCTTCTCAACAATAATCTCTTCATCCCCCTCAGTAGACTATAACTCTTCCCTTTGTGGTTCTACTTGCTTTATTTCATTCTCCCAAAACTCTTTGTTTCAACTACCAAGAGTCCATACAACTAGTCCATCTTGAAATAGAGAAATAGTGATCAGTCTAGGGGGCTCATGAATAACCTAATTTTCTCCTATAGGATCTAGAGAGGAAAAAAAAAAAGGATCATCCAATGGAGGGGCCTTATTGAAGATTGTAATGACATATTTTGGAGAGGGGTGGGCATCTTCTTTCTTGGCATGTAGGGATGCCTAAATTGAATACTGAGGTTTAAGGAAACTTAAAATAGGGGTTAGGGATGGATACTTTGTTTGAAATAGGAAAACTTTCTCCTTACATTATCTTGCATTCAACCTTTTGTGCTTGGACAAGCTTAAGCTTTACCTCCTCCAAGTTCCTCATTGTTTCTTCTCTTTTGTTATTGATCCTTATCTACCTCTACTTCTCCTCCTACTAAAAATGGGAAAGAGCTTCCCAAGCCCTTCGAAAAACTATTTTAGTCTAACTTACCACCTCATAGGTATAAGATTCATGAAGCCATGTCTCCCAATCTCTATGCATTGCATCAAACCAAGATTTTGTGAGGAGCATGAAGTAAGCAAGGTTCCCACCATATGAAGGCTCATAAGGGTTATGGACTTTTTCAAAAGTTCTTCCCAGGTTGGAATAGGTAGAGGATAGGCTATCTATGTGGCTACAGAGCTCATCCATCATGGCCTTAAGAATGTTATAAGGTTTGGTGGGAAACTGAGTGGGCTGGTCACTTGGTATTGCAAGGGGGACTTAAACTAAGGAGGAATCTATAAATGAACTCTATTTTTTCTCCCTCTGGTGATCTAGGTAATCTTGCTAGTCATAAATAAGCTATGACTGGCATAGGAAAATGAAGGGAAAAGGGATAATCTCTTCATGATATGGGGGAAATAGTAATTGTTTCTATGAAATGGATTCATGATTAAAGCCTTATAAAACTGCAAACTCATAGAAAACCTAAAAATCATAGAGATCAAGGATGATCCTTACACACTAGCATTGTGTCTATATGAAACCAATAGAAGTTCACTCAAATTTTCCATGGTGTTTGCTTGAATGCCTCCAAAGGCTGATTTTAATGAAAATAACACCTAAATTCTCAATGTATCAAGATCAACTAGCTAACCAGTTGACTTATGTAGTTGAATCTTCTTGTCTTGCTCGGTGTGCCAAAAACTATTGTCACAAAAGTTTGCACCCTTGTCCAACATTTTTTCCTAAGGAAAACCTATTGTAACATGGAAAAAACCTCCAAGCTATCATACTTGAACTATGAGGTTGAGTCTTTGGAGAAGCTCATCTTCCTTTATTATTAGGGTGCACCTAAATTGCACTTGGAGAGGAAGAAGGAGAAGGAATGCTTGAAAATAAAATCTACCTATTCTAACCTAAGGGGCGATGCAACAAAATAGAGTGTTTGAACCAATATCCTCCCATAAATGCACACTTGAATTATTAAGATGTCAAAATATATATATTTATACATTTAAATCCAACAATCACATGCAGATCAGACAACCCAAAGGAATGACACAAGGAAGAAAGAGTTCAATTATATATCATTCATAGATCAAAGGAGATGTAGTGCCTCTCCCATTTGACTTATGTAAGTCATCCTAATGGATGCAACCTTGTTAATCTTTTGTTGTGATGGATCACGATTGTGACCATGAGTGGTCTACACCATTGAGGTGATTTGATTTATGTATTATATTAGTTGCATTGATTATGCTTATGGCTGATTTATGAGACTATGATATGATTTATGGTTCATTGAGGTTTGTTCCAGTACTTACTAGGATTGATGTGGTATCATGAGGTGGTTCCGTGGTTACCCTATGATGTGTGCAAAGATTGCACTATGTACTATTACCATGCTACACTGGACTAGGTTCCTATAGCAGTGGTTTGTCATGTTTATGACTATGTTCGCTTATATCTTTTAAGTGTTATTCAAGAAATCATTATTAAATGCTTAAGTAATTAGAAATGGATTGTCCATGTTGGATTCATTGGTTATGTACTTTGGATATTTACTTTGTTATGTTTTAATCTAAGAGATATTTGCTACTTATGTTTAACATGTGAGATGAACTGAGGGTTAGATGTTATACCCTAATTTTAGTATCATAGATGTTAGACTACTATGATGTTTAGTTGATCATATTGCATGATGATGCCATTTTGACATGACAATGTGTTTATGATGATATCTAGTTATCCGATATTTTGACATATCACTGATTATGTTATGTGATGGATTTAATGTTATGGTTATTTCCTTCATTCCAACATTGTTATGCTTTATGTGAATGTGAGTGATGTAAATAGATTATTTTAATATAATTAAATAAATGGTTAAATTAGGTGATTTAATGCATTAATTTCTTTGGCTATGTTATTATATGCAATTGCACTTGATCATGTTGTTTAGTGTGTAGGATTTATATCCCTGGTAGTGGCACATGGAGTTAGTGATTTGACCATTCATATTTTACCAACGTCATCCCTGTATGGTCAACATATCCTTAATTAAATGTTTAAATTAAACCTTTTAGTGATTATTATATCCAAACTCATTTGCATTATGTGATTAGACCAGTGAGCATGTCTGTGCATTTAGAGGTTCACCTTGTTGTGAAAGTTGTTAAGGAAATTTGTGTGTTTTTGGGTTTTCAAGGTTTTTAATTGATTTATTTTAGTTTTTGGTAGATTTGCTATAGATGAATTCCTATTTATAGGAATAGCCTTTTTTTTTTGGGTCGATTTGAGGCTTAACTTTTGAATTAGAAAGTTGGATAGTAAAACCCAAAATCTTCTTCATGAGGATTTACTGTTTTGTTCATTGTGGGAGCTACAAGTGTGGGATCATCAAAAGGTTGAGCTTTTTGGATCTAGCTCAAGAAAACCTTGGATTGGTGCAATTTTTTCTACTTTTGTGGGCTATTTATTTTATAGTTCAAATTTCCATTTTGCCCTTTTGGCTGTGAGGTAGGGCTTTCTTGTGTTATTGTTTCTACTCCATTTCAGCTTCTATTTTTGGTAGCTATTTGTTTGGAGGCTAAGAACTAGTGTTCCCCTCAATTTCTATATGTTAGTTCTACCCGATTGGGTGAGTAAAAACATTTCCCTATTTTTTAGGATGAGGGTTTGGGGTTTTACGCTGTTATGCTAGCTATTTTTGCATACGGTGTCTAAACTCCTTTATTTTTGGATTTTTTGGGGTTTTTACCTTATTTTGCATGCCACCCTATTTTCTTGGGTTTTCTTGGCACAATGTGAGTTGTGGACTAGGATGATCCATTTGGATATCAGTAAGACCACTATTGCACTTTTTTTTTCATTGGGATGTGTACCACATCCATACTCCTGATGTCATGTTTGATTGAGTGATTTTTATACCTGTTGTTATGGTTTGTCTTGGACCTTTGTTTTTGTTTTGTGGACACTAGGATTCATGTAGAATCCATACTCCTAGATTGAGGTTGGTTGAGTGAGTTCATGATGTTTGGTCTTTTTGCATCATTGAGATTTGTGTAGAATATATACTCCCAAATTGAGGCCTATAGAGTGATTTCATGATGTATGGTTTTATTGGCTTTGGGATTTGTGTAGAATTTTTCCTCCCGAGTTTATTTTAGTTGGGTGTTTTTCTTTGCATTGTGTTCCCATCTAGTCCTTGTGCTTTCATCTTTGTGATGGTTTTGCACCACACATGAGTACATGCACATACATATCTATTGGGTGACTTGTGAGGCCCGATCTTCCATCATACTTCTAGAAGTTATGATCATTGGGGTTGGGATGGGAGTATGCATGCCCATGAGAACTTTTCATAGGATGAGCATGGGTAGGGTAGGGTAGCATATGGAGGGGGCTCCTATCTCATAGCCTAGCAATCATGATGCCACAAGTGTGGTAGAGGGAGTTTTAAGTAAGCAATAACTAAATATAATGTGTGAGTGGTAATAAAACTTAAGATAATAAAATGCTTGTGCCAAGCCATTCCATTGAGGGATGTTGAATCTACATGATCGGAGCTTGAGCTTTTCAATGCCAAGTGACTCTCCATGATGTCAAACCCTACTTAGTAGCCTATTGAGTGTCTAACCAGGACCTTTACTCCATGCATTGTCTTAGGTTCTTGCTTATAACCATCATACTGTCTCGCATGAGTGTTAGCCATGGATGTTGTGTTTTATGTGTGTTTGTGGTTGGATCTTTATCTCCATTAGCATGGCAGGTGTGGACCTATAGGTACCACATGGTTGGAAGGTGTAGCTACCTTTACCATTGCTAGGGACCAATGTATAGAGATAGTCTTTTGTCCTAGTGTGACCATTGTTGGATTTTTTCACTTGGTACTTCGGGTTTCAAAGTATGCTTCCTTATGATTTATGCTTTCATTGGAATACTTGGATATCATGTTTAGATGATGTTAGTTTATTTGATGAATTCCCATATTATGATGTCTAGCATATGACTAGATGATGTGAATTTTTGTATTGGATTATCTATTGCTTATTGGTTTAGCATGTTAGATTTTCTCATGCTTATATTGTAGCATGTGTTTAGTAGTGACATCCCTATTATGATAGTAATGACAATTTAATGGGTGGCTTGGGATGTTACATGTGAGGGATGGCTAGGATCCATGATGCTCTTATGATGCTATTGATAGTTGGGAGGAACCATGAACTTAGTTTGGTTATTTAGTTACTACAATGTTGCTTTAAGTACATTCTTTACTGCTTGGGTTTAGATGGATAGATGTTCCTCTTTCTTATCTCATGGCATCTTATTGTTTATGCATTGAAGTGTTTGCTCCTTGATCTTTGTGGATCTAGTACTCCCCGACGTGTAGGTTCTGGACTCATTTTTAGTCTGTTGTTTATCTTTAAGTGTTTCTTGAGTATTTTGGGTGACCATTTGTTAGCATGGTGTGATACAATATTGTATCAAATGCCCATTAAAATTGTATCATGCATCCCCTGATTCTATCACACATCTCTTGGAGAAATATCATACGATACTTTCCAGTATCGCACCTCCTTGTAAGAACTATCCTATGATACCCTTAAAGCATTGCATGCCTTTAAGAGAAGTATTACCCAATCCTTGAAAGTTTCACCCTCTTTCTTTAGGAATGTCCCATGATACTTTCCAGTGCTATATTAAAGTATTGCTTAGATATTTTTCAAGACCTATGTGGGCAGGCAACGGGCACCTTTTAGTTTGATCCAAACTTTTTGGGAGTTGTTTGGGGTACCCTCTTAGGTGTTATTTAGTCCTTTGGTGTTGCATTTTGAATTTAGAATGTGTTTGATTTGAATGCATTTATGCATTCTTCATCTTAAATTTTTTTGTTTGGTAGTGGTATCTGGAGATTCATTGGTTACTCGGATTGTTGGTGAAGTCTTCTATTGCAATCTGTGTGATCCCCGTATGATGTTGACATGTGCATTCATACTTGTAAATTTTTTTTTTATCTTGGCTTGAATTGAATCCTTGTTCCAAGGATCTCCAGGTGGTGCATTACATCTAGTATCAAAGCCCATGTTCAAACATTGGGATCTCTACGTATATGTTGCCCATATGGTTGTTGTTGCTTTGTGTGAGTGCGAGTGTCTTGGTGAGAACTCATGATCTTTGTTGCTTTGGTATCTGCTTGTGATAGGCTTGCTTGTCTAGTAGATGCAACTATATTAGTATGAGGAGAGGGAAGTGAGTCTTCCCTTGTTTTATAGATGGTATCAATGTGCCTTGATTGGTTGGTTGCTAGTGGGACCCTTTTTAGATGAAACCATTGATTGGTGTCCATGTGTTGGTTTTGAGTGCCTCTTTTGTTCTCCTTATGGAGTAAGGTGCATTGTTTTCCTATTTTCTCCTTATTGTAAGTAAATAAATGAATCTTATTTGTGATTCTATTTGATGTCATTATACTAATGAAATGGTTCTTTTCATTGAGAAATGAGTGTTATTGTGAATCATTGCAAGGAAGTAGGTTTTCATTATATCCTTAGGTTAATGACTTAAATCCCTAATCTGATTGCTTTTTAAGCTTATGAAAAATTGTATTAAATTGATGAATATTTAAATGTTGCATTGCATGGAAAAATAATTAAGGAAATTATTGTTTTCTACATATGCATGAGATTACTAATGGTATATTGCTTGATGTGTGTGAGTGTGTTCTCTAACACTACTAGGATTATGTATTCCTTAGCATTATGTGGTGATTTACCCCTCTTGTGTGGTTGTTCTCAGTCATCACATGTCATGTTCTTTAATTAATGCCTTATTTTATTTGGCTAGAGGTACTTTCCTCATGTTGTTGGGCCAGAATTGGTTTTCAGTATTTTCCTCTCTTGGAGTAGTCATTAAATTTTATCCATCACTCTCTTTGTGACAGTTGTGACATTTGACTTATTTTTGAAATGTGCACTTTTTGATATTCACTATTGGAATTGACAATTCCTCATTTTGGCTTTTTTATTATGTTTCATGATGTGTTTTATTGCTGCCCAGTTGTGTGTTTTGATTCTATCATGTTCATACTCAAACCTTTGGTAGTGCGTTCAAGGGATAATACCATAGAGAACATGCTAGTGTGTCTTTTTTAGATTTAAAGTTTTTACTATAATTGGATGGTTTAAAAAATGAGTAAATGTAATGTTAATTCTTGAAAATAAATTGAAAGATATGTGCTTGTTTTATGGTGACTCTTGAACCCTTGCTTTGAAAACCTTTCAATTTCATTGTGCATTACTGCTCATGTTATGTTTAAGTAATGAAATTATGAAAGATAAGTAATGATGGTTTTAGTGTGTGAACTACCTTCCATTCCATGCCTTATTTTGTTTTGGGCATGGGTGTTCTTGACTAGTTTTGGACGTTTTGTCTGTCACTTGTCTTCTTAACAAGGACTATTGTTTTTTCCTATGTGGTTTTCTCTTGAGTGGTGACTCAAACTCTTAGATCTTAGGACCTTATAGTATCTATCATGTTGTAGTCCTTGTTATCTTTCTGACACTTTTTGAAGGGAATCAATCAAAGTCTGGACATGAAAGTTTTGGTCTTTGGAGTGAAGGCAATTTTTGTTCTAATTTGAAATTTTGTGCAAGAATCTAGTGGTCATGCACTTTCTCACTTGGTTCATTTCACTTTCTCACCTAGTTTCCTAATAAAATTTGCATGATATTGTGCTAATGCAAAAATTTCTCCTAGGGAACAACAAGCATCTCATTTACACTTCTGGAGTTGATGATCAATGTTTTGAGTACTTTTTTTTTGAGTAGAGGCCAATTCAATCATGACATATCATATTTATGGCCATTGGATAAGTTTAACTCTTCATGTTATTCTTAATGGAAGAGTTATCTAGTCTTCATAATCTACAAGGTACTTGTTGGAATTCGTGCTTGGATTTGTGTGTTTCCTATTGCACTGACCCACCCTTGTGAGGTGAGTGTGGTTTGTGAGCATTCCTTATTTGAGGATGATGTTGCCTTGTCATTTGGGAGTGACTCAGTTCTTTGATGAGTCTAGATTCTCCTTTTTGTATGTTAACTTTGGTGCATCTTTGTATCCTTTTCTCTCTTGTGAGAGTAGGCTAGCATGGTTATGCCACTAGCTTAGTTAGTATTTTTTAGATGAGTCTGTTGATGGTTGGTGGAATTCTGAGTTCCCTAATGTGTCATGGACTAATTTAGTGTAGAGGTTGAGAGAGACTTCCTCTCAGTCCTATACTCTATAGTTTCTTTCTCCCTAAGCTTATTACTTCTAGAGGATTATATCAACCAATTTTTCTCATTGACCGTTGACTTGAGGCTGGAGATTGATGTTAGCAGTAGGTGGGGTGTGGTATTCCTAGCATGGTGCTAGAGGTACATGGTATCATTGGGCACATGTTACCATCTTATGAGTTAGTATGTAGATATTACATGATTGTGTCCACTAACGAAAGTCTTTGCAACCTTATGGAAATGTGAGATTTTGTTTCGTTGGGTTGTGTAACCCTAGTTCCCAATGGCAGTTGAGCTTTTGTACCTTAGAGAGGTGTTGTGCTCCTATGCTTGATGGTGAGTAGTCTTTTGGAATGTGTAATTTTTTTGTAAACTATCATCCACTTTGTTCAATGGGTGATTTTATGTGGATTCAAGGATGCTCATGTGTGACATGATAGTATTCTTGGGAATTTTGGGATGGTTCTTCCCCATGATTCCAACTCTTGTTGGGAGTGTGTTGTGTTTTGTCCTTGTTTGTGGTCATGTGGTAGGTGCATGTTTAGCTAGGGCACCTATTGATGAGGTAGAGTGACTTATTCGTTACCTTGTATTGTCAACTATATGGCTAGATGGGTTTTTCCTAGCACCTAGAAGGCTCTTCTTGGAGGACCTTGTGTTAGTGTGATAGCTTTCTCTTGTGGTTAACCTATTTGAGAGTTGACATGATGGTTTGAGGATGTTGGTTTGATTTGGGGTTTTCCTTGTGGTGAGTTGTTGGGTCATTCCTATTGCTCAGCTTGAATTTTTTTGGTTCCTAATTTGTTTTGGTTTAATATTCTTGGATTGTAGGCTTCTAAGAGTAAGCCTAGTCTTTGGGGGGGATGATGTACTACCTCTCCCATTTGACTTATGTATGTCATCCTGATGGATGCAACCTTGTTAATCTTTTGTTGTGATGGATCATGACTGTGACCATGAGTGGTCTGCACCGTTGAGGTGATTTGATTTATGTATTGTATCAGTTCCTTTGATTATGCTTATGGCTAATTTATGATATTATGATATGATTTATGGTTCGCTAACATTTGTACAATGCTTACCAGGATCAATGTGGTATCATGAGGTTGTTTTGTGATTACCCTAAGATGTGTGCAAAGATTGCACTATGTACTATTACCATGCTACACTGGACTATGTTCTTGTAGCAGTGGTTAGTCATGTTTATGACTATGTTCACTTATATCTTTTAAGTTCCTTTAAGTGTTGTTTAAACAATCATTATTAAATGTTTAAGTATTTAGAAATGGATTGTCCATGTTGGATTCATTGGTTATGTGCTTCGGATATTTACTTTGTTATATTTTGATTTGAGAGGTATTTGTTACTTATGTTCAACATGTGAGATGACCTAAGGGTCAGATGTTATACCTTGATTTCAGTATCATAGATGTTAGACTACTATATTGTTTAGTTGATCATATTGCATGCTGATGCCATTTTGAGATGAAAGTATGTTTTATTATGATATCTAGTTATCCAATATTTGGACATATCACTAATTATGTTATGTGATGGATTTAATGCTATGGTTATTTCCTTCATTCCAACATTGTTATGCTTTATACGAACATGAGTGCTATAAATAGATTATTTTAATATAATTAAATAAATGGTTAAATTAGGTTATTTAATGCATTTATTGCTTCGACTATGTTATTATATGCAATTGCACTTGATTATGTTGTTTAGTGTACAAGATTTATATCCCTGGTAGTGGCACATGGAGTTAGTGATTCATCCATTCATATTTTACCACTGTCGTCCCTGTATGGTCGACATATCCTTAATTAAATGTTTAAACTAAACCTTTTGGTGATTATTATATCTAAACTCATTTGCATTATGTGATTAGACTAGTGAGCATGTCTGTGCATTTAGAGGTTTGCCTTATTGTGAAAGTTGTTAAGGAAATTTATGTGTTTTTGGGTTTTTAGGCTTTCTATTTGATTTATTTTAGTCTTTGGAAACTTTTCCATAGATGAATTCCTATTTATATGAATAGGTTGTTTTCATTTGGGTCGATTTGGGGTTTAACTAGGTTGGCTAGTTATTTTTCCTAATTGATTATTCACTCAAAAAGTGAATAAGTATCCAAAAAGGAATTTAATTCCTCACTTCTCACTTTTGAATTAGAAAGTTGCAAAGTAAAATCCAAAATTCTCTTCATGAGGATGTATTATTTTTTTCATTATGGGAGCTACATGCATGGGATCATCATGAGGTCAAGCTTGTTGGATCTAGCTCAAGGAAACCTTGGATTGTTGTGATTTTCAGCTACTTCTATGGGCTATTTATTTTATGGTTCTATTTTCCACTTTGCCCTTTTGGCTGTGAGGTAGGGCTTTTTTATTTTATTGTTTCTGCTCCATTTTAGCTTCTATTTTTTGTAGCCATTTATTTGGAGGCTGAGAACTAGCGTTCCCCTCTATTTCTATATGTTAGTTCTACCCGGTTGGGAAAATACAAATATTTTCTTACTTTTAGGGATGAGGGTTTGGTGTTTTATGATGTTATGCTAGCCATTTTTGCACACAATGTTTGAACTCATTTATTTTTGGATTTTTTGGGTTTTTGTGCCCAAAGGCCAAATGGGTTTTAATTTTGAAGTTTTCCAAAATTTTGGGGTCTTTACCTCATTTTGCATGCCACCCTATTTTCTCAAGTTTTCTTAGTACAATGTGAGTCATGGACTGGGATGATCTGTTTCGATATCAATTAGACCACTATTCCACTTTTTTGTTTGCATTGGGATGCATGCTACATCCGTACTCTTGATGTCATGTTCAGTTGAGTGATTTTTACAACTATTTTTATGGTTTCTCTTGGACCTTTATTTTTGTTTTGTGGACACTAGGATTCGTGTAGAATCCATACTCGTGAATTGAGGCTGATTGAGTGAGTTCATGATGTTTGGTCTTTTTGCATCATTGGGATTCATGTAGGATCCATACTCCTAGTTTGAGGTCGGTAGAATTATTTCATGATGTATGGTTTTATTGGCTTTGGGATTCGTGTAGAATCCATTCTCCTGAGTTGCTTTTGGTTGGGTGTTTTGTTTTGCATTGTGTTCTCATCCAATCCTTATGGTTAAATCTCTGTGATGGCAGTGCACCACACACAAGTATGTGTGCATACATATCTATCTAGTGACTTACAAGGCTCGATCTTTTGTGGTACGTCTAGAAGTTATGATCATTGAGGTTTGGATGAGAGTATGCATGACCATGGGCACTTGTTGTAGGATGAGCATGAGTAGGGTGGGGTAGCATATGGAGGGGGCTCCTATCTTGTAGCCTAGTGATCATGATGCTAAAGGTATGGAAAAGGGAGTTTTAAATAAGTGATAACTAAATAAAATGTGTGAGTGGTAATAAAACTTAAGATAATAAAATGCTTGTGTCAAGCCATTCCATTGAGGGATGTTGAATCCACACAATCTAAGCTTGGAATTTTCAATGCCAAGTGACTCTCCATGATGTTAGCCCCTACTTAGTTGCCTATTGAGTGTCTGACCAGGACCTCTACTCCTTGCATTGTCTTGGGTTCTTGGTTACAACCATCATACTGTCTAGTGTGAGTGTTAGCCATGGATGTTTTGTTTTATGTGTGTTTGTTGTTGGACCTTTATCTCCATCAACACTACGGGTGTGGACCTATGGGTTTCACATGGTTGGGAGGCATAGCTACCTTCACTAGTACTAGGGACCGATGTATAGAGATGGTATTTTGTCCTAGTGTGACCATTACTGGATGTTTTCACTTGGTACTTTGGGTTCTAGAGTATGCTTCCTTGTGATCTATGCTTTCATTGGAATGCTTGGATATCATGTTTAGATGATGTTAGTTTATTTAACACATTCCCATGTTATGATGTTCAGTATATAACTAGATAATATTATTTTCTATATTGGATTATTTATTGGTTATTGCTTTAGCATGTTAGATTTCCTCATGCTTATATTGTAACATGTGTTTAGTAGTGACATCCCTATTATGATAGTACTGACGATCTAATCGGTGGCCTACGATGTTACACATGGGGGATGGCTACAATCCATGATGGTCTTATAATGCTATTGATGGTTAGGAGGAATCATGTACTTAGTTTGGTTGTTCAGTTACCGTGATGTTTCTTTTAGTATGTTCTTCACTTCTTGGGTTTAGATGGATAAATGTTCCTCTTTCCTATTTCATTGCATCTTGTTTCTTATGCACTCGAGTGTTCACACCTTGATCTTATTGGATCTGATACTCCCTAGTGTGGAGGTTCTAAACTTAGTTTTAGTCTATTTTTTTCCTTTAAGTGTTTCTTGAGTTTCCTTGGTGACCATTTGTTAGTATGGTGCGATACAATATTGTATTGTACGCCCATTAAAATTCTATCATGCATCCCCTAATTGTATTGCACATCTCTTGGAGAAATATTGTACGATATTTTCTAGTATCACACCTCCTTGTAAGAACTATTGTACAGTACCCTTAAAGCATTGCACACCTTTGATAGAAGTATCACCTAGTCCCTGAAAGTTTCACACTCTTTCTTTAGGAATGTCGCACAATACTTTTCAGTGTTGTATTAAAGTATCACCTAGATTTTTTTGCAAGCCCTATGCAAGTGGGAAGTGGGAACTTTTTAGTTTGATCTAAACTTTTTTGGAGTTGTTTGGGGTACCCTCTTAGGCATTCTTTAGTCATTTGGTGTCACATTTTGAATTCAAAATGTGTTCGATTCAAATGCAGTTATGTGTTCTTTTTCTTTGGTCATTTTTTTGGTAGTGGCATTTGGAGATTCATTCGTTACTCAAATTGTTGGTGAAGTTTTCCATTTCTATTTGTGTGATCCTTGTATGATGTTCACATGTGCATTGATACTTGTAAAAAAGTTTTATCTTGGCTTGAACTGAATCCTTGTTCAAGGATCTCTGGGTAGGGCATATAGATACAACCATCCAAATTGTAGATAACCACAAAACATTGAAGATAGGAAAATGAATCTTGCACAGTACATGAATGGCTAAAAGAGATAAGGCAGAAAGTCATGAATAGCTCAAAGGCAAAGGGAATTTACAATATGCATGCCAAAACATGCCAAGGAAAATGGAGAAGGGTCAACCCTAAGAAAGATTTAAAAATATTCTTTTATAGTTCAAGAATAACTCCAATAGCTTCTACTTTAAGGAAAAGAACAACCACCACCATTAAGATTGAAAAGAGAAATCACTACAAGTCTAAAAATCAAATCTTGATACACATCTAGATGTGAGAAAATCTAATATTTTGCAAAAAGCAAAGTCCTGAGAAGATAGAAAGAGTACAATTAATCATTATAACTAAGTATATGCATAATGTAGATGGTGGAGAGACATCCCTTTATGTCATTACTAGCTTCACATTCATTTGAGAGTGGTTGTGATTGATCACAAAGATCAGATTGTATAGAAAACCATTACTTTCTCCTTCCTGGCCCAATAAATTAGTAAAATCGATAGTCAAACTCAGTCCTACAACTAGAAAGAACCATGTGGACCAATAATATTTATTTTTCCAACTTGTGAAGTCCTTATGGGTTTGACCATTTAATCACCTTAGGTGCGCTATCCTTCAACTTAACTGCCAACTGCCAACGAAACTATGACTGAACTGTGATGTTACTATTGTTGTTACCACTTGGGTTAGCAAGAGCATGTGCTCTTTAGGAACTTCCCTACATTTCTTAATTTCCTTGCATCTTCAAAATGTGGAAAAGCATCAATCATCAATCTCCACAAAATCAATGATCATGAAAGACCTTAGTATTACTGTGCTTTCACTTTTAAACTTTTCAATCAACATTCACCTCCATATACACTTCATCCCTTTGAAAAATTAGGATGAAGCAACTAGCACATATTCCACCTTAGCACTACCTGGCATTCATTTTTAACACTGGTGGCCCACACGAAAGAAAGGACCCATGAGTACATGTGGAACAATGTTGCTTCCCCACATTTGTTAAAATCCTTGTAATTTCATAAAGTGGGGAGGTGCCAACCATTTATTATCACAAGATCAATGTGTATGCAAGATCTTCATTATGACCTAGCCCAATCATTATCCTTGTCCAATAAAATAGCACTAAACATTATCGTGTTTTGATACTACCTAGCTATTCTGACTAGCTTACCCTTTACAACTTTGACAAGATTGGGATCAAAAATTATGAATGGTGGCAAGGGGATTTCCCAATTTTTTTAAACATCGAGCAACTCTAAAAAGTGGGGAAGCACTTGTTTTCAATCTTAGAAGATCTAATGATGACGGGAGAAACTAGGAACATGTGGCCCACACTACTGACCCTGTTAGAAATTTAGAAAATAAGGATCCTTCCATATGCCAACTTGACTTGATAGCTTTCTTTCTTTGTCTTTATCCCACAAGAAATAAGATCCACATGCCACATGGCATTGAGGCAATTTCCCTCGTTGCTTAAAGTCTAAGCAATGTCAGAATGCGGGAAAGTGACTATGGTAGGTCTACCAGGATATTATGGTAAAGAAAGTTGCAAGGCCTTGGAAAATAAACTTAGGAAAAGTAAGGAAATAAAATAAAGTTTTTAATTCATTTATTTCATATTTCTATTGGTATTATTTAATATAAAAAATGGGCATGACCATTGGGTGGACTTTATCATTTGAATTTAAATATTTGGTGGGAGCAAAAATATGGTTAACATAACCATAAGACCTTATAGCTAGGCATGTATGTTGATTACTTGAAAAATCAATATAATGATTTCATTCTTTCTCCTTAGTGTTGTTCTCTTTGTGTGTTTTCTTTTTTTGTGTTAACTCTATCGAGTGGTTTATATAGTTGGGTGTGTCTTTAGCTAGTTTTTCACCCCTCCTTGTACTAGGCTCTAATACCACCTATTTCAAGGAGGGATGCAAAACTAGGATCAAAGGCACACCTATCTATCAAAACTATCTTGCAAAATTAACACAAAGGAAGAAAACATATAAAGTGAACAATGCCAAGGAGAAAGAACAAAAACACTTTATTGATTCATCAAGTAATCGACATACATGCCCAACTATAGGACCTTATGGGTTATAGCCAAATACAAAATACATTTAAGATCTACAATCTAATTACAAATTCAAACTTGCATACACATATGCCTCCTACTTTTGAAACCCTCTAAGTTATACCTTTAACCTTTCCTAAGTACTCTATTTATACTCACCAAAATGGCTTACAAAATATTATAGAACATTACATCAAAGAAAGGTTGACCTCAAAATGGTCAACTAATCCCTAAACAAGATCATATCATTAAATTCATTATCCAAATTAAATATGAAATTTAGCTCCAACTAAGACCCAAAAAAAAGACAACTTAGGCAATGAAGGACCTGAGAATGAAAAAATATCATCTTCACTTGGCACATGAAGGATCACTCAGCCAATATCACACAATTTGGCAACAACTAGAACTTGACAACAACTGGAACTCAACAACAACTTGAATTTAGTAGTAATTGGAACTCAACAATAACTAAAAATTGGTAGCAACTAGAACTCGCCAGCAACTGGCATAATGAACAAAAAAGTGTAGGATTAAAAGACAACCCAGGATGCTCCTACATCATAGGTCAACCTCTATTAAAAGGATTTATATACAAAATAATTATAATGATAAGAAAGAAAATAGTATTTTTTGATCTATGTGATTACAACACACTTTTGTTGGTTCAAATTTATGTTCAGTCCTTATGCTAGTTCATTGATAAGCCTTTCATTGTTATCTATAATCTTTATCTACTTGGACACCCTTCAAGAAATTTGTCCACTGTTCTCATCAACAATTAATTTTTCTTCTTGACTCTTCTTCGAGATCATTAGGAAATTCTATTATGGTTTAGATTGTAAATGCTTAACATCCACTATCTAATGGTGAGTATTTCTTGTCTATGACTTAGCCTCTTCAATCTAATGCTAAGCACCCACTGTCTGCTACTCAACAATTTGTATTTCCAGTCCATCATTTCATGTCTAATGGGAACTTGCAGCTTGACTTGTCTATTCCCTTTCATTGTTGGGAGCATCATCATCATATAGATGAATTTTCTATAGTCTTTAGGTTCTTCTTTACATGAAGCATCACCCTTTTCTTTCTTGACTTGAACTCTATTCAAGGTAAAGACATAAGTACTAACTGCTTCTCTCCAATATGTATGTGATACGTGTTTCTCCATCATTAGTATTATTGCATAGTCCATTATTGATATGTTTCTTCTTTCAACTTATCCCATTCTGAGGAGGGGTCCTCAGTGTTGACATATTTCTTTTAATTCCTTTGTCATTGATAAGTAGGAGATGATTTCCATAGCTAGTCAAATTGTGATGTGAATATCAGGATTTAACTGTGTGATTTTGAGTCAAACTCGATGACCCATGTTTCATGAGTAGTGATTCAACATGAATCCATCTCTCATGAGAATAAATGGAACACTTAGCACTCATTGGATCTAGGTGATGCTCACAGGGGTGAAGCACCGGGACTTCCCGGGAGGTCACCCATCCCAGTACTACTCCAGCCTGAGCGCGCTTAACTACGGAGTTTCCTCCACAATTAAACCCAAAGCTTGCAACCCCATTTGCAAAACCTTCACCAAGTGTTGTGCCTTATGAACCATTCATTAGAAAGCCCCTTAAGCTCATCAATTGATAAGTAGGAGATGATTTCCACAGCTAGTCAAATTGTGATGTGAATATCAGGATTTAACTGTGTGATTTTGAGTCAAACTCGATGACCCATGTTTCATGAGTAGTGATTCAACATGAATCCATCTCTCATGAGAATAAATGGAACACTTAGCACTCATTAGATCTAGGTGATGCTCACAGGGGTGAAGCACCGGGACTTCCCGGGAGGTCACCCATCCCAGTACTACTCCAGCCTGAGCGCGCTTAACTACGGAGTTTCCTCCACAATTAAACCCAAAGCTTGCAACCCCATTTGCAAAACCTTCACCAAGTGTTGTGCCTTATGAACCATTCATTAGAAAGCCCCTTAAGCTCATCAATTGATAAGTAGGAGATGATTTCCACAGCTAGTCAAATTGTGATGTGAATATCAGGATTTAACTGTGTGATTTTGAGTCAAACTCGATGACCCATGTTTCATGAGTAGTGATTCAACATGAATCCATCTCTCATGAGAATAAATGGAACACTTAGCACTCATTGGATCTAGGTGATACTCACAGGGGTGAAGCACACAGTTAAATCCTGATATTCACATCACAATCCTTTATCATTGTAAAATGTATTGAACTCATGTAAAACAAATTTACCACCTCAGTCAGATCTCAAACACTTCAAACTTTTCCCTATTTCTTTTTTAACTTTGGTTAAATACCACTTGAATAAATAGAAAACATTAGATTTAAATTTAAGAAATATCACACTCATCATTCTAGAGTAATCATCCACAAATAGAATGAAATATTGATCTCCATAGTATCTTTTAAAACCAATGGGTCCACATAGGTAAGTATGAACCAATTCCAAAATATCACTAGCAATATATGCTTTACTCTTAAAACTAGAATTTGAAATCTTTTATCATTGTTAGGCTTCTTTAGTTTAGGCAATCCTCCTACTTTCATCATCTTACTGATATTCACCCATAATCTTTTGTACGATAACCAAGTATGTTCTTATTGTGCAAACTTAAATGTCTCTTCTGATAGGTCTAGATAGAATAGTTACCTCTTGTCTACTCACCAATTCCAATTAGCTTACCATCACCATCATGTATCTTTTCCTTTCTATTGTGAAATTCAACCTTGTAACTTGATTAGTTCAACTGTGAAATACTCAACAAATTGTAGTTAAGTCCTTCAACCCAATAAGCATTTTCACATATTATCATGTTAGTCAGTTGAATAGTGTTTTTACCTTTTATAACACATGGGATATGATTAGATAATTTAACACATCCACCAGTTTATCAACCATTATCATCAAATTTTTCTTTATTACTACTCATAAGATAGGAACTTCCACTATCAATTATCCATCTATCACTTTTGTTCCCATAAAAGATTAATGCAGTTTTCTCATCTTCATCAAAGTCTTTGTCATCCTAGCTTCTTCTACAGGCTTTGTTATCTCTTCTTCCTTTTTATTTTCTTTCCTTCTTTTCATCATTGTCTTCTCTCTTAGGAAATCTAGTAGCAATATGACCAACTTTTCTGCATGAAAAAAATAATTATAGGTAATTTACGTTTGTATTTACCTCTTCTTCTTCTAGACCTTTTTGCAATGAGGGCTTCAAGTTCATCAATCTCATCATAAGGACTATCAATTTCACTCTTCATATTTTTTCCTTTTTTCTTACTAAGAATAAGTTGTGACTTGAAAGGAGATTCAATGGTAGTAGGTATGTAGTTATCAAAATTAGACTTCTCAAAAAGCACTAAGTCTACCAATTACACCTAAGTCAAATTGTTTCCTTGTGTCAATCTCATTTCTTAAATTATAGACTCTAATGGCATAGATAAGGACTAGAGTCCTTAATACCTTTCTTATCATGATTTCATGTTGAATGTTCCATTTTTTCCTTGAATAGCATTAAAAAAACTTTAACTCTTGTGTAGTATTCTACTATGTTCTCACCTTCAATCATTCTCATATCATTAAATTGACCTCTCAGCTTTATGCTTTGGCTATTAGTACATTGTCATCACCTCCATATATGGTTTTCAATTTTTCCCACATCTTCTTTGTAGTATTGAAATATTTTAGGTCATCAAACTCAACATAGCTTAGGTTTGAGGCAATCTCCAACATTGCTTGGTTGGGGTCTAACTTTTGTCTTAGTTTCATCAGCACTCAGAGGATTAGTTGTTACCTATACATATTTATTTCTCATAAAATTGACAACAACATCATTGGTACTAGATATGTGTGGATTCATCAAGGTCTACCATGTAGGAAATTTCTCCTTATTTATCTTAGGTACATCTCTCTTGTTTTCCATGATCTTCAAGTTTAAGTACCTACAAACTTTTTTCTAAAAACACTTAGCATTGTTACCAATTGTTAGAAATTTTTAGAATAATTGAGAGGAAGGGTGAATAAGTTACTCAAGGTCTATATGTACCTCTTAAAAAATTAAACATTAAACACATCATTATTTTTTTAAGTCTTCTTATCCTATTGTTTCTTAGTCTCTATTGTAAAAGTTTCATAGACTTAACTTGCATTGCATAATGAAAACTTCATCACATGCAAAAAAATTCATAATACATTAATCATATAGTAACACTATGATTTTGTGTGGAAACCCAATTTGGGAATACCACTAGTAACATGCCACTCCTTTTTGCTTAGATCATTGTTTGGTCCTTATGTTGGCTCACTGATAAGCCTTTCATTGTAATCTTTGATCTTGATCTTCTTGGACACCCTTCAAGAAATAAATCCATTCTTCTCATCAACACCTAAGCCTTCTTCTCAAAATCACTTATCAACAACAACATCACATATACAAGCTTTCTCTTTTAGCTTCGCATCTACTTACTTGTGCGTTTTTGATAAACCTTTCTCTATATGACTTCCTTCACATACAAACTCCCACACACTAGCTAGGGCTAGACTAGGTACCAAAAGTTTGATTTTTTATCACTTTAAATAGGTATTTTTTTCTTTTCAACTTTCTACATCCATCGTAGATTTTAGGGTTTACAACCAGATTCAACTCAATTCAATTTATCTATACAACTTCTTGATCATCCTCCAAAAACTTCTCTAGAATCCTTCTATTAGGTCTTTACCTAATCACCACCTTGAATTTAATGATCTGACTCATCAATCTAATATTCAACGCATTTTACATCTCTCAAGAAATCAACTAACTCAACTTGATCTTACAATGTTTTGAATTTGATCTTTTACTATCAATCCACAAGCACTAAATTTTGAAACTTCGTCAATACTAAAATACTCAACACTATTTAGGCTTTCTGGATTAGCATCAAATAACTTGCTTAGTGGATGTTAATGTTTGGTTAATACTAGATTTTCTTGGCACTAACTATGGCTTAGTTGACACTATCATTACTTGACACTCCTTAGTATATTACTCTTTTTCTTGGATTGGCTTAGCTTCTTGCCATAAACAATTACTTTTCTTTATCACAATATATCTAATCAAATATCCATTCTATTGGTGTTCTAAAACTATAGATCTAAAATAACATTGGGATACAAAATAAAGATAGATACCTATGGGTTAGCTATTTCTCATATTTAGCAAAAACCTTTTTAGATCTGAACAAAGTATAAGGGCTTTCTACACTTTAGGCTCTATAGGGCCGAGGTAGTTACACCTAGGGATTTTATCATTTACTAACTTTCCTTTCCCATTATTCATCCCTTATAGTAGAAAGTGGTCTAATATCTTCTTGAAATTGAAATTAACAATTGATTTAAAATGGCCAACTATAAACTCAATAACTATTTCAACAAGTGAATGACCAAAATTTAATTCTCTATTACAACTTTAGATAATTGATTTGATTTAAATGTGAATTATGCAACTAAATGACCACCTTAATTTGCATCTCAAGTAATGATTAGTGCATTATCCATTGTTATGTAGAGTCATATTAGTAAACCTTGATCTATTCAATTGACTTGCAATTAAATATATCAACAATTAACCCAAAATCTTATTCTTATTTTATCTCTCCCATATACTTAGAAACCCTATCAATTCATAGAAGTATTTACTTAATTGTTTGAATCGAAAGCAACAATGATTTGACATACAACTTATCCAAGCTTCATTAAACTGAAATAAACCTTGCTCACTTAGTGTCAAAGTGATAAATATATGAAAATGGAGATATTATTTAAAGGCACAGATATTGAGAAAATTCCTTTTGTACTAATCTTATTGAGAACAATACACATATATGATACAAAACTAAGAATATAACTCAGAAGTTGACAAATTTGTCATTCAATATCCACTATATTCTCAGAATACAAATTTGGAAAAACATATATATGACATAAAATATGGACTAACTATAAATAGTGTAAGCACTAAAAGAAAAAAAAAATGCAAACCTTCAATCCATATCTTGGAAATCCTTTTATAGACAAGGATTGCAACAATCTTCAAATTAGAGGGAATTTTTCAAAATTTGATTTAAAAAAAAATACAAAGACAATTTAGATATTTTCACTTTTTAAACATTCTTTAAACTTAGACAAAATATAGGAAGCATATCCAAAACTAGTAGGTGGTGATTTATTTTCAGGTCTCTCCAACATAAGGGCATGTATAATTTTAACAACCTATCATAATTGCTATCTTTCTCTATTTGTCTCTTCTTCCATCCAGTTATAATCTCTAACTACTTCCTATGGTCAAAGATTTAATTTCTCTAACTACTTCCCACATATAAATTTCTCCTTTTCTTTTTCATTCAGTGCCTCTAACTTTATCCAAATCAGTAATTTCCTTATTCCACCTAGCATCTGTTATGGCTCTTGACTCAGTTACAAAGCTATTCATGTAAATTTCCACTTTGAAAGGAGAATCAATTAAATCATTAAAAGAAACATCATCTTCATCACTATAAAAAGTGGTTCTTACTCCTCCTAGAGTTAGTATTGAGACAAACTAATTTTACCACTCCTGCCAGTCTTTTAGCTTATTATTAGTATCCAAAATTGGTGGGATGTAAGAATCAATCCCTCTTATCAGAACCTTCATTTTATTTTGCAAAATTTGTAGTTTTCCAGTAAAGAAATCGATCAATTCTTTTAGTATCTCCAAACCTTCCTTTATTTTAAAATTTTTATTAGGAAGATCACACTTATTTTCCATTAACAAATTTAATCTTTTAAAAAATTGATTGTATGTCCCCCATTAGCTAAAAATAGGTGATAACCATAATATTGATTCATTGCATATATGCTTAGCACTTTACAAAGCAATGAAAAGGCTATGTGCCTATTAAGAAATATTCTTCAATGTATCTATCTTATGGCCTATCATACCCTTTAGAACGTTTGTTCTTATTTCACCACCTTATGTGAAGCTTCAACATCTATACTCATTCTTTGTGACCTAGGATCACTCACCACTTGCTCTATTGTCTAAGTTGATTTTTTTTAGGGGTCTTTGTTGGTTTCTCACTCTTGACCTTTATTCTGCTTTGTTTTTCTACCTTGAGTTTTTCTTTTAAAGATGCTACTTCAGCTTCTAGGTCTTTGGCCTTTGAACCCACATTTTTTTTTTTTTGAACATAGACATAACTCTTTTTGAGCTCTTCCTCATACAATTTTTCGATATCAATGTAATCATGGAAGGTCCTAGCTAGTCTAGTCTCAATTTCTTCAATGTTGGCCTCATTCATGAATTAAAAGTGTTTTAGGGCCTTTGAGGTCTTTGAACAATAAGTACTTTTCATGGTCCACACTATCATGTTTCCTTGAGTAGTGTTCTAAACATCCTTATGGTTTCACTTGCTTCTTTTAGGTGTCATGCTCCACACTGCCAAGGACTTAGAATCTATGTTGAATCCTATTCCTCTTTGTAAACCATCAATAGAAAATGCCTCATATAAAATTTCCTTTTCTTGTTTCCTAATCTGATCAAGCATGAATGGTTGCTCAAGATCCCAACTAGGCACTAGAAGTGTTCTACTCCTTTGTACAAGGTCTATAGCCTCTATAAGAGTCATTTCCTCACTCTCTAGATCATATGGATGTAGTTTATCCACCAATTCTTGAATTTTCTCCGCACACTCACTTATCTTGAGTTTTAGTAACAACTAACTCTGTTTCACTCTATACAATGTTTTTTGTGAACTCAACAAACTTCAAGAATTCATCATCTTCCATGAAATTTTCTACTCGGATGGTCTTCTCATCCAATCTATCTATTGTTATCTATAAAATAGTTAATGAATTCTCTTCTATTGTTACCCTATCTATTAAATGTTTTTCCTTAATTCAACAAAATATTTATTCTTTCTAGGCATCATCTGTATTGTCCTTTGCTTTACCTTATCAGATACTTGGATCACTTTTTTCCTTTTATCGCCCTTAGCAACCCATGAAATTGTTGTTGGCTCCTCCTCTTCAATTTCCAAGACTACATAAGGCTCAACGGACTCAAGTTTTATACTCCCTTTGCCTATTGTCACTTCATGCATTGTGCCATGATATCACTATAGTTATATACCATCTTCTGTAGCCTATATGGGTATGGGACATTAATTAGAAACCCTTAAAATTTGGGTTTGTCTTCTTCAAATCATTATCCACCCTCAAGATGTCATCAAACTTTCTTCATTTTTTTGTAGCTTCCCCTTCACCTATAATGTTTGTGATCAAAACCTTAAGAGGAAACTCCTTTGTATTAGGAAACGCATAATGCCTGATCTCTTTGAAAGTATTTCTCATGAAATTCTCAAGATCATACATTCTACATGAGACCGTGGATAAGTTATACAACTTAAGGAAAGCATGAATGTGATCTAGAGATTCTTTTCCAATTGAAAAGTCTCTTATCCTAAAACATCTACACAAAAAGGTGCCTTTATGCAGTATTGATTCTAAATACTCCCTATCTACCATGATCAATTGCAATCAAAAATCAATGATTGTAGGCCTAGGAGGATATATTTTTGCAATACATGAGGTGGTTGGGGACATGCAAAAACTCTTGTAAAGGAAAAGGTTTGAAACAAGAAGATATCACCACAATTATGATCTAATCTCTTGTATTTATGCAAGAGGGTTATCTTTTGATAAAAATTAAAACTTTCAAGGGCCCTAAAGAAGCTAGGTCTAACATTCTCATTATTACTACACTAAAATTATTGAAAATGTAAATAGAATCAAAGTGATGGTAAAATCTATCCCATACACATGCCCATAGTTGCACTAGCAGCTCACCATTGTCATCAAATGTCTAATGAATGAAATATGGATTGATGTATCCCACATTTTTGTACACGATAAGATGCATCAACAACGAATAATGGTGGAACCTAAAATTGATCAATTGTAATGCCTACCTCTAGTTGACTTTTATGATTGTATTATTGAATTATTTTATGCTAATTTTTAGATTGTGTTTTATGATTATCGGTACTTGGTTATCGGGTTTGATTATATGTCATGTCATACTTAATTGATTTAGGTGATGAATTGTTCAGTTATTTCATGTGTTTATATTTATCCTTTCAATGATGATATATGTATGTTTAGTTAGTGATTTCAATTATCTTTTGATGGTTAGATAGATGGATTAATTGTATCTGTTTCTATGGATACTTATCCCATACTACATGTTTATGGTTTGCATGTATGTTTTCTTTATGTGTGACATTTTTAATGTGGTTGAGGAAGGGAGTCATAGTCACCTACTAGTCAAGATCTACACAATGAACCACTTCCTACCATTGCCTATTTAGTTTAGACTATTGTGTTTTTACATGCATGGATTTTACGTAGATTGCAGGTTACTAGGTATCAACTTCCTTGAATTGCTCGGATGAGTGTACCCTATAAAAATATTTCAATGGTATAAGTGGTACAAGTATTTGAGTTAGTTTACCTATTTGAATGTGTCAAGTGACGTGAATTCATAATTTTGACCTTGGTGTTTGATTTAGTTTTATGTTCTGTATGATGGTTTTTATACTCAATTTTGTGGACATGTGGTGATTTTTTGTTATAATTAAATTGAGTTAAAAGATAATTTAATGATTTAATTTAATGGAAATTTTATAAAGAAATTTTTATATTTACTATATTTAATTAATTTAGAAATTAATTAAATAAAATATTTATATTTAAAATATTTTATTAAAGTTATATTTTTGATGTATTTATATTTATTTAATTTAATTATAATTATTTAGGAGTTTTATTCTAATAATAAACTCTAAATAATGTTATTAATTAAATTAATAAATATATTATTAAAAAATCTTTGAAAATTAAATAAAGTGGGAAAGCAAATTACTTTAATAAAGATATTTTAAATTACTAAAAGTGTGCATGAAAATGAAAAAAGATAATAAAATATTAAAAGAAATTGATCGGTGTGTTGCCTCATGTGATTGCATAATTAGAGCCCCAAATTAAGGGAGAACTCTTTATCAGAGATCTAGAGCTCATTTTGCAATTGTAGAGGTTTTGGAGGAGCAATTTCGGAGAGGATAGTTTTCAGAAAAAGAAAATTGTTGCATGTTCTATGCATTTGTCATTTTGCCATTAGATCTAGGTATGATCTCGTAGTTTAATTGTAGAGTGGATTTCTATTCTTTGAATTCCTGTCTTCTTTGTGTCTAGATAAATCTATTTTCAAAATTTTAGATTTGGTTGAGAACCTTGTATTGAAATTTACTATTCTTTGTCTTTGATTTTGTCTATGAACAAATTAATTAAATTGAAACCCTTGTTTGTTAAATTAAGATTGGAAACCCTTGTCTCATTTAAATTGGGTGATTTGTAATGGATTTCATTAAATTTGAGATAGGGATTCTAAAAAGAAAACTAGTTTTAAATTACTAATTTTAATAGTTTAAATTTTGTTGCTCTATCAGATCTAGCTTGGAAAGTTTTCATGTTTAGTATGTTTTCATTTTTGTAAAGTTCCCATTTTTGGAAAGTATCCATTTTTAATAAGTTTCCATTTTTAGTAAGTTTTCATTTTTAATAAGTTTTCATTTTTGGAAAGCTTCCATTTTAAGTAAGTTTCTATGTTTTGGAAAGTTTCCATTTTTAGTAAGTTTATGTTTTCCATAAGTTTTCATTTTCAGAGAGTTTTCATTTTTAGTAAGTTACCATTTTGGAAAGATTCTATTTTTGGCAGGTTTTTATTTTTGAAAACTTTTTGCTTTTGGCAAGTTTCCATTTTTGAAAAGTTTATATCTCTAGCAAGTTTTTAATTTTGGAAAGTTTTTATTTTTAGAAAGTTTCCATTCATTTTGGAAAGTTTCCATTTTTAGTAAATTTCCATTTTTGGAAGTTTTCATTTTTAGTAAGATTATGTTTTTAGTAAGTTTTTATTTTTGGAAAGATTATGTTTTTAGTAAGTTTCCATTTTTCGAAAAGTTTCTATTTTTAGTAGGTTTCTATTTTTGAAAAGTTTTTTTTTTTTGTAGTTTTCCATTTTTTGAAAGTTTCCATTTTTAACATGTTTCTATTTTTGGAAAGCTTCTAGTTTTAGCAAGAGTTATTTTATGAAAAGTTTTCATTTTTAGTAGGTTTCCATTTTTGGGGAGTTTCTATTTTTACCAAGTTCCTATTTTTGAAAAGTTTTTGTTTTTAGTAGGTTTCCATTTTTGGAAGGTTTCCATTTATAGTAGGTTTCCTTTTTGGGAAAGTTTTTTCCAAAGTTTAATAAATTTAAAATTATTATGGTAATAATTTATAATTATTATTATTAATAATTTTAATAAGTACTATTAAAAAGCTAAAATTTAATTATTTAAGATTTTGATGTACTAATTTATTATTTAAATATAAGTCTAAAATAAATTAAAAATTAAAGAAATTAATTGGGAGAATTAATGTTTTCTTGGGTTCCACAAGGTTGGGCGGTAGTGCTTTTTCTTATACCATTGAGATCTCACCATTGGATGTTGTTGGTAGATGTGTTTGTGCATATGGTACTTTTTATCTATTCATATATACTATGATGGATGGTTATACCTTTTGTATTCTATTTGATTTCATGAATCTTATGAGATGTTGTTGTAATCTATTTTTATGTTGTATATTCTTTCAGCCCTTCATACCTTATGACTTGTATAGTGGATGATTATACATTTTGATTATTGGCAAGTGGCATTCGAGATGATTGTATATTATTATTGGATGTGGATTTATTATATATTAGATTTAGTGTTAATTAAAATTAAATGTAATTCAATGTCATGGGACCCTTAAGAATCATATTCTATTTTATGGTATGTGTTTATGTGAATGTTAATTGCTTCCACTATTCTATAACTATTGTTGTTAACTTATTATCTTTAACTTATAAAAAATTTGTTTGACAAACTTAGTGAAACTTTAGGTTAACTTCTTTTGGGTTTCCCAGCGAGGCATTACATCAATTCTCCTTTTTGTGCTAAGTCAACTTGTCCTCATATCTTCTCAATGATATAAGCCATGTAATCATACTCCACGTTTAGGAAGGCATCTTGCACATCCCATCCTATAATATATATTGATCCATACATCATATTAGAGCCATCACTTCCCACTACCTTGTGAATTCCCTACATATTTTTATGATAGTAATTTTTGAATTTTCCCACATGCATCATTTTCTCTACATTCTTAGGATTAACTCCACCTTCTTAAGGTCCATAAGGATATGATGCATCATTGCTTTTCCAAGTGTAAGCATTCATATTTCTTTTAAACTTTCCCTGAAGCTCATCTATATCAAGTGGGACACAAATTTCACCCTTGAGTCTAGAAAGCTTCAATGAACAAAGCACTATCTAGTGTACATAGAATACTCCTGTCATGTTTGTGGAATAATTTGGTTGTTGTATTGTATGTTTTGATTAGGGATTTCACCAAATAAATATCCACACATACATCTAAGAATAATAGTTTTTCCAAATGTTTCCTCCATGGGTTGCAAATAGGGATCTTCTCAAGCCTATTATTGTAAAAATATATGAAAAACTCATATCTATTAACACCAAGGAAAATTGCATCCCTAAAAAATGCATATGGGTCTCTGAAATCATGATCATTTGCAAAGATGGAATTTTATGACTTAGGGAATATCTTCATCCACTCATTTGCATATTTTTTCAGCTTTCTTTGTCGAGTTTTTCCTCCTTTAGAGGTTAATGTTTCTACAACCTCCATGTCTTTAGTTTGAATCTCTTCTACTTCCTTCTCTAACATCTTGACTGCAAATAAAATTTGAAAACTCTACAACTTTAAACTGAAAGTGTTTCAACTTCTCAAGTTCTTCATGCTTTGTAAACTATATTTTGTTTCAGCCTAGAAAACATCCTTTATGTTCTACATACTTCATCAACTCCTTCATTGCATTGATTCCTTGCATGCACGAGATTTAACCCTAAGTTTTTTCTATCACCTCATGGATTTTTGACTTGATTATCCATCTTAGCACTTTATTATACTTTTTAAAAAGCTCATTGGTCAAAACCTTTCTATTTTTTTACATCTCAAAGAAAGAAAAAACACATTTTCATGTTATATTTAGGGCTTGTGATCTTACTCCTATTTAAAATTCAAACCCTTCATAACCTCGTAGACAAGAAAAATCACCCTTATGATCTTACACTTAATCCATTTTCATATTAATGGAGAGTCCTTTTACATTTCTTAAGGCCTTATGCTCAACAACTTACCATAAGATCATAGATGTCTTCTGCAATATTATTTTCAAACTAAAAACCTATGCATGTAGTCTACAACCCTCTTTGTAACATCGATAATGTGTATTGAAACCTTTATGATCTTATGCTCCAATGATACCTATGGCATCAAGGATTCTCTCCTACTACCTTATGATCTCACACTAATAGCTACACAAACCTCCATCGTAACCCTGGGAGCTTTTCTTCTAACTTCTATTTTAACTTTCTAACCATGTGCTAACTATTATCTTATTGTTTACCATAACCTTGGAGGCTCTAACATTGGATTTACTTTAGGGTATGTGCAAGATCATGGTGTGCCAAAAAGTGGTGATCTTAAAAAATATTTAGATTTGAAATGCATCAAAGCATTTCAAAATCTATTCCAACTTTTTTCCCGCCCATCCTAATACTAAATGAAAACAATTAATACCTTTATCAGGCCTACTATATCTTTCGATACCAATAGCTCAACTTTAAAAATGTCCAAAAAATGTGTTTTTTCCCTATTCTTATGTGTTCTTTTACTTCAAACATGTAGTTGATGACTTTTTTTCACCACAATTTGATAAAATGAAAAGGGTTTCTTAAGAATGTTCTCATCTTTCCATAATTATAAATTTTGTCAAATCATGAGTTTAGCAAGTAAAATTACTTATTTTCTAATGGAGTTACATATAAAGTGTTGACTAACACACTATTTGAAAAATAGCTATAATTTTCAAATGGTACAACATTTTTGAAATCCAAAAGATTCATCTTATTTTATGTTTCTTCTATTATAAGGCAAAAAAAATTAAATTAAATTCGGAAATTTTTTGAATTAGTTAAGGTGATCAGACATAAGAGTTTTTTTATTCCAAAAATACGAAAGTAGAATTTTAATTATTAATTATTTATTTAGAGTAAAAATACCCAAAAATATGTGTCATATCTAGCCATGAGTCTACTTCTTATATCTAGAATATTATTTAAAAAATTATCATTTGATTTTGACTAAGGTGGTTAGACATATGTCTACTTCTTATTATTGTCCTAAAAGTTTTGTACTATTGCATTGAAATTCAAAATTTTGACCAATCAATTTTTATTTTTTTTAGATAAGTCATAGTAGTTTAGAAAGTAAATTCAATTTCCTAGTGATTCTTTTTTCTCAATTTTTTGATATAAAGTTTATAACAAGTAGAAAATTTCACATCAAGTTGACATAACCCTAATTAGCTAAATTTTTATTTCCACTTAAGAGCATAGTTTGGTTGTCCATGATCCTACAAATACCCTTTAGTCTTATGACCATATCCTTGACTCTTTATTGTGGCATCAGGACCCTTCTTATTTCATCCTTTGATCTTACAATTTGCATTGTCTCATAGCTACAGAAGTCTTTGTATCCTACCTTTATGATTTTCCACTTTTTGTATCCTTGAGATACTTTATTGAAATGTCCTTAATTCTATTATGCTTATGCGCTAGGGCCCACATCAAAGATCATTACACCATATAACCTAAAAAATTTACACCTTATGATCTCTGGCTTATGATCTATGGGTGTGGTCAAGACTATATAAAATCTTTTATGCTACTACATCACTCCTTTCATTGTAAGATCATAACTTGCTAATTTATATGAAATACACTTATGATGCTACACTTTCATCATGAGTGTAATATTAGAACCGATGTAAAATATTTCTATGCCTGTATTCTTATGTTAGACATCGTGACATTGAGAGATACATAGATTTCCACTTACGATCTTCCACTAAACCTTATTTCATAGCATCGAGAGACCAAAAACTTAAGATTGACAACTCCATGCTAAAAAATTAGATCATGAGATCATAAAGAGACAAGGAAAGTTTGAAAATCAATTGTGATATCCTCCTAGACATGAAGCCTAGGGTTAAAACCAACCCAAGCATGGAAAAAGAGACTTTTCAATGATTAAAAAAATGAGACACAAGTCTTAGGACACTTGGATGATCCTGGATTAAGGATTTTTTTGAATTGGATTAGGACATAAACCTACCTGGTTAGGGTTTTTATGGAAAACTTTATAAAAATATTTTAGAAACCCTAGGTACAAAAAACTCTTCATGACATTTTCATAATATATTTTCAAAATTTCAGCACATTGAAAATGTAGGCTATTACATTGTAACATCCTTTTCATAACTTCAACCTTTTCTCTAGGTGTTATAGTTATGAATAATTCTCAAATCCTATTCATCAATCAAATAGATATGACATTTGGATTAGGTAGCGATATGTATCATCCATAGATTTGACATAAATGACAAAGAAGAAATTGTTCTAATTGTAAGTTTCCAACACTATGGTAATGTTTAAGTGACAAAAGTTCAAAATTACCTATTTCAGGATTCATAAGAGATGTTTTCTAAGGTTGGTTCATTTTTTATTGGTGATCTAAAGGAGAACCTATAAAGAGAAGAGTAGCAGAAGGAAAAGTGAAGAGAATGGAGAAATGCAATTTTTTGAAGGGATGTCAAGAAAAATAGTAATGGAGATGATAATGGAGGCCAACCAATGAAACAATAGATAAGCAAACAAAGATCTGAATTTGCAAAGTGAGTTGTGTTTTACAGATCAAACATACTATTACATTATAACCATTGTGCTTATAAAAACCCTTTAATCAAGGTTGACCTGACAATCATTTTGTAAATCATTTAATCAAGGTGATATTCTAATCGAATGAATTAAAGTCCTCTAATAAATCCACTCCTAACAAGGTGATTAAATCCTTTAACAAGGTCACACCTATGAGTGTTTTTTGCTACCCTTGATTTAGGGTTGGCTCTGCATCAATCTTATTTAAGAAGAGTGAAAATATTAGTATCATGTTACTACTGGTTTTCCCAAAATTGGGTTTCTATTTCAAATCATGGTGTCATTTACTTGTGAGAATGTGACTTTATGTGTGCCATTTTGAAGTTGTTTATTTTACTATTATTTGACACATATAGGAATCAAAGAGTTGAGTAACAATTTGAAAAGTTTATTTACTGATGATATGTTATATTGACTAAGTGGGTTTATGAGTTTGTTTAAATTTTTTTAAGCTAGTAAAAGTTAAATTAGTACATTTGGAACTAAGAATAACTTATTCACCCCCGCTCTTAGTTATTCTAATCATTCTAACAATTGATATTGGAGTTGTGGTCCTTGTAAGGAAAGTTTAGATTAATTTATAGCCAAAGATCAAGATGTACAAGAGAGAGATACCCAAGTTGAATAAAAAGAACTTCCCACCATGGCAATGTTTGATGAGATTGCACTTATATGGAATTGGAAATACTACATCATACTACCTAGACTGATGACAATTTAACAAATGAAAGAGAAGAAGGAGCACAACAAAATGATGATTGAGCTTGTAGCAGCCCTAACTTTTGTTGAATTTAATGATGTAAAGGATTGCACTACTGCTAAGAAAATATTGTACAATTTGGAACAAATTCATGGTGGAGAAGGAAATGGATTGGGAACTAAGGCAGAAAATATTGAGCAATAAATTTGATGACATGAGAATGAAAGGTGAGATTGATGCATAGTATTGTGGCCAAATCAAGGACATTGTGAATGCTATTAAGGGATCTAGAGGCATTATATTTGATGAGACTATGATAAGTAAGGTATTAAGGAATTTACTTTCTATTTATGCTTAGAGTATCTCTAGTTCAAGAACTTAAATGTACACTTGGTAATGATCTAACTTTGGATAGCCTAATTGGTAGACTCAATGCATTTAAGTTGTCTAATTTTGATAATTATTCACTTTCTAATGTTGAATTTTTAGTTAAAGCTCAAAAAACCCTCGGTGAATATAAGATAAATAAGAAGAGAGAAATTGTGGAAATTGATAGTAAATTAGATGATGATCTTGATGAACTTGAAGAATTATTGGCTAGAAGAGTACCATGAGGAAAAGGAAAATATAGTGGTAAACTTCCTATAATATGTTTTACATGTAACAAAGCTGGTCATATTGTTGCAAGGTGTCATGAAAGAAATGAAAAGAATGAATGGAAAGGACTCAAGTATTAAGGAAGGAGAGACAATAGAGAGATCTCAGGTAAAAAAGACTATAAAGGTAAAGGTAAGAAACTTTATTGCATTACTAAAGAAGATGGTTCTAATAGTGATTTTGATGATCATGATGAAGAAGTTGTTAATGCTGCAATAAATGCAATTTTGATGAAGATGAGAAAAACTACATTGATTTAGCATGTGGGGAGGAATGATAGATGGATAATTAATAGTGGTTTTTCACATTATATGATTGGTGATACAAGGACGTTTGAGAAGGTAGAACATTATAATGGAAGCAATGTTAAGTTTGGCAATGATGCACCATGTTGTGTAAAAGGTAGACGATCAATTTCTATTGAATGATAATATTATATGTGACAATACATATTGGGTTGATGGACTAAAGTACAATCTATTAAGTGTGGTATGGTTGATCACTTTAGGTTAGAGAGTTAACTTCCAAAACAAAAATACCAAAATCTATGATACTACTTTTGAACTAATTGGAAGTGGAGAGAAAATAAGAGAAAAAATGTACTATGTAGACCTATTTGAAGATACTTGTGTATTTGCACAATTTGAAGATAATTGGTTATGTTACAAGAGGTTATGGCATGTGAACTTTGATAATTTGGTAAGAATTAGTAAAATAAAAAGAGACATATGATTACCAAGATTGAGAAAACTCAATAAAGTGATGTGTAAACAATGTCAAATGGGAAAGATATAAAGTCTAGTTTCAAGAGAAGGATCTACTCTTCTGATGATATTTTTGAATTGGTTTGTACAAACCTATATGGTCCTATTGTAGTGCAAAGCTATTATGGTGATAAATACTTCATTTGACTTGTTAATTAATTTTGTAGAATGATATCTATAATATTTCTTGAAGAAATATATGATGTGTTTCAAATGTTTGAGTGGTATTTATCTAAAGTTGAAAAGGAAATAGGAAAGAGTGTGAAGTTCTTTCTTCAATGAAAAAAGAATCAAGAGACAAATGAGTGTGCCAAGGATACCACCAAATATTGGAATAGCTAAAAGAAGGAATAGATCAATCATGGATTGTGTAAGAAAATTGATGATGGAGAAGAATATTTCATAGAAATACTAGGGAGAAGTTTTCTATACTATAGTATACTCTATAGACCAAGCTCAAGTGAAGAAAGATACAAACAAAAAGCCTTTTGAACATTGGTATGGTTATGCACCTAATGTGAATTATTTCAAAGATTTTGGAATCAAGTGTTACATAATAAAAGATGAAAAAAAAGGAAAACTTTCTAAAAAAAGTGATGAAGGTATATTTCTGGGATATTCCACTAAGATAAAGCTTTGTAAGTGTTTGAATTCTAATACTAAAAAAATTATGAAAAGTGCAAATATTAGAGTTGATGAGTTTTATAGAAAAGAATGAAGAGGAATACAAGAAATAACTTGAAGATTACAAAAGTTTTATCTATGTGTATGAAGGTGAACCTAGAAGCTTACCTACACCAAAGAAGGAGGTTGTTAAGCATCAAAATTCAGGTAGTGTCAAGTTTCTTTAGAATAATTTTTTTGAGCATTAGTACATTGTCAAGCATCAGATAAATGAAGCTAGGTTGCTAGAGAATATGACAAATGAATCTGAACATGTAGAATCCACTAAAGCACATTAATAAGAGAGAAGGCTTGAACTTGTAGTAGTAAAGTATGTAAGAAGAAAAAATACACCAAATCAAAACATTGGAGATAAAGATTCAGGATGAATGACAAGAAAAAAACTAAAGGATGATACATGCTTATTATGTGAGTTTGAGCCCAAATCAATCAAAGATGCTTTGGAGAAGGAAGACTAGGTTGACTCAATAAATGAATAAATTAAACATATTCAGAAAAATAAAACATGGAAATTGGTATTGAGATGAAAGGATAAAAACATGATTGAAACTAAGTGGGTTTTTAGAAACAAGTTGAATGAGAAAAGTAAAGTCACAAGGAAAAAGGAAAGACTAGTTTGTAAGGGATATGCACAAGAAGGAGGAGTTGAGTATGGTGAGACATTTGATAAAGTTGAAAGTTTGGAAGGAGTGAGATCTTATCTTTCATATGTTTCTTACAAAGGATTAAAACTATAGAAAATGGATGTTAAATTTTCTTTTCTAAATAGAATCTTGGAGGAAGAAGTCTACATTGAACAACTTGAAGGATTTATTGTTACTTGTAAATGGAACATGGTATTCAAACTATACAAAGATTCATATGGTTTGAAGAAACCCTTATGAGTATCATATGAAAGGTTACACAATTTTTTTGATGAAAATTAGTTTTGCAAGAGCCAATGACAATAGTAATATGTACTTTAAGATTGAATCTGAATGTAAGATTTTGCTAGTTGAAATATTTGTTGATGATATCATATTTGGAGGAAAAGAATTGATGTGAAAATATTATACTAATGAAATGAATAAGGAATTTGAGATGTCCATGTTTGGAGAGATGAAATTCTTTATTCATTTTTTAGTTTATTAAATGAAGATTTCATTTACATTTCACAACTAAAGTATGTCAAGGAGATATTGAAGACTATTGGAATGGAAGACTCAAGTCCAGTTGGAACACCTATGGTGAATGGACATAAATTGTGAAAGAATTATGAATCAACTAAAGTAAATCAAACATTATACATTTCAATTATTGAAAAATTATAATATGTTGTACATAACAGACCTAACATTGCATTAGTAGCTTGTATTGTTGCTAGATTTTCTATTAATCCTAGAGAAATTCAAATGATGGCAATGAAAAGAATATTAGGACATCTAAAAGGAATTGAAGAATATGGACTATGGTGCAACAAGAGTGACAAGTTTGAAGTAAAAATCTATATAGATGTTGATTGGGTAAGAAACATTGATGACAAAAATAGTACTATTGGAAGAGCATTCTTTTTAGTTATAATATTGATTTCTTGGACAAGAAAGAAACAAAAATGTATTTCTAGATCTATATATGAAGCTGAATATGTTGTTGTAGAAGTTAATTGTTCAAATATAGTGTAGATCAAGTATTTTTTTTAAAGAATGAAAGAAGAGATCATTGTACTTATCCTAATATATTATGATAACACAAGTACTATAAATATACAAAATAAACTTGTAATGTACACCAAGACTAAACGTATTGAGATCAAGTATGATTATTTGAGAGAGTTGGTCCAAGACAAAGAAGTGATATTATAATATGTAAACACAAAAGAACATATAGTTGAAATATTAACAAAGGAAATACCTAAGGATATTTTTGAGTATCTAATAGGTAATTTAGGGGTTTTCCCCCTACCTAAAGAAAAATAAGAAGAGATATTGTATCGCATCAATTATTACAATTTGAACAACTTAAATATTGATGGAGGAGGTCACACTTTAGGATATTTCTAAAGAAATGAGTTGAACTTTGAGTAGATGAAGTTGTTATGTATACTAGAGTGAAGATGAAGAAATGTATGTCAATGGTTGATATCTTTGGCATTGTTTTTAAAGAGGGAAAGAATATATGTAATTACCATTCATAATAGTAAGAGGGAGAATATATGTAATTTGTGTAGAGTATGATAAGTTTCCATGTGGGAAATTTTTTTGATGTGGAGCCTAATAAGACTTAATGGTTCATTATTTTCCACTTTATTTGAAGCTTTCCCCACTAGATTATTTCTTTTAGGGTTTAGAGGAAGCACACCTAATAGGCTCCAAGGATAGCACCCCAAGAGCTCAAATAACTTTATTATTTTAAAGGGTTTCATGTGCTATTTTTCTATTGGATGGCAATACTATACTTGGGCCTAAATTGCAATGGCAAATCATCAAAATTGCGATAGACACCCATTACCTAACTGACATAAAGAGGAATTGGTTCCCATTAGGTGGGTGTTAGAATTTTACCATCACAAGGGAAACTATCAAAATTGTGACAAATATAATTGTCATAAATTGTACCAAGTCACTGACAAACAGTTCATTTTCACCATCTCAATTGCAATAGAAAGTTGTCAAATATGCCATTGCAATTGCAACGTATTTATGAAAATAATGTTATGGGACCCATGATAAGCTGCCACAACTATTTGTCTCAATAGTGATAGGCATGTGGCAGGAATGTTACATGACTAATGACTAGCTATTGAAAGTGGTTTTCTCAATTGCAATGGCATGCTATATTAATAAAAAAAATTGGTGGCAACTGTTGAATAGTTATGATGCTCTCATAGCTTATAATAAATTCACACAATTAGTTGTCATGCAATAAAAGTTTAATATTGAGTTTTACTTGGTTTCAAGTATAGTTTAATATTCTCTACTAATCAGGGCCAACCATGTGAAGGTGGAAGCTCATTTGGCCCCACCCTCCCACCCCCCCAACATCTAAATTCCCCATTAACATCTAAAATATTTAAGAAATGATCAATCTTTAAAGTACCAAAAAAGGTTCTAGACCTACAAAAGTGACATCATTTTCCCATTTTCTAGTGCATATCATTTTTTCATCACATCCAAAATAAGATTCTTCCACTCTGAATAAAGAATGCATGTGTAGCTCTATTCAAATGCATGGACAATAGGTGGAGCTGATAAGAAAAAACATGATTACATTTATTTAATAGGTCTATCAAGCCGTTTAGATTATAGACCATCATGAAAAATGTTTGTGATGGTCTATAACTTAAAATACCTAATTGAAGACATCTAACAAAAATGGAAACCTATTGTATTATTCAGCTCCTCCTGATGTCATATGCATATGAATTGACATTGTATATTGAACTATGGAATCCTTCTACATTGCTTGAAACCAAGAGATTCTCACAATTAGTTATCATGCAATCATAGGTTATGTTGAGATTCACTTGGTTTTGAGAATAGTTTAATATTCTCTACTAATCAAGGCCAACCACGTGAAGGTGGAAGCTCATTGCTCCCCTCCCCCCCCCCCCCCCCCCCCCCCCACAACATCTAAATTCCTTGTTATAAACATCTAAAATCTTTAAGAAATGATCAGTCTTTAAATTACCTGAAATGTCCTCATTGTTTCCTACTACTTTCAAGGGAAGTCCATTTTCATTTCTCACAAGAAATTCATCACACAATTACATCTAATAATGTTCTCATCACCTCATGCATTATATGAGGCCAATATTACAAAATGCCCCCTAATAAATTATAGTTCAAGTGAAATAAAGACATGAAAAATGAGAGAGAAAAAGAGGAATCTACTTACCAATAGGCATAGCCTTTACATCTATGGCCATGCTACCTATTGAGTGAGTTTTATTATTTTCCTATTGCGCATACATACATACATACATATATATACACATATATATACATATACATATGTATATATATGTATATACATACATACATATACAAAGATCACAAGGGAACGACAACGAAATCCTAGATCTCCACTAATCGCCACAATCCATAAGATCACTCTATATATACATACATACATAGGCACACACATGTGTATGTATGCACATATGTGTGTGTATACACACACACACACACATAGATACATACATCTACATATGCAATTTTATCACCTTGGAAGATTGTATTTGATCATGGTAGCTGGGAACAATTGATTGTTCATTTTATTGTACCTAATCTGATGAAAGTTCTACTAGAATTTGAATCAACCTACCTAATTAACAACTAGACCAAATTAATAGCAATAGTAGATTCTTGGGATCCTTTCAGGGATAGTGTGCCAATACATGCATGGTTACAACCTTGGCTACCATTGTTGGGCCAATTTATGATTCCCTTATATGAAACCATTCATTATAAATTAGGGAATGTGCTTCATGCCTGGCATGCAAGCGATGCATGCAAGTAGAATGTCCTCAAAAGCCAGGTACACTAGGTCTATCCAAGAATTTCCTTGTCATGTCCTACATAAAATGTATCCAATATTACATAATTCCCCCTAACAAATAATAGTTCAAGTGAAATAAACACATGAAAAATTATAGATAAAAAGATGAATCTAGTTACCAATAGGCATTGCCATCACATCTATGGCCAAGCTACCTTTTGAGTGAGTTTTATTGGTTTCATGTTGTGCCAAGATCTCTCTATTTATATACATACAAATGGGAAATGATTAATGTTGTGTTTTCTTTTATTTTATTTTTTATAATCCAAAATCCACAATCCACAAGATCTCTATAGTGATGCGCAAATTAACTTCAATACCTAGCTAACCAAAAAGTAGACAAATTTAATTGAGTTATGGCTTAGGAATGTGTTATTCCCATTTATCATATGGTTGCAATGTTGGAGGAAATACTCTTTTGAAAGTGGCAATAGGTTTTTTATCATTGGCTTTGTTCAAGTTCTGATTTTAATGAAGTAACAAAGTGGATTTTAGAGTGGAAAGGATTATTTTGCCACAAGATTCTTGCTAATGAGAGGATAAGAATTTGGCTAAATGTAGCCCTTGAAATGTATATCAAGTTGTAGAGGGTACGATTGTGGAACAACATGGGGCTAGAGAGAATGTAATCTATCTTAGGGTGATAGAGTAGTGCCAATTTGGGGCAATTCAAAATTAACAAGTGGCATTAGAATATTCTCAACAACAAGGCTCAACTTCCATGGGCAATGGGATTCACCTAAATAATTCCATGGGTGCACCTCAGTTGATTTTAAAGGAAGTGATTGTAATATATGCACAAGAACCTGACATCTAATTTTTTCGTAAACTGGGATGCATACATGATGATCTTCAAGTTTATGGCTTTGGAACTCTTGATACCTATCTAGATTATGTAAATAAATAAGTTCTTGCATAATCTTGAGATAGATGGGTAATTGCATCATTGGAGCATCTAGTTGAGATGCATTGTAATCAAACTAGAGGAAATCATTGATAAACCAAGCATATAATGAAGATGAAACTTGAAAAATTGAATCCTGAAATGATGAAATGAAAGCTATCAAGGAACAAACACCTATGACAAAGTTACACCACAATGTGAAGTTGATTATATATATATATATAAACACAAAACATAAACCATTCCAAATTTTATGTTCACAACTCAAATAATCTCCCACGGCCTAAGCTAAAACCCTCATTACTACATCCAAAATTGAAATATAAAATATTATTATGTCCCTAACCAAGAATTGAAATGCAATTTTTTTGGATTCTACTTAGTATTGTGTCGATAAATTCAAGAAATCCTACTACCATACAAATTAACTTACATAAATTCTACAGCTTAGGCCCTAACAATAGTGGAAAGATAAATTGTTGTGAAAGAATGTGCTAAAAACAAGAAAGAGCACATATTTAGAATGAACATAGATATTAGCAACAATGAAGAGGCATATAATCCTCTTATACATAATCAAAATTATGTCTGAGATGAACTCGAGAAATTAAACAATATAGGAGATGCTTAGCCAGATATTCTAGCCATCTTGGGTGATTTGATGAAAGGCTTCTACAAGGGAATGAGCCTCATGAATTAACATATAATTTCTTACAATAGTTAAGTTCACCTAACTATGTCCAAGGTTTCTGCACACTAGAGGCATACTCTTCTTACTAGGCTCCCTACATACCTATATCCATGGGATCAAGACCCTTAAACTACTCACTCTAACAAATATGTAGTTTTGGTTTCCAATTTTTGATTTATCTATATTTCTATAACCACTACTAAGATTTAATCACCTAATATATCTCTTCACCATCATATAGAAACTCAGGTAAATTAGGCAATTTTCTATAATTATAATACTGTAATACCCTAGTACAACCTTTGTGTTGTGGTTTATAGTTAATGCAAGGTTAACCTATATACATCCTAACTTAGTACTTATATAGCTCAATTGAAATAAAAATATGAAAAATGAGAGAGAAAAGGAGGAATCTACTTACTGCTAGTCATTACCATTACATCTGTGGCCATGTTACCTGTTGAGTGAGTTTTATTGTTTTGTTGTTGTCCTAAGATCTCTGTTTATATACATACATACATACATACACACACACACACACATATACCAAAGTTACAACACAATGTGAAGTTGATTTTAGATTAAAAAAGATAAAAAACAATACAAATCATTACCCATTTGTTTTGATTATGGAGAGCTACGCATGAAAGAGGGTGAAGAGTTCTAAAGGAGGGTAGAGAGCTCTAAACATAGGTGGATATTTAATTCTCATGCCCTTGTGATCATTGTATTTTCTTGATGTTCCCTTATGATCTCTGTATTTTGTTGCCATGCCCTTGGCAGAGATAAGTGGAGATCTAAAATTTTGATTTTGTGCCCTTGTAATCTATCTTCCCTTTGTACTACAATATTTGGGGTCAAATTGCAATGGAAATTTACTATGGTGGTGTACCATGTGGTGTATTTAGGTCCAAATGTAGTAGTGCTCTACAATTTTCTTCAACAAGAGAAGAGGTACCTATGTAAATGTTCTTTTATTTTCCTTCTAAACATATATCTCTTTATATTTTCCAACATATGTGTGTGTCTATGTGTGTATGTATGTATATATAGATATCTCTTTGTTTATATACATACATAGACACATAGACACACACATGTGTGTGTGTATGTATATTAGACATATCTATACATATACATACATACATATATACATACATATATAGAAATCACAAGAGTAGGATAACAAGATGCAAAGATACATATATACATATATAGATACATATATACATACACCTATCTGCATATGCAATTTTATCACCTTGGAAAATTGTACTTAATCTTTACTCAATCACCAAAAGATAATATAATCTGTAAATACAAATTTCTACATACTTAGTTTGGTATTATTAGTTTTGATTGAATTGATCTTAGGAGAGTGAGTCTACTTAGGATGATAATGACTCGATGTATTGGGTCTTTGGAGGAGAGAGACTTACAAAAGATTAGATGTTCTTTATGGATGTGGGATGATTCATTTGTGATGCCAATATATCCTCCTCCACATTGAATTTCTGATGTAGGAGCATCCTGGTTTGCTCATTGTTATCCTGCTCATCTTTATTCATTCTATAAGTGGATGCCAAGTTACTGTAGCTCTAGTGGATGCCCAATTACTATAGCTCTAGTGGATGTCAAGTTACTATAGCAATCTAGTGTTTGATAAGTGTTCCTTCATGTGTCGAGTGTTCTTGTTGGTGTCAAGTATTCCTTCATGTGTTGAGTATTCCTTCATGTGCCAAGTGAACCTATTGGTGTTGAGTGTTCCTATTGGTATTGAATGTTTCTATATGTGCCAAGTAATGCTGAGTGACAACATTTTCTTGGTCCTTTGATTGAGTTGTCTATGTCTGGTTCTATTTTCAACCAACCTTGTGCATATTAAATTAATTTCGATATTGGTAGTTAACATTTGATGTGAGCTAACTTATGGCTATGCATGCATTTAATGTAAAGTTTAATTTTTTGATAGGCTGAGCTATGGTCACACAAGTATTTAAGGAGGTCTAGGATTGAGTTTTAGGGCATAACTAAGAGGAGAACTTAGAGGATTTTGAAAGTTGGAAGCTTATGTGTTTGGAAGTCTAAATTTGAAGTTGGATCATGGAAGTTGAATGTATTTTGTATCTAGCCATAAGCCAAAAGGCCTTACAATTGGGCATGTATGCTAACTATTTGATGAATCAATAAAAGTAATTTCCACTATGTTAACTCTTGTAAGGTGGTTTGGATAATTGGGTGTGTCATTGGCCCTAGTTCTTTATACCTCCCTATCTCATATGGTATCCAAGAAGAGGTTTATCCTTGTGAAGTTTGGATCATGTAGAACCTTAAGGGAATTTGGTTATAGGGTTGTAAATCTATGGAGTTGACATATAGCTTGTAGAGGCTTATGATCTTGTAGGAACCTAATTTGTAAAGATGGTATGAGGTAGAGGAAACGTTGATAATGCAATATTAGATACATTGAAACAAATTGTAGCTAGATCAAATATTGTGAAGACAACCCAAAGGTGAGGATAACATCTTGATGATGTAAGTGATGATGAAGTATTAGCACCAAACCCTAAACTAGAACCTAAAGAAGACCAAGATGAAGCAAGGATGTTGAGAGTGTTGTCTTGGGAAAATTCAAAGCCTACTGTAGAAGTTGTTCCTTATGATGTACAATTGGATACCAAAAATGTGTTGGATTGGATATATGACATGGAGAATTTCTTTGAGTATGAAAACACTCTTGATAGTAGAATGGTGAAAATTACAATTACTAGGTCAAAGGGTCATGCCTCACTATGGTTGGAGCATTTGAAAATTGATAGAAAAAGAAGAGAAAATAATAAGATCAAGACTTGGGCAAAGATAGTAAACAAAGTGAAGAACAAATTCCTTCCTGTTGATTACTAAGTTAGCTTGTTGAGAAAGATGCAAAATTTGGGACAAAAAGACATGATTGTGAAGGAGTATACTAAGGAATTCTATAGCTTGGACATTAGATCTAGACATGTAGATGATGATATTGAGAAAATTGCAAGGTATCTAAATGGGTTAAGATCTAGATTTCGAGATGATATGAGATAAGTTTTCTAAAATTGGAAAGTGTGGAGGAAGCATACCAATACACGTTGAAAGATAAGGAGATTTCGACAAAGAAGCATAAACACTAACAAAGAGGTAGAGTTGGTAAATTCCAAAGGGGCAAAGGAAGATCTTATGGTGAAGGTGGTAGATCTAATAATTCTATACAAGATAAGGAAATATTTTAATGGAAGAATGAAGACAAAGTAAAGACCAAATGGAAAGGTGGTAATTCTTACCAAGGAGGAGGTAATATTTATTATAGGGGTAGTTTTCATGGTAATTGTTTTAGATGTGGTAAAGAGGGACATAGATATTTTGAGTGTAGATCCTCTAAAAGTGGGAAAGGCAACAATAATGTTGTGATTCAAGGAGATGATGAAGGTTCACCAAGTTTACCTAAGGCTGGAGAAAATCTAATGGTGAGAAGAACCTTATGTAATAAGGTAAGTGAGGAAAAACTTATTTTAAGGAGAAGTCTTTTAAGGACTAGATATAAGATGGTTGGAAAATTTTGCAAGGTGATCATTGATAGTGGAAGTCCTATAAATTTGGCATCAAAAGAGTTGGTTACAAAGTTGCAGTTGTAGAGGCTGAAGCATCCTAAACCCTATCATCTTTCACAGATCAAAGATGAACATAAGATATTGAAAGTGAGCAATGCCTTGTAAAGTTCAAGATTGGACATTACTTTGATTGGTCTCATATTTTGTTGGGTGGACCTTGGGAATATGATATATATGTTGTACATGATGGAAGATTGAATCAATATATTCTTTCCATGAATGGGAGAAAAACAAACATTGTTTTCTTAGATTGAAAGTCCAAATGAGGTTAACTGTATTATCATAAGAATTTGTATGATTAATGGAAATCAATTTGAAAAGGAAATGAATAAGAATCAAGTATGTTTTCTATAATTCCTAGGAGTTTGAGTTGTGCCAATAGCAGCTAAGTGACAACAAATAGTGTTGACCAGGGAGCAAAAACTAATAGAAGGTGAATACCAACATAAATTGAAAATTTTCTAAATGAATACAAGGATATTGTTGCAAAAGATATAACTGATGGTTTTCCTCCAATCAAAAGTATAAGTCATTGTATGTATTTGATTCCTAGAGCTAGTTTTTTGAACAAAGCACCATATAGATTAACACCCACAGAGAATGAAGAACTTAATAGAAAAGTGCATGAATTTTTGTAGAAAGGTTTGATTAGAGAAATTTTGATTCCATGTGTTGCACCTATTATATTAGCACTTTAAAAGAATTGAGAATGGAGAATGTGTACTTACTCTAGAGTTATTAATAAGATCATAGTGAATACAGGTTTCCTATGCCAAGGATCGATGACATAATGGATTTTTTGAGTGGGGAAATGTATTTTACCAAGATTGATTTGAGGAGTGGCTATCATCATATTAGAATTAGAGAAGGTGATGAATGGAATATTTCTTTCAAGCCAAAAGAAGGTTTGTATTAATGGTTGGTTATGCCTTTTGGTTTGACTAATGCACCTAGTACTTTCAAGAGGTTAATGAATGAAGTTCTAAAAGGATTTTTGGGTAAGTTTGTGGTTGTTTATTTGGATGACATTATGATATTTAGTAAGACTAAGGAAGAATATCTTGAGCATGTTAGACAAGTATTGTAGAGATTGAAAGAAGAGAAATTAATGATTAATTGGAAAAAATGTTCTTTTATGCAAGAAGACATTATTTATTTGGGATTTGTGATTTTAGATGATGGTTTGAAGATGGATTTTGTGAAGGTAAAAGAATTTTTGGAATAGTTTCCACCAGAGAATGTGGATGAGGTAAGATCATTTCATGGTTTAGCTAGTTTTTACAAAAAGTTTATAAGGAATTTCAGTTATATTTGTAATACTATTACTGAGATAATGAGAGGAGATAAACAGGAATTCAAGTGGACACATGGAGCTGATAAGAGTTTTGAGACACTAAAATAAAAGGTTGCTAGGTTACCTATATTGGCTTTTCTTGATTTCAATAGAGTATTTAAAGTTGAATGTGATGCAAGTGGTAGTGCAATAGGAGTTGTATTAAGTCAAGAAGGTAAACCTATTACTTTCTTTAGTGAAAAGTTGAATGATGCTAAAAGGAAGTATTCTATGTATGGTCAATATTTTATGCTATTGTTCAAGCCTTGAAGAAGTGGAGACATTATTTTATTCTTAAGGAGTTTGTGTTGTATATTGATCATAAAGCTTTACAATACTTGGGAGGTTCACATAAATTGAATCAGAGATATAAAGTGGGTTGAGTACTTGCAAAGTTTCACATTTGTCATTAAGAATAAGAGTAGAGTTACTAATAGAGTAGCTAATGCATTGAGTAGAAGACATTCTTTACTAACTGAGATGAAGGATGAATTTCTTTGCTTTGATGACATGAAAGAGTTGTAAGATACTTACCCTAATTTCTCTAAGGCATGGAGAGAGTGCAGATCACTAAATCTAATAGATCACATAAGTAAGTGTGATGAGTATTTTATTCAAGAAAGTATGTTGTTCAAAGGTATTATGTTGTGTATTCCTAGAAGTTCTATGAGGTTGAATTTGATTAAGGAGAAGCATAGTGGTTGATTAGTTGGAAATTCTAAAATTGACAAGACATTGAGGCTACTGAAGGATAAGTATTATTGGCCAAAAATGTATAAGGATGTTAAGAAATTTGTGAAGAGTTGTGAAATTTATCAAGTTGAAAAAGGAGTAAGTCAGAATATTGTTTTGTATACACCTATTATTGTTCTTGAGAAACCTTGGAGTGACATTAATATGGATTTTGTTCTTGGATTTCCTAAGAAAGTGAAGTTTTATGATTCTATAAATTTTTTTTGTGGATAGATTTTCTAAGATGGCTCATTTCATACCATGTAAGAAGATGTCAAATGTTGAGCATGTTGCCTGAAGTTTTCTTTAAAGAGATTGCAAGATTATGTGGATTACCATGAAGTATTATTTTCAATAGAGACAATAAGTTTGTTGGATATTTTTGGAAGACTTTGCAGAAGAAGATGGGTACTAAGTTAAAGTTTAGTACTACATTCCATCCATAGACAAATAGATAGACAAAGATTGTGAATAGAAGCTTGGGTAATTTACTAAGATGTTTAGTTGGAGATGAGCCAAGTAATTGGAAAGTATTGTTGGCACAAGATGAGTTTGCATATAATAATTTTGTGAATAGGAGTATAAGGAAAACACCTTTTAAGAGTGTTACTAGAATGCAGCCTAGAGCTATATCAGATTCAAGAGATATTGTTGTTCAAGAAAAGAGAAGCACTACAAGGGATGAATTTTCTAATTTTATGGAGCCTTTACATGAGGAATTAAATTTGAGGTTGGAACAAAGTAATCAAAAGTATAAAGAGAATATTGATAAGTCTAGAAGATATCATGATTTTGAACTTGATGATGAGGTGATGGTTCATTTGAAGAAAGGAAGATTTCCTATTGGAACATATAGTAAGCTGAAGATGAAGAAGTTTGATAGTGGTAATGCTTATGAAGTTGAGTTACCTGATGACATAGATATATCTTCTATATTCAATATTTTTGATTTGTATGTGTCATGAGTTAGATGATGAATTTTTTATATGAGAAGATTATCCTAAGAAGCAGATTGAAGAAGTTAAATAGATATTGGATCATAGAGTTGGCAAAGGAACAAGAGGAAAAGATTACTATGAATATTTGGTGAAGTGGAAGAAAATGCCTATTAAAGATGCTTCATAGATTTCTCAATTTGAGTTGGATTTAGTTCAGGTTGTGACATCTCAATGATTCAAGAGAATCATTTCTTTCAACCCCAGTTGTCTGATGTAGGAGCATCCTAGGTTGCCCAGTTATCCTACTCATGTTTATTCATTCTACAAGTGGATGTAAAGTTACTATAGCTCTAATGGATGATGACTTATTATAGAAATCTAGTGTTGGCTAACTTTTCCTATTGGTGTCAAGAAATGCCAAGCATCAACATTTTCTTGGTACTTCTTTAACCAATTTTTCTATGTCTAGTTCTAGTTTGGGCCGACCTTGCACATATTTAATTTTAGTATTGGTAGTTAATATTTGATCTGAGACAACTTATGGTTATGCATGAATTTAATGTAAGGTTTAATTTTGTGATAGGCTATCCTATGTCTGCACAAGTATTTAAGGAGGTCTAGAATTGAGTTTTAGGGTTGAACCTAGAGGACAACTTAGAGGATTTCAAAAGGTAGAAGCATATGTGTTTGGAATTTGAATTTGAAGTTGGATTGTGGAAGTTGAATGTGTTTTGTATTTGGCCATAACCAAGAAGGCCTTACAGCTAGGCATGTATGCTAATTATTAGATGAATCAATAAAATTGATTTCTCTTCTTCCTCCTTTGGTTGTTGTTCTTTGAGTTGTGTTTCTACTATGTTAACTCTTGCAAGGTGGTTTGGATAGCTAGGTGTGTCATAGGCCCTACTTCTTCATCCATATCTACATAAATTTCTATATCATCAAATTTCTAGACATAAATCACTAGACTTGGTCTTTTGAAATGGTATGGGCTACTTGGAATTATCAAACTTGAACCATTGAACTATACATTTAGATTGATGAACCAACATTTTGAATCACTAGTTTCATGTTCGGAAGCTTTGGTCTTTTAAATGTGAACTTTGATTTTGATTTTTGGAGAATGGACTATTATGAACCAAAATAGACCTAAGTGTTCAATATTTGTGTTTTAGTGATAACAAATATGAAGATCTTGAAATTAATAAAGATAATTATCAGAGATCTACATTTTTGTTTTAATGATAACAAATATGCAGTCTAATTTTAAGAAAAATAATAGTCTTAAATGTATATGATTAAATAAAATAAGAAAGATTACTAGTTGTAGCTGTATAATTCTAGTATTATTGATTATGTTGAACAAAATTTTCAAAAAAATAAGTATGAAGTAACATAAATGGATCATCTTCTCGATCCTATTATGACTTAATGTGAATGCATCTAATCATTACCTGGATGATACCATGCACAAGATGTTTACTCAATCTCCAAGAGATAATACAATCTATAACTACGCATTTTTGCATAATTAGTTTGGTATGAATAATTTTTATTAAATGCAAGAATAATTGCTTGTGTGAATTCAAGACATGAATAATTAATTTAATTTAGCAAAAGTACTATGCAAGTGTGTATGTGTGCATGTAAAGTAGTTCACATAATGAATTGATATATAGACATACATTCACATATGCATACAATCATCATAATTAGTTATCCTTGAATCTGACCAAACCTATTATATATGAACACGAGATACATGTTTAGAAGTAAAAATAAATATAAAAAATTACATAGGTACCTCTTCTGCCCTTGAAGAAAATCATAGAGAAAGGGAACAACACAGAAATTAAATGTAGTAATCATAAGTGAATGACAACAATATCCTAGATCTCCACTAATCTCCACCAATGTTAAGAGCTCTCCACCCTCGTTCAAAGTTATACAACCTCTTTTGTTCACAACTCTCCACAATCAATCAAAACAAACAGGGAATGATTAATCTTATTTTTCCTTTTATTTGTGTTTAGGATCCATAGTTGATAGTCAACAAGATATTTTTATACATGTGCATGCACGCACACGCACACACACACACATAGGCATGCATGCATGCATGCGCGCGCGCGCACACACACACACACACACACACACACACGAAAACAACAATGCACTTTCTAATATATTACAATTGTTTAACAAAATTAATGTTTTACAAGAAAATACACCTAAAGATTTGTTAGCTTAGAAGATAGAACATGGTATTGAAATATTACAAAAATTAATTTACATGAGAGGTCCACAAGTGAGGTTATTGACCAATCTTGAAAACTTGAATGCTGAAATGAAAGCTATTAATGATCAAACACCTATGCCAGAGTTACAACAAACTATGAAGTTGATTTTAGATAAGGTAGAGGAAGATATTCAAAAGTTTGATAATCAAAATTTAAGGCATGAAACTAAAGTATAAGGAGTGGCTTTAGAAAGAGACTACACAATAGAAACAACAACTAAACAACATAGAGAATATTATAGGAGCCACTAGATAAAATCAAGGAAAGTGTTGTGGTAGGTACTAAGACATTGGAAACACTAGTTAAATTGGTCTAGTTTTTTATTAGCTAGGTTGATTACTTCATTATTATATGATCATATGCTAATGTTAGTTATTATTTTGACATACATAAAAACAACAATGCACTTTCTAAGAGTTTATAGTTAATCAAAAAAAATAATGTTTTACAAGAAAATGCACCTGAAGAAATGTTAGCTCAAAAGAAAGAACATGTTGTCAAAATAGTAATAAAAGTGCTTGACATGAGTGTTTGTAAGTGATGGTGTTGACCAATCTTGAAAACTTGAATGCTGAAATTAAATCCATCGATGATAAAACAACCATTCTAGAGTTATAACACAAGTTAAGTTGATTTTAGATAAGGAAAAGGTAGATATTTAGAAGTTTAACAATCAAAATTTAAGGCATGAGACTGAAGGAGAAGTGGAAGCTTTAGAAAGAGAAGGAGAAGGAGTGGCTTTAGAAAGAGATTGCATGATAGGAACAACAGTTAGAAAACATAGAGGATATTATGGGAGCCACTGGATACAATCAAGGAAAGTGTTGTGGTAGGTACTATGACATTAGAATCACTTGCAAGTGTCTTTGAGAATTTACAACCCAAGTATCAAATGGTTATAAGAGAGTTTCAAGTATTGGCATAGTATCCCTATGATGATCTCAAGTATCAATTTCTTACAAGAGTGTTTCAAGGTTGGGAACCGCTTCAACATCTTATGCATTTTTTAGAAGTAATGTCATTGTGGTATAGGCTTTTGCAAGGGAATAATCCTCATGATTATGACATTTACGCAGAAGCAGAACTTGCTTCTTCAACTCCTTACACTCAAATCTTCACTAAAGTTATTCTTCAAGTCCTTATATATGTAATTTTATCACCTTGGAAAACTATATTTGATTCTTCTAGCTGGAAACAAGTGAGTTTTTGTTTTATTATACCTTATATAATGACAGTTCTACAAGAATTTGTAACCAGCCTAGCTAATCAGCAACTAGACCCATTTAACTAGGTTATGACTAGTATCTTTCTAAAAATATCTTCTATGATATGTTTTTATAAAATTTCTTGTGGACTTTGCCCATTTTTTGTGGTTTGAATTATTTTTGTGGAGGATCTTGAGCTAAGTCACTTAGCATGGGTTGCGTGATTTTTATTGTTATATTATTTGGATATTAGAATATTAATTCTGCCTAATCAATTTTTCTATTGTTTTAAGATGTAATACTTGCAACTTTTAAAAGATCTCTAAATATACTTGTTTGAAATGAAATAAAAAGAGATACATATTTAAAAGGAAAAGAAACAAACATTTGCATAGATCCCTTGAAGAATATTGTAGAGCTAGAGTATGGCAATGAAATTGTAGAGCAAGGGCATGATATGACAATGAAATCACATCACAAGACAATAACATGGAAATAAAATTGACAAGGGCACGACAATGAAATCATGGAGCAAGGTGAGGGAAATGAAATGCAAATATCACAAGGGCATGGCAACCAAATTACATAGCAAGGGCACAACAAAAAAATGCAAAGAGACAAGGCAATGAAATTGTAGAGAAAGGGCATAGAAATGAAATGCAAAGATCACATCAATGGAATGTACCAATGACAAGGGCATGAAAACATTCACAACTCTTCACTCTCATTTAGAGCTCTCTACCATCTTTTACACATAGCTCTCCCCAATAAAAAGGGGGAATGCTTTATGTCATATATTTTTTGGTTTATACTCTCAATTTCATCACAATTATGATGCCAATGTCAATATTGTGATGACATCAGTGATAATTATTAAAAAAAAATGAAAATAACCACAAATTACACCATTGTTGCAAATTTTCATCGCAGTTTGACCACAAATATTGTAGTGTGGGTTATTCTAGACCTAATTGTGTAAGTAACAAAAGCTTGGGTAGAATTTCTTAAGGTGAGGGATTTCATAATGTGTGATGAGATTGTAGCTTCTTGTAGAAGTATTGAGGTATAAGGAATTACAGATTGTAATCATTAAATAATAACAATATCAGACTTGTTATTGGTAGACATAGCCCATGGACTGGGTGAACCTGTTGGAAATATAGATGGGGTAACTAAGAAAGGGGGTGAATCAGTTACCACAAAAAAAAATTCATAGATCCCTTAGATGTCTAATAAAACTAGTTACTACTATTACTCGATAAACATATAGAAATTTTTTGTAACTCAATAAGTGTAGTGTATGTTATAATTATTACTTATCTTTAAACATTCATAGTGATTAACATGCAAGCATAAAAATGGCTTGTCCCTTTGGTGAAATGGTGGGGCTTCTTGCTTGTAGGGCCTACAACCAAGGTTCAAGTCCTCATAGGGCCATTCTCTACTGTGGATCTTAATTGAGAATGTTTTTCCATTAACCCTTGGTGAAATAGCGGGGCTTCTTTCCTGTAGTGCTTACAACCAAGGGTTAATAAAATTAAGAATACAATTTAAAACATGGGAAGCGAGAGCAGTGGGAGTGGAGGGAGGGGGAGCTTTCAAATTTTGAATTCTTGCAAGGGCGAGATCTCCTCAGATGGCCTATCTTGGGTGCCTAGTCTAGAACACGTACAGTAAGATGAAGGCAGACTGGTAGATTTTGGCACAAGGGATCAATCAGATAGCATGGAGGGGGGCCCAGCTGTCTATCCCAAGGAAGCGGCTAAGATTCCTTTGTTTCCCATAGAAAACAAGCTAGGAACCACAAAATGGTCTTCGTTATTTGGGGTAAAACCTTCAAGTAAGTCCTCTTTCCCACCTGTTAAAATTATCCTAGATTCTAAGAAAGGATCCTACACAATTGCTATTCTGGACAAGATAGTGGATCACAACATTTGGGCCATGGCTTCTACTTTGGTTGGGAGATTTTTGGGACCTAGACCAAACATTGGTGATGTCAGGTTGTTTGTCAAACAAAAATGGGCTCTCAAGGGTCAGGTCTCAGTCACTTGTATGGTGAAAGGCTTCATGTCTTTTGATTTTACATGTTTGGAAGACCTTGCTAGCATTCTATGTGAAGGGCAATGGGCCTTTGGTCACTCCACCCTTGTGCTTCAGAAGTGGTCTTCTAGAATGAGCCTGAATGATTATTTCTTTTCTCAAGCTCTTGTGTGGGTCAGACTGCTAGAACTACCATTAGAATTCTGGAATGAGAACATCTTTGTGGCTATCACGAGTACCTTCGAGGAACTCCTCTCAATGCATCTGATATCTACCTTGAAACAATGTTTAAATTATGCTTGCATATGCATTGGGGTGAGTGAAGGAATAGACATGCCTGAGTTTGTTGCTCTTTACTCTAAACTAGGGGTGCATAACTAGAAAATCATTTATGAAACCATCCCCTTTGCATGCTTCCTTTTCCTGAAGGTAGGTCATAAAGCCCACCAGTGCCCCATTATAGTAAAGAAGCTACCCACGAAATCAGTCATCTTTGACCAAGCCAAGAAGAAATATCGCCCCTCTGGTAAGGGTAAGATGAAGTTGCTCTGGAGATGAAAACTTTTTGTGGTGCAGGGCAGGAAGGTCGTCAGCTAAAAGGATAAAGCCTCGAAGGATATCCCTAAGAAGGTCACTCCTAAGGAACAGGCAAGTGTTACCCCCTTGAGAAGGGTCCTACCTCAGAGATTCCAGTATCAACCTCAAAGGAGGGTCCAAAGATGTAGGCAAGTCACCACTCCCAAGCCATCAGACCAACAGAGGAGCTAGCTCGACCTTTGGAAGCAACAGAGCAACTTATTTCCACAATGGAGCTAGCACCACTTTCGGAAGCTACTGCGTAGCTTAGTTTGGGGTAGGAAGCCCCAGCTCGTATTATTCTAGAAACAAAGGAGAGCCAGGATATAGCTTCCCATAAGCTCACAGATGCCCAAACCCCTTTAGGGTTGAAGTGGGGAGAACCTACTATTCCCAAAGGGCTAGAGGCCAAGCTCCATCTTCTCATTAAAAACATGGATCTAGACCAGATTGCTCAGTGGGAAGATCAGTTAGAAAGCAGTGTGATGGTAAGCCTAGATGACTGGTGTATGGTAAAGAAGAAAAAGAAGAACTAGAAGAACTAGAACAAAGTCCTCCCTCCTTTATCTCCAGTGTCTACTAGAAGTAGGGTCAAAGTTGACATTGGGATAACCCCTAAGGGAGTAGGAAGAAAGAGCTCAAATCAACTTCTACAAGAAGAAACAAAAAGGAACCTGGTAGATGGGAGCTAGAGAACCATCAAGGATTTCTCAGGCAGTAAGAAATGAAAGTCATTTCATGGAATATAAGGGTCCTAAATGGGGCTCATAAACAAGATCTAGTCAAAAATATTATTAGAGACCATAGACCTAATTTTCTGATGTTACAGGAGACTAAGATGAAAAGGGACCTGGTTAAGAGGATATCCTTCAATAAAGCTTTTAGCTGCATAGCTTCAGATTCAGAAGGTGCTTCTAGAGGAGTAGTAATCTTGTATAATTCCAGGGCCTTCAAGTTATCTTCTCTTTTTAGCACTCATAATGCTCTTCTGTGTGAGGTTTCTCACATCCCTAGCAACAAACCCTCGCTTATCCTTAACCTGTATGTCCCCAACACCAAGAAGGATAGAATTTTTTTTTGATCAAGCTCCTCAACATCCTTTCCAATTGTAATGTTAATAAAGGGATCTTTATGGGGGACTTCAACACAATGCTAAAAAATGGGAGGGGGGGGTTCTCACCTCGGATCAAGACAGTAAGCGTGACCTTGCTTTGTTCATTTAGAGTCTTGCCTTCTTGGATATAGACCTTCAAGGGGGTAGTTTCACTTGGTCTAATAGGAGAGTTGGGGGAGATAGCATTCAGGTTCACCTCGACAGAGCCCTAATATCTCTAAATGGCTTCTTTCTCATTCTTGTAGATTATCTCTCCTCCCAAGGGTGGGTTTTGATCACTTCCCAATTTCTCTCTCTATTTCCCCACTATCTAGAAAAAAGGCCTTCCCTTTTCACTTTCAAAAAATGTGGCTTTCCCATCCTACAGTGGAAGGAAAAATCTCTTCTTGGTGGAACTTGGAGGTTGATGGTACAGCTATGTACAGAGTAGCCCAGAAGCTGAAAAATGTGAAAAGGAACATTAAATCTTGGAACAAAACTAACTTTGGCCACATTTTCTAGGAGAAAGACAAGAAAATTGATTAGCTCAATTCTATCCAGGAAGAAATCTAGCTCTCTAGATACAATGCTCACAACAGGTAGGAGGAATTGGCTATCCTCTCAGATTTGCACAACATCATATCTAAGGAAGAGCTTTATTGGAAACAAAGATCTAGAGTCAGCTAGTTGAAAGATGGAGATCATAACACCAAATTTTTTCACCTAACCACCCTTAAGCATCGGGCAAATAATAGGATATCTAATATCAAAAAGGGACAGGTTCTAGTTTCTAAGGAAGAAAAGATAGCAAAGGAAGATATTTTCTACTTCTCTCTCCTCACAGTTGATCCCTCCCTCTCTGCATCTGATCAAGAGGATATCTTGGCAGCCATCCCCCCCTTTCTGCAAGATCATCATAATTCCATGCTGAAAGCTATCCCCACCCTGGAGGAAATTCACTAGGCCCTCTTTTCCCTCCCAGGGGATAAAGCTTTGGGCCCAGATGGTTTCCCTACCTTCTTTTTTTAGACTTATTAGAATGTGGTTAAGAAGGATGTGGTTAAGGCAGTTCAAGAATTCTTTGGGGCTAGGAATGTGCTCAATGAACTTAATGGTACTTTTCTTGTCCTCATCCCTAAGATTTTAGGAGCTGACTCTTTGGACAAATTCAGGCCCATTAGTCTCTACAATTATTTCTACAAGATCATCTCCAAGGTTCTCACTTCAAGACTCCTCAGCATTCTTCCCCTGATCATTTCACCCCAACAAATTGGCTTTGTCCCTGGCAGGCAGATCCTTGATTCCATCATTTTGATTCACAAAGTCATTCACTCTCTTCAAGTGGGAAAAAAGGAAGGTTTCCTTCTCAAACTAGACTTATCTAAAGCTTACGACAAGGTCAACTAGAATTTCCTCTTCGCTGTCCTTCAAGTTTTTGGTCTCGATACTCAGGTTTGCAAGCTCATCTCTTAGCTAGTGTCTTGTACCTCTTTTTCTATTCTAGTTAATGGTCTCCCCACTCCCTTCTTCTCCCCCTCAAGGGGTTTAAGGTAGGGTGACCCCATTTCTCTTGTCCTTTTTGTCATCTTGGTGGAATGCCTGGGCATAATCATCTAGAAGAAGATCCAAGGCAAGGTTTTGAAAGGTCTTAGGCCTTCTTCGGGACCCTCTACTTTCACCCACTAGCAATTTGTGGATGATACTATCTTGGGGGGCGAAGCCTCTATCTAAGAGGCCAAGATTTTCAAATGTATTATGAACTCCTACACCAAGGGCTCAGGAGAGGCTATCAATTTGGATAAGAGTTCAGTTTTCTTCCTCAATACCCCTTTGGAGAGGTAGAGGAAAATTGTTCACATCTTGGGATGTGGCATCGGGTCCCTTCTAGTGACTTATCTTGGGCTACCTCTTGGAACAAAACCTTCGGATTCCTTTTGGATCAACATAATAGACAATTTCAACAGGAAACTTGCATGTTGGAAAGGGGCTACCTTCAGTCAAGCTGGAAAATGCTCCCTGGTTAACTCTATTCTCCAAAACCTCCCTACCTATGCCCTTAGTCTTTTCAGGATTCTGGTTAAGTTTGCAGAAAGATTGGAGAGAATTCAGAGAGATTTTCTCTGGATAGGGACTGATGACCACAAGAGACACCACCTGGTTGCCTGGGACTTAGTATGCTAGCCCAAAAGCTAGGGTGGTCTTGGTATTAGAAAAATTTCTCACCTCAATCAATCCCTTTTAGCTAAACATCATTGGTGCATCTTCCAAAGCACAAGCATTTGGAGGGATATTTTGGCCGAGAAATATTTGGGTAGACTATCTCTTAACTCCATATTTCAAGGGGCTGAGCTGCTGATGGGGTCCCATATTTGGAATGGAATCTTGAAGGCCCTCCCCCTTGCTAAATCTAGGGCAAAATGGAAAGTTGGAATGGGAGACAAAATCCTTTTTTGGCAGGATACCTGGCTATGTTAGGAACCCCTCATTAATCACCCCATATTTGGTAGGTGGGTTGATGATTGTATTCGCAGATACGGTTTGATGGTAAGGAACTATAGAAATGGTAATGAATGGCACAATCTGGCTAAACTTTTGTAGGACCTCAAGCCTTTAATTTCCTCTCTGAATGCCATCTTCATCAGCTAGAATGGTGACTCTTTAGTTTGGGGAAATTCTTCAGGGGGCCTTTACTCTGTGGCCACTGGCTATCTATCCCTTGTGAGTAAAGAGGAGAAACCTATCGAGGCCAAAGCCTGGATCCTTAGGCTTACGCCTAAGATAAACATTTTCTTCTAGCTCCTCCTTCAAGATAAAATCCTCACCCAAGATAATTTAGCCAAGAGAGGCCAAATATTACCTAATAGATGCTACCTCTGCAAGCAAGATCTGGAAATAGTTAATCATATGTTCATCCACTGCCCCTTCTCCTCTAGGGTGTGGAGCCATCTAACAACTAACCTAGACTTCAACTGGTGCCCTCTTGCTAGCATCCAAGATTTCTTTAGTTAGTGGAGAAGCCCCCACCAAGGTTTGAATTCTCAGTTATTGACCTCTTGGATCCTCCCACACTTCTGATGGGGAATTTGGAAGGAGCACAACAATAGGATATTCAGAGATAGAGAAGCCCCTGAGGTTATAATTTTTGAAAAAATTGAAAGCCTTATGATAGAGAACTATTGCATAACCAGAGAAGGAGACATAAAGGTAGGAGGGAACAGTAAAGACAAGAAAGATGATAGGATCAAAAGAAGATAGGAGGCTATTTGGTCTTTTCCCCTAAGAACTGGCACAAAGCCAATTTCGATGGGGTGGCTAAGGGGAATCTAGGTCTAGCTAGATGTGGAGGTATCATAAGAAAAATTTTGGGAGGTTGCATTGATGCTATCTCTTCCCCTATTGGCCACCAAAACAATCATCTAGCTGAAGCCAGTGCTTCTAGGTTCACTGTTAAGTTGGCCTTGGCCTTAGGGATTGAGCAGCTATGGCTTGAAGGTGACTCCTTAAATATAATAAATTGCATCTTAGGAGTCACTAAACCCTCCTAGACCATTGAAAGCATTAGTGAGGACCTTAAATTAAACTTAAAGAAATTTAAAAACTACCACATCAGCCATGTTTATCGTGAAGCTAACATGGTCACTGATTAGTTTGCCAATGAAGTAGTTGCTAGCAACTCAGTGATGACATGGGGAAGCAATAATGATTTTTCAGTGACAGAAATTGAGCTAATCCAAAAGGAGAAAATCCACAACACTAACATAACATCTTTTTAATGATGATAGGATATGCAAAATTGTACTTCAAAAAGGGATTTATTTGGAGTTATGTGAAACCCCCTCCGCTCCAGAATCACATGTATAGAAGACACGAGCTGAAGGAAGCCAAAAAAAATTCCATAGACATGCACAAATTTATTTTTTCTCTCAGCACCTTTTGCTACTCAGAACTCAGTAATACTGCTAGTGGGTTAGGGTCTGTTGAGCCAAAAATAGCTATGGTGGGAGAAAGGATCAGAAGAGAGCCATGGGGTGAAGCGGAGAGATACAAAGAGAAGAGGAAGGTTTGGGGAAAGCTCTAGAAGGGAGGCATAACCAAATTCATAGAAAAGCTTCATGGATTTGATGTGGGGGTTACTAAAGCTATGGTTGATTCCTGGCAAAATGGCAGGGTCAAAATTGATGGTGTTTCCCACCAAATCTCTGAGGGTCTTATTGTGGAGGTGACTAACTTTTCTCAGGATGGCTTGAACTTCTATAGGGACAAGAAGATGTCTACCAATGCTTTCAATGACTTTGTTAAGGATGATAAGGAGAAAAGAAATTTCATCAAGATTGACACCTACTACAATATTGATTCCATCAAAAAGTTCTGGAGGTATGTTCTCAGGATTATCATTGAACATGTCACTCTTGACCCTAGGTTTGATAGAACTAGGATTCATCATTTTGTTCTGTTAAATCATTCTAGGCACAAAGTGAAAATTTCTTTTCTATTTTTCATTTTCACCTCCATGGCCAAAAATATAGAGGGGTTCAAGAAATGCCCTGTCAAAAATCTAGCCCTCCATGAGGGTCTCCTGCTTTTGATTTATGAGTTCTTGAAAACCCAAACTAGAGGTAAAACCATTGGGGATTTGGGTAGTGCCTCAGAGGACACTATCAGTTCTAACTCTAGGGATGAGCTTGAAGTGAAATCAAAGAAATTTGACACCCCAAGAAAAGCTATCCCTATTACCTGTGATCCTCACATCCCTAGCAAGAAAAGCCCAAGATGTCTTCCCCCTATCCCCCCCTCTCCTCATCCTAAGGAGGTGAAAGAGGCCAGTGATGATGATGTGGAGTCTGATATGGAGTCTAAGGAGCAGGACTCGAAGAAGGGGAAGGAAAGTGAGATGGAAGAAGATAAGGGGAGAGATAATGACAAGGAGATGGTGACCCCTATGGACACTAAGGTTAACCCCAAGAAAAGAAAAGTGAACCAGGCCCTGCCCCAAGAACATCCCAACGACCTTGTTGTAGCACCCCCTAGCCCCACCTCGCCAAATTAACCTTAGGAGGTTCCCATTTCACCCCCGGAGGAGATGATTAAAATCATGGTTGAAAAAGGGGGGGAGGTCATCACAAAGAACAAAAGGAGGGCCTGGAGGAACTTCTATGAGGACAAGGTCAGTTTGGGAATTGTTAGAGAACCTGCTAAAATCCAGGTGCTGGAAGACCTTGACAGAAGCGCCCACTATGATGAGCTCCTTGACCCGACTCTTCTGGTTATCTCTAACAATGTGTGGGAAACTAGTTTCAACTTCCTGAACAATGCAAAGAACAGTCTGATTGACAACTTTCATTCCATCAAGTGGCTTTTTCAAGAAATTGAGGCTCTAAAGGATAGAAGCAACCATCCCAACAACCAAGATACTGACAAGGACTAGCAAGCTAGAGGGAGCAAGGACTAGGTGGGTAGCTAGGAGAAAGACAAAGGCCATGTCTCCAGAGACCATCAGGTTGACAGACTCACCCAGCTAGAGAAAAAGGTCCAAAGGCTAGATTATATCCACCAAATAATCACCATACAGATAGTAGAAACCCTTTACACCTTGAATGAGAATATTGTCAATCTGGGGCACTATCTAACTACTACTAGCCTTAAAAGGGATGTTGAGTAGAACACAAAGCAAGGATTCAACTGAGATGAATTTCAAAAAGAGGCGAGTGACCAGGTGAATCAGGGGAACCAGAAGAACACTCCTGCCAGGATTCAGGAAGAAGCGACCGGTCAGAAGAACAATGATGCTGCAGAAACCCTATAGGTCATGGACACGAATGGCCACTAGCTTGTTTGCCTAGATTTGTCTTTGGCCTTTGTACTTTGGATTTGAGCCTTCTTTTTTTTTTTTGGTCTTTTGAGGTAGTTTTTTTGTCTATTTAGACTATTTATTCTCGATCTTTTTGCTGTAAAACTTTGGGTTTTAGGATCCCTGTAAAACTTGTTTTACCTAATCAAAAACATGCAAGAATAAAAAGAAATAACATGAACACATGAGACACCAGATTTAATGTGGAAACCTAATATGGAAAAAACCACCAAGTAACTAGCTACTGATTTTCACTCTTCTAAAGTGAGCCCTATTAGGAGTCAACCTAGTTAAAGGCTACAAAACACACTATTATGTGTGACCTTGTTAAAGGATTTAATCACCCTATTAGGAGTGGCCTTGCAAGAGGTCTTTAGAAGAATTCAATTGAACTATCACCTTGTTAGAGGATTTACAAATGGTTGTTAAACAAACTTTGCTAAGAGATTTTGGAATCATTGCTACAATGGTAAGAAAGTAATAATGAAATGACCTGAATGAGATGCAACTAAATTACTGATATAGATCTTTGTTCTGCTTCACACTAGATCCTTCTTGATAAATATATCCTTTTTGCTCCTCAAGGATATATGACCATCCTTCAAATTTGCTTCACACTTTCCTCTTCAAACAATCAATACACTTGCATGCACTTTAAAATTCTCAACTTGACCTTTCATATATACCATTCAGATTATCGAGTTAGCTTATTTACAACTTACAATCACCAATAAAAATTACCTCAATTAGCTAGAATTAATACTTGAAACAATTATAATTTATTTCAAAAATTAATAAAATCCTTCATTATCCAACCTTGCTTAGTAAACATATTCCTAAAATGATTTTCTATGTTAACCAAGAGAAGCTCGGTTAACACTATGAACTCTACAAAATCTTTTGGAGACTGAGTGAACTTGGTAAACACTAACTTCTAACCAAATTTCCTTCGTTAACCATGTGAGCTTGATTAACACTACTTTCTACCACAATTTCCTTTGATGCTCGAGTGAGCTATGTAGATACTATCTACCAACTAATATGAAATTTGTGTAACATCAAAGGAAACACACAATTAGACAATTGTATCCAACAATCTCCCTCTTTGGCATTGATGGCAACACAACATGTCATAGCACAATGAAATTTTAAAACAAGTCTTTTTCTAATAGAAATTTTCTTCCTCTTAGATTTTATGCCACAAACTTCTCTAATGCAGTAATCTCCCTCAGTGAAGGAATTACATAGCTTCTTCTTCAAACATCAAACTCTATCTCAAAAAAATTTTAGAAAGAAATGACAATAAACTTTCCCTCTTTGATAATACATGCCAAAGACAACACATACCAAATGAGTATTAATGTACCTCTAATACTGATTTGTATGTAATGTTCCCTTGATTATGCTGCATCAACTGATAGATCTTCAACTTGATTTATATTGATGCATCACTAAAACTTTATTTTAGTGAGCTTCATATAGGGGAATGAACCCTAACTTACCTCTTAGATAAAAGAATGCATCCTTAGGTAATGGCTTAGTGAATATGTCTACAATCTATTCTTTTGTACAGACATATTCTAATTTGATCTCCTTGTCCTGCACCAATTCTCTGAAAAAGTGGTATTTTATAGCAATGTGCTTGGTTTTGGAATGCATTATTGAAATCTTTGAAATATTAATTGCACTTGTATTATCATAAAACATAACAACTAGTTCTTTGATCTCAACCTTCATGCCTTCCAACAATTATTTAAACTAAACAATATTAGAATAGTTCACTACTACTGCAAAATACTCTACTTCTGCTATAGATTGGAATGAGCAATTTTGTTTTTTACCCGTCCAAGATACCAACCTTTTTCTAAGAAAGAATGCTCTACCACTTGTACTCTTTCTATCATCAATGTTTCCTGCCCAATCAGCATCAGTAAACACTTTTAAGTCCAAATTTCCTCCAATTTTATACCACAATCCATAATCTTTACTACCCTTCAATTATCCCAAGATTCTTTTGATTGCCATCATATGATTTTCTCTAGGTTTTGCCTAGAATCTTGCCATTATACCAACTGCAAGAGCAATATCAAGCCTTGTATGAGCTACATACTGTAATTTTCCAATGATTGATCTATATAAGGTCTAATCTACCTCTTTTGATTCATCATCTTTGGTAAGCTTTAGTCTAGTACACATGGGGGTTCCAACTGGTTTTGAATCTTCCATACCAAACTTCTTGAGTATCTCCTTGATATACTTAGACTGAGTGATGTAGATACCATTCTTGGTCTACTCTATTTGAAGGCCAACAAAGAACTTAATCTCACCAAACATAGACATTTCAAATTCATTGTCCATTTGCTCTAAAAATTCTTTGCATTGATCATCATTCCCTAAAAATAAAGTATCATCCACAAATATTTCTGCCAAAACAATATTGTTATCTACTCCTTCTTTGATGTACAAACTACTATTATTATTAGTTCTATGGAAACCAATCTAAACAAGGTAGTTATGAAATCTCTCATACTATGTTGTAGGGGCTTGTTTCAGACCATACAATGCTTTGTGTAACTTGCAGACCATATCCTTTTTGTCTAGATCAACAAAACCTTTAGGTTGTTCAATTTAGACTTCTTCATCAAGAATACCATTGAGAAATGCATATTTAACATTCATCTAATATAAATTAAATCCTTTATGTTCTACATATGCAAGTAAGGTCCTAATAGCTTCCAATCTTGCAATAGGAGAAAAAGTATCTCCATAATCTATGTCTTCTTCTTAAGAATATCCTTTACACACCAATCTAGATTTGTTTCTTGATACCTTACCATCTTCATTCAACTTATTCCTAAATACCCATTTTGTTCCAATCACATTTTTACATTTAGACCTATGTACAAGACTTCGAGTTTTGTTCTTCTCTATTTGTTCTATCTCTTCATTCATAGCCTCAATCCAACTTTCATTTTCCAATGCATCTTTGACATTTCTAGGTTCAAAATTAGCAAGTAAACATGTACCTTTTAGCTTACTTCTTGTCACAATACCTTTTGAATTGTCTCCAATAATTTAATTTGGTGTATGATTTCTCTTGACATACTTGGCCAATACAGGTTCTTTGTCTTTTGACTAAGTTCCACTATCTTCATTTTGAGTTTCAACTTCTAGCTCTAGTTGTTTTGTCTATAACTCAAGTCATTCAGAATTAGTAGGCATTGGCTTGATAGCTTCAAAATGTGACTTAGGTCCTTGTGACTCAATTTGAACTTCTTGCAACTTGGTGACTAAGGAAGACTTGGAAGTAAAAGTTTCTTGATTTATAGATGTCTCTGGCAATGTATCTGGTTCAATGAAAACAAATCTCCTTTTATCTTCTAGTTCCTTTTTACTTTCTTCTTCAATCCTTTTTGCAAACTCATCAACTTTCACATGTTCACTTTCTATGATTTTGTGAGTAGAAGAATTCAAACATCTATATCCCTTACTCTTGCAAGAATATCCTAAAAATATACCTTCATCACCTTTCACATCAAATTTGTCATTTCTAGATTCTTTCAAGATATAACATTTACTTGCAAATACTTTCAGGTAACTTACATTGGGTTTATAGCCATACCATAACTCATAGGGGGTTTTGAATGAGTCATTCTTCAATTGTACTTGGTTTAAGGTATAAATTGCAGTGTTGATAGCTTCCTTCTAGTATTTTATAGCAATTTTCTTTTCAATCATTACAGTCCTTGCACAATCCATGATAGATTTGTTTCTCCTTTTCACTATTCCATTATGCTTAGGAGTTCTAGGAGCTGACACTTGTCTTTTGATTCCTCTTTCAATGCAAAGGTTATTGAATTCATGGGAGATGAATTCATCACCTTTGTCTAATCTCAAGCATTTCAATCTTTTCCCTATTTCCTTCTCTACTCTAGCCAAATACCATTTTAATTTCTCAAATGCTTTTGACTTCTCTCTTAGATAGATAACAATCATCATTCTAGAGTAGTCATCAACAAAAAGAATGGAGAATGTTTCTCCAGTATAGCTCTCAATTCCAATAGGTTCACACAAATTAGTATGCACAATTTCTAAAATATCTTTAGACTGATAGTTTTTACTTTTAAAAATAGTCTTTCCCATTTTACCAATTTGATAATTCTTACATAGACCAACATCAAGTTTCTTCAAACTAAAAATGCCTCTTACTTTCCTAAATTTGCATATTATCACCATGTTATCAAAATTAACATGACATAACCTTCTATGCCATAACCAACTTTTTTCAACTTGAGCAATAAAATATGAGCACTCACCATGATCAAGATAAGACAAGTTGCCTTTTTTTTGTTTTCCTGGTCCAATTAGTTTTTCTTTGTCATCCAGTAGTCTTGCCTTGCAATGCATGAATTCCACCTTGAATCCAATGTTGATTAGCTATGCCACACTTAACAAATTATGTTTTAGTCCTTTAACCTTACACTACCACCATCATAGTCTTCAAAGTGTTCAAACTTTGTTTTGTCACCAATCATATGATGTGAACATTGACTGTCTATGATCCATGCATCATTTTTGCTCACATGAGAGATAAGTGCCATCTTATCTTCTCCATCATTATTAGATTCATTTTTCACAACAATGTAAATTATTTCATCTTCACTATTATCAAAATCCTTAGAGTCCTTAGCCATAAAACATGTTTTCTTACCTTTGTCCTTGAATGATTTGAAATCTTTCTTGCCATTGCACTTATGACCTTTCTTCTCATCCTTTCTTTGATTGTTTGGGCACCTAGCTACAATATGACCAATTTCTTCACATGAAAAATAGATTAGGGGAACTTTGCCTTTGTATTTTCCTCTACCTCTAGAATATTTCCTTGCAATTAGAGTTTCAACAAATTCAAGATCACTATTAGAACTTTCCTCTGATTCTTCTTCACTTTCTTACTGAGAGTCCTTTATTTTCTTGCCTTTTTCTTTGAGTGAAATCTTGGCCTCAAATGCTGATTCAATATTCTTGGAAATTGGAATATAATTGTCATAGTTATCTAGCCCAAAAGTTGTCAACCTTCCTACTATGGCATCCAAATTTGTCTTATGATTTTATTCACATTTTCTTTCTTGAATTGTAGATACTCTAATTGCATAAATGGGAAGCAATGTTCTAAGAATTTTACTTACAACTATTTCTTCCTTGATATCTTTTCTAGAAGCTTTAATAGCACTAACACTTTCTTTGATCCTTTCAACATATTTGGCAATGTTTTCATCCTCATTCTCACCTGATCAAATTGTCCTCTTAGGCTCTTTGCTTTGGCTCTCCTCACATTGTCATCACCTCCAAAGATGTCTTTTATCTTGTTCCACATAGCAAAGGCAGTTTTGTAGTCCTTGATATCATCAAATTCTTCATAGCTTAGAGCAGATGCAATGTCTATCATCATGGTGTTATGAGTCTTCTTCTTAGCAATGTCATTAACATATAATGTACCCGAAGGAGTTGTATATTCTTCATCAATGTATTTCAATCATGTATCTTCAATGGAAGCCAAACAAGGTCTCATCAGTCCCTACCATGCTAAAAAGTTATCCCTGTTAAGCCTTGGAATTTCTCTCTTGTAAGATATCTTGATCTTTAGCTTAGGTCCTCAAAACCTTTCTTGCAAGCACCAAAAGCTTTGGTACCAATTGTTGGAAATATAGATGGAGTAACTAAAAGGGGGGTGAATCAGTTATCACAAAAAAAAATTGACAAATCCCTTAAATGTCTAATAAAACTAGTTACTACTATCACTCAGTAAACATATAGAAATTTGTTGTAACTTGGTAAATTTAGTGTATGTTATACTTATTATTGATATTTAAACATTCACATTGATTAACATGCAAGTATAAAAGAAATAACATGAACACATGAGACACTAGATTTAATGTGGAAACCCAATATGGGAAAAACTACCAAGTAACTAGCTACTAATTTTCACTCTTTTGAAGTGAGCCCTATTAGGAGCCAACCTTGTTAAAGGTTACAAAACACACTATTAGGTGTGATCTTGTTAGAGGATTTAATCACCCTATTAGGAGTGGCATTGCAAGAGGTCTCTAGAACAATTCAATTGAACTATCACCTTGTTAAAGGATTTACAAATGGTTGTTAAACTAACTTTGCTAAGAGATTTTGGAATCACTGCTATAATGGTAAGAAAGTAACAATGAAATGACTTAAATGAGATGCAACTAAATTCCTGATACAGATATTTGTTCTGCTTCACACTAGATCCTCCCTAATCAAATATATATTTTTTGCTCATCAAGGATGTCTGACCATTCTTCAAATTTGCTTCACACTTTCCTCTTCAAACAATCAATAAACTTGCATACTTGCTCACACACTTTAGAATTCTCAACTTGACCTTTCATATGTACCATTCAAATTATCAAGTCAGCTCATTTACAACTTACAATCACTAATAAAAATTACCTCAGTCAGCTAGAATTAATACTTGAAACAATTAAACTTTATTTCACAAATTAATAAAATCCTTCATTAGCTGACCCAACTCGGTAAACACTGTTCCTAAAATGATTTCCTGTGTTAAGAAATAGAAGCTTGTTTAACACTGTGAACCCTACAAAATCCTTTGGAGACTGAGTGAACTTGGTAAACACTAACTTCTGTCCAAATTTCTTGCGTTAACCATGTGAGCTCAGTTAACACTACTTTTTGCCACAATTTCCTTTGATGTCTGAGTGAGCTTGGTAGACACTATCTACCAATTGATATGAAATTTGTGTAACATCAAAGACAACACACAATTAGACAATTGTATCCAATAGAACCACACTAAAACTTTGTGTCATGTATTCTCTTTTATGTAATTTAATATTTTTTATATGGGTTATGTTTACATATAATTTTTATTTGTATCTTGTTAATGCTAAAATTATATGATAGAGATAGGGTATGTACTAAAATGATAGAGGAAGTAATATCATAAAGTTGATTCTACTATAGTTGATGTCAGAGGGAGCATCTACAGAGTGCATGGATGAGAATCATAGTGAAATTAAGGAAGAGATAATTGTTAGCTAAAAATGCTCCCCCACAAAAAAATAAAATTCAAATAATAATCCATTTAATAGTCACCTAGGGATTTTTATGAAATAATTCAACATTGGCTATATTCCTTATTTCATATTATGTTGTAGAATGTTTTATGTTTTGATCATGCAATTCACACAATCATAGATGGTTAAGTGCTAACAAGGATCAAGATGGTGAAGGCACAATTGCCTTGTGTTCGCATCGTCACAAAGTATATTGGCTTAACCAAGGTTGTGATAGTGAAGGCACATTTTCTTTGTTTTTACCTGATCGCATGGTTATATTAACATGCTATGGTTTAAGTCACAATAGTGAAAAAAAGGAAAATCTTCAATGTTTCAAAGACATCTTGAATTGTAGATCTTTTAGATCTATGGCTTGCACATGGTCACAATAGGTTAAGAAGTGGCTAAGGTTTGAGTTACAATTAAGCTATTCTCTTTGTTTCACTTGGTCACAAGGATTAGAAGGTGAACCTTGGGTTAAGGTGGTGACAGTGTGGGTCATGGTTTCACCAGTAGAAACTATTATTGAAGAAATATAGTGGTGAAGTTGCAATCACAGGCAGTCAAAACATGAAGTATAAAGTTGAATCGTTGATAGAGTAATAGAATGATAAGAGATGTTTGGTCCATGTGGCAAGGCTTTATGGTTAACTCCAGTTGACCAAATGAAATGGTTAATTTGGCAGTTTGATGATAGTAGAGTTCTAATCTTTTGCAACCACTTTCATCATTCCCTAGGTTTGATAAATGCAAAGAGATGCTCCACCACCACCTATTGATCCATCCATTTAGTCAAAAGTTAATGATTTCCATTCTTGACCTCTCAGAGATTTGTTTGGTGAGGAATTGATCTTCTCATACATGGATTCATGCTATGATCAGATCTTTCAAATTTTTGTAGTGATTATTCTTTGTTTATTTAATTGTAGTGGTTGAATTTTGTCTTACGATGGAAGTTATCTAAGTTATGCTTGCATTATAAAAGTAAATGTTGTACTCTTTCTTAGGGTTGAATCTTCTCTATTTCCTTGGCATGCTACTATAGATTCCTCTTTGCCTGTAAGCTATATGATATCATATCTTATCTCATTCAGCTACTAATGTACTGTTAGATCTACAAGATTTTCAAAATCCATTAACATGAGTTAAAATTTTCTAGATTTGATTGTGTAAAGTTTTTTTATCATCAATGTTTCAGAACATACTACATGATCCATCATTAGGATCATACTAATGTACTATGCAAGGTTTGTCTACCTCTCTTTGGTGTACTATGAATGTCTATAATATACATTTATGTATCTCTTTTGGAATGTGAATGATAAGAAGTGAAACATTTTTTTCTTTTATTACTCATGTGGTTGTATGATCTCTATGTAGTTGATAGATTAAAGCAAGTTTGAATCTATATATCTTTGGACTATCATGATAATGGTATTGTGTATGTATAGGCAGAGATTGATCTGAACACCCTATTATGGTGCATCACCTCTTCAGAATAGATTAGGTAGTTACTTTCATGTATTCCTTCTCCCTTTACTCTTCAAGAATAGTTTAAGTGCATCTTAATAGTAGAGGAAGCTGACATTCTTTGGAGACTCAACCTCATAGTTCAAGTCCCACAGCTTGGAGGTTGTTTCCATATTTCACAAGGTTTTCCTTAGGTAAAAAATTTGGACAAGGGTGCAAGCTTTTGTGACAAAAATAACACAAACACAAAGGGAGTTGACAATATAAATTTAGGAGACCATAATGAAGATTTTTGATTGCATAGTAACTAGAGGTGTTGCCACCAATGCCAAAGAGGGAGGATTTTGGAAACTAAAATTAAAATAATTTTTATGTCATTATTTATGCTTAATCTACTTCAAAGACATTTACTAATAGTGTACAATTCTATATCATTTGATTGATAAAGAGGATTTGAAAAGAGGAGATAGCAAGGTGAGGTAGTCCAGTTGTTGAGTGATAAGAAGTTAGGTATCACGGAACTACAATGTGAATTTCATAAGTTAATCATTGACAATATAATTTGTTTTTTATTAAGTATATGAATTAAATAAGACAAGTGAATTGATGTATGATTCATATGACAAGTAGTTGAGTAAAAGTCTAAGCATGAACAAGTATCAGTGTTGCATGTCGATCAATGAAGCAAGTAAAGTAGAAGATTAAGGAACTCAAGAAGAATCTGAGCAAATAGTTTAGTTAAGTAATAATGATATGAAAAAAATGTTAGTAATGATTGATCATAGTAATGGTGGAGAAAACCAATTGATGTGGATCATGAAAAAATAGTGTATGTCAAGCTACATAGTATTGAGGAAGTAGAATGACATAGCCATTACTGAGTAACAACAAAAGTTACACTTTGTGAAATAATTGGATCTGAGGATCACATAGTTAACTTTTGGATTAGTCAAAGTGTGTAGATGATAAGGATTGATGAGATGGCATATTTAATGCTGAAATTTTCTTTTTTATGTGATTAAAGGAAAGGATTCGATTAGAAGTTTCTCAAATTGTTAAAAGGGAGATGAAGAACATAATGATGGAAGAATTCAATGAATCATGACTAATACAAATATCTACAACAATGTTTAAGTATAAAAGGATCAAAATTTCCTATTTAAGGAGGTATAAGAGATGCTTTCTTAGGTTAGTTTATTTTTGATCGGTGATCTTAAGGAGAAATTATAAAGGGAAGAGTAGTAGAAGGAGCAATAAAGAGATTGGTGAAGTACAATTTCTTGAAGGAATATGAAGAAGATCAATGATGGAGATGATAATGGAGACTAGTTAATGAACCTGAAGATGAGTGGATAGAGATCTAAATTTTTTGAGTTATGTTTTACAGGTCAAACCTATTATTACAATGTAACCATCTAGGAAGAAAAAATCCTTTAATCAAGGTTAATATAACAATCATATTGTAAATCCTTTAATCAAGATGACATTCTAATGGAATGATCCAAAGTCCTCTAATAAGGCCACTCCTAATAGGGTGATGCAATCCTTTAATAGTGTCACACCTAATAGTGTGTTTTCCAACCTTTAATAGGGTTCTCTCTTAATCATGCTTACTTCAGAATAGTGAAAAGGTTGGTAGCATGTAACACATATAGGAAATAGAGAGTTGAGTAACAATATGGAAAGTTGATCTAGTGATGATATGCTATATTGATCGTGTGCGTTGATGTATTTTTTAAAGTTGTTTGAAGCTAGTAAAAGTGGAATTGGTGCATCTAGACCTCTAAATAACTAATTCACCCTCCCCCCTCCCTCTCTTAGTTATTCTAATCATTCTAACAAACACTTGAATAAATTTTGATGTTTAAATCTATTTTATATGTAGTACTTATTTATCTCATGTCAATTTTGAACATACCAATAAAATTGGTGCAAGAATCTTAATTTTTTCATAGATTATTTTTGTAGGTTCATAATATCTCATAAAAGAATAATGCCCCTTCTTCTTGGGATAATATTTTTTTGCCAAACACTTGTCCCTTCAAAATAAGGCAAAAAGTGTTAAACTTTATTGGAGTTTGTATTTGAGTCATATTTTAAAACAAGTTTGATTAATGTTTTCTAAAAATATAGATCCTCCAACTAAGATGAGTTTATTTGGTACTAATTCTTCTTCTAAATATTTCAAATCTAGAATTTTATTTTATTTTTTAAGGATGAAATGATCTCCTCCTTGTCACAATTGATTCACTATGGCTCTAAAGCCCATTTTTGGGAAGATTCTTGGAATGCTATCCCCCATTTAAATTTCCTAATGGAATCATCTCTTTTGGAGGTTTATCTGAAAAATATATAGGGAATTCATTTTTGATATCATTTTAAAATAGATTATCTTATCATCCCCTAATTGTTAGTTAGAAGGAATTCTCATTTTTGGTAACTCCTTAGGATAGTAATGATGGTCCTAAGTTTTAATTAGCTAAGATGTTAATTATTTTCTTCTCATTTGAGAATGAACTTATCTTGATAGAGTCTAGGAAATGTTTCATTACATTTGGGTATAAATTACCAATGCTCAGATGTATGTAGATGCATGGAAAACTAAGATACTTTAGGGCTTAGATATCTCCCTTAGGACAAGGCTTATATGTGCCTTAACATTTAAGATAAAGTGATAACTAAATATGAGATTAGATAAAATTTTGATCATTGTTATCCTTTTGTGTACTTTCTATCGTTAATTCATAGATTTTTCTAATCAAGAGTTGTTATGGTCTTCTAATATTAAATACTTTCCAAATTGGGTTAGATATCCACAATAGGTCTTCATGTATTATCCTTGTTTAAAAATTAGAATTTATAGAGACTCATTTTGACCCTTATGGGAAATCATATTGTGCATCATTATATGGAATATTTGACACAAAAGAAACAAAGAGATATTCAAAAATATGTATTCACCAATATTAGAGGTCATTTATAAGATAAAATCATTTCATTTATAAGGTTTCCTTATCTTTCATTTATAATAATAGGTATTTTTTAAAACTTTCACATCTTAGGATAATTTTATTGAAAACAATGGCTTTCTTTATAAATCATCATATTCAATGTTTTTCTCTTATAAGGGGAAATTTTAAGTGTAAAATAAAAACTCATCAATCTCAAACACAAGAGATCTATGTCAAGCCTAATTTTATGGAGCATCCTAGAGGGATGTAGTGTGGTCTAGTATTAGAGTTGTTAGCAATAGTTCTTCTATAGAGGTTATATCCATAGACAAGAAAATTCCAATGAGGTCTAATAAATTTATTGCAATGTAAGTTTTTATTTTAGGGATAAATATTGGTTTAGCCTTGAAGATAGATAAGCTATTGTCTAAGGGGATTCTATGGTTATCTTTTATGCAATTAATCTCCTAGATGAGGTTTAACTTAAACTTTAGGCTTTTGAGTATAATCACTTCTATAAGGAAGTTAACATAATATCTAATTTTATAGTTAATAAATATATAGATTGTATCCTTAGGGACATGGATTGGAATAATATATTTTCTCCTTAGAGCCAAACGTGACTACTATATTGAAGGAAGAAACTTGATGGATGAAGGATGTGTCAACACTTGAATGCTTGAAGGTGGTTTCTTGAAGAAAAATACCTTGATTGCTTTATTGTAGAGTAATATCTTGTAAAGATGAGATGATATATTAAAATAAATCCCCCAATCCTCCTTCTATACTAGTTATTATGTAGGATAAAAACTCAGATAGACTAAGGAACAAAATAAATCAATTTGCAAAATTGACATCTTTTAGGACCTAAACCCCACAATCACCAGGGAAAAGGTTTGATGTAGGAGCATCTCAGGTTTTAAAAATCCTTGCATCAACCAAAAAATATTTTATATTTCTATACTAGTATATTTTTCATAAAATAGTTATTACTGCTTTTTGTTTCATGTTCTATGTAGTTTATATAATGCTAAAGACTTGTGCTAGATCCTTTTTCCTAAGTATGAGAGTTCTTATGTTTCATGTTTCTTGAGTTCTATATCATTATTTGTAGTCCGATTTTCTTGTCATTTTCATCTAATGAAGCATGTTGTTTCATTTGGTGTGGTATCCTATGCTTACATGACATCTTGCATAATTTGGACTAGACTCCTAACACACGTATGTACCTACCTTTAAGTGTGTGTGATTTTATGTTGTTCTTTTTCTTGGATTTTGGCTTACTCTATGAAGACTGGACCTATATTGTAATTAAATGCCTGAATAGGAGACTTGTGGCTTAGTATTTATAAAAGAAGCTTAGTTATATGTAAGAAAATAGAATTTTGGAGAGAGGGATAGAAGAAAGAAGATGTGAATTTGAAATTTGAATTGTGATTCTTAATTATGTATAAGGACACAACCCAAAAGACCTGGCATCTAGGAATGTTTCTATTTTATATGTAAAAATAAATAATTACACCTATGAATATGTTGCATCTAGTCTTGTGTTCTCTCTTGTTATCTAGTTTCTGTGCATAGCTTCTTTGTGTAACTCTAGGAAAGGAAGAGTTGGTAGGTTTGAGTTGAGGTTATGTAGATAATTTGGGTAAGGGATACATTTGATATTTTCATTTATGGTAACATTTCATTTATGTGAAGAAGGAGGATAATGAATATTCAATTATGACAGCTATATTTAGAAAATTGTCTAAGAATCATATAATTTATCTAGAAGAATAGATAGAGCTTTGGTTAGGATAATTTTCTAAGGTACACTAGACACATAAGGATTTAGATACGGCTAACTAATTCCATGGTTATGATAAATGAAAGTCTATAGGTCAGCATGGATAGTATGAAACAAGTTATGGGTAAATTACCAGTTGCAACAATGTACAAACATTTAATAGAGCATAACAAGGAATTGGATTTTTTTGTTAAGGAATTATTTTGTTTAACAAAACAATATCTTACTTAATCAAGGATGAAATCCTAGATGTTAACCCTAAGAGGGAAAGAGTTAGGTATGTATTTTTTAAAGTGTGCAAAAGGTTGTAAGTTGATTCTACATGAATAACTTAATTGTAAAGGTATATAAGAAAATTATAATATGCAAAGTTGAGAAAGATGATGTAAGAGCTCTTTGATATAATTTAATTTTATAAGATGAAAATTGTGATGTATGATCAGAGGTATGCAATTGTTGTGATGAGAAGCTAAATCTATATCATATATTGAAGATATCAGCAGCAAGTAAAGAGGGTTTTCTATCTATCTCTTTGTATCAAGGAACTACTTTGTATATTGCATGTTTGAGTATTGGGATCTTCTTCCATACATTTTATATTTATATATATCAAATCCTAATAGAGTTGAAACAACTTCTAATAGGGTTGAGGCTTCTAACAAAGCCTAGTCCTCTAACAAAGACCAAGACACTATATAGATGTAATAGATTGCTAACAAGGTCAATATCTTTAACCAAATCTCTTTGATTAGTTGATCATTTTGTGTGTACCATGCCCACTGAGGTTTTCCCTTGGCCAAGGTTTCCCTAGTTAATAAAATATGGTGTTATTAGTTTCTTTATTGGATAGGTATGTTTATTTTCCTGCATAATTATTTTACTCACATATTCAAGTTATAAGCTAATTAATAATATCTAGTTTTGGGCTAAAGTTTGTAGAATATTGGTTCCCTCCCCCACTGAGTATTCCATATTTCTAATAATTGGCATTAGAGAAAATTTACCCAAAAGAGGCTTAATAGCTTGATCAAGATCCCTATGGATATGAAACAAATACAAAAGAACCTAGAAGATGCTCTGGAGTAGATTGACATTGTCACTAAAGAAAGAGATAACTTGAAAGAAAGATATGAAGATACAAAAGACTACATTGGAAAGCTAAAAGACAAGGCTGGTCATCTCAAATCTAGAAAGGAGCCTAAAGATTATATTAAGGATAGTGATGAAGTTTCAACATTGAAGAAAGAAAATAAGATCTTGAAACATGAATTGAAGATCAATGAGTCTAAAATGAGCTTAAAGAAAGGTGATATAAAAACTTAGTGAGATCTGAAATCTGAGAATGCAGATCTAAGATCTCATCTTACAAAAGTTACATTTGAACTTGAATCAACCAAACTAGAGTATGCAGAACTTGAGAATACAAGGCTATTGTGAAAGGAGAGATAACCCAAACTAAGCAACAATTAGAAAAGTTATATTTTAGTAGTAAAAAAATTGATGAGCAGTTATATTTTTAGAGACCTTATGATAAGACTAGTCTTGGATATTTTATTAGAGAAAAATTAACAAAGAAATTTGAAGCTAGAAAGGAACATAATCTTGAAATTCATGAGCCTATACAATAAAAAGAGGATCTGAACAAAGTTGAGACAAATTAATTTGATAATGCACCTAAGGAGATTGACCAAGTTGATCGACCTAAACAAACTAATGAATTTAAGAAATCTAAGAAAAATAATCTCCCAAAGAAGTAAGGTATGAATTTAAAGGTTGATTCTTTTTATGCAATGAAATTGGTTATATGAAAATGGAATTCATAGGTAAGCCATTTAAACATGTTACTAATTTTTATTGTTATAATTGTCATAGTTTTGGTCATAGAGTAGTTTTTTATAGGAAACCTAAATCTAATAATAATAATAATAACAATAGTAGAATAATTACAGGTAGTAACCTGGGAGAAGAAACAAGGAGATCTAATGAAGGAACTAATGGAGTAAGAAACATTACATGTTACAAGTGCAATAACTTTGGACATATTCCTAGGAATTATAGAGCACATATTCAATAACCTGAACTAAGATTCAAAAGCAATGAATTAGTATGCCAGTTATTTTCAGATTATGTGTGTTGCACACATTGCATAATATTATATTATTATTTTATTATGTAATGTTGCACCTAGGAAATCCTAGATGGACGTGCAACATGTAAAGAATCCCATGGGATATACTTGATGAGTTGTATTGTAACATTGTGATAATATTTGATCTAGTTATTTAATATTGGGAAAAAGAATTAAGTGTCCAATATTAAATGTGGGATCAACGGGTTAGGTAGCACATGACTTTAGTACATGGTTTATGTAATACCACTTAGTGGTTTTTTAGGACTTTCTAATATATAAGAAACAACAAGGATAGTTGTAGAGACAAGACAAGATGAGAAAGACAAAAAGGAAAAAGGAAAAAAAGGAGAGTTGAGCAAGAAAAGACTTGACATGTTAGCCAAGGGAGCATTTATGAAGGTTGAAAGCATGACATGGGATGTCTAGATTCATGCTTGTTCACATAGATTTTTTTATTGTGGCTATGGTATTGAAGACTTCCATGGTTAGATTGCAATCATGCTTTTGCTAAATAATACATTGTAATGGCTTCTTTTGGAGGGTAGGGTTATTTCCCTCAATGAGGGTTTCCCATGGGATATCTTGTGTCACATTTTTTATGGGTATGTTGTCTATTCTCCTGTATGAGGATTTTACTTGCACATTTATTTTAGATCTATTATGAGTTGTGTTGAAACAACTATATTTTTTGGTTGCAAGTTTCCTTACTAGTAGTATCAAAGCTATTGAATCCATGACAATGCATGAGAGGATGAAAGAAAGGGAAAGCCATATGGGTTTTGTAGGTTGTTTATTGCAAATCTAAGGGTTTTGGGTTTTCTATTATGATGGGATGTTGACAAATTTTGGGCATGTGAAATTATTGGTTAAAAGATGTTTTTGGATGTTTCATTCAAGTGAGGTTTTTAGGGGGAAGCTTGTAAAAATGACCTCCTAGGAAAAAATAGACCATTGGATTTGGGTCAAGTGTCCATAAATTTTGATGTATAATATGCCCTAGTTTAGTGATGTCAATAGAAAATCTAAAATGTTTTTAGTTGCAACCAATGATGGCCATGAAATTTAATCTCATCGGAATTTTTATCACAAAAAAAGTTTGTAGTGAAAATGGTATATAGACTATCTTAGTAAAAAGCCCATAACTTTCTTTGAATATATCAAAGTTTGGACTTCTTATAGTCATTGGAGAGCTAATTCAAAGAGCTAGGACTTGGTATAGGTTTGATTATGTGATTTTGATTTTTTTTAGGTTTTAAAAACCCAAAATTCAAATATTATTTATTTTGAGCAAGGATTTGGGCATAACTTGGACATAAAGAGTCATATTTTGGACTTTGAGTAGTAAATAGAAAGCTCTTAGAGAGTTCTATGAATTAGTTCATATTTGGTGTAGGTTTGGCATGATTTTTTTGGTGATGTATTGATTTGAACAATTTATGATATATATTGACTATGGTAACATTGTGAGTTTATGACATTGTATATTTGAGAGATTTGGTTTGTGATATCATTGTATACTCATCTTATATTTTAGATTGGTCTCATCATGATATGGTTAGCAGTGTTTGATTTAAATATGTATGATGACTTGTTGGGTCTATAATTTGTGTAGTGTTGTAAGCAATCTATACTTACAAATGGCATTTGTGGCTTGGTTATGGGTTATCTTTGCCCATTTATCTTTCATTATTTATGCATATTTATATTGGTGGCTTGGATTTGAGTTTTCTATGCCATAAGTCACATGAATTACTAATTTTTATCATGGAAAAGGGATGAGATGTTGTTACCAAGTACAATCATAGTGAATATTATGGTTGACTATTTTATGTTAATAGATTGGACACATTAAGAGTTAGTTACTTAGTTCACTGATGTGATCATGGTGCCATATATTTTGGCATGAAATGATTGGATATAGAGGTACATCCTTGATTTTCATTAGTTTTGATTCATGATTTTCTCATGGTGGTATATCTTCCTAGTTGAGGATCATGATTTTAATTGGGTTTTTTTAGGAGCTCATGATGTACACTTTGAGTTCTTTGATGGTTTGATCCCTCAATTGATTATCATGGTTAGAGGATGGGATTTTTTTTCCATCATAATGTCATGGATAACTTGGATACATAGTTTACTGAGAGCTTGTAACAATGATGAGATGATTGTGCATGATTAGTTCCTAGTTTGGTTTGTATCTTCTTAGGTTGGAGATCTTGGTTTCACTTGGTACTAACACCTTTGATGTGTGTGTGTGTAGACCTGGAGAATCTTCATGTAGGAGATGGATTTTATGATTCCATAAGAGACTTGGTACCAAGATTGAGAGAGATTTTTGGCATTTATATATTTATTAAGTGTTTTCAAATGTTGGAGGGTTGTCTTAGATCTTGTTGCTACAAAAGCATCTTTGACATTTTCATAGTGCACTTGTTATCTTCATGGTGTTGTTATGAGCCCAAGTTTACATATAAATGATATAAAATACTATTCAAATATACACACACACACATATATATATATACATACATATGTATATATATGTATATATATGTATATATATGTATATATATATATGTATATATACATATATATACATATATATACATACATATACATATATATATATGTATATATATATATATATGTATATATATATATATATATGTATATATATATATATATATATGTATATATATATATATATATATATATATATATATATATATATATATACATATATATATATATATATATACATATATATATATATATATACATATATATATATATATATATATATATATATATATATGCATATGACATTTTCGTGGTGCACTTGTTATCTTCATGGTGTTGTTATGAGCCCAAGTTTACATATAAATGATATAAAATACTATTCAAATATACATACATATATATATATTTATTTATTTATTTATTTATTTTCCCCAAAATGTAAGTCTTTAATATAATTGTTCAATAATATAAATATAATTGTGAATTAAATATTGATTAACAATTATCCATGTTGAATAAACAAATTAAATACATCATTAATACTAATAGAAACTATCTAAGAAAATACTTCATAAGTCATTTACAAAGAATGAAATAAATAAAAATAAAGTAATTAAATTAAATCCCCATGAAAGGAAACCTCACTTGGGACCCACTGCTATTTATAAGTGGGTGCACATAATGAGAAGGGGCATGAGGAAAAAGGTAGAAAAGGCACTAACGATTGGATCGCAAACACTCCACCAAGGTAGTTGGGAAGGACAAACAAGTAAATCACCAAACCTACATCGAGATCAATACATTGCCATTTGGAACTAGAAATCCTAAGATACAACAAGCCTCCATGTGAATCACACATTGGATGGTACAAAGGAGAGGTGGCCAATAGGCATGCATTCAGAATAAAGGGAGGAGGTAGAGGCACAACAAGAAACAATCGGTCAAACAAAGCATAAAACCTCCACATCAATCATCCCACAAAGTACACTCAAAGTTGATTATCACGTGAAGTACATAGCCAAGAAAGATCAAAGCAACAACATAGAGTGCATAACATGAAGATCCCTCTCGAGAGGTAGTAGAAAATTACAAAGTCAACCAAGCCACATAGACAAGGTGTCAACATCAAGAAGAGGACATAGTGAGCTTTAATTATTGTGCCATACTAAAGATTGTTTAAATGCTAGACATTTTAAAGGTCTATCTGGACCATCGAGTACCAAGCCATTAATGTAAGGTTTATAATTATGTTATTCAAGATCCCTTTGTTATTTATTTATCTTTGTACTATATTGCTTATATAGTAGTAGATGTATGGTAGATATTATATATGTATATATGAGTAAATATATATAAAAGTAAAGATGATGTTAAGAATAATATTTAGAAATAATATTTGATAATATGGAATTTGACCAAGTAATCCTACTAAATGTTAAAGGTTAATTTGATGTATAGAAAGATCTAATCAACTACTTTAACTCCATAGCTCTAGCATAGGAACTATGCTCATCTCTATATGAATGGTTGCATACCAGTATAGAGATTGAGGACATTTCTATAAGATTGGTTAGATATGTAAATGGAATCTTATAGTGCCAGTATAGGAAGTGAGATCCTTGTATGAATGGCTATCATGCCAATGTGAGAGATGAGTAACCCTATATGAATGGCTAGATGAGGAATGGATAATGGCTAGAATATTCTAATGATGTCAACATATGCATATGTGAGTCTTAAAGGGTGCATTCTAGAAAAGATGGTTGACCAACTGAGGAACCCAATCTAGAGATATTTTAAGGTTGGGTTAGGATAGAGGATAGAATAGTCAAATATATTTTACTATTGTGTAAATTCTAACATTGGTTTGCGGATATTATTGTCCTTGCTAGTGGGGACATTACAGTGGTATTAAAGCATAATCCTATCATCTTGTGGAACTAGTTAGTCTATGCATCATCATACCTTAAAGAACAATGGAAAGGGAAGTAGCCCAAGAAGTAAAGAACTTTATAGAATAGACTAATGAGAGATTTGAAAGGACTAAAAAATCTAATAAAGTACTACTGGAAGCTATAAAAAAACTAAGCAGTAATAGTAACAAAAATGAGAGACTTGATTGATAGAGGGACCATCATTTCACTCATGAGGAAAATGAACCCTTGTCATAAATTTCAACCCCATGAGAAACATTCCTCTCATTCATTTTGAGAGAAGAACTTGTTGCAGATAATGGAACAACCACTAATAGCATGGAAGAAATTGCACAAATGTCTACCAACTTGGATCCAAATCTTTGATAACTTATTCCCTTTAAATAACACTATGAATCTAAACTCATGGAAAATAGAAAGAAATATTATGTAGATGAACACCTTTAGAAGAAGGTAAATAAGGTAAAATTACCATGTTTTAATGGGTCAAGGGAAGAAATTGCTCAATCATGGGCCCAAAAGTTAGATACATATCTATCTAATTCAATGATAGAAAAATGTACTATCAAGTTTGACATACTTCATTTAAGAGGATCAGCCCACAAATGGTGGCACTATGGCTAGATTTCCCTAGGGCTCAAAAAATTACTTCTTATAGTGAATTTACTCAAAGATTGATGAGTAGGTTTGATCTAAAGGATCCCAAATGGTATCGCCAATAGCTAACTCACCTAAAATAATTAGGGTTAGTAGAAGAATATGTAAATTAAGTTCAAGATCTAGCCGTAATGGTTCCAAGTCTATCCCAAGACCAATTCACTTATATCTTTATAGAAGGACTAAAATATTTTATTAAAAACCATGTAAAACCCCTTGAACCACAAAATTTGGAGGAAGCTATCAATAAGGGGAAAAAAAAAGTTGAGTCTAATACACCTAAGGGAAGATCTAAGAATTTCACATCCTAAATATCTTATCAAGATGAAAGATCAATAGGAACTCACCAAGAGAGATCATGTTATGTGTGTAAAGAAGCTTGGAGCAAGGAACATCATTTTCAAAAGAGAGAAGAATTAGCCAAGAAGAAGATTTTCTTTAGATGTAAGGAACCTTAGAAGAATGGGCATTGATGCAGAAGAGAACAAATATATAGGATAGAAGAAACATATGAAGACACCCCCAACAAAAAGGCAAGATTCAAGGAACAAGAACATGGAAGATTAGCTATCATTTCCAAAGATGATGAGGATAGTCCAATCAATGGAACATTCTACAAGAAAATAATTCAATGAATCAAAGGCACCTTAGAGATTAGTTTTTCTTAAGGATAAGAAAATTTGGGAAGGGTGGACTGTTATGAGCCCAAGTTTACATATAAATGATATAAAATACAATTCAAATATATAGACATATATTTATTTATTTATTCCAAAATGTGAGTCTCTAATATACTTGTTAAATAACATGAATATATAATTGTTAATTAATTATTGATTAATAATTATCGATATTGAATAAAGAAATGAAATACATCATTAATACTAATAGAAACTATATAAGCAAATACTCCATAAGTCATTTACAAAGAATGAAATAAATAAAAATAAAGTAATTAAATTAAAGCCCCATGAAAGGACACCTCACTTGGTATGCATCACTATTTATAAGCGAGCACACATAATGGGAAGGGGAATGGGGAAAGAGGTAGAAAAGGCACTATTGATTGGATCACAAACACTCTAGCAAGGCAATCAGGAAGGATGAACAAGGAAATCACCAAGCCTACACCAAGATCAATACATTTACACATGGAACTATAAATCCTAAGATACAACAAGCCTCCATGTAAATCACACATTGGATGGTACAAAGGGAAGGTGGCCAATAGGCATGCATTTAGAATAAAGGGAGGAGGTAGAGGCACAATAAGAAACAAGTGGTCCAACGAAGCATAAAACCTCCACATCAATCATTAGATGAAGTAAACTCCATTTTGATCATCACACAAAGTATATAGCCAAGAAGAACCAAAGCAACAATGTAGAGTGCATAACATGAAGATGATGCAGCCAAAATTCCTCAAATAATTAACATAAACATGATACAAAAAGAGTACAAAATAAATTTGAGAATTCCAAATTATTCTTTGTTATTATTCCAAATCCTTCCCTTTTCTACAATGAGGGAAATTAAAAATTTGAATACAAATCCAAAATTAACATTTTTGGCTTTTTTTTCATAAAACTATTTTTTTCCATTTTTGGTAATTTTTAAAACAACTCAAAAAAAGCTGACTTTTTTCATGAAGCTTCCTAAAACTAAGATAAGATGAACTACTGACTAACATTTGAAATTGGAAATAATATTTTGAGGTTATTAATAAAAATCAACTTTCTAAAAACAAAGAAAAATATTAAAAGATTTTAAAAAACTACTAAAAGCTCCTTCTTAGAAAGCCACTAAAAGCTCTTGCATCATTCTCCTTTAGTTGAAAGTTGTTTTTTGAATGTGTATAGTTTCTTTTCTAGAGCTTTTCCTTCCATTGTATCAAACATTGATATAATTGACTCAAAGGAATGCAAGTTTATTCCTTCTTCCTGGTCTTCCATTTTTTTGGCATTTTATCATTCATATTTGCAACTATCACTAGATCCCTCTTCCTCTTATTTTTATTAACCCATAATCTACTCAACATTTTCTCATCCTTTAAAATAAAAAGTTCTACTACTATTGTTTAAACCTTTGTACCATAATCATTTATGTCTTCAACATATAATATATCAACATGTTGATCATTACCACAATTCACATAATACCCTTGTAACCTTGCATCTGTTGGAAATATTCAAGATATAACAGGTTACTGAGAGGGGAGGGGTGAATCAGTAACAATAAACCTTTTAATCAATTCAACATAAACCAATAAAGTATTCATTCACCTAATTTGCAGCATGTAAGAGATAAATAAACATCCAAAACATATATACACAAAGATTTTGGTGACCTAGAAACCTTCCAAAATAGAAAGTAAAACTGGGGTGGGGATGAAACCCACAAATCTTCTTTACTGTAGTAGGAAGTTAGCCGGTTAAGGCATACAATGATCACTTCTGGTGATCTACCCTGTTAAGAGCATGAAGGATTGCTAGATCCACCTTGTTAAAGGATTTGAAACACACTTTATAAGTATGCACTCTGTTAGGAGATTTTATACAAAGACTGTTAAGTCTACCTAGTTAGAGGATTTACAAGATGATTCGCCTATTAGGATGAACCAATCAGATCTATATATAACTTGATTAGATCTTTTACAATTGATCACCTCTTGTGATTTATGAAGTCTTTGCTGCACCTTGTAGACCTTGCTAATATACTGTTCTGTTGCTATATTCACATCACACATCCTTTCATTGTTATTATTATTATTGTTGTCTCCTTTTTACAAAATGTAAAGCACTATTTATACCATTCCAGTAATAATAGATGCAAGGTCGGCTGAACACAAGTAAACAAAATACAACTGAGTCGGCCAAATGGTAAAATAAACTCGGGTTCTTTAGACAGACATGATGACCTTCTGATACACGGCAACCACCACGTTACATGACATCATCATGCACTAGGTAGAGGTAGGGGCGCGGTTCATACTAGTCATACAATGTTGCCTGGAACTCAATAACCATTGGTGACTCGGTAGATATAGTGTCACTCGGCAGAAACTAACTTCTTTGCTTACCGACTGAGCTCGGTTAACATTGAGTCCTTCTTTACTCGGTTAATACTGCTTTTGTCTTCACTCAGTTAATGCTACACTCGGTTAACACTGCTTCTGTTTGCACTCAGTTAATACTACACTCAGTTAACACTGCTTCCGTCTTCACTCAGTTAATACTACACTCGATTAAAACTAAGTGCATTTTCACTCGGTTAACACTAAGTGCAACTTTACTTGGTTAACACTGCTTCCATCTTCACTCGGTTAACACTAAGTTCTTAATTAACCAACTGAACTCGGTTAATAATGAGTTCTATGTTAACCGACTGAACTCGGTTAATACTGAGTCCATCTGCTCGGTTTGAACTGTTATCACCGACGCTCGATTTGAACTAAATCTTCAACACTCAGTTTGAACTGTGTCTTCGATGCTCGGTTTGGATTGTGAGAAAAGTGTTGTCACTAATGGAAAATAAATTTATGCCAACAATCTCCCCCTTTGGCATTAGTGACAAAAACAATTATGAATCAAAGTTTATGTACAGAAATTGACATACAGTTCAAAATTTTTCAAAAATACAAATCTTATTAGATGTGTCTACATATATGTCTCCCCCATACAATATGCACAATATTTACAAGTCAATACATATGTCTTTGCACAGTTAGCTCTTGAAGTTCTATCTCCCCCTTTTTGACAATAATGCCAAACAATTTACACAAAGATTCCAAAATGAGAGATAAATCCTGAATGTACCTTGAGAATAAGAGCCAAAGTCTTATCCCAATTTTCTTGCAAAATTTTGCTGGTGGAGAGTGCTATTTGAATTTCTGCAGAAAGTTCAATCATATGATCTGCAATTGAGAAGTTGTTGTCATGGATCAATGTTTTGGAATGGGCAATATGCTTCTGCATTGTATCCATGATAGGAAGAATCATATTCTGGATATCAATCAGAGTAGACCTAATTCTTGCTTCCTCTCTCAGCAATTCTGCCTATTTCTCTGACAAAAATCTTATTTTATGATGATGGGATGAACTTGCACTGTGGTCAGATTGCAGCATTTGGGCACTGACCTTCATGTCCTCATCAATTTTATTCAACTTTTCTTTGATTTCTTTGGTATACTCGGTAACATCACAAAGTTTTCCAAAAAGTGAAGTTACATTATTAAAAGAATTCTCAAAATTACTCAGAATTGTAGAAAATTCTACCTATTTTAATGCAATATGTTGAGCAATGTGCTCAAGCACCTTATTGTCAAATTTCTTCTCTACCTTTTCAATCATTTTTTCTTGGCCGGAGGTATCCTCATTGAATTTATATACAGCCTCTTCCAACTGAATCAAAATGTGTTGAGTAGAATCTACTTCAACACTATAGCCTCTGTTATTATATTTTTAGCACTTTCAATAATGCTATATTCCTGGTCTCTTTCATGCCTGAGCTATTTTTTCCTAGCCTTCTACTCTAATAGCTGACTGAGCATTCTCATTTCATCAACAGATGTTGTATCTAGATCTATTTTAGGAATGACAATGTCCTTATCCAAGTCAATTTCCTCATCCATTGTCTTGCTGGAAAACATGTATCTTTTTGCTTTTCCTACAAAGACTTCACCTTGACCCTTGGAAACTAAGATTATAGTTGATGAGGTAGGGCTGGCTGACAAAACTGGAATAGGACTAAGTAGAGGAAGACTGAGAGATGTGCTAATAGTATCAAAAATTGATGTTACTCCCAAAATTGTTGTATAGGATGGAGTGGGAGAACTAACAGTTGCCAAAATTAGAGTAGGAGAAGTCAAAATTGTAGTACCTATAGGTACACTTACTATACACTCTGTAGTAGAAGTTGATGTGCTTGATGATTTTACTGCTGTGACTGAGGAAGACTCGGTCAATGAAGGTGGCTGCAGCTTGGTTGATGAAGTGGTTGACACTTGCATAGATGGTACCCGGAGCTGAGAGGAGACAAGTGAAGATTGATCAATTGATGAGGTCAATGAGCTCACAATCTCACCAGTAGAAGCTGTAACTATTTTAGGTGGAGAGTGTGGAAGAGATGCAATGACTTCAGCTGTAATTTTTACTGGATCTTCTTCCTCTTTGTCTTGTTCATCTTCTTCTTCCTCCATTTCTTTTTCAGCTTCTTCTTCCTCAATTTCTTTTCTAGCTTCTTCTTCAACTTCTAACATTATTGAATGGAGATCCCCTGGAATATCTTCAATATCATCATCATCATCATCATCACTGTTGTCAATGTCCTTGATTTCAACAGTATCATCACTGGATTTGTGTAGATGATAGATTGTTTTCCACATGTTTGTTGCATCATTTACCACGTGCTCAATATCTTTGACAAGTATCAAACAGGTGTGTAATCTAATCATCATGTTACCTTTGTGGTCTTTCAGTGATGTCTTCACTTCAGCATCAGTGAGACTCGGCAGGAGATTCCTCAGGGTCTGCTCATAGATGTCTTTGACAGTCTTGGTTGCAGCTTCTCATCTTGATTGCAACCTCTCCAATATTTCTTTGGAGATCTGAGAGGCTATCTGATCCGGTGAGTATTTCCATTTACCCATCTTGTTCAGTACCAGTTCCTCAATCTGCATCTTTTCCTGTTCTGTTCTGGTTTCAAACTTCAATGCTTTGATGTTTGTGAAGCTAGCACTTGCTTCTAATTGCTTCAATCTTGCCTCAAATGTGAGTGGAGGCTTAACGAGTATAGGTTCCTTCTTCCCCCGTCTTGTTCTCCTAGAGAAAACTACAGAAGTTTCCCTTTTAGGTTTGGTGATGATCACCTTACCTTTCTTTCGTTGAGGCTCTTTTTCTTTTTCTGACTTGGTTTCCTCTTCTTCTTCATCACCTTCTCCTTTGCCTTCTATTATCATAAGAGAACCAACTTTTGTTTTTAGTTGGGCTACCCTTCTCTTTCCTTTGCTAATGGCCTCAGGGATTTTAATTTGAAGCTCAATTCTGGCCTTAGCTTGATCATATGTTCCAAAAACTAGTTGCCTTGGGTCTACTGGTTCATTCACCAGTGTTTCTATGATGTCCCTGGTTTCATCAATATTTACCTCATAGGGAAGAAGTTTCACCCATGCTACCCGAGGCTTGACTGCCTGTATGTATACATTGTCGCAGTCTACCATGAAGCATACTTCTTCCTTGTATTCTTCAACAAGTTTGGGTGGAATTCGGAACCTATGGTTCATTCTTTCCTTAAAATCTTCAAAATAGTTATCCAAAACACTGTCAAAATTTTCGCCTAATTCTGCAATGAACTCATTTATCTAATAAAGAATTGGAATATCTTTACTCCATACTACTGACCCCTTTGATGGAAAAGACTTTTGAATATAGAAAAATAAACAAATCAAAAGCGAACCGAATTTGCAGGGATTGTTTTTGGAAGTTCTTATGCTTTCCATATTCTTATTGAATTGGGACAAAAGCAATTTTGATAAATCAAATTCTACATTCTTCTTTACTATTTTGTATGCCAAATCCACAGCTTCACGGGATACACTATTTGGATGGCTTGAACTGTAGATTTTGTGAGCAATGACGTGAATACCAAATCTCAATTCAACGTCAGCTACTGTACTGAGCTTAAGTCCCCTAACATCCCATTCTGCTTGGGTCAGTCTCTGCAATTCTTCCCAACATAGGGTTTTGGTAGTCTTGGCTTTGCTCAACATGGGGAGTCCAGTAATTTTGCTAATCATTTTCTTTGTGATGGACACTGGTTTCTCTAACCACAATTGTCCATTGTGAACCCGACTGAGTACATACCTAACCCATTTTACATGAAATTTCCTTGGCAAGTACGAAATGTGGGTTAACCCTTTTGTTTCAAGATGTTTATGTTCGGGTTTCAGGTTTCCATTTATGCTCATTTCACCTAGGGCATTATCAATTTCTAGGTTTCCAAGTTCTTGAATGGAGCATTTGAAATGAGAGCAGATATCATTAATAAGAAGTACCTTTGTAGGGATTTGAGATTGAGCACCGTTAGGGTCTAGTGATTCTGCAATAGCTGGTGCCAATTTGAAGTTTGGCACCTTCCATTCTTCTCCTTTAACCAGCATTTCTGAACCTTTCTTGGTCTTGGAGCTGCCACTTCCGGATGCCATTGCTACTCGGTAGGTGTAGAAGAATTCTGAACTGATTCTTTCTCCCTTTTGAAAAATTTTCTCGAGAATGTTTTAAGCTCGCTCTAAAATCATAGAAGATAACTTAGCTCTTTGTTCATAGTAAAAATTAAGATCAAATTTTTCCCCTTTTGATAACAAATTTTCCATAAATGTTTTGGTACGATGGTAGATGAAATGATAGGTTGTCATCCACTAGCTCGGTAGATATTATCAACTCGGCGATCGAATGAAAATATTGAAGTACCGACCTAACTCGGTTAGGTCACGAACCGACCTCGCTCAGTTGACACAACTTGGTTAATGAAACTTTGTTGCATTCGACCGAACTTGATAAAGTCTCTTATCGACTCAACTCGGTAACTGCTACTCGGTTAATGAAGCTTTGTTACAACCAACCGAACTTGATAAAGTGTTGAACAGACCTGGAATCAAAGTGTATCTGAAATACTGATTTGATCATTCTTCTTCCTTTGGAGCTGCTTAGGATAAATCTTGGAGGATGCAGTTCCAATATTTCTTATATGAATATTAATTGGAAATGGTGGAGTCACCCATTTCTTGAGTGACATTTCTATCCGACTTATCTTGCTCGGTAGATTTTGGAATCCATTGCTGTTTCATTTGCTTTCGAAAGTTGTCTACTTTGATTTTCTTCTCATCTTCAATTCTTTTGATATTCATGCAATTTTTAGCTATATGACCAAGTTTTGTACATGTATAGCACCTTATAGTAGTGTCTTTCTTCCTTAGGTGATGTCTAGCACAAATTATGCCAGTATGTCCATATTCTCCACAATAGTGACATCTGCACCAGGTGTTGTAGTCCCATCCAAATATAGCTTTGACAAGTTGTTCAGCTGGATTGAATTATTTGGATTTTCACTAGAATGCCTTATGGCCATGCTTTTTGCATTCGTCACAATTGCCCTCAAATTTTGGTTTTTCTTTACACTCATTTGCCTTGTGACCATGCTGAATGCAGTTGAAGCATTTACCATTGAATTTTTCTTTCCCATTGCTCCAGCATTTGTTTGATGTATGACCTAACTTGCCACAGTGATTACAAGTGAGTCTTTTATTCCTTTTTTCACCTTGTTTGGAGGATTCACCAGCTTCCTTGTATCCAAGACCAGCTTTGCCTGTTTGTCTGTGAAGATTCTGCTCATTTAATTGATTCACATCTGCCTGAGATTTCATCATCCTTTCATTGACTTGCCTTTCAGAGATTAGGTCATTTTCCAAGATTTCATTGATTTGTCTCTCAGATCTTAAGTCACTCTGTAGACTTTCATTGATTTTATTTTCAGTGTTTAAATCATTCCTTATTCTTTCATTTTGTGCTTTGAGAATCCTGATTTCTTCATTTGCATTGGCAAGTTGGTCTATAAGATCATCATGCTGATGAGATTGATTGTAGATTTCATGACTTCTATCTTCCAGTTCTTCTTTTGCTTTGTTTCTTTGATCCAAAACTTCACATAGCTTGATTGACTGTATTTCTTGTTCTCTCTTAAGCTTTCTTACCTCTTCTTGCAGAGATCCATTCTTTCCTAGAAGTTCTTTGATTGCTTTGTCAGCTTCTTCTAAATTGCTTGATGGTAACAGATCTTCAATTCTTTCTTCAACATAAAGATGGTCATTCATTTGTTTTGCAAGTTGCTTTCTTCTTTTTAGGGATTGAGAAAGATGTTCCTTTGCTTCTTTGAGTTGAACCATGGCCATTTCTAGATCTAACTTTTCATTTTCTATAACTTTCTCCAGTCTGAATATCTCCATTGACTTTGATCTTTGCTCAAGCTGTCAAGCTTTTTCCTGAGAACCAAAAAAGCTCTGATACCAATTGTTGGAAATATTCAAGATATAAAAGGTTACTGAGAGGGGAGGGGTGAATCAGTAACAATACACCTTTTAATCAATTCAACATAAACCAGTAAAGTATTCATTCACCTAATCTTTAGCATGTAAGAGATAAATAAACATCCAAAACATATATACACAAAGATTTTGGTGTCCCAGAAACCTTCCAAAATAGAAAGTAAAACTGGGGTGGGGATGAAACCCACAAATCTTCTTTACTATAGTAGGAAGTTAGCCGGTTAAGGCATACAATGATCACTTATGGTGATCTTCCCTGTTAAGAGCATGAAGGATTGCTAGATCCACCTTGTTAAAGGATTTGAAACACACTTTATAAGTATGCACTCTGTTAGGAGATTTTATACAAAGACTGTTAAGTCTACCTGGTTAGAGGATTTACAAGATGATTCACCTGTTAGGATGAACCAATCAGATCTATATATAACTTGATTAGATCTTTTACAATTGATCATCTCTTGTGATTGATGAAGTCTTTGCTGCACCTTGTAGACCTTGCTAATATACTATTATGCTGCTATATTCGCATCACACATCCTTTCATTGTTATTATTATTATTATTGTCTCCTTTTTACAAAATGTAAAGCATTATTTATACCATTCCAGTAATAATAGATGCAAGGTCGGCTGAACACAAGTAAACAAAATACAACTGAGTTGGCCAAATGGTAAAATAAACTCGGGTTCTTCAGACAGACATGATGACCTTCTGATACACGGCAGCCACCATGTTACACGGCATCGTCATGCACTAGGTAGAGGTAGGGGCGCGATTCATACTAGTCATACAACGTTGCCTAGAACTCGGTAACCATTGGTGACTCGGTAGATATAGTGTCACTCGGCAGAAACTAACTTCTTTGCTTATTGACTGAGCTCGGTTAACGTTGAGTCCTTCTTTACTTGGTTAATACTGCTTCTGTCTTCACTCGATTAATACTACACTCGATTAACACTGCTTTCATCTTCACTCGGTTAATACTACACTCCGTTAACACTACTTTCGTCTTCACTCGGTTAATACTACACTCAGTTAACACTAAGTGCATTTTCACTCGGTTAACACTAAGTGCAACTTTACTCGGTTAACACTGCTTCCATCTTCACTCGGTTAACACTAAGTTCTTAATTAACTGACTGAACTTGGTTAATACTGAGTTCTATGTTAACCGACTAAACTCGGTTAATACTGAGTCCATCTGCTCGGTTTGAACTATTGTCACTGACACTCGGTTTGAACTAAATCTTCAACACTCAGTTTGAACTGTGTCTTCGATGCTCGGTTTGGACTGTGAGAAAAGTGTTGTCACTAATGGAAAATAACTTTATGCCAACAGCATCTACTACATTAAAAAATAAATCTGAAAAATATTCATTAGAAACCTTATTGTCATCATGCATTTCCACTTGCTTAGAAAAAACATCATATTCAGGTAATTGAAAATGACAACAAGAGTCTTCTAGAATTGTGTATACCTTGTATTCTTCAATTGTTGATGTCAAAATAGTTATATGTACACTCACCATTTCATTTTCTACCTCTTCCTTTATTTTATGTGTCTCTTCTTTCATTTTCTTCTTTTGAATAATCTTCCAAACAGGCCATGTGATCTTCTTCTTAACTGGTAGGTACCATTTTTGTATTTCTAATTCCATTAGCTTTCTTAATTTTTGCCAACTTTTTTGTAATTTTCTTACCATTTCTTTCAACTCTAATTTCCTCATCTCATCCTCCTTCCTCTTCCTCTCTTTCTCTTTTATTTTCTTTTCTTCTTTCCTCTTATGCAAATACTTCATCAACAAATCTAGCTCTTCAAATGAGTTCATCCTTCGTCACAACTAGATCTTTTCTTTTCTACCTTGATTTTTGGAAACTAGTTCCTCTTCTCAACCTGCATAAATATAAACTCACAACTACACAAATACAAAAATCTCCTTTGCCTAGACCTTCTGAGCTCTAATACCAAATGATGCAGCCAAAATTCTTCAAATAATTAACATAAACATGATATAAAAAGAGTACAAAATAAATTTGAGAATTCTAAATCCTTCCCTTTTCTATAATGAGAGAAATTACAATTTCAAATACAAATCCAAAATTACCATTTTTGGCAATTTTTTTCATAAAACTATTTTTTGCCATTTTTGGTGATTTTTAAAACAACTCGAAAAAAGCTGAATTTTTTCATGAAGCTTCCTAAAACTGAGATAAGATGAACTGCCAACTAACATTCAAAATTGGAAATAATATTTTGAGGTTATTAATAAAAACCAACTTTCTAAAAACTAAGAAAAACATTAAAAGCTTAAAAAAACTACTAAAAGCTCCTTCTTAGGAAGCCACTAAAAGCTCTTGCATCAAAAGATCCCTCTTGGGAGGTAGTTGAAAGTTACAAAGTCAACCAAGCCACATGGATAGGGTGCCTACATCAAGAAGAGGACATAGTGAGCTTTAATTAGTATGCCATACTAAAGATTATTTTAGTGCTAGACATTTTGAAGGTCTATTTGGACTATCAAGTACCAAGCCATTAAGGTAAGGTTTATAATCATGTTATTTAAGCTCCCTTCATTATTTATTTAACTTTTTTTTATATTTCTTATATATTAGTAGATGTATGGTAGATATTATATATATAAATAAAGATGAGGTTAAGAATAATATTTTTAAATAATATTCCATAATATGGAATTTGACAAAGTAATATTATTAAATGTTAAAGGTTAATTTGATGTATAGAAAGATCTAATCAACTACTTTAACTCCATAGTGCCAATGTAGGAACTATGCTCATCTCTATATGAATGGTTGTGTACCAATATAGAGATTGAGGAAATTTCTATAAGAATGGCTAGATGAGTAAATGGAATCTCATAGTGCCAAAATAGGAAGTGAGATCCTCATATGAATGGTTATTGTGCCAGTGTGAGAGATGAGTAACCCTATATGAATGGCTAGATGAGGAATGGATAATGACTAGAATATTCTAATGATGTCAACATATGCATATGCGAGTCTTAAAGGGTACATTCTAGAAAAGATGGTTGACCAATTGAAGAACCCAATTTAGAGATGTCTTTAATGTTGGGTTAGGATAGGGGATATAATAGTGAAATATATTTTATTGTTGTATAAATTCTAACATTTTTTTTGCAGATATTATTGTCCTTGCTAGTGGGGACATTACAGGTGTGTAAAGATGGTTGGATCTTGAGGAATCATGGGGTTCTTAGTTATCTTTATTATGGTGTGTGGAGATGGTTCTTCATGGTGTGTGGAGATGGTTTTCTTCATGATATGTGGAGATGGTTTCATTTAGAGGACTCATGGAGTTATTTCTTAAGGTGTGGCTTATGCTTTCATTTGACATGTTATCCTTGGTGTTATGATGGTTTCATTATTATTTCATGGTATACTCTTGATATGCATTTAGATTTTTGACATGTTATAGTATGTTCATATGGATCATGTTATCTATTTGGTTGAGATGGTTAAGATTGTGTTGTCATGTTTATGTTCCTGAGGTCATGGTTAGAACTTTGGAATTGATCTTGGTTTAAATTCTTGGTATTGAGCACATTGAGAATTTGTTGGATCCTTGATGATATTTCTATTTTGCATTTGGAGTTGGCATAGATTGATTGGTTATAGGTTATCATGGATACTTAGGATGATGGTGATGATGATTTCTCTTTGATTAGAGATATATTTGTTGGGATGGTTGATAGTTTCAACAAGAAGTCTTAGGGGCATTCACATGATATGGACTTGAGAGAAGATTTTTATTAGATGATACTTGGTTGAATACTTGGTTATCTTGATGAACATTCTCATACCCCACTCTTGGTCTACTTTGATTTACTACTTGAGAGGTATATCACATTATTTCTCTCAGGTGAATTATGTCTATGCTTGTCTTTCATGGATATGGATATTGAGCTATGGTACATGAGTTAGTTCTAGAGGGTTCATTTGAGAAATGGCTTAGCATTGGTCATCTCCTTGTACATATTTTTTTATGCTAGTAGAGTTTGGGAGAGAGTTTTAAATTAGGCATATTACTTGGATTAGGAATTGTTATTCCTTGGTTTTAGGAATGGTTTATGAGTTTTATGTTCTTGTGAGATGCTTACATCCATGATTAGCTATATGGTATAGTTTTGTTTTTGTTGTGGCTTCTTGATTGAGGTTTAATGGAGGAGATGATACTCTCACAATTTACATCTAGAGGTTTGTGTAGAAGGATGTAATAAAGGGTATGATTTGCATGGTTTCTCTTTAGTCTTCATTATCTTCATGGATGTTTGGATTCACTAAAATTGAATTTGATATTGGTTCAATAGATTGTGATCACTAGTTTGTGTTCATGTATGTCATGTGAGAGATGGAATGTTTTTCCCTTTATCTCTTTCCTTTATCTTTTGTGGAGAACTTGGCAGAGTATTTGAGACTTGTTATGTGAATTTTTCTTGCAAGTTATTGGTTTATGTATTGTCGATGTCCTTGATACTACATAGATTCACTTATTTGAGATACTTTCAGTGAATTATTATAGATTTGACATTATCTTTTATAATGGGAGCTTCTTGGTATATATGTGCATGTATGTCTCTTGAGGATTGTGATGGCAAGTTATAGATTGGATACATTAATGATGAGAGATTCACTTGGTCTAGTTTTAGAGTTGTGGATAGTTAGATAGGTTAGAACTTTCTATGGGTACTGTTTCAGGTATGGATATTTTGACAGTTGTGGATACACATGATTACCTTTAGATCATGTGTTTGTGCTTGATATTTTACTTGGCATAGGATTTAATGATCTTATTTGATGGGTTGGGTGGTTTTCTCTTTGAATGGCTTCCATATATGTCTAGTGGTAGTGGAATAATAGGAGGTGGGAACATTCATGTTCAAGATGCTAGATACTTTGATTTTTTTGTAGGTACTAGGATGGACCACATCGTGTACTTTGATTCATGATGGTAGATGTGTTGGGAGGGATTGTTTCCTTATTAATTAATGTGGCTATAGATTGGTCCAATTGCAATGTATACAAGTGGGATATTTTTGAGATTTTGTGTGTTGAACACATTCCATAATATTGTTAAATTTTATTATTTTATTTTTATTATCTAATGTTGCACCTATGAGAACCTAAATGGATGTGCAACATGTAAATATTTCCTTGTGATATACTTAATGAGTTTTATTATAACATTGTGATAATATTTCATATAATTATTTAATATTGTAGAAAAAAAATTAAATATCCAATATTAAATGTGGGATCAATAGCTTAGGTAGCACATGGTTTATGTAGTAGCACTTAGTGTTTTTGTGGGACTTGATACTATAAAAGAAGCCACAAGAATAGTTGTAGAGACAAGATAAAATGAGAAAGAGAGAAAGGAAAAAAGGAAAAAAAGGAGAGTTGAGAAAGACAAGACTTGATAGGTTAGCCAAGGGAGCATTTGTGAAGGTTGGAAGCATGGCATGGGATGTGTGGATTCATGCTTTTTCACATATATTTCTTGGCTATGGCTATGGAATTGAAGGCTTCCATGATTTTATTGCAATGGAATCTTTTTTTAATAGTACATGGTAATGGAAGCTTTTGGTGGCTGGGTTTTTTCCTACAATGAGGGTTTCCTAGGGTAAATCTTGTGTCACATTTTTTGTGGATATTCTTTCTATTCTCTTGCATGTGGATTTTACTTGAATATTTATTTCAGATCTATTATGGTTTATGTGGAAATAGATATATTTTTTGGTTGCAAGTTTCCTGACAAATTATGCTATAACTTTGGTCATATAGAAAGATTTTGTGGAATGAACATGAGGAACAATATGAGGAATCTAAATTTTAGAAGGAACACAAATAGAAATGTCAAAAGTAATGATAGCAATAATAATAGTTAGAAAGCTGAATTTAAGGAGTATATAGAAGAATCTAAAGAGGTATTTGTCAAACCCAAAGATCCATCCAATTCACATGTACTATTAGAAGAACAACAATTTGATACACTTGATGAAAGATTGAAGTCAACAATCGTATGTGATTCATCCTATTTGAACAAAGTATTTTCTATTAAGAGATTGAGTATCATAAATATGTAAGTAATGATAGAGAATGAGTTAAGGGTCATGAAGTTAGTATGAGGTAGAATAAGATATGTTAAAGTATTGGTTAGGTGTGGAGATGATTTGGAGATTACATGAGGTTATGTAAATAAAAAAAGTTACTAATAAAGAATAAGCAACTTTTTATGAATTGTCTACTAGAAAAATTAATAAGCTTAGTGAATGAAAAGGATTAAAGGGTACAAATTTATTTATTAAGTATCATTCAATTGTGTGACAAGTTAAGGATCAATTGAGTGCAAATCCAAGGAAAATATAGAAGTAGCATTGAAGTGAATTCATCTTAAAAACCTACATTCCACATAATTAAGGTATTTACCAAATTTCATGAGTTTGTTTATGAATTTGAAATCAAAATTTGTGATAATCATGAATATAAGTTTGATTCATAGTGTTGAGGATGAGGTAAGACTGCAAAATGAAGATAAACCCCATTCTAGCTTTGGAAGAAAATCCTATGGCAACATTTTCTACTATTCCAGATGAAGTCTTGTACTTAGAAGACACTGGAAATTATCTTAAGAGAAAGTATGAGAAAATAGGAGAAGCAAGAATAATAAATGAGTTTGAACATATATACAATCAATACATCATATTTAAGACTTGTTATGAATACTTAGACCATAATGAAATGATTAATTTTCTATGTCACACAATTTTGAGAATGAAGATTTGGTAAAGATAGTATTGAGCCCAATTCATGATGGGAAATTCTAGTTGGGAGACAATATAGTAAATATATCAACTAACCTAATTCATGAGGTAACATGACTATGCAATGAAGGGTCTATCCTAGTTAATGTGAAGAATGTAAAGAAACTTGTGTTGGAAAATACCAAGACTGAGTACAATGGAAGAGGCATTGTGATAAGCAAGATAGCACAACATGATGTGAGATTCATAAGTAGAATCATGAAATCCAAAATTTGTGTCATCTCTAGAGAAGATGATATGGAAGAAACTTGTATCCATGGAGCCTATATGATTTTTGTAGAGAGAGAAAAAGTAAACATATGTAAAATCTTGTGAGCACAGTTGATAGAATACTCAAAGAAGATAAATAAAGTGAAAAAAAAAGTCAATTCAGATTCAAATAATCAATTTCTTATATTTTTTTTCATCTAATTAGGATATTTTTGTTCCTATCAGTTACTGATTTTCTTAACAATGAAAAATGCACTATTGCAAAGATGGATAATTTGTATACCAGACATCCAATTGATAAAATTGATAACGATACATATCATATTATAGAAACCTTCCAAGAAGAGATGAAATAGAGGTATAGAATCCCACCCTCTATTGTGAAGAAATTCAAAGATGATATATGTTTTATGGTTGATGTAGATATTACCTATGTAGAACTAGTTGAATTAAGGATCATTTATGTTGAACCACTTAGTTATGAGATAACTGAAGAAAAAGTTGAGGGTTATGCATAAGTAATTTTGAAGTAAGATAGAGATGAATAATTCAATAGGTTTGGAACATATGAAGAGATTATGCAAGTAATGCATCAAGCTCATCTTGAGAATTCTACAAAGACAAAGGTAGAAGCCATAATGAAGAAGATCATGGAGGAAGAAAAAATGACTCCTAAATAAATTACAATATTTAGAAAAACTATCATTGGAATGAAAAAAATGGAAAATAAGGAATCATGTATGTGTAACCACTTGCAATAGTAGGACCATCAGAGGGTATAACTATGGAAAAATGTTAGGTAGTAGGATCAACTATTCCATATGTAGTAGTATCACAAGAATAACTACTAAGTACACCCACTATTCAATCTATGGAATCTAGTGAAGAAGTAGAAGAAGTAAATATTATGGAGATAAGGAGAAAATCAGCTAGGTTAGTTAAAGTTAAACAAGAGCAAGTAGAAGGACTAAAATGTAAGAGATTAAAGAAGATGGCAAGCAGTCTAGGGAAATAGAAAAATGTCTTAACGACCTCTAAAGGGAAAAAGATGTGAGGACAAGTAGAATCACTAGAGAAGGAAAAAGACATAGATCCAACCAAGAAAACAAAATTAGGGTTGGTGAGAAAAGGTAGGCAACCATGGAAGCCAAAGATTGAACTAAATAGCACAATGATAAATGAAGGAATCTTTGGTTAGTTAAACAAGTTTAATAATTTATATTGAGACATAGATAGGTTATAGTTAGAGAATGCTAAATTAAGATATATGATTTTGAATAAGAAGAAATTTGAGGACATTAAGGAACATATTCCTATTGATTTTTATGAGAGGAAAAATAAATAGAAAGAGAAGCATACAAGAGGAAGACAAGAAGATTAGAGAAAACATGATTAGAAAGTTGTTTGTAGTATAGAGTGAAGATCACTTGAATAATTTATTATAAATTCTTGAACCCTTTCTAAGGAACAAGAATAGAGGTATATTGATTATGGGTGGAAACTATGAGGAGTTAAGAGAAGCAACTCAGGGAGCAATTGTATAGTTGATGAAGAACATTACACCTTCCAACAACTAAACTCCAATAGCTATAATAGAAACTCCACAAGTAATTGTGGGTACAGACAATAAGAAAATTGATAGTACTAATGTTACTGTTGGTATAAAGGAGGATCCTTTTAAGGATTTTCATTCAAATGTTGATAGTTTGGTCAGCTAGGTGATCTCTAAAGAAGAGGAAGAAGAAAAAGAAAAGGAAAAGGAACAAGAAAGGAAGAAATAAGCTAAGAAGAAAAAATAGGAGGAGAAGAAGGCAAGAGAACATGGAAATAAAAAAGAAGAGGAGAAGAAGAGAAAAGAAGAACAAAAGAAGATGAAAGAAGAAGAAGAAGAAGAGAAGGACAAGAAAGTTTAGATGCCCTTGGTAACTACACTAGAAAACTTAACAGATGATAAAGATCAATAACGTTTGATTTCATCATTTAGTAATTCATTTGAAAGAAATAAAAGGGTTAAAAGTTTAGAAAGAATTTTAGGAGATGTATCTGACAAGTTACAATTTTTTTTATCTTTTATAATAAAAGATACTAATCCAAAGGTAAGAGAATAAAAATTGATAAGCTCATTTGAAAGTGAGCTTACTCAATTAGCAGAAGTGGTAGCTAGTCAAGCATAGATCAAGCATGATGCATAATTTTTTAATGTTGTATGATCAAATGTGAGAAATGACCTACAATAAATTGATGTTTTCATCATGGAGATGAAAATATGTCTTGAAGAAGGAAGAAAATTTTGCAAATATAAGATAGGCTAAGTTACTAAGAGGGGAGGGGTTAATCAGTAACTAATGGAACTTAATATTAATTTACCAATTAATCCTTCATATTTATTCGGATCTAGTTGCATGCATAAAAAATTGAAAGCATTAAAACATTCATAACACTTTGACATGCAATATGGTAACCCAGAAACCTTCCAAATAGAAACTAAAACTATGGTGGAAATGATACCCACAAGGTTTAGTACTGTAGTGTAAAGTTGGCATGTTAAGGCTTACAATGATCACTTCTAATGATCTACCTTGTTAAGAGCAATAAGGACTAGTAGGTCCACCTTGAAAAATGATTTACAAACATACAATGAAGTATGCACTCGATAAAAAGATTTACAAAAGACTGTCAAGTCTACTTTGTGAAAGGATTTTACTGTTCCACCTCTTAGGATGAACCTGTGTCTGATCTCTAATCTACAACTTTGATATGTTGAATGAGATTACTTTGGAGTGTAATGATCACATTGTTTTGATAGAAAATTCTTTGCTAATCCTTATACTACTTGTAACCTTCTTACTTTACATTTCTATTATGAGTGTGTCTTATATGTATTCCATGCTATATTCTACTTTGGATGTGATACAATAAATTACATATATACCAATCCAAATTACAATTCATTAGAGTTAGTTGTAATACAAGTTTTACCAAAATACACAAAGTCAACCCAATTATAGGTACTCAAGTTCTGAAGGCAAACTTGGTGAGGTTCTAACACTCAATAACCATTGTCAATGGTTGGCATCATCATGCACTTGATAGGAATAGAAGATCAGCTCATACTAATCACTTCCAAGTAGTCTAAACTTGGTCTACACTAGTGACTCTATGAATACTGTAAAACTTGGCATATAAACTAAATCACTTGGTTGACACTGTATAGCTCGGTCAACACTAGATTCACTTTGTTGAAGCTGTGAACTTAGTAAGCACTAGAAAACTTGGTTTGCACTGAGAAAATTGGTAAACACTATGAAACTCAATTTTCACTGACAATAATCATCTTGGTAGATACTACTTAGTGTGAATTGAATATTGTTCTTGGAACTTAGTAGCAACTGTAGAACTCGATATAGCCTAAGTTACTTGGTTAACATTGTAGACTGTAAGATAAGATCAGTAGCTACTAACCATCTAATTAAATGTGTGTGTTACTAATAAAAAAATTGACTATAATGTCAACAATCTCCCCCTTTGGCATTAGTGAAAAAAACACTTATTAATCGAAATTGAATTCAAAGGTTTAAAACAATCTTTGTCTCTATCATGTGTCTTCAACTTGGTAACATACTCTATTTTTGAGATTTTTCAAAATTGCTTTTGTAAGAGATGTTTATTTGAATATCTATACGTATTAAGTATAATATTATGATTCTCCCCCATAAATATATATTCAACATACTCTACATGTTATACATCTACTCGTCTTTTCCTCTTTTATTGCATCATCACATATTCTTCCCTTTTTACATATTCTCCCCCTTTTTGACATAAATGCCAAAGGTTTATGCTATATGGTTATTCCAAAATGTGACATGAAGTCAGAATGTACCTTTAAAATCATTGACATTGTCTTGTCCCAATTTTTTTGCAACACCTTTCTTGTGTGTAATGCAATCTAAACTTCTATTGATAATTCCATCATGTGATCAACTATGGAGAAGTTGTTATCATGGATGAGAATTTTGGCATGTTCAATGTTTTTTTATAATGCATCCATGTTCATGCCTTGTATATCTGCAAGTGTGGCTCTTATCTTAGTTTCTTCCCTTAGTAATTTTGCTTGCATATCAGTAAAAATTTGATCTGTGTAATGAATAGAACTATAGCTTGGGTCAAGTGATAGCTAATGTGCACTTGCCACTAGATATTCATACATCTTGGAGATTTTATTTTTTATTTCCCTCATAAAGATAGATGTATCACATAGTTTACCAAATAGAGAAGTGACATTGTTGGTAAAGGTTTCCAATGAGCTAAGAATAGTAGACAAGTCTACTTGGTAATACAATATTTTGTGCAACTAGCTCCAATACATTTTTTTCAAATTTCTTTTCTACTCTTTGCAAAAATTTCTCTTACCCATTCAAAACTTCATTAAATTTTTGAACCACTTCTACTAATCGCACCAAAATAGGTTGAGAAGTGTCAACCTCAGTGCTAAGTCCATCTACAATAATGTTCTTTGCATCTTCTAGCACTTTATTTTCTCTATTTGTTTCCTCTCTAAGCCTCTTTTTCTTATCCTTCTTCTATAAAAGCTCACCTAATATATGCATTTGATTAGGATTTAAAGTAGAGATATGCCAATTTAGAATAACTATATCCTCATCAAGATCAATGTCTTTTTCCTTTTCTTTTCTTTTTTCTAGAAACTTTAGTACTTGGTTGAGGCTTTCACTCGACTGTCTTTATACTAACTATTTTCATACTTGGAATAGTAAAAATGGTGGAAATGGAAGAACTAGAAAAAAAAGTAGATATTGCACTAATTGAAGAAATAACTTGTTGTTGAGTAGCCAAAATTGATGAAGGAGGAAGCACTAACTACTCTATAGATGAAGTGTTGATCACTTCAGTCAATGAAGCACTGAGCTGAACAAGTGTAGAGATTGGTTGAGTTCTTGATTTTTTAGTGTTTATCACAACCAACTTGGTAGTAGCTTTCTTTGAGCTTGATGGCTTTAAAGCTTTTCTTAGAAAGTAAGGAACTGAGGCCATAACTATTTTTGCAATCTTTTTAGGGTTGGTTTCCTCAATGCTTTGAATTATAGGGAGATTCTACTCAGTGGCTTCCTATTATTGCTCCTAATCATCTTTATCATCATCATTTGTTTCTTCTTCATCATCATTTTCCTCTTCATCCTTATCATCTTCACCATCATCTTTGATGTGAACAATGAAATCACTCTGCTAATGAAGATTGAAGATATTCTTCCATGTATTAGTGGCATTCCTCACCACATGTTCAATGTTGTTGATTAGTATTAAGAAAGTGCTAAATTTCAAGGTGAGTTTTTCTTTATTGTACTTCATGGTCTCTTTTATTTCTTTTTCATTAAAACTCAGCATGAGTTGCCTCAAAGTTTTCTCATATATGTCCTTTGTAGTTTTCTTGGCATGTTCCCATCTTGGCTTAATTTTCTCCATCAATTCCTTGGGAATCTACTATGCAAGTTGATCAGGTAAATATTTCCATTTTCCTAGCTTGGACATAACCATGTCTTCAACTTTCTTCTTCTCTTATGCATTTCTAGTTTCATAGCTTAATGATTTAAAATTTTCCATGCTAGCTCCAAAATCAATTTCTTTCAATTTCTTTTGAAATGTAGGTGGAGATCATTTGAAAATCACATCCTTTTCTTCTTCACCTAATTTCAATTTCTTTCTAGATGTTCTTCTTGTAAATACTATAGTGGATGACTTGGCAGGTTTGGTTATGATAACCTTATCTTTCTTCTTGATTGGCTCTTCTTTTGATTTTGTTTCATCTACCTCATCCAATGCATCATCTTCAATCACATCATGTCCTTTACCTTCTATAAATAGGAGTATAGAACTAGTTCGTCTTAGTTTTTCTATCCTTTTCTTTCCTTTGCTGATAGCCTGAGGAAGCTTTATCTCTAGTTCAATTCTAGCTTTGGCTTCATCATATGTACCAAAATGTGTGGCCTTGGGATCTACAAGTTCACAAAAATGCTTCAATGATATCCTTGGTGTCATCAATATTAACCTCATATCCTAGAGGCTTAACCCATACCACTCTAGTTTTTACTACTTGTATGTTTACTTTGTCACAATCTACCATAAAATAAACATCGTCCTTGTTATCTTCTACAAGTTTCTTTGGAATTTCAAATTTGTTGTTCATCTTATCTTTGAATGAATCAAAATAATTGTCCGTGATATTGACATAATTTTCACTCATCTTTGCTATATACTCATTGATTTGATATAGTATAGGTACATCTTTTCTCCATATAATTGCACCTTTTGAAGGGAAATTTTTTTTTAGAAAGAAGAATAAATAGGTTAAAAGTGAACTAAACTTATGAGGGTTATTTTTAAAAGATTTGATGCTTTCCATGTTTTTTTTGAATTGGTTCAACATCAACTAAGCAAGATCAAAGGACATGTTATTCTTCACCACTTTGAAAGTGAGATAAATTGCATCACATGATACATTGTTGAGAAGGCTAGAGCTATACATTTTATTTTTTATTACATGAATTCCAAACTTTAGCTCCATGTCAGCTACATAGCTGATCTTCATACCTCTTCCATCCCATTTGGCAAGAGTTTTCTTTTCCAATTCTACCTAACTTAGGGTTTTGGTGGTCTTTTCCTTGGTCAACATTGGGAGCCTTTTGATCCAATGAATCATTTTATTTGTTATGAGAATAGGCTAATCCAGCCATAATTGCCCATTGTACACACAACTAAGGATAAACCATATCCATTTTATCTAAAACTCCTGGGGCATGTGTAGAATGTGGGTTAAACCCTTGGTTTCCAAGTGTTGATGCTCGAGTTTAACACACCATTCACACACAAATTTTCCAAAGTTTCATCCATTTCTAGGGTTCCTATGTCTTGAATTGAACAATGAAGATTTGAGTGAATATTGTTAACCAATAGTACCTTAGGTGGAATTTTTTATTGAGCTTCAGTAGGATCGAGCATTTTTGCAATTGTCAAACTCAACTTGAAGTGAGGTTCTTTCCATTCTACTCTTGGAAATAACATCTTGGATCCTTTCTTGGTTTTTTTGGTAGAGGATACCATGCTTGGTAGGGTTTATGAAAACACAAAAAACTTCAACAATAAAGTGCATAAATTGCTTGGATGCACAGAAATTGCACTTCACATATATCTCTTAAAAATTCACAATGATAAATGAATTTGATTTCACCCTTTATAAAAAATTCCACTTTCCAATCACCATAAATGCTTGGTATGTTCACTTGCTTGATGATAGATTATCTTCCACTTAGTTTGAATTAATTTCTTAGTAAAGCCATTCATAACTTAGTGTCCACACAATGACTTAGTTACTCCCAACCTTGCTTAGTAGGGTCTTGCAACTTGACCTAGCTTAGTAAGGTCTAGAATTTCCTTAGACACTCAGTGATCCCATTGCATCTTGAATGTTGATATGAATCTTTCCTTTTTGCTAACTGAAACTGATGTGAGATGTCCTCTTCAAAATCTTAGTTCTAGATTTCCTTGAGTGAGATCAAGTAGAAGTGTTTGAGTCACCCAATTCTTGAGTGACATGTGCTTCATTGCTTGGACTTGCATTCTCAGAAGATTTTAGAATCCATTGTTTTCTCATCTTCTTTCTAATGTTGTCAGCCTTGGCTTTCTTTTCATCTCCAATTCTTCAAATGTCCATACAATTCTTGGTGAGCTGTCCAAGTTCTGTACAAATGAAATATCTTCTAGTGAGTCTCTTGTCCTCATGTGATGTTTTACACAATTTATTCCAATGTGTCCAAATTCTCCACAGTAATGATATTTGTGTTATGTTTTGTAGTCCCAACCAAATATAGCTTTTATAATCTATTATACTAGGTTCAATATCTTAGTTTTGTATTTAGAAGATTTGTGCCCATACTTCTTGCATTTGTGACATTTTCCTTCAAATTTAGGTTTCTCTTTGCATTAATTAGCTCTATGACCATGCTTATTGTAGTTGTTGCATTTTCCAATGAATTTATTTTTACCATTATTCCAACATTTGTTTGATGTATGGCCTAGCTTACCATAGTGATTGCAAGTAGGTCTTTGATTATTTTCATTGGTTTTTAATCTTAATTCACCAATTAATCCTTCATGTGTATTCTGATCTAGTTACATGCATAAAAAATTGAAAGCGTTAAAATATTCATAACACTTTGAAACACAATATGGTAACCTAGAAACCTTCCAAATAGAAAGTAAAACTAGGGTGGGGATGATACCCACAAGATTTAGTGTTGCAGTATAAATTTGTCCTATTAAGGCTTACAATGATCACTTTTGATGATCTACCTTGTTAAGAGCAATAAGCACTACTAGTTCCACCTTGTAAAAGGATTTACAAATCGACAATGAAGTATGCACTCGGTAAAGATATTTAGAAAAGATTCTTAAGTCTACCTTGTAAAATGATTTAAATTTTGAACCTATTAGGATGAACCAGTGTCTGATCTCTAATCTACAACTTTGATTTACTCAATGAGAATCCTTTGGAGTGTAATGATCACCTTGCTATGATAGGTAAACATTTGTTTCTCCTTATACTGGTTGTAGACTTCTTACTTCTCACTTCTTCACTTAGTGTGTCTCATATGTATTCCATGTTATATTCTACTTTGGATGTGATACAATAAATTACATATATACCAATCCAAATTACAATTCATCTAAGTCAGCTGCAATACAAGTTTTACCAAAATACACAAAGTTGGCCCAATTGCAGGTACTCGAGTTCTAAAGACAAACTCAATGAGGTTTTGACACTTGGAAACCATTGTTAATGCCTAGAATCATCATGCACTTAGTACAAATAGAAGCTAGGCTCATACTAATCATTTCCAAGTAGTCTAAACTTGGTATGCACTGGTGACTCAATGAATATTGTGAAACTTGGCATATAAACTGAATCACTTGGTTGACACTATATAGTTCGGTCAACACTAGATTCATGTTGTTGAAGTTGCAAACTTAGTAAGCACTAGAAAACTTAGATTGCATTGAGAAACTCAATAAATACTATGAAGCTTGGTTTACACTAATAATCACTATCTTGCTAGATACTACTAGGTGCAAACTGAATATTATTCCTAGAACTCAGTAGCTACTGTAGAACTTGGTATAGCCTAAGTTACTTGGTTAACACTGTAGACTACAAGATAAGCTTGGTAGTTGCTAACCATATGATTAAGTGTGTGTGTCACTAATAAACAAACTTGACTATAATTTCAATAGAAAATTGTATGGATAGTACACCTTGTCATACAATTACATCAAGGATATGAGTGATGAGTTTAGTTCCAAACTAAATGAGTTACAAGTTCTAACATCTAGATTGCAAGAATCAGACACAAACATAGAATATTTATAGGTAGGAATTGCATAGGTACATGATGATATCAGAATCATTGAATTTAGAAAAGAGTGAGTGATTAAGAGGTTCTCTTTTCTTGAGACAACATTTGACACTTAAAATTAGTAATGTGTAGAAATAACTTGAGGAATGTCTTGCATCCAAGACATCTTATGAAAAAAATGTACATAAATATTTCAAAGAATTTTAGGTGGAATCCTATGGCCTATGTTTTTTACTTAGCATATCAAAGGAACTAAGGAGTGTCTTCTAGAAAGAATTTGAGAGCTTCAAGAAATGATTTGCAAACTGTATATCTAGATTTTCAAATTTAGTATAAAAAAGAGGTAATAATATTTTAACTTGTAAATACATTTTGACACCTTTGTCATTGATGTCAAAGGGGGAGAGAAAGGTAAGAAAAATTGTATAAGTAAATTATATATGTACATAAAGGATAATAACCTATAAAATAGATAGATTAATGTATTTGGTAGAACTATAGTCAAAGGGGAAGTTATGTTATGTAATTAGGTGATTTAAGGAAAGATGGTTATAATTAAATGATTCGCAAGTTTTGAATTTTAAAATTTTTATAAGGCCAATTCTATAATTTTTTTGAAGTTGTAAGTTTTTGGGACTTAGCCAATTTTCCCACACATTTCTATCAATGCCAAATGAGGAGATTGTTGAAAATTTGGATAAAGTATACATTTTAGTTTTTCATTTATGGAAACACATGAGTTATATGAAGAGGGTGGAGCATGAAGATTTGGAAACAACATCAGTATTTAGAAAATTTTCAAAGTATCATATAGTTTATCTAAAAGAATAGATAGAATTTTGGTTAATAAGGTTTTTTGAGGTGCATTGGACACATGTAGAGTTAGATAAAACTACCTAACATCATGGTTATGACATATGCGAGTCTGTAGGTCAGTACAAATAGTATGTAAAAAGATATGGGTAAATTACCAATTATAGCAGTGTAAAGACATAACAAAGCATAATAGGAATTAGGTATTTTACGTTAAGGAATTATTTTGTTTACTGAAAGAGTTACTTAAATAATTAGGGACAAAATCTTGAATGTTATCCCTAAAACTGAAAGAGTTAAGTATGTGTATTGCAAAGTGTCTAGAAGGTTATAATCCGACTGGACATGAATAACTTAACTATAAAGGTATATAAGAATATTACAATATGCAAAGTTGAGAAATATGGTGTAAGATTTGTATGATGTAAAGTAATATTTTGAGATGAAAGTTCTTATATATGATCATAGATATGTGAGTTTTATGATGAGTAGCTAAAGTTATATTAGATATTAAAGATATAAGTAGCAATTAAAGAGGTTTTTGTATCTATCTCTTTTTATCAAGGAATTGCATTGTATATTGCATATTTGGGTAATGGGTTCTTCTTGTATACATTTTGTATTCGTGTATCAACCCCTAATAGGATTAAAATAACTCCTAATAGGGTTGAGGAGTCTAACAATGTTTCATCCTCTAACAAGGAACAAGACATACTATTCATGTAATAGACTCCTAATGGGTCAATATATTTAACCAAATGCTTTTTCTTAGTGGATCATTTTATGGGTATCTTCCCACCTAGGGTTTTCACTTGGCTAGGATTTCCCTAGTTAACAAAATATTGGGTTATGATTTTCTCTATTGCAAGGTTATGTTTATTGTTTAGCATAATTAGTTTACTCTCATATGCAAGTTATGCGGTAAATTTTTTGGAAAACTAATTCACCCCCCCCCCCCCCCCTCTCGGCATTCCCTATTTCTAATAGGTTATTCATCACATACATTTTTTTCCTTGTGTGAAGGTTAGTCTAGTTGAATTTGACCTAGACTAGGTGAACTTGGTGTTTACCATGATGAGACTATGTTGACTTTGGTTGACCTAATCTTAGAGAAGGGAGAGATTGAGCTTGCAAAATGTGTAAAAGGATGTGTAAATGAAACTAGAAGATAATAGGCCTACCAAGAGATATAGTAAGAAAGGTGGCAAATAAACCCCTAGAAGACCATATAGGGAGGAAAGAGATGATAAAGAATCATGAGATGGAAAGAAGAAGGGGAAAAGGAGACCAAAAAAACACTAAGAAGGGCTAAAAGGTTTCAAATAAAGTGTTTCCATTTTAAGACTATACATTTATCCCCCACTTTAGTGGGAGTATGAGGCAAGTTGTACTCTTGGTAAATGAAGGAGAGGAGAAAGGTAGTGTACATTGAGATAAAACCTCACCAAGATTAAGTACATAAGCCCCAAAACCTAGGGTCCTAATTTCATTCCCATGCATAAAAGAACTAGACTAAAGAAAAAGAAATCCAAAGAAACCAAAACATAAACAAAAGGAAAACAACACTCGAAAGATACAAAAGGGGTTAGTACTAAAGCCCAAATAAACTAGTGAAAAAGACCCCATCTAATAAAATGTCTCACCCACTAATACCATATTTTGAAGGATATTATGTAAAGCATAAGAGATCACATAGGGAAGGAAAGAGAACCACAACAAACTATCTCTCTCATGATTATATTTTACCAAAATGAAAGAACTAAGAGAGAAAATTAAGGTTTGTGTACCTTACTCTAAATTATTTTTTAAAAAAGGATTTAATTTTCTAATAGGTTTGTATTCTTGACAGTTATTCTAAATTTTTTTTTTTTAAAATGGAATCAAATGGTCTAGTGGGTTTGTGTTCCTCAAAGTTAGTCATTTGTGCATATTGGTGGCTTATGCATGCATGTGTATGTATGTATGTATGTGTCAACATGTAGATAAGTTTTATGGTATCACCACAAATCTTTTGAATTTTCTTGGGATGGAGAAGTATCACTAATACCCATTGAGGATTCAAAAAAAAAAAAAGTGTGTTACCTTAGGATGGAGAGATGTCACTAATACCTATTGAGGATTTATGAAATGCACAAGCATTACTCATATATAATGTTTAGTATATGTTCTTGTGTGTAAAAAAGTGATAAAGCATAAATTCATAAATTTTTGGATGACCTAGAAATCATACTAAGAAAACAAGGCCAAAGTACTCCAAACCATACTCAAAATTCATATTTTCTATCCCATGGTTGTAAAAATAATTTAAGGAGGGAATATTTATGCACTCCTCCTTATGATGACTATCAAGAAATAAACATCGTAAGGAAGAGAAACAAGGATAACTACTTCTATCAACAAGGAGATATCCCTTAACAAAAATGTATACCATAAAATTTCCAAAGAGAATCAAATCTTATAAGCTACCTAAATAGATAAATTATGACACTAATGAGAACATACTCTTGAAAGGAAGAGATCTTTTTTACAAGACACCTACCTTCAAGAGGATTTTTGTCAACAAAGATACCGACTTTAAGACAAAGAGAAGAAGAAGAAAAAGAATGCATCTACTCACCCCATTGTCTACATGCAGAATGTGAATTCTTGGATGAAGGATGACAATCTTTAAATCACATTGTAAGAGAAGATTATTATAATGAAAATAGTTTTTCAAATAAAGAAGAGGTATGTCACATTACAAAAAAAAAAAGGTGCCACCATACTAAGGAAAGTAAATCCTTATACAAAGAGAGGGATAAATAATGTACAAAGGAACCTTGTGCTCCAAGTGTGAGGCAAGAAAGAGAAATATATAGCATGGATTATATAATGAAATATTTTAATGTGTAGAGATGGATCATAAGCAAAAATTGATAAAACTGCACAAAACACAAACACTCTATATCCAACAAGAATAATAATGTGAGCACATATAGAATTAAAAAAAGAAACAACATAGGATAAAAACATCTAAACAACATTAAATTTTAGAAATGATATCACATATGGCATAAAATATAGATGATTATTAAAAGAGAAATGTTAGAAGACAAGAGAAATGACTATTATGTTACTCACAAAGTAGGACAGTGATCCCCCAAAGGGTAGGCTAACAATATCTCATAGCTAGGAGGAACATAATAGGGACATAGATGTATCAAGATAAATGAACATGAAAAGAAAATATTTCTCATGTGAAAAATAATTTAAGAAATGAGTTGAAAAGAAGGATGAAGCATAGAAAAATAAGTTCTCTTAGGTGTAATGAAATTAAAATATTTTAAAGCAAAAAAAATAATATGCATATATTCATCAAAACAACATGTTGGACACACAAAATCAAAACTTTAGAATATTGATGAAGAATCTAGGGTTTTCAAATTTTAATAAGTTGAGAAGGTAATTATAGAGTCAATGTAAGTAGGATCCTTATGATCTAGGTTTGAATCTATGAAGACAAGGTTATAAGAATCATCCTTTCCAATAAGACCTAAATCAAAGTGAGACATTTATGGAAAGCAATAAGAAGGAGCATCAAATGTGTGGTCCTCCACCACTAAGGTACTCTTGGTATAAGACCAAAAGATAGTCATCAAAGCATCATCTATAGAAGGCCTATCAATGAAGTGCATAGAAAGTAGTTGATCATTAGGAGCAATAATACTATCATTAAAATGTGTATAATTTTCTTGCTAAGGAAGGAAATGATTCGTGTCCTTAGCAAATGGTTCATTTCAAATAGGAGAATTGTTAGAATGTGGTGATTGATCGAGATTTTGGGGTAACATGTAATTATTAATTATATCCCTAAATAGGTTTAATACTTGTATAAAAAGGGCTTAGGGTTAGGGACTATTTTATAAGGTGATGTGAAATTGGTTCTTGTAGTGGTATTGAGCTGTAAGGGATTATAGATTGTAATAAGGTTGTAATCACTGGATCATAAAAATATTGGACTTGTTATTTGGTGGATGTGGCCTAGAGTTTGGGTGAACCACATTAAATCTTAGTGTCTTGTGTTCTTTTTTGTGTGATCTATTATTTTTTGATATAGGTTATATTTGCATGTAATTTTTTTATTTTTTTGTGGTTTAATCCTAACAAGAATTGTCCAAGAAGGGAGGAAAGAAAAACTTAGAGGGGGAATTTTTATAAGGAAGAAAGTAATCAATATTCCTATTTGAGGGCTCATCCAAAATTATTAAAATTTCTTGCTCAAATTTATAAATACTTATTCTATATAACTAAAAGGCTTGGTTGTATTATGTTCCTAAGTTAATTTTGGTTTTTTAATTTTGAATAATTCTTAAATAATTGAATATTTATTAATATTTCTTAAATAATTGAATATTACATTTAATTATCCTAATCATAGTAATGATTTCATATATTGATCAAGTATTTCTTGTTCACAATTTTATTTAGCCTTTCATATTCTCTATAATGATTCCAAATAAACATTTTGATCCTATTTGACAAGATTAAGGTTTTAAAATCTTATAAAATGCTTTGTTAAATTTATATTTAATTACTAAGTTAATTCAATTTGGAGAGGAACTTATATATTCTTTTGTGAATTAAGGTATCTATATTATTTATAATTTTTTAATTAGAAATGTTGCCTTGATATTTCATTTAAAGGATTAGTGGATATAATAATTTTAATTTTGGGATTTTAGCTTCTTAACACCAATTTTATGTACAAAGTATATCTATAGTACTATATTTTACATCTACTCTGTGATTAAGTATTCTATGAAGACTTCATAATTCTTGACTTTTTGTATATATAAGTGTTGAGGTTTTACAAAAATAAAATGCTCAATCTCAATATATCCTATACCATCTTTTACATTTGTGAAAATGAAATATTCCACTTGAACCACAATTTTATAGAAGGATCCACTGACCTTTTTTTTAATGAAAGAGTAAATTTCTTACCTTATAACCTTCTTTTAAAATTATTCCTTTTTTCCTAAAGGATGAATCTATTTACTACAAAGCATTCAATTTCATTTTTCAAAACTTGTTGAATCTTAGAACCAAAGGTGTGGAAAATAAGGGGAAATATTCTCCCACTCCTTAGTCCATGTTCTTTTTAATCAAACAAGTGTCATGTGTTTATTGTTTTTAGAATAAATAATTATGTTCTATCAACCATTTTACTTTCATATGATGTACATATGATCTTTCTTTCTATAATTTTAATTGTGTAATTCCATACAATGATCTTGTTGAGATAATGGGTGTTGTAGACATTGCATAGTATTCTTATATTGTATTATTTTATTTTATTATGTAATGTTGCACCTAGATGGATGTGTAACATGTAAATATTCCCATGGGATATACTTGATGAGTTGTATTGTAACATTGTGATAATATTTCATGTAATTACCTAATGTTGTGGAAAATAATTAAAATTCCAATATTAAATGTGGGGTCAAGGGGTTAGGTAGCACATGGTTTATGTAATACCACTTAGTGGTTTTGTGGGACTTGCTACTATATAAGAAACCACAAGGGTAGATGTTGATGTGGTAAGACAAAAGGAGAAAAGGGAAATAGTCGAGTGGGACAAGGCTTGATAGGTTAGCCAAGGGAGCATTTGTGAAGGTTGGAAGCATGGTATGGGATCTGTGGATTCATTTTTGTTCACATGGATTGTTTGGTAGTGACTATGGATTTGAAGGATTCCATGGTTGTATTGCAGTTGTATTTTTGTTGAATAATACATGGTGATGGATGCTTTCGGAGGCTGGGTTTTTTCCTAAATGAGGGTTTCCCAAGGTATAACTTATGTCACAATTTTTGTGGGTATGTTGTCTATTCTCTTGCATGTGGATTTTAATTGCATGTTTATCTCATATTTATTTTGGTTATGTGAAAAAGGTTATATTCATTTTTGCAAGTTTCCTTACAAGTGGTATCAAAGTTATGGTTTTATTATTGTAACACTAGATTGGATCCATGGAAATGCATGAGGATAAAAGAAAGGGCAAGGTATATGAGTTGTTTATTGCAGATCTGAGGGTTTTGTGTTTGTTATTGTGATGTAATTTTGGTATATTTTGGGCATGTGAAATTGTTGGACAAAAGGGTCTTTTGGACGTTTCATTTAAATGAGGGTTTTAGGGGGAGCTTACAGAAATGACCTACTAGGTAAAAACATACCTCACCATTGGATTTGGGTCAACGTTTCCATAAATTTTGATATATAATATGCCCTAGTTTGGCCATGTTTAGAGGAAATGAAAGATTTTTTTAGTTTCAACTTGTGATTGCTTTCAAATTTAACCTCGTCAGAATTTTGGTCAGAAAAAAAATCATAATGAAAATGGTAAGAAAACTATCTTAGTAAAACGACCAAAACTTTCTCTCAGGATATCAAATTTTAGAATTCTTATAGGAATTGGAAAGATAATTCAGACAACTACAACTTGGTGTAGCTTTGGTTTTATGCTTTTGACATTTCATCAAGTTTTAAGAGCCCAAAAGTTAGATTTTGTTTATTTTGAGCATAGATTAGGGCATAGCTTGGGTATACATAGTCATATTTTGGACTTTGAATAGTCAATACAAAGCTCTTAGAAAGCTCTACACATTAGTTTAGATTTGGTGCAAGTTTGGCATTATTTATTTGGGGATATATCAATCTAAACAGTTCATGGTATATATTGACTATGGTAACATTGTGAGTTTATAACATTGTATGTTTGGAGATTTAAGATTTGATGTCATTGTTTGCTAAGTTCATATTTTAGATTAGTCTCATGATAATATAGTTATTAGTGTTTGGTTTGGATATGTATGATGACTTGTTGAGTCTACAAGTTGTGCAATGTTGTAAGTGGTATATACTTACATGTAGCATTTATAGCTTGGTCATGGGTTGTCTTTGCCCATTGATCTTTCATTATCGATGCACATTTAAATTGGTTTCTTGGATTTGAGTTGTATATTCCCTAAGCCACATGATTCACTGATAATGGATGAAATGTTGTTACTAGGTATAGCCATGGTGGAGGATTGTGGTTGACTATTTTATGCCAACAAGTTGGACATATTGAGATTCAGATGCTCAGTTCATGGATGTGATCACAGTCTCATGGATTTTGGCATGACATGATTGAATATATAGGTACATCCTTGATGTTCATTGGTTTGGATTCTTAATTTGTTTATGGTGGTATATCTTCTTGGTTGAGTATTATGGTTATTTGGTTTCTTTGAGGAGCTCATGATATGTACTTTGAGTTCTTTGATAGTTTGATGCATTTGTTAATTCTCATGGTTAGTGGAAGGATTTTTCATAATGATGTCATGGATAGATTGTATACATGATTTAGTGGGAGCTTGTGACAATGATGAGGTGATAGTGTAGGATTAGTTCATGGTTTAGTTTGTATCTTCTTGGTTTGGAGATCTTGGTTTCACTTGGTACTAACACTTTAGTTGTGTGAGTGTAGACCTGGAGGGTCTTCATGTAGGAGATGGATTATATAATGCCATGGATGCCTTGGTACCATGGTTGAGTGGGAGTTTTTTTTGGAATTGATATATTTATTGACTCTTTGCAAATGTTTTAGATTTGTCTTAGATCCGATTGATATAGAATCATCTTTAACAGTTGCATGGTGCACTTGGTTATCTTCATGGTGTGTGAAGATGGTTAGATATTGAGGAATCATTGAGTTCTTGGTTATCTTCATGGTGTGTGGAAATGGTTCTTCATGATATGTGGAGATGGTTTTCTTTATAGTGTGTGGATGTGATTTGAACTTGAGAACTTATGAGATTCTTGCTAAAGGTGTGGTTTATACTTTCATTTGACATGTTAACCTTGGTGTGAGGATGGTTTCATTAGTATGTCATGATATACTCTTGATACATGTTTAGAGTTTTGACATGTTGTAGTATGTCCATACGGAGTATGTTATCTCTTTGGTTGAGATGGTTAGATCATGTTGTCATGTTTATGTTCATGAGGCCATGGTTGGAACTTTGACATTGATCTTAGTTTAGTTTCTTGATATTGAGTGCATTGATCATAAGCTAGATACTTCATGATATTGCTATGCTGCATTTGGAGTTGGCATGGACTGGTCAGTTAAAGGTGCTCATGGATACATAGAGATGGTGGTGATGGTGATTTCTCTTGGATTAGAGAAGTATTTATTGGGATAGTTATTTGGTTTTAGTAGGAATTCCAAGGGGCATTCATCTAATATGGACTTGAGAGGATATTATTCTTAGATGAGTCTTGGTTGGAGACCTGGATATCTTGATAAACATTCTCATTCCCCACTCTTGGTCTACTCAACAATTTTGTTACTTGAGAGGTATAGCCCATTGTTTCTCTCAAGTTCATTATGTTTATGCTTGTCTTTCATGGATATGGATCTTGAGCTATGGTACATGGGTTAGTTTTAGAGGGTTCATTTGAGAGATGGTTCAGCATTGGTTATCTCCATTTGCATATGTTTCTATGTTGGTTGATTTTGGGAGATGGTTTTATATTGGGCATATTCCTTGGATTAGGAATGGTTATTCCTTGGTTTAGGAATGGTTTACAAGTTTGATCTTCTTGTGAGAGGCTTACATCCATGATTAGTTGTATGGTATAATTTGGTTGTTGTTGTGATTTCTTAGTTGGGGTTTTATGGAGGAGATCATACTTGCACAATTTACATCTAGAGGTGCATGTAGAAGGACATGATAGAGGTTATGATTTATATGATTTCTCTTTGGTCTTGGTTATCTTCTTAGATGTTCAATTTTTCTTACATTAGATTTGAGATTGGTTAGAGATTGTGATCACTCTTTCCTCTATTGGTTATGGAGAACTTGGGAGAGTTTTGGAGACTTTTTATGAGAGTTGTTCTTGTATTTTATTGGTTTATATATGTGTTTTGGATGTCCTTGATACTACATGGATTCATTTCTTTGAGATGTTGTGAGTGTATTGGTTACAAATTTGACATTATCATTTGCAATGGGAGCTTCTTGGTATATATGTGGAATGTATTTCCCTTGAGGCTTGTGATTGTAGGTTACATATTGCATATGTTGATGTGAGATTCACTTAGTATACCTTTGGAGGTATGGATAGTTGGATGGGTTGGCACTTGTTGTGGGTGTTATTTCAGCAATGGATATTTTGACAACTATAGATACATGTGATTACCTTTGGATTAGGTTTTTTGTGCTCGGGATTTTAGTTGGTATAAGATTTTATCATCTTCTAATGCAACAAGTTGGGTGGCGTTCTCTTTGGATGGCTTCTATTTATGTTTGGTGGTAGTGGCATAATAGGAGGTGATATCATTCATGTTTGAGATGCTGGATACTTTGATTTTGTTTTAGGTACCGAGATGGAGCACTTTGTGTACTTTGATCCATGATGGTGGATGTGCTAGGAGGGATTCTTCCCTTTTTCATTTATGTGGCTATAGATTGACCCTATACAATGTATACAACAAGTGGGAGATTTTTTATATAATGGGTGTTGCACACATTGCATAATATTGTTATATTATTTTATTTTATTTATTATGTAATTTTGTACCTAGATGTACATGCAATATGTAAAGATTCCCATGAGATATACTTGATGAGTTGTATTGTAACACTGTGATAATTTATTTCATGTAATTATCTAATATTGGGGAAAAGAATTAAAATTCTAATATTAAATGTGGGGTCAAGTGCTTAGGTACCTCATGGTTTTAGCACATGGTTTATATAATACCACTTGCTAGTTTTTTGGAACTGGCTACTATATACGAAGCCACAAGGGTAGTTGTTGGTGTGGTAAGACAAAAGGCAAAAAGGGAATAAATTGAGTAGGATGAGGCTTGATAGGTTAGCCAAGGGAGCATTAGTGAAGGTTGGAAGCATGGCATGAGATGTGTGGATTCATGCTTATTCACATGGATTACTTGGTAGTGGCTATGGATTTGAAGGATTGCATGGTTGTATTGCAATGGTATTTTTGTTGAATAATAAATGGTGATGGATTCTTTTGGAGGGTGGGTTTTACCTCAATGAGGGTTTCCAAGGGTATATCATGTGTCACAATTTTTATGGTTATGTTATCTATTCTCTTGCATGTTTATTTCAGGTCTATTATGGGTTATGTGGAAATGGTTATATTTTTTGTTGCAAGTTTCCTTATAGATCTTTTACGTATTCAAGTATAAATGGGTGTACACATATATACACAAATAAATAAATAAGCTATTATGACAATGATAATTAGTAAAGTCTTTGGGTATATTCTTATGTCAAAAAAAATTGTTTAATACTTCAATCAATAAAATTATTTAAGTACCCATGTTCACCCTTAATGGAGTTTTCTACTTGATATCTATACCTTTATATTGCTCATTCTTCTTCTTCAGATCATCCAATTTGTTTAAAACTCTTCAAGTTTATGAGTTATCTTACACAATTTCCTTCAAATTTTCTATGTTCTATTAATTTATGCATAGTTGTGGTTTAATCCTTTTATAGCATATTTGTTGCCCATGTTGGTATTTTATAGCTTATATGAATTTTATTGTATTTTTTGTAAGTTGCATTAGGACCCATTTTTTTCAAGGTTAACTATAGACAACCCCTAAATTATAATTGATTTATTTTATGAATGGCCAATCAACTATAATTGGTTTATAGTTTCCTTATTTAGCCTGTGCAATATCCCTCCTTCCTATAATGGTTTGCACTTAGTTTATATGAAGTTTTCGTCCATTTTGATCTATTTGTCCTACTTTGAAAGGATGATATTTATATGGATTTTTCCTTCATTTGGTTCTATTTGTTCCACTTTGAAAGGATAATATTTATATGGAGTTTCCCTCTATTTTCCTTTCCTTTGTTTCCATTTTGAGAGATGATATTTATATGGAGTTTCCCTCCATTTTGATCTATTTGTTCCACTTTGAAAATATAATCTATATATGGAATTTCCATCTATTTTTTTCTATTTTTTCAATGTTATTCATGGATTTTTCCCTCTATTTTTAGTTAATTTGACCCATCTTTAAGGAAATGTGATCTTATTTGAAGGAAATATGTTGTTACTACTCATAATCCTTCCCTTTGGTACCTATTGGTAAACATTTTTGTAAAACAAGATCCTGAGTTGATATGGTGCTTGAATCACATTTTCTGTTAATTTGTCTTTGTCTCTCTCATAATTTTTTAATAAATATACCAATGTGATAATGCCCTGCATTCTTCATTTCTTAGATCATGAGTCATATATTTTATGGATCAGTCATCCATTTACTTGTAGTGAGATGACTCATTAGTGGACTATCTATATCCATGTGATTGATGCAATATTGATGCAAGTGGCATTATTTGTCCTTGTCTATGGTTATTTGTGTATTAGTATATTACTTTCATGAGAGAATTAGTAAACTCTTTCATATCTAACCTCTTTCCATATTTAAAGCATATGACTTATCTTGATATCAAGATAGCTCCATTTCTTTACGGTGACATGTTACATTTTTCTTTATCACTCTATCTCAATTTTCTATATTAGAGATTTCTTATAACTTTCACATTTGAAAAGGATTGCTAACTTCAATATATGATGAATTCTCCCTTTCTTTTTTTCAAGTGGTTCATCAAGACACATACAAGACATCATTATTTTTAAAATATTCTATGATTCTACTTGAAGATATGACAAATTCAAAGGTTCTACAAAGATAACTATTCAAATGTGTACTCACTGACAAAGACCTACTTCACCCTTGAAGATATTTCAATTTATTCCTTATATCAGAGATCAAGTTGCAATTTTTTGAAAATTGGGTTTGATACCCTATTTGTAATCTCCCCAAGTAAAGATTAATTGGGGGTGTTTTTATTAGTAATATTTTCTTGGTTTTATTTATTTATTAATTTGGATAACCAAGGTATCCCTTATGTAATTTTTCTCATCTATTACAAGTGTGAGGACATGTTACTTGTTTTTCTTCTTGTACATGTGTTAGGATATGTTATTTTTATAATTCCTTTATTAAGGGAAATAGTGCATTCCTCCTTAAGAGTATCATGACACTTGATACACACACACTTATTAATGTGTAAATAATTCACATGAGTTACTAAATAACTCCTTTGCTCATCCCTATACAAGAGATGTTTATCTCTCATTTTTTATACTACACACTCACTATGTAGTTTTTGTAATGAGAATATGACTCAATCTCTATTTTTCTTTCTCTATCATTCTTTAGGCATTTGCCTCATTCATATTATACACAAGGGGTTTTCTTATCTTTTCTCTTACAAAATATTTCTCTCCTCTTGTTGATTCATTGGTGGTTTTCCATCTTGTTTCTCATTCCATGCTCTCTTTGGATTTGAGTTTATGGTCACTATTTTAACAACAAGATCTCTTGGATTTATTTCATTTCATTTTATTTTGATATAAATATTATTAAAATATTATTCCTCTTTATAACCCAAATTATATTAGCAAGTACACAAAGGAGAAAGGGTGCTAATTCTAAATTTGAATTATAAAGGAGAATGTAATATAAGGAAACACACTCTTTGACCCATGTGTGATAATGTTTATGCAAAATTGAATTAACTGATTAAATAATATAGATCTAAGTGCTAAGTGTATACAATTAGCCACATCAAGATATAGGTCTAGGATAAATATATAATGGAAATAAAGTATGAAAGACTCACCATAAAATATATAGTAGAAGATGTATTTTAGCTCCAAAAATTATAGGTCTGGAACAATTTTTGAATTTCTAGTTGTAGATATTTTAATAAAAAACAAAGTAGATGAAACCTATAGATTATTCTTCCAAAAAAAAGTAAAAAGGTTGGGGTCCACCAAACTATTCACATTCTCATGGGATTGATGTATACTAGGGGAACTATAACAACATCAAACCAACTTATCGAAAAATCTCTCAAAAGATTATTTCTAAATTTGTGTGTGAAATCCTTCTGTCATTCTCTTACACATGGAAAGTGAATATTTTTTTTTTGTTTGGTGGATAAGGGCTTTAGTTGGGCAAGCCATAAATTGAGGAAACAATCTTGATTTCAAATATAATTGGTAAAGGAAATTCTTGCTTGTAGTAAGACTAAATAATATCAAATGAAAGATATAATTACTTGTGTTGACATAATTTAATTTGAAATGTGATCTAGTATGTAACTAATATATCCTTTGATTCAAAGAAAACATAAAGAAATAAAAGAAGCCAAAACCTCATGTATAGTCATCTCATCCTCAGAGGGTAAAAGTACAAATCTGTGTCACCCTTTTGCAAAGAAAAAGGCTAACAAAAGTATAATTGTTCACTTTCAATGACATAAAACTAGCATTACTATTTAGAATTTGAAAATGAACTAAACTAATGAAATGAGTAGAAATGGATGAAGTTTAGGATTATAATTTTTAATAATTATTTAGAATAATAAATGATATATTTTGCTATTTTTTAATGATAACATTTTAGTTGCTGAAAATCAAGGGTCTAGTTCTCACCACAAAACTACATGAAAATATAATTATTTCCCTTTGATCTCATATTATGTTATAGATAACATATGTAGCTAGAATAATCAAAAACAAGAAATTGGTTTAGACCTATATTTTCTCTTTTATAAGAATTCAAACTTTAACTTATTTGAATCAATAGTTTTCATCTCCCACCACATTTTTCAAAATAATTCTACTCTAACCAAAAGAAAAATTATAGATTCTGAAAGAGGATTCTCTCCTCTAGAATGACATAAAAAATAATTATTGATTTGATTTAATATATTTTTCTTTCTCAAAATCGACATCTTCTCAAGTGTTAAAATACGTACTTGTAAAAATTTTAATTACAAAATACTATATCTAATTAAAACACTATGAACTCTATATGTGAATATCCTTGACTTTGAGCTCTATAAAATGGTGTTTATAGTTTATTAGAAAGACATCATAAAAAATAGTAAGAGTTATTGAAATGTTAGTTTACTGAAATGATTGTATTTCTTTAGTAATTGGATACTAACTAGTATAAAACATGCATGTAATTTACATTTCCAATTGGAAAAGTGTGAGACCATATATAACTTAGCTATAATAAATTTATCAAGATCATATGTTTGAACAAAAGTGTGTTTTAGATAGAAATACTCAAATTCAACCATTCTCATAAGTCATCCTAAAAGGTGACATAGCTTTGTACTTTTACCTAGGAATGTATGCCACATGTCATGATGAATGATAGAAGAACTTGAATGGATTTGAATGATAAATCTTCTCCTTAGAGTCAAATACCACTACCACATTGAAGGAAGAAGCTTGATGCAAGAAGGGTATGCCAACATGACTTGAATTCTTGAAGATGCTTTCTTGAGGGGAAAAGTATTTACTACTTACTTGTAGAGTGATATTTAGTTAAGATGAGATGATATATAAAAATGAATCCTCCAAACCTCCTTTTATGCTAGTTTTCAGGTGGAAAAACAACTCTAGGTATTTCAAGACCCAAACTAAATAATTACAAGGGACAAGGTTGACTTGGTCAACCTTGACCTAGACTAGGTGAACCTAGGGTTAAGCTTGACTAGACTATTAGAGTAAATAATTAATTAATTATTTATTATTAATTTTTTTAATTAAGCTTACTTAGGTTAATGCATATAGTTAATAGTTGTAGTGATGAGTTGTTGCAAACGTGGAAATTTTTCCCCTTCTAGCATGTTCCACCCTTTTTGTGGATGTATGCTTAGTTGTGAACCTTATCTTCTACCACTTTCTAGCTTGTTCTACAAGCTTCCTTGAGGCCTTTATATTCAGTCTCTCTCTCTCTCATTGTAAATTGATTCACATAGCAATTTCATTTTTCCTATTGTGAAATATTCTCTTTTGTATTGTTCACTTCAAGCTCTTACTCCTTTGGTTTCTCTTCAGCAAGCTATTTGCATGCAGGTGATCTTGGTGCAATGTGGAATTTGATTTTATCAACTCCTACATGATATCAGAGCCTCCCTACTACTTCTTGTTCAAAGGTTTTTTGAAGCCATGATTCTAAGACACAAACCCTAGTTTGTTTGTATATGTTTCTTCAATCTAGGGGTAGAGTGTTTTTTCAAAGCACTTTGGGCCTAAACAAAGGCTACAATCGGATCTAGAACACCAATTAAAGTCAATATTCATATAAAATTTGTCAATTTTGGCTTTTGGGCATCAGGGAAATTTTTGTAGCCCCCACTATAGGTAGCCATACACACTATAGAGACTTGGGAGCTTTAAAAAAAAAAAGGGGGCTAGACTAGCACGAGGCCACCTACATGCCACCTACACCTCGTCAATGCTAGTAACACTACCCATGTGATGCCCAGCCTTGGCCACAGCTTGCGCGCCACCCTTCCTCCACCTCTGCCAGCAACACAGTCATTGCACTGTCAGGTTCTCCTCTCGAGCACCACCATTGCTTGTGAACCACCACTTGTCACTACTCCAGTGGGTGACATCACTTTGTGGCCATCCTATGTTAGCAAACTATTAGCTAACATCATCTTCTCAATGCCATGTCACTTTTTCTGGCCACTGACATCATTACCAACTAACCTTGTGTTGACATCATTTTTTGGCCAAGTGACATCATTTTCTAACTACTAACATCAACAATCTAGCTACCATTTTTTTTTTCTAGTCACAACTAGTTGATAGCCATATGGGTGTCAAATTTAATCCAATAACTATATTTTTCTAAGAAGGTGGTCTTTTGGAGTAGTAGTTAGTTTTTTGGCCATAACTTGAGCATATAGAGGTTTTTTTTTGATCTAAAATAAGCACTGGAAAGCTAACTCAAAGATAGAGACAATGGTGTTGGTTTCATCACATTCTAAGTTCTTTTGATCTCCTATTTTTGGCATCAAAGTAGAAGCTTCTATTTCCTCCTTCTCTACATCTAGAATCCAAGTTCTTTTTTAGTTTTTTTGCTTTTCATAGATGTTTTTTGTGGTATTTGAGGGATATCATTATCTATTGTTTGGGGGGGGGGGGGGGGGGGGGGGGGTGTATTTTCTTTTCTATAAATTAATTTAGAATAAGACCCTTCTACTTCTGTCTTCTTCTCTCTTAATGGTAGATCCATCTGTGACCCATCTCACACCACACAATTATCACACCTGGAAGGCACAAATTACATGACTTCTCATGTAAAGGGGCGTATGGTCATGTCTAGATGAGAATCAACCTATTCTTACATGCCCTTTTAAGGTTCTTTAGTACAGGAATAAAATGGATGAGGCCATGGGATTGATTGCACTAAATATTTTAGATAATCTACTATTTCACTTGGATGGTTTGACCACTCCACAATCTTATTGGCTCAAATTTTAGACTTTTTTTGGCATAGTGTCATGCCCAAACTATGAGGCAAAGACAGACAATTTTATTTTTTAAATTAATAATTAAAAAGCTCAAGGTTTGATATGGTTGTGATCACTATTGAAGTAAAGGTTCTCTACATTACGTCTTAAGTTTTTATAAATTTGTGGAGGAATATATTATTAAGATTTGGACTTTCGTTATTAGATTTATTTTGATCATTAATCATGTTATTTCATTAACTTCTCAACAAGATATGAAGATTTTTTAAATAACAATCTAATGAGTTTCGTTTTAAATTATTTTGAAAATATCAGATCAAGAACTCATTAAAAGTGTAATTACATCTACCCATACACCTATATATACTATATTAGTTATGATCAATTATTAAACTTTAAATCTAAACTAAATAATATTCAAAAAAACTAAATTAACATTAATATTAAAACTAACTAAATCTAAACTTAATTAAATTTAAACTGACTAACTAACTATTAATGACAAAACTACTAACGGATACTAATAAATAATAATAAAGGTAACAAAATTAACATAACTAATTAATGCTAAACTAAAAAAAAACTAACTTAATACTACTTATATTAAACAAATCTAAATGATATCTAACACAATATAACATATACTAAACTTTAATAAATTTTAAACTAACTCATTAACACTATAATCCAAACTTAATTTATAATTATATAAATTATACTAACAAATTAAATTACATTTTAAAACTAACTAATTAAAAGTATTAACAATTAACAAAGGTAACTACATATAAATTTTTTAAAACAAATAGCTTTAAACAAATAACAGAATTAATAACTAACTAAAACTTTAAGAAATTAAACTAACTTAAACTAACTACCAAAATAAACTAACCTAACACTAACCCTCAACTAACATACCTATACTAACACCTAACACCTAACTCCTAACCTATACTAACCTTACCCCCTATCACAAAACCCAATGTCAAATCGACCCCCTCACCTATGCACTTTCCCAAGCACTTGCTCAGTGCGCTGCCCAACCATATTGACCCTTCGTCAATAATGTCCCCCTCCCACACCTCACTTGACATTGGTGGAAGCCAAGATGGCCACCCAAGGAGAAAGGCAGACTTAATAAAATATATGCCCACCTCCATAAATGAAAAAGGTGAGCACTCCAACAGAGGTGATGGGGATGGGGTGATGTCACCCCATCATCATTACATTTAAAAAAAAAAAAAAAAGATTTTTCCAAGCTATATAGGAGTTGTGCCCAACAAGGGGTAAGAAATTAAGACAAAAAGTTTATTAGGTAAGAAGATATTATGATAGTTTAAAATGTTAGAAGTTTATTTTTTTTTGCATTGCTATATTTATTTATAATATGATTTATTTATATTTATATTTTTCAATCAAAATATAAAAGGAATCTTATAAGATTCTCTATTTTAATGAGGGGAATAAAATTTTCTCTCCATACAAAAACCAGAGAGTTTTTACTCTCTTGGAATACATTTTTTTTTTGTCAAAATTTTTCTAAGTATAGATTTACAAAGCAATGTGTTTTTTTTCAAGGTGTATATTTGAATGGGTTTAAAACAAAGATTCAATAGTTGAATCACAATAAGACATGATTTCTTTGATCTCCTAAACAAATTTGAATTGAAATATATCAACCATATCCATTTTTTTTTTCTTTCCTTAACATAATTTTCATTTACAACATATAAGGAAACTTGAAAATTTTGCTTAACTAAACCATCATCATTTCATCCTATTTTTGATGTTCATACATATAATTGAAAATTATGATTTATTCACATGATAAGCAATTATACTCAATCACCATTTTATTGGCAAACCTAATTCAAAGGCTCGGCTGGGAAAGAACCAAGAAGAAAACTCAGCGTCGTTGCCATTACAATAAGGTTTTGAAATGCAATTACATAGGATTCCAATCCCAAAATTACAAAAATTCAATTAAATTTCCTTCATGACCCTCATCAAGGGTTTCACATCAATTTCTGCAACACATTTCTATGAACCGTGGAGAGAACAGAATCTAATCTGGTGACAACAAGCATGACCAAGAAACAAATCAAACACGCACATTCATACAAAGTTTTCACAATAGGATTCACAATGAATCAAAACTAGGGAAAGGTGAATTCTTCCAATAGGAGAAGTCAGGCACAACACCAAAATAGATGCCCAATCGGGGCTATAAACCAAGAACTTTCGTTCTTTCATTTTAACATGCCAAACTCATACGAGGTGTGTGCTAATAGGTAGGGGCCCATAACACCCTACCCTCTCTCCCTCTTCTCATCCTGAGAAGAGACTCTACACTGACTATAGTCCAACTAAAAAGACCTTTCCCAAAATTGGTCACTTCTACCCTATCCAAGGGTGAGTAATACCAAAACACCCATACAAGAAAGCTTCAAAATGCAAACATAAACATGAAAGGAAAACATTCAAAAAACATGGTTGCAATCCTTCCCAACATACCCAACATACATACAAGCATCCAACTAACACCACCATAGCATAAGCATGAAACAAGCATGAAAATCTGAACAAGGGAGATGAAAATTCCTACCTTCACAAAGAGGTAATGGAAAATGAACAATTTTAGTAGAAATTTTCCCTTCCTTCCTTCACTCTTCCAAGACTACTCTCTAAATGTAGAGATTGGGTAACAACCTAAACTACTCCAAGAAGGGCCTCTAAATAAGCCTCAAACTCAACCACCAACAAAAAAAATAACTTCTCCCACCCACCTACAAATCTAGAAGTTCCTAACTCAACCCATACTATGGTTAACCACTAAGTGGAGGTGGGGTGAGGCAACTCATGGTAGCCATAGTCAATTTTCGCACAAAGGCAAAAAGAGACTTTTTGAGTGATCTCAAAAGTCAATAAAAGGGGCTTAGGGGTTGGAAAAGACCCCCAACTCATACCCATACCCCTTGGGTATAAATATTTCATGTTTTAAAGCCTTAGGAATAGGTTTGGAACCAAACAAAAGCTAGGAATTACTTAGGACCATCTAACAATCTAAAAAAAGTAGATTAAGCACTAATTCAAATTAAGGGTGACAAAACTTGATTAAGAACCAAATTAATAAAAAGACACTAACTTAATCCGACTTAGGTCCAAAGGTTACACAACTAACCCTAGCTAGCACATTGAATAGCATAAACAATTCACAAGTGTCAAGCGATACTAAAAGAACATAGTTACGAACATTAACATTTACTGATCACATAAGGATACATACATACATCTAAATTTAATTACGAACAACAAGGTTTCCAAAATTAGCACATAGGGATTAGTTCTATTCCTCCATTGGGTTTCTCGGCTAAATATTCTTCACACTCATTGCACACATTAGTAGCCCCGTAAAACCACATGTACATATGTATATACGTATCAAAAATTCACATAAATTGAAACATACATCAATCATGGTTTCTTTCATCCTACTTATATCCTTAATCATAAAGATTCCAAAATCAATGTGTTAATCCTAAATTTTACTTAATTCATCAACATACATATGCCTAAAACCTTAAATGATGAACATCAAATATTTGGAAGTAACATCACACAGCAAGAAATAATATAATATGTTCTAAGCATCAAATAATGTCTTGACATCTCAAGTCACGAGTATCAAAATAATAGTAATGTATCACTATGCTATGATGGATCGGGGCGAGGCCTCACACATAGTGAATGAGTTCAAAGCACTTTAGCTTGATGTACAGTTGACTTCTTTGTCACTAGCTAGTTTTCCCACCATTGAAGATTTCTTGATGAAGTTCAAATCTCTATGTGCAATTTTACAGGGATGTGGGAAAACCAAAATAGATGATGAGTGCATTTTTTTGATGCTGTCAAAGTTGTGGGGATAGTATCAAATTTTTTCTTCTACTTTCTACTCCACTATGGGTGCCATTGGTGATAGACATAGGATGCTTACATTTGAGACATTTTGTGATTGGTTGACATGAGAATAGGTAAAGATCCAATAGGTGGATGCCTTTGGCTCTTCCAGCCAAGCATTGATTGCTTAAAATTCTAAGGGGAAATCAAAGAAGAAAGGGAAATTGAAGAAAGGTACATCAAAATCCAATCCTAAGTTTGTAGCTAATCCTCTAGAAAACCCTCCAAAGGGTAAAGATTCTTTGAAGTCTGCTGAGTCTACCTCCAAGACCAAGAAGAAATCTAGTGAGGCCTATATTTTTTGTGGCAAGGATGGACATCCCATTTCTAGGTGTTGGAATAATTTGGAGGCTTTAGAGGAAGCCATGAAGGAGCATCATATTTTAACATGTCAATCTTCATCCCCCTTGTAGGAAAAGGTCATGCTCTTTCTGCTTGAGCTATGACTTTAGGGCCTACATGGATTCTTGATTTTGACACCTCTCACCATATGATAAACATGTACTCTGCATGGAAAATAGAAGCATGGATGTGAATAGAAGACTTAAGGAATTTTGCAGACATGAGGGCATTGATCTTCAGACTCTGCCAACATTTAGTCCACTTAAGATAGATGTTGTAGCTTCGAGGATTCAAACTCTTAAGTCTATGGCAAGTTGCATGATCCATTCCAAGTCTCTCGATCCATCATTAGAAGTCAAAGAAATCTCCAGTGCTACTCACATTCTTAATCATTCTCCTCATCCAGCCTTAGATGGAAAAACTCCTTTTGAGGCATGGTGCAGTAGAAAACCTATTGTGAAACACTTTAGAGTCTTTGGTTGTCCTGCATGGGCAAAGAGATCTTCCAAGGGATGCAAGGCACAGTCACCTTGGCCTTATACTTTCACTGGTTATGAAGACAATGTGAAGGCATATAGACTTCTAGATCCTGAGACACATCAAATATTTGTGGAGAAGGACATACATTTTGAGGAAAGTTCACCAAGCTTTTCCTCTACTCCTCTTAACACATCATACAGTGTGGATACTAATAGTGATTTCAGTGATAATGCTTCAACAGATTCAAACACATGGGGTTCTGTCGATAGTTACAGCGAGAGGTCACTTCATCAATTTAGTCCACATGCATACATTGCCACAATGATAGGTCAAGAACACAGGGTACATCTACTCTTCTAGATATAGGTTCAGTGATAGATTTGGGGGACAGTATTCATGATCTACCTCTTCTTCTTGATGCAGAAGCTCCTTCTTCAGTTGTCACAAGTGCTCCATCAAACTCTCTTTTTCATTCTCTACATGATCGATCCTCATAGGTTGAAGTGATTATGGATAGTTATGATCAGTAGTTGCAGTAGGGTTCTTCATCAGTTGTAGAGATAGATAGTTCTTTGGGACAGGTTCTTCACTCAGTTGAACATGTTTTAGAGACATCACTTATCCATGGGATTCTTTCCACACATAGTGAAAGTGTCTCATTTGTACCCTTGGCATTGTTTCTTCCTAAGGGGAGGAACACCATTTTGTAGTCTTGGATTAGTTCTTCATTAGATCAGTCACTGTTTGGCATTCTTCTTTGGGGGGGTGGGGGGGAGCCCATCTTGTCTCTCTTCCTCTTCTCATCATTCTCTTATGTATATATTGGATGTATGTCATAATGGGGGGGTCTTGATTACTCCATCCATCCATGCATCCCTATTTATGTCTCTTTTTGGGGGAGGGTTTTTCCCATGAGGTTTTCCCTCTTTCCCTTCTTTATGAGAGATTACATATCATTATGTACATGGGTACCTAACATGGCCTAGTAGCCAGGACCAATATTGCATTGCATCCTAGATTTCATAAGCTTAAGGGTATTCCCCTAAGTTTTACTTAAGGGGGGATGTTGGTGTAACTAAGTATTTACTTATTACACTTACTTAAGTTTACTTAGGTTAATGCATTATTTAATTATTTTGCACGATTTTATTATTATTTTAGGTGAGACACTTAGGAGTTTGTGAACTCTCATTGAGTTATGCAACTCTAATTATGCACATGGTGTCTACAACATAGGAGTATACATCATTCATTGAGTTTTCATGATGACAACACAGTTATCTGCACTCCTCATTTAGTACATGTTGTCTACACCACTAATTTGCATGCTACACCATTGTAGGCTTATCCTCACATCATCGCACTTAATCCCGTGCTCAATGGAGGATAACCCATATCTAGTGGACATGTGCCTGGTTGTATGACATATCATGATGCTGACTTCTATGCATTCTAGAAGCTCTCCTGAGGCCTTTATATTTAGGCACTCCTAGTGTACTCTCAACCAGTTATTGAATGAATATTATCATTCTAATCATACTCTATCTATTTTGGTCTATTCTGTGCTTTTGTTGAGTTCTTTAGTTCTTGGGTGAATTCTGGCCTAAGCCAAATTCTTACACTAAGAAATAAATTTCCTCCACACTAGGGAGTACTCAAGGTAAGGACACTCAAACCATTATTGAAAGACGAAAAGCCAAAATCTAAATCTAAACATGTAAACATAGCAGTGAAGGGAAAGTAAAGAAGACAATATCACAATAAACTAAAACAACATTGCAATGTACAGAACAACCAAACTAATTATGTGGTTCCTCCCAACCATAATAGCATCATAAGATCATCATGGTCCATAGCCATCCCCCACTTATAACATCCCAAACCACTAACCAAATTTTTAGTGCTATCTTATGAGGATGTCACTACTAAAACATGCTACAACATAAGCATAAGGAAATCTAACATGCTAGAAATAAAGCATAAGATAATCCTACAAATCAACTCATCATCTACACCTAGTAAACATCATAATTAGGAAATGCATCAATACTAACATCATCTAAAAATGATATAGAAGCATTCCAATGAAAGCATAAATCACAAGAAAGCATACTCCAGAACCCAAAGTACCAAGTGAAAACACCTAGCAATGGTCACACTAGAACAAAAGACTATCTTTCTATACTAGTCCCCAGTAGTGGTATAGGTAACTACACCTCCTAGCCATGTGGAACCCATAGACACACTCCCATCATGCTGATGGAGACAAAGATCCAACCAAAAACACACATAAAGCACAATGTCCATGGCTAACACTCACGCCAGATAGTATGATGACTAAAACCAAGAACATAGACAATGCATAAACTATAATTCCTAGTTAGACACTTAATGGGATACTAAGTAGAGACTGACATAATGGAGAGTTTCTTGGCATCAACAAACCCAAGCTTGGATTGGTGTGGCCTAAACTTCCCAACAGAAGGTTCACACACTAAAGAATTATTTTATTATCTTAAATTTCATTATTGCCTATTGTTTTATTTAATTATCACTAACTTAAAGCTCCCTTTTTCAAACTATGATGCCATGATCACCAAGCTATGAGATAGAAGCCCCCTCCATATGCTACCATACCCTACCCATGCTCATCCAATGACAAGTTCTCGTAGGCATGCAAATTTGCAACCCAACCCCAATGATCATAACTTCTAGAAGTACCATAGAAGATTGGGCCTCACAAGTAACCTAACAAATGTATGCACACATACTCGTGTGTGGTGCACCACCATCACAAAGATCATAACACAAGGATTGGATGGAAATATAAGAAGAAAGTCGCTTAACTAAAAATAGACTCAAGAGGACAAATGTGGCATGCATCCCAATGCAACATAAAAGTATGACAATGTTCTAACTGACATCCAAATGGATTGTCTAGGTCCACAACCAACATAATGACAAGAAAATTTGAGAAAATAGGGTGGCACACAAAACAAGGTAAAAACCCCAAAAAATTAAAAAATTCAAAATTAAAACCCATTTGGTGTTTGGATACAAAAACCCTAAAAATCCAATAATATTTTGGTCCAAACATTGTATGCAAAAAAGCCAACATAATAGTTCAAAACCCTAAATCCCCATCAAAAAAATAGGGAAAATTTTCATACTAAACCATTTGAGCACAATTAGCAAATAGAAATGGAGGGGAACACTAGTTCTCGGCCTCCTAAAAAATTGCTACTAGAAACAAAAGCTAAAAGGAAGTAGAAACAAGAAAACTAGGAAGCCCTACCTAATAGCAAAAGGGTCTGAAACTAAAAACAACACAATAAAATAAATTGCCTACTAAAACTATCAAAAATCATGACAAAGAAAGGTCTACTTGAGTCATATTCAACAAGATTGATCTCATAAAAATCCCACACTCACAACTCTCAGAATGAATAGAAAACCAATCCTTTAGAAAGAGGATTTCAAAAACGCTCTCCAATTTCTAAATTGTAAAATTGAAAAGTGAGAAAACAATTCCCTTTTTCAATACTTATTCACTTTTTGAGTGAATAGTTGATTAGGGCAAATAGCCAGTTAGACTAGCTACACTCTAAATTGACCCAAATGAAAATAGCTTATTCCTCATAAAATGAATTCACCTAAGGAAAAGCTACCAAAACTTAAATTCAATAAGATTTAAATACTAAAAACCCAAAATCACAAAAAAACCCTTAACAACTTTCATGACAATGCAAACCTCTAAATGCACAGACACACTTAATGGTCTAATCACATAATTCAAATGAGTTTGGATTTAATTATCACCAAAAGGTTTAATTTCAACAATTAAATAAGGATACATCAACCATACAAAGATGACATTGGTAAAAATAATAGTTGAATCACTAACTCCATGTGCCGCTGCTAGGGATATAATTCTTACACACTAAAACACATGATCAAGTGCAATTGCATACAATAACATAGATGAAGCAATAAATGCATTAAATAACTAACTTAACTATTTATTCAATTATACCTAAATAATCCATTTACATCACTCACATTTTCATAAAGCATAAAGAGGCAAGAATGAAGTAAATAACCATAGCATAAAATCTATTACATGATAGAATGAGATATATGTCCAAATACCAGATAATCAGATATCATCATAGACCTACTATCATCTCAAAATGGCGTCAACATGAAAATATGATAAAATAAGCATAGTAGTATAACATCTATGATATTGAATTAAAGTATAACATTCGACAAACCATCTCAAAGTACATAAAATAAGAGTATCAAGTATCTCTCGAATAAAAAATAGACAAGGTATAGACTGCAAACATGAGATGCACTACATGGAAAGTGGAGGTATTTTTGATCATGTACGATGGGGGGAAGGTAATCATCATGGAGGAGGGGTCCACTAAATCCTAGACACCCTTCTTGGTCATGTGATCAACTATTTCCTTTTTAAAACTTACAAAACATGAGTTGTATCCTAGCTCATGGAAGAAGCCTCAATATTTAGGGACCTTTTACCACTCTCCAACTTTGAGACCTTGTCTTCCTCCACAACATAGTTATTCCTCACAACTTTCTATTTCTTTTAAGGATTGCTATCCTTTTTCTTTCCTCTTTCCTTGGATTTAGAGTCTGATTCCACCTCTTCCAAGATGAGTTACATATTTGTCCTTTTCTTCATCTGAGGGTTAGACATGATTATGTGGGAGATCCTAGACTAACCTAACTACTACATAGCAAAATCAAGAAAATATATCTAGGGTTCCAACTTAACCTTCTTTTGATAAATAGAAATGGAAAGAGTTTATTTATGCTTATTTCCATTGACAAAAAAAGAGTTCTAAAAAATATAGGGGTAGGGTTATTAACAAAAGGAACAATGAAATTTTTGGTGTTAGGCATGAGGGAAGAGAAAAAAACAATATTGTGAATGGGAAAAGGACATGATGGAAATTTCAAAGGTATAAAATAAGGCCCTAAGACAAGATAACATAATTCTTAACAAATTCTTTGTGCTCCTTGACCTCCATAATCAAGGCTTCTAGATCATAAACCAAAAATTATATAACATAAATCTAATCATGATATTTAAATTATTTCAAAAATGGTAAATGGGAACAATAGGTTACCTGAAACTGACCTTCTAGAGTAAGGTACTTCATAATCAAAAAGTAAACATTGTGTCATGATTTTGGAAGCTTTTCTCTATCAAAACAACCATGCAAACTGACTGAATATTCTTTGGATTTGAAAATACTTTTTGAGACTAGTCTAATTAGGTACCTTGGTGGCCTTCCACTTTGTACCCTTTCTGGAAAGCCCTAGTGTGATGCATAATAACCTCTTTATTAATTTCAAAGGTTATCCCATAAATAGTGATTTTTTGTCATTATAGGTGTTCACTAGCTATTGTACCTCTCCCATTTAATTAATGTAATTCATCTGGATGGATACAACCTTGATGATATTTCTTTGTGGGTAATCATGACTAGGAGCCATAAGTGGTTTACACCCTTGGGGTGATTGGATCTATTTTTTATATTAAGTAAACTAGGTTTTCTTATAGGGGTTCTTGAAACCCACCAGTTAATAACATAAAAAGACTAACACATCAAGTCTTGTAGCTAAGAAATAGAAAAAGACAATAGGCTAGACCCGACCAACTGATATAAGAAAAAACCAAAAGGCCAAAAGCTAGGGAACGAGTGAAAACCAAGAAGAGCAATCAAGGAACAAGATCTTTAGCCAGCTCCTATTTCTTTAACTCCATTTCTTCCTTGGCCTCAACCTCATCAGTCTTTGAGCGACTGTCATCTTGAGAAGCCATCTCATCCCTCTTTCTCTTTTCCACCCTACTCTTTCTACTTGATCTCTCCTCTATTAGGATTAAACCATGGATAGAAATAACAATTACATGCAAATATAAGCAATATCGTAAAATAATAGATCACACAGAAAAGAACACAAGACACCAAGATTCAACGTAGTTCACCCAATCATTGGGATACATCCACCATATAGTAAGTTTGATAGTATTACGATCTAGTGATTACAACCTAATTATAATCTATAATACTATACAACTCAATACCCCACAAGAACCAATTTTTGCATCACAACACTGAAACAATCCCTAACCCTAAGACCTTTTACACAAGTATTTTTACTGCTTTAGGGTTATAATTAATAATTACATGTAAGCCCAAAATCTAGATAAAATAGGGCCCACAAAAAAAATTAGGGCAATGCCTCGAGACCCAAAGAATTTATGAAGTATGTACAATACTTTCTTGATCAATCATCATAAACTAACAATCTCCCACTTGGGGACTAATCAAAATCCAAACTAGACAACAATCTCCCAGTTGGAGACTAATCTTGTAGCAATACTACTACCACATGGGGCTCCCACTAGATCAAACCACCATGGACTTTGTTGTTCTTTTATTCTTGTTTAGTCTAGAAGACCAACTAAAGTTGAAGAGGAATTCAGCTTCTTCCATGTCACTACCTTGGTAAACATATCCGCTAGATTATCATATGTATATATCTTGTCCAACTTTAACTATCCATCATCCAAAACTAACTGAATGAAATGGTACCACAACTATATGCATTTTGTCTTTGAATATAGAGAAGAATTCCTCACAATATGAATGGCACTTTGGCTATTTGTAAACAAATAATTATCCCTCTGAGGGTGTCCTAATTCTTCCAAGAAGAACTAAAGGCATATCATCTCCTTAGCTATCTTTGTAGTAGAAACATAATCTACCTCTATAGTGGATAAAGCATTAACCTTCTATAACCTAGAAACCCAACTCATGGCTACCCCACCGATAGCAAAGACATAACTTGTAGCACTCCACCTGGTATCAACATCTCCTACCAAATCTCAGTCAACATAGCCCTATAAATTAGTAGTAGATCCCCCAAAGTGTAAACATTTACTGGATGTTCCTCTCTAATATTTGAGAATCCATTTAACTGTATTCCAATGCTTAATTCTTGGATGACCCATATACCTTCTAATGACTCCCATTGCATGTGCAATATTTGGCCTTGTACATACCATAGCATACATCAAGCTTCTTACAGCTAAAGCATAGGGTACCTTTAACATCTTCTCCTCCTCTTTTTGTGACTTAGGACACATCTCCTTAGTCAACTTCAAATGACTAGGTAAAGGTGTGCTGATAGCTTTAGCATTCTCTATAGAGAAACATTGCAAAACTTTCTCAACATAATCAGCCTGTGATAGCATCAGTTTCCTATTCTTCCTATCTTTACAAATCTTCATACCAAGGATTTGTTTTGCTACCTCCAAATCTTTCATAAAAAATGCATGTGCTAACTTGCATTTCAACCCCTTAATCTGATCCATGTTAGACCCAACTACAAGCATATCATCAACATATAAGCATAGAATAATGTAGTTATCATCATCCAACCTCTTAAAGTAAATACAGTGATCTAAATGACACCAACTATATCCATGCTCATGCATAAAACTACCAAATTTTAGACACTATTGCCAAGGTGCTTGCTTCAAGCCATATAAACTTTTCTTCAATTTGCACACTAAGTTCTCCTTACCTTTCACCTAAAATCCCTATGGTTGAGTCATATATATCTCTTCATCCAAATCACCATGAAGGAAGGTTGTTTTAACATCAAGCTACTCCAAATGCAAATCTTTAGTAGCCACAATACTTAAAACAATACAAATAGAAGTCATCTTAACAACAAGAGAAAATATCTCATCAAAATCAATGCCTTTTTCTCTATGCCAATCCTTTTACAGCTAACCTGGCTTTAAATCTTTTCTTACCTACATCCTCTTCTTTTAACTTGTAAACCCACTTATTCTATAAAGACCTTTTATCTACAGGAAAATTACATAAATATCATGCCTTATTTTCAGCAAAGAGTCAATTTCATCTTTCATTGCAAACTCCCATTGAATCTTACTATCCACCTACATAGCTTCATCATAACAGTCAGGTTCACTAGAAAATATTTTTGGAGGTCTACTCATCCTTGCTAACTATATAACATTCATTGGTGTGTGTGGTATTTATTATAGCAGTTGTTGCACAACATGAGGAATGGCTGGAACATCATATTTTGGAGCATCATCTAGTACTACATAATCATCTTATTTCTTCTCATGTTGTTTCAATAGATCTTTGTACAACACTTTTTCATTGAATATGACATCCCTACTTCTTACAATTTTATGATTTTCAAAATCCCATATCCTATAACCAAATTCATTAATGCCATATCCAACAAATACACATTTATTTGACTTAGCTTCTAGTTGGGTTCTATTTTTAGAATCTATGCGAGAAAATGCTTCACAACCAAAGGTTTTGAGAAAAGAATAACTCACCTTCTTACCAATCCATGCTCTCTCTAGAATACCACAACCCAAAGGAGTAGAGGGGCATCTATTAATAAAATATATAACAATATTGATAGCCTTTTCCCACATGTGTAAGGGCAACCCAACATGCAATCTCATGCTCCTTTTACGCTCCATTATAGTCATGTTCATGCATTCAGCCACTCCATTTTCCTGTGGACTCCTTGGAGCAACTTTCTATCTATGAATACCATTAGTGGAGCAATAATCTTCAAATTCATGACTAAAATACTCACCACCATTATCAGATTTGAGACATTTTAATTTCTTACCAGTCTCATTTTCAACCAAGTATTTCCATTTCTTAAAAGTTTTAAATACATAAGATTTCTATCTAAGGAAATAAACCCATACTTTTCTAGTTGCATCATCAATGAATAAAACATAACAATGAGAGCCAGTAAGGAGAGATACCTAGGTCGGTCCCCATACATCAGTATGCACAAGCTCTAATTTCTCCTTTTTATTTTCCTTCCTAGTCTTCACAAAAATCACTCTCTTTTGTTTTCCATATACACAACTTTCATAGAAATCCATATTAACACATTTTAGACCTGGTAAAACTTTCTTTGAATGAAGTAATTTCATACCTTTCTCACTCATATGCCCAAGTTTTTTGTGCCATAGTGTTGTACCAAAATCTATAGCAACTATATGTTCTCCCTGCTCAACTATAACAACTATTCTTGAACATTCATTTTTCTCTGAAACAATTAAAGTAGAAGGAACAATATGACCTATACAAAGATATAAGGTGCCTACTTTCATACCTTTTGCTACTACAAGGGAATCTTTTGAAACCTTCTAGTTTTTATTATTAAAAGTAACTACACAACTCTCATCACCAAGTTTTCTTGCTGAAATTAAATTCCTACTCAGCCTTGGAACATGTCTTATCTTATGTAGTAGCCAATGATTCCCATTTTGCAACTTAATCTTAACTTTTCCCTTCCAACAATCTGATAGGGTTCATTATGCCCCAAATAAACAAGTCCAAAATCCCCTTAGACATAATCAATGAAATAACCTCTGAGGTGTAGCATGAAATGAAGCACCAAAATCTAAAACCCATGAATTCTCAACACTTTTTAAAGACAGAAGCAAAGCATCCTCTTTGAATTTGTTACTTACCACATTTGCCTCCTTGTCTCCATTTGGTTTATCTCCTTCATCCAACAATCTTTATTTTTATGCCCTAGTTTCCCATAGTAGTAATAGTCATTTAGTCATCTCAATTGAGACCTCCTTCCCTTTTACTTTCCTCTTGATTTCTCGCAATTTCTAGAATTACTTGCTCTCCTAGTCATTTCACCTTGACTTTATGCATTCAAAGCACTTCCTAATGTAAATTGACATAAAGTTTTCCTATGAGTTTCCTCACTCAAAATAACACTAATCACATCATCATATTTTAGGGTACTAGATCCATTAACAAAATTACTCACAACCATTACCAAGCCATTATAGCTTTCAAGCAAAGAACACAAAATTAAGAGAGCCCTAATTTCTTCATCAAAATTGATACCCATAGAAGATAAATAACTAATAATAATATTAAACTCATTTAAATGATCTGTAATAGATCCACCTTCTATCATTTTCATATTAAATAAATACTTAATGAGAAATACCTTATTTGAAGTGGAGGGCTTTTCATATAGTTTTTCCAAGGTTTGCATCATCTCTTCTGTTATTTTTGCTTTTGTAATATTAAATGCCATAGATGGTGCCAAGCAAAATCGAATGCTTATAAGAGCCTTTCTATCCAAAAGATCCTAGTCATCATTTGAAATAGATCTCTAATTCTTGATTTTTCCTTCCAATGGCTTCCATAAATCCTTCTAATAAAGATCATCTTATATTTGCATCTTCCACAACTGAAAGTTCTACCCATTAAACCTATCAACCCTCAGCTTATCCTCATTTTCCATCACTCCCACTCAACTGTGAGACTTTTCAATAGAGGATAACTAAAAAAAAACCTCACTCTGATACCGCTCGTTAGGATTAAACCATGAATAGAAATAACAATTACATGAAAATATAAGCATTTTCATAAAATAATAGATCACACAGAAAAAGAACACAAGACACCAAGATTTAACATGGTTCACCCAATCCCTAAGCTACGTCCACCAAACAACAAGTCTAATATTATTATAATCCAATGATTACAACCTGATTACAATCTATAATCCCTTACAACTCATTACTACCACAAGAACCAATTTTTGCATCACAACACTGAAACAATCCCTAACCCTAAGCCCTTTTATACAAGTATTTTAACCACTTTAGGGTTATAATTAATAATTACATGTTGGCCCAAAATCCTAATAAAATAGGGCCCAAAATTTTATCAAGGTGATACCTTGAGCTCCAAAGAATTTATTAAGTATGTATAGTACTTTCCTAATTAGTCACCACAAACTAACAATCTCCCACTTGGGGACTAATATAACTCCACACTAGACAACATCCTCCTGCAAGGACTCCTCCTTCTCAGTAACCTTGGTTCCTTCTATGTCCTTATCCTCCTTACCCTTATTATTTTTGTCCATCATCACTACAACTAAATGATGTTATCATTTAGTTCTTTTATAATGTTAAGACTCTAATTAGCCAAATTGTGAAGCATAGTCTCCATCCTTTCCACCCTTTTTTCAATCTTGATAACCCTAGCCTCCAGTTTTCCAATTTTTATGTTCTCTCCCACCCCTTCTAGCCTATCCTATCCTTATAATTTGAAATTTATTTTCTCAAGTTCATGAAATATCCATTTTATGGACCAAAAATTATCTACAAAGTTGTTTCTAACATTATTCAGTAAGTTCATACTCGTCTCTCATGCATTGTCACTAAGAATCACTAGACCTAGATCAATAAACTCTTCTCGCTAAATTTTTCCATCCCTTCCCTGAATCACGTCTAGGTCAATGTTTTATCTAACAAGCCCCATCTTCATTGTGCTAGCATGGAAATTCCTCCATATAGTTTTTCTACCCTTTTCATTTAGAGAAACTGTAGTTTTTACCAAGCCCTCTTCCTCCTTTCTTTCTCCTCGAGCTTCAGAGATACTCTCCTTTCTCTTGAGAAAATCCCTCTCATCCTCCTTATTCCCTCCTATTTTCCTTTTGACCAAGCTTTACACCTTCTTTCCAACCTGTACCTTACTAGGTCCTTCCTCTCTCATAGAGCCTTCCCTGTCTGAGTTCATCCCCTCTTCCTCATCATTATACTATTCCTCTGAATCCTCCTCCTATTTGATTCTTTTCTCTAAGCCTCTCCCTGACTTCCTTTTGTTCTTCTTACCTTCTTCTTTTGAGTGAATACCTACACTATCCTCTATGTTCAATAGTAGGTAGGAGTTCTCTATTTCCTTGAAAGAAATTGACTTTTGGGTGACAACCCTTCCATGAGTTTGAGCTTTAAAATGCTCATATAAAAGTAGTAACAAACCCTCATGGAAGGCTAGATTAGAGTAAAATTTCTTCTTATAGTCCATTATACTCTTATTAGTAGAAAAAAATAGATAGTAGGGAATAGAAATCTTGGTGTCATACCTAAAATGATTAAGAATAAAGAAATGGTGGTTTTGTATCCTATCAAACCTAGTGTCGAGCGTGATGTATGATATAATTTCCCTTAGGAAAAACCTCCAATGCAAACTCGTAATAGGTACTCATCTTCACAAGATCTTGCATTTCCTTTGAATCCCTAGTAAAATCTTTAACCACATTCACATAAATTTTCTTGTCCCTATAGAATTTAATGCCGAAGTTTGGAGTGTTAATCACCTCGGAAATAACCTCTTCATTAATCTAAAAGTCCACCCCATATATCTTCATCTTTCCCTCTCTCCTTGTCTTCACCATTAGGTTAGTAATCTTTGGGTCCCAGCCATGGAGTTTTTTAATGAAGGTGTAGTACCTCTCCCATTTGACTTTTGTAAGTCATCCTGATGGATGCAACCTTGCTGATCTTTTGTTGTGATGGGATCATGATTGTGACCCTGAGTGGTCTACACCGTTGAGGTGTTTGGATTTATGTTTCTTTATTAGTTGTGTTGATTATGCTTTTGACTGATCTTTGAGATTATGATGTGATTTTTGGGTTCACTAAGGTTTGTGCCAGTGGTTACCAAGATCAATGTGGTATCATGAGGTTGTTCCGTGATTACCCTGAGATGTGTGCAGAGATTGCACTATGTTGTTTTACCATGCTACACTGGACTGGGTTCCTATAGCTGTGGTTAGTCATGTTTATGACTGTGTTTTCTTATGTGTTTTAAATGCCTTTTTAATGTAGAGTAATCCACAATTATTAAATGCTTAAGTAATTAGAATGGATTGTTCTTGTTGGATTATTTGGTTATGTGCTGCGGACATTTACCTTGTTACATTTTTGATTAGAGAGATATTTGTTACTCATGTTATGTTTTACATTTGAGATGACCTGAGGGTCAAATGTTACTCTTTGATTCCAGTATCATAGATATTAGACTACTATGTTGTTCAGTTAATCATATTGCATGATGATGCCATTTTGAGATGACAGTGTGTTTTATGATGATATCTGGTTATCTGGTATTTGGACATACCTCTGATTATGTTATGTGATGGATTTAATGCTATGGTTATTTACTTCATTCCTACGTTGTTATGCTTTATGCGAACGTGAGTGATGTAAATAGATTATTTTAATATAATTAATTAAATGGCTAAATTAGGTGATTTAATTCATTTATTGCTGTGGTATGTTATTATATGCAATTGCACTTGATCGTGTTGTTTAGTGTGCAAGATGTATATCCCTGGCAGTGGCACATGGAGTTAGTGATTCAGCCTTTCATATGTTACCAATGTCATCCTTATATGGTCGATTTATCCTTTATTAAAATGTTTAATTAAACCTTTCGGTGATTATTAAATCTGAACTCATTTGCATTATGTGATTAGACTAGTAAGTGTGTTTGTGCATTTAGAGGTTCCCATTGTCGTGAAAGTTGTTTAAGGAGATTTATGTGTTTTTGGGTTTTCAGGCTTTTTAATTGATTTATTTTAATTTCTGGCAGCTTTGCCATCGATGAATTCCTATTTATAGGAATAGCCTATTTTCATTTGGGTCGATTCGGGGTTTAACTAGATTGGCTGGTTAAATGCCCTAAACAATTATTCACCCGAAAAGTGAATAAGTATCCAAAGAGGAATTTAATTCCTCTCTTCTCACTTTCAAATTGGAAAGTTGGAGAGTAAAACCCAAAATCCTCTTCATGAGGATTTACTATTTTGTTTGTTGTGGGAGCTACGGGTGTGGGATCGTCGCGAGGTTGAGCTCATTGGATCCAGCTTGGGGAAACCTTGGATTGCCGTGATTTTCAGCCACTTCTGCGGGCGTTTTATTTTATGGTTCAGATTTTTGTTTTGCCCTTTTGGCTGTGAGGTAGGGCCTTCCTGTTTTATTGTTTCTGCTCCGTTTCTGCTTCTGTTTTTGGTAGCTGTTTGTTTGGAGGCTGAGAACTAGTGTTCCCCTCCGTTTCTATATGCTAGTTCTACTCGGTTGGGTGGGTATGAACATTTCCCTATTTTTTGGGATGAGGGTTAGGAATTTTACGTCGTTATGTTGGCTGTTTTTGCATATGGTGTCCGATTCCATTGATTTTTGGATTTTTGGGGTTTTTGAACCCAAAGGCCAAATGGGTTTTAATTTTGAAGTTTTTCAAATTTTTGAAATTTTTACCTCATTTTGCGTGCCACCCTGTTTATCGAGTTTTCTTGGCACAATGTGGGTCATGGACCTGGATGATCCATTTGGATATCAGCCAGACCACTATTGCACTTTTATGTTGCATTGAGATGCGTGTTGCATCTGTACTCCCGACGTTGTGTTCGGTTGAGTGATTTTATACCTGTTATGGTTTCTTTTAGACCTTTGTTTTTGTTTCGTGAACGCTAGGATTTGGGTGGAATCCATACTCTTGGATTGAGGCTAGTTGAGTGAGTTCACGATGTTTGGTCTTGTTGCATCATTGAGATTCATGTAGAATCCATACTCTCGGATTGAGGCCAGTTGAGTGATTTTATGATTTTTGGTTTTTTTTGGCTTTGGGATTCATGTAGAATCCATCCTTCCTATGTTGCTTTCAATTGGGTGTTTTCTTTGCATTGTGTTCTCATTCCTATCCTTGTGTTGTGTTCTTCGTGATGGTGGTGTGCCACACACGAGTACATGAGTGTACATTTGTCGGGTGACTTGCGAGGCCCGATCTTCTGTGGTATTGCCGAAAGTTATGATCATTGGGGTTGGGATGGGAGTATGCATGCCCATAGGCACTTGTCGTAGGATGAGCATAGGTAGGGTAGGGTAGCATATGGAGGGGGCTTCTACCTCGTAGCCTGGTGACCTTAGTCCCATAGGGTTGGTGAAGGATAGGAAGTTTTAAACAAGTGATAACTAAATAAAATGTGTGACTGGTAATAAAACTTAAGATAATAAAATGGTACTTTTGTGTATTGGCCTTCCGTTGAGGGAGTTGAGCTACACGGTGTATTGGCCTTCCATTGAAGGAGTTGAGCTACAAAGATCTGGGCTTGGACTTTTCGATGCCAAGCAACTCTCCATGATGTCAGCCCCTACTTAGTAGCCTTTTGAGTGTCTGACCAGGACCTGTACTCCTTGCATTGTCTTAGATTCTTGGTTCAGTCATCATATTGTCTGGCATGAGTGTTAGCCTTGGATGTTGTGTTTTATGTGTGTTTGTGGTTGGATCATTATCTCCATCAGCACGGCAGGTGTGGACCTATGGGTGCCACATGGTTGGGAGGCGTAGCCACCTTCACCACTAATAGGGATCGGTGTACAGAGATGATCTTTTGTCCTAGTGCGACCATTGCTGGATGTCTTCACTTGGTACTTCGGGTTCTGGAGTATGCTTTCTTGTGATTTATGCTTTCATTGGAATTCTTGGATATCATGTTTAGATGATGTTAGTTTATTTGATACATTCCCTTATCATGATGTTTAGCATATGATTAGATGATGTTATTTGATTTAGTAGTATATATGTTGCTTATTTTTGTTTAGCATGTAATAGGAGATGTTGTCTACTGTAAGATTATCTTATGCTTTACTACTAGCATGTTAGATTTCCTTATGCTTATATTGTTGCATGTTTTAGTAGTGACGTCCCTATTACGACAATACTGACGATTTGGTCAGTGGCTTGGGATGTTACGCGCGGGGGATGGCTAGGACCCATGATGGTCTTATGATGCTATTGACGGTTGGGAGGAACTGCACACTTAATTTGGTTGTTTAGTTCTGATATATATTTCTATTCACTGCGATGTTTATTTCAATGTGTTCTTTGCTAATGTAGTTTAGATGGATAGATGTTCTTCTTTCTGTGTTATTCTTGCACTCGAGTGTTCTTTCCTCGAGCCTTTGTGGATCTAGTACTCCCTGGTGTGGAGGTTCTTTGCTCTAATTTTGGTCCTTTTTGCTTCTGGGAGTGTTTTCGTGTCTCTATGGGCGACATTTGTTCAGCATGATGCGACACTTTAAAAAGTATCGCACGCCCATGCAAACTATGTCATACAACATTGTAAAGTATCGCACACCTTCTTGAGAAATGTCGTACGACATTGGAAGAGTGTCGCATGCCTTCTTGAGAAATGTCGCATGATGCTGAAAAGTGTCACATGCCTTCTTGAGATATGTTGTATGACACTAGAAGAGTGTCGCATGCCTTAAGGAGAAGTATTGCCCTCCCTTAGTAAAAAGTGTCGCATGGTTTTTGTAAAAAACCTGCGCGTGCCATCAATGGGCACTTTTCTTGATGATCTGATCTTTTTGAGAGTGGTTTTGGATACCCTTTTGGGCGTTCTTCGACCCTATGCTGTTGCATTTTGAATTCTATCGATTTCTCTTGAAATCAAGTTTTTGTGTTTATGTTTTTGTCTCTTGGGGTTTAAAATATATCGTTTAAGTATAAGTTGACGTAACTTTTAATATATGTGACAAATCGTTTGAGATAGGTTTCAGAACTCTCAAAGATAAGTTATGGATTTTAGGAAATTTCAAGGCTTCAGAAATCTAGACATCCAATTTTTTGGGCTTCAGGATTTCAGGCTTAGCCAAATTTTAGGTTTTTGCATTTTACCCCAGCTTGGTGTTTTGTTCATGAGTGGTTGTTTCTTGTGCCCTCATCATGTGTGTTGTCATTATTGGCTTTGTTTGTGTGTGTCAGTTTGGTAGTGGCGTTTGGAGATTCATTGGTTGCCGGGATTGTGGCGAAGTCTTCCATTGTGATCTTTGTGATCCTTGTATGATGTTGTCTTGGGCATTCATACTTGTAAAAAAAAAAAAATCTTGGCTTGATTTGAATCCTTGTTTCCAAGGATCTCCAGGCGGGGCATTATAGAAGGAGGAGATGACTCCTTCCCTCAAATTTTCCCACACCTTCGATCACCTCTTCCACTTCTCAACTTCCCCCTCTAGCTCCCTTTTATGCCTCTCCCCTACCATGTTGTTGCAAATAGAATAGTAGAGCCTCTGAATTTTCCATTCACCTTTCCAAACACCTTGAATCAAGACCTAGTTTTTGTCCCCAAACTTGTAGTTGACTTCACCCTTAGAAAAACAAAAGATATAGTAAATACCAAAAACCTAGAAGATCGCCCATAAAATGTTCCAATAAATTCTCCAATTATGAAGCCTCTAGATTGGCTCATGTCAACCTCTCAGTACTATATATGACATATTAACAACATCAACTACCATTAGTACTCTTAATGATGCCCATTTTACCTTGAACCCTTTCCAATTCCATAATACTTTTTGCTTCCATTGGTAAAACCTCTCCACTTGACCATCTTTGTGATGTGTCCCTCCTTACTACCTCATTTTCCATCAAATCAATAGTCACATTAACTTCATGATACACATGTGACACAAAGACCTTTTCAAAGAAAAGAAAAATATTCTTCATTTCCTCAATTATATTCTTTATACTCCAACTAGGATGGTGATCACCCCTTACATATTTGATAATGTTGTTAGAGTCCCCCTCCAACCACAGGCACTTGACCCCAACATCTTTAGCCAATTTCATAGTTTGAAGGTTAGCACTAGCCTCAACATAATGGTTTGTTTGAAAGCTCAAGGGGAGAGTGACCACCGCAATCCCATACTCTTGACTATTTCTTATCACCCCTCCACATCACACCTCTCCCAAGTTGCCTTTAGCTGCCCCATTAAATGTGGCTTTGTGCCAACCTTCTAGAGGTAGGGACCAGAAACACTCCTTTCATTTGGTCTAAGAATCTATGGTTCTTTCTTTATCACCTGCAAAAGGGTTAGTTCCTTTTATAAAAATATAGTTTTCCAATAGGGCATTTTGAATTTTATCAGACACAATTCTAGCTATAAGGTTAGCATCCCTAAATATCCTATTGTTGTGTTCCTTCTATATACCCCAACTAAAATGAGGCAAGGCCCATTTACTAATAGTATGGAGCCTAGATGCATTCCAAGAGTTATCCCACTACCTTAAGAAATCCATAGCTGAGTTGGAAACACACCAACTCATCCCAAAATCTTGACTGAATAAAGATCAAACCCCTCTGGAAAAAGAGTAGTGTATAAATAGATGATCCAACATCTTTGCCTGGTTATTGCAAAGGACACATCTATTAGGAATAAGATATCCCCTCTTGCACAAGATATGAATAGTAAGAATCCTATTCTAGAGTAAAAGGTAGAAAAAATATTGATTTTTGGGGTAAGACCAAGGTACCAAGCTTTAGCTCATTCTAGCCTCAGATCCTACTTCATAATAGCTTGGTACCCTAAGGCCACCAAGTAGGTACCATCTGAAGTATTCTCCCAAATAGTCTTATCCTAATCCTCATTTACAAACACCAAGAGTAGAATATCCATAAGGGGTTTAAGGTCCACAAAAATGATAGTAAGATCCCTCTAGCCCTAGTCTTGTCTATACTCTAATACAAATATCCCCATCCTCTAGATGAAAATGTAGGCTCACCTCTCAAAATTAGGGATGGCAATAAGAGGCCCTTGAATCAACCAATTGTCTTGCCAAAAAAGAGTTTCCTCTCCACTCCCAACACACCATTTTCCCCTACTAATAGCTACATCTCTTGCACTTAGAAGTCCATTCCAAATATTAGATCCTCTTGGAATAGAATCTCTAAAAGGTAAGTTCTTGAAAGAAGGTCTATGAAGATACTTATTTTCCATGATGCCTCTCTACTCCCCTTTACTAGAAAATATTATCCATACCTGTTTAGCTCGGGGGGCTTTATTGAAAGGACATAGTTTCCTTATCCCCAAACCACCATTTTTTTTTGGGAGACACACATTATCCCAAGAAACCAAGTGTAAACATTTGTTGCATTCCAATCCTGACCAAAGAAAGTCTCTCTAGATATTCTCCATGTGATCCACAAACTTACTAGGAATCCCAAAAAGACTCAAAGAATAGGTTGGAAGGTTCTAGAGAGTAGCTTTGACCAACTGAATCTTGCCAGCTTGGCTAAGAGTGACCCCCTTCCAACTAGCCATTTTTTTGTTAAACCTATCTAAAATATTATTCTAGAAAGAATCTAGGGGCCTAAAATCTAAGGGGAGGCCAAAATAATTTGAAGGTAGATAACCTATATCATAGCCTAGAATAGCAACAATCTTCCTCTATTCCATAAATAGAGTATTAATGAAGAATACAAAACTCTTGTTTGAGTTAATAAGCTGTCCCGATCCCCTAGAATAAGAGCTCAAAATATTTTTCACCGCCCTGGCTTCACCAACTATAGCTTTCACACCCATAGTAGTTCCATCAACAAATTATTGATGGGAAAAAACTAGGAGGCTACAAGAAGGTTTTATACCAGTCAGAGCACTCGAAATTCTTTTACTGAAATAATCCTTCCAAGAGAATCAACCAAAATAATGAAGAGAGTAGAGGATATTGGATTCCCTTATCTAAGACCTCTAGAAGGCTTATAAAAGGCCAAGGGGGAACCATTCACTAGCGCAGCCAAGGAGGTAGTAGTAGCCAACTAGTCAATAAGTTTGATAACCCTGGAGTTAAACCCAAAGGCTCTAAGAACAGTTGACAAAAAGGTCCAATCGGCACAATCATAAGCCTTAGAGAAGTCTAGATTAAGGAGAAACCCTTCTCTCTTACCCTTCTCCAAAGCATGGATCACTTCATAGAGAATCATGTATTTGACATCTAGGGACAAAACCAAATTATTAGGGAGCTATAATAGAGGGGAGAACCTTAGTGATCCTCGACGCCAACACTTTGGAGATGATCTTAGAGAAAGAGTTACACAATATTATTAGTCTAAATTGGTCCATAGAGTTTGTCCCTACCACCTTCAAGATGAGTACTAGGAAAGTAGAATTATTCTCCTTGAGAGGACTTCTAGCACTAAAGAATTCTTACACTACTTTAGTAACATCTTGTTGGACCACATTCCAAAACATTTGGAAGAAGAAGGATGGAATGTAGTGCTTGCCACTGGTTCACATTTTGTTATCATTGCTGAACTCTTTTAGAACTAGTTTTATGTTGTTGGTTAGCAACATTCTTTTGAGATTATCAGATATTGTGCTATGGATTCAGTTTATTATGTGATGAGATTACTTAGACTCTACATTTCATGTATGTATGATGATTATTTTTAGTGTTCACAATTATTGATGATGATTATTACATTGCTTTCAATTATTAATGATGATTAGTAAGATGATTTATTATCATATGTGCTTTCTTATGGATACTTACCCCATACTTGCATGTGTATGGTATGTGTGTTTGCCTTGTGTATTTGCTTTTGTATGGCGTGTCTGATGTGGTTAAGGAAGGCAGTCGTAGTCACCTACTAGTCGGGATCTATACGATGCACCACTTCCTACCATTGTCTATTTAGTTTAGTATATATTGTGTTTGTACATGCATGGTTTTTATGCAGGTTGTAAGTACCGGGTATCGACTTTCTTGAATTGCCAAGATGAGCATACCCTATCATATTATCTCAATGATAAGAGAGGGGAGATAAATTCTCAAGTTCAAATCTCAACCCTTTGAGCCATTTGTCCTAATTGGAAAATTAGGACAAGTATCTAAGTTGAATACCCACCGAATGTGTTGGATGACATATTTCGTGATTTTTAACTTTTTAGATTTATTTTGTATGATTTGTTCTATGATGAGTTTTCATATTTTCTCTTGGAGGTCTATGGTGAATTTTTCATTAATTAAGTCCTAATAAATAGATTTAATTAATAAATTATTTATTTGAGAAAATTAATAAAATATCATGATCTTTGATATTTTGATTGTAATTAATTAAATGTGAGTTATTGGAGAAAAAGAATTAAATAAAAGAAAACTAGAAATTAAAATTAATAATAATTATAAAATAATAATAAAGTAATAAATAAAATAATAATAATAAAAGTTATAAAAATTAAAATGAAAGTTATAAAATTTAAATAGAAATTATTTAAAAAGTAAATTGAAGTTATAAGCTTGCATGGGAATTAACATGTGTCAACAACATGGGGGTTAGTGCATCAATTAAGCACAAGGTGTCTACAATTCTATGACTCATCCAAAAGAATTGAAAAAGACCCATGCTTAGTTGGTGACACCTTTCAGCAGTTTCAAGAAGCATTCCAAAGGTTTCTTGAGAGCTCTTGATATTCAGGCATTCATAGAAGCTTAAATAAAAAGCTTAATGGAAGCTTCGAGCTACAAGCTAAAAAAAATAGAAACTTCAAAGCTTACATGCATGGGAGAAGATTCATATGCTCGTATATTTTCTACTTGCTTCTATGCTCCTTCGAACTCTTCTAATCACTTGGAGGATTCAATCGGCTTGGATTCTTGGAAGAATTGTGAATGATGGAGAAGGAAGAGATTTTCTATGGACTTCTGAGGCATGACAAATTAGGATCAGTGTCCAGGTGCACTCGTGATATTCTCATATTCTCTTTGGACTCTTTCTCTTCCTATCTTCATCATATCTGTTTTATCTGTCTGAATACTCTCTATATTTGAAATTGGAATCTACATATTTTATTTGGATGAAAAAAAAACAATAGAAAAATTCTAGATCCAATTAAGGAGAAATAATTAGATCTTAATCGGGTTTGGGTTCGAATTTATATTGTGAAATTAGATAGACAAGATTTGAAATTAAAATAAAAATTCTAAGTTGAAAATTCGTATGATTAGATGTAATCTTTCAATCAAATTATATTTTCAAATGCGTATCGACAAACCTATCAGATGGATGAATGGGTAAATTTAGAGAACAATTACATTTTAAGAGGAAATTCTTAATTTATTACAAATTGTCCTATCACTACCCTTTGGATAGACCTGAACTCAGTTATTCATAACTTTTTATCGTGATCGAATTTATTCGATCGCTCCAGTTAGAATTGACGCAACTTGGCCCTCTCCAACATATTTAAATTTTAGCCCGATCCAACGGTTTATTAGGGAGATATGACCGTCGTACTTGGACTATTTTATTCAAGGACAGATATTTCTCCATTTCCCATAACCAAGAGTTCTTTATCCTTAAACTTCACAAAAATATTATATCAAAGCATGGAATGAATTAAATTTATTATTGCAATCTTTCCTTATTAAAATCTTATTAATATGCATTAATTTTATATGGTATATTATCTAATCTAATTAAATCAAATTTAATTAAGATTAATTAATAGTAGAAGAAGTGTAATTAATTACTAGTTGATCTAAGTAAATGGATCAAAGAAAATTAAAGGAAAAGAGATTTTAAATATAGTTTATATAGTGGACTTTTTATAATGTATATTGAACACTATTTAATATATATTAAACAATTTTAAAGTTGTTTAATGAAGATGATAATGTTAAGAATTTGGAGATTATTCATTATAAAATCTACAATGAGTCTTATTGGTTTGTGATAGGGATCTCTTTCAAACAATGTTTATATACACAAAATATTATTAGAACAATTAGAAAATGGAGTCTAATGGTTGATTTTAATATTGATTAAATAATTGTAAGATGATAATTTATATTATGTTGATTTAAATTTAGAAACTCTGAATGATATTGGATTAAGACTAAATTATTATGTTATTGGTTAATACGTTTAAATACTTTAATGGAGTTAAGAGTTAGCCAAATATTAACTAATGAGTTTATGGAAGGATTCTATAGATCGAGTATGTATAGTTTGAAGAGTTTATTAGTTATTAATGTTTGTAAGGACTAGCAAACTATTAATAAATAATGGTTTAAATAGATATCAACAAATTTGATTAGAGTTAATCTAGTGGAGATTATTTATTGATTGAAGTTTGGTAAAAGATAATAAATTTTGGAGTTGGATTATAATTGATTTTTAATCAACTGATATTCATTGAGTTGATATTATAACTATGATATTAATAATTAAGTTGTGCGATAGAGTCTTCTTTGAAAAGATTAATGATAATACGAATTTGTTAAAGGAATGTTGGTAGTCTTTGAAAGATGAATAATATGGTCATTTAAGATTTTCAATAATTATTATTGAATTATTAATATGATCTTTTGAGTATTGAATTATAGTTGACTTTTATCATACAGAATTATAGTTAGTTACTAGTCAACTGATATTAATTGGAACGTTGCTATGATTATGTAAATTATTAATTTAATCAATCAATGAGAGTTAATTAGATTTAATTAACAATTAAGTTAAGTAATGAAAATTTAATTGATATAATTCTTTGTAGAAATATTGATATCAAGTTGATAGGTCTTATTCTTATGACTTGAATGATGACATTAAATATTTAATGGTGAAGACTTAGTAATATTTAATTGAAGACTATTAGAATATGGACCTATGTTAATTGATTGATGTAATTGATCATTTTAATAAAGTTATAATCTCTTATTTGAAGAATGATAATTGGTCCTCTTATAATATAACGAATAATGATACTAAAAAAAGTTGAAAGGTTAATCAATTAGAATATGGATCATGGTTAAATATAAAAGACAATTTAATTAAGGTCAATGATGATCAGTTTAGCGAATATTTATCCTTAAGTTATTCTTAGAATGTAATTCTTAATAATGGAAGGGTAATGTTATCAGAGAACAATTGGGTTGACTTGTAGGTCAAATGATAAAACTTTAAACACTTGAAGTATACTTGCAAACAGAAAATTGGAAACCCCTTCACATTATTCAACTATGTGAATTTAGTAAACCAAAATATGTGTTTGCATCGTGTATTCTATATGCTTCTTGTTTTGGGTTTTGGGTTGACTAGTGTTGACCAGTCCTAAGATGTTACCAGAGGCTCGGGGGTTATGAGATGTGATGGCATGTTGATCTTATTTGGTCTTGATATTTATAAGCCCAACCATGGTTATATGATCGTATGCTCTATAAAATGTTTGTATTTGTTCTTCAGCCTTCATGTGTGAAGTTGAGGGGTATGTGTATGAGACACTTGAGCTAATCATTTTTGAGTCATCGATCATTTATCCTTAGATTACTTTCTAGTCGCCATGATGAGACTGAAATATGGATTTATTTCTTGATGATGTCATGTTGTGACATGTTTGACTCAACTATTTTGGAGTCTTCAATTAGTATGATTTTGAGATATTCTTGGTTGCTTGTTGAGAACCATTTATCTTGAGATATATTTTGGTTATTGAGAACCAATTGATATTTATGATTATTAGTGATGCCTTCAGTTGCCAATAGAGAACTGTTGTGGTCATGATTCTCTATGGATACTTTTTTAGATGCTCATAAAGATTTGATGATTCTTATTATGGATATTTGATGCTTTTATGCATATTTGATGATTTTACTATGGATTATCTTTTATGATTTTGAGATTTATGATTCCATGAGCTTAGGGTAGGTAATCTACTTGTAGTGTCAGAAAGTGGCTTGCAATGGGGGCTAGGGCCCTAAGTGGCTGCCAGGGTAACTCATTGTAAGTTTGGTTAATAAGTGATAACATTTACACACTAAATGGAGATTAAATAAACCTAAAAAGATAATTGTTGATGTTCTCGCCCATGCCTTGAGTGCTTGTATAGGCTAGAATGGGAGTAGTGAGAATGCATGGTTGCGACTGTGCATTCCTTAGTATGCCTTGTCAGTATGAGAGGATACTAGTGGCTACATGAGATCAGTATGGACCCGTGGAGTTTAGCTAACTACCAGGGTAACTTGTACATGATAAATGCGATGACACTTTCTCGCTTGTAGAGTAGGTTTCCTGCATGTCATTGTGTGCCTCTGGGAATTAGATGTCAATTTTGTGTGTGTTGGAACCTTTGAGTTAGTATACTTTTAGGATTTCTGAACTTTTTATGCTATGTGTATTGATATCATGTTTGAGACTCGAGATTATCTCCTCAGCACGGTGGGAGTGGACCACTTAAGTGCCAAGCGGTCGGGTGGTAGTGTATTTTCACTCTTATCATTTGAGATCCATCCGAGACACCGTGGCTGGAGTATCCTTGGTTGGTATTTATTCTTCATTATGTTCTTGAAGCATTATGATAGATAATATACCTTATGATAGATGTATTTACTGGTATGTTTCTTATATTGATGATTTGCTTTACTTTGCATATGTTAGTTGATGACTTATTATTCTTTACTTTGCATGTTAATATGATGTTTTAGGAGTTACATTCCTACTATGTTAATACCGATGATCTCTTTGATGCTTTGGAATGTTACGCACGGAGGGATGGTTAGGATTCACGATGGTTTAATGATGCTATTTACGGTTGGGAGGAACTGTGCACTTAGTTATTTATGTTTGTGATATATGATTATCTTTTGTGATAGATATTTATATCTTTTGTGATGATGTATCATGTATGATATGTGGTTTCATTTATGTTATTGCATCATGGATTAATATTAGATGATGATGATGTACTTTATTTACTTGGATGTTTATTCTTTTAAGCTTTTCATACCCTATGATATGTATAGTGGATGATTGAGCTAAACTAAAATATAATTAGAACAGGACACTTGTATATTGTTTAAGTACATTGGATGTATCATTGTTATTTCATAAAGATGGGATGTTAGATGAATAGTTAATTTAGATGTGATACAAAGTTAAGGGATCTTTAAAAAATGTAGCCTGTTATATATATATATATGTTATGTTTATTTTTATTTGAATTATTGCTATTGCTTCTACAAATGTTATGAATGGTTTTATCTTTCATGTTTTAAAAAATAAATTGTTTGGCAAACTTAGTAAAATTCTTTGGATCCCTTGGCAAGGCATTACATATGGTTTCAGAGCCCAAGTTTCAACATTGGGAGCTCTGGGCATATTGGAATGCTACTAGGGGAGAGGACCCAGTAGTTGTGCACCCTAACTTCGTGCTTCTCAAAATCCTATGTGGAAATTTTGAATCAGTCTCATTTTTTGATAGCAGCTTACTTGGCAAGTCCCTTGCTTATAACTAAGGTTTCAGAGCCACATCATCAAATATGATGCCACATCAGCATGCTTTTTGTCAAAGTGTCCAAAACAGCCCAAAAAAAAAGTGAGACCAATCATAGTGCATTGGATACCCCCATACTTGTGCAACTGATGTGGCATCACACTATTGGTTGTTTTTTGAAAAAAGGGACACTTTTCATTCACTTATGGGTAATTATCATTAACAAAAGCAACTTTAAAGTCACATCCATTGGTACAATCTTGTCAAAAATGTTGGATATTAAATCAACAAGTATGGATATTAAGTTAACAACTACTATCACAACTATTGGAACGCGCTCAACTACTGGGTCCTCTCCCCTAGTTATTAACTAGTTGAATAAAACGAAAACTTAAAATTATCATGTGTATCTTTTTCGAACTGAAAAAATTCAAACTAGGTGAACTGAAACAGAACTTAAAACTGTTACTTGCATATTTTTTATATTTCAACACTTAGCTTTCAAAACTAAAAATTTTATTGAAAATCTAAACGAAGGCAAAACTAAAAATTGAAACTCATGTTAGCTGCAAAACATGTATCTTTTATCTATGTTGTAAGGTGGTAAACCTCTGTTTATCTTTGCAATCATTAAGTTGCTCTTGTTTAGAATGAATTAAGGGATCTATTTTAGTAGTTGTTAAAAGAATGAATGTTGGATCGATATAATTTTCGGTTTACCATGAAATTAGAATCATATTGCTCTAAGGGTGTTGTAATATCCTCAATGGAAACATGTTTCCCTACAGAGGGAAAGGGTTCAATGGGACCCACATAGTGAGTATTTTAGTTTTTCATTCCTATAGGCTTATAGGAGTAAGCTTAATCCCAAGGGGGGTGGATGTAGTGCCTGCCCCTGGTTCACATTTTGTTATGATTGCTGAACTCTTTTAGAACTAGTTTTATGTTGTTGGTTAGCAGCATTCTTTTGAGATTATCAGATATTGTGCTATGGATTCAGTTTATTATGTGATGAGATTAGTTAGACTCTACATTTCATGTATGTATGATGATTATTTTTAGTGTTCACAATTATTGATAATGATTATTACATTGCTTTCAATTATTAATGATGATTAGTAAGATGATTTATTATCATATGTGCTTTCTTATGGATACTTACCCATACTTACATGTGTATGGTGTGTGTGTTTGCCTTGCGTGTTTGCTTTTGTATAGCGTGTCTGATGTGGTTAAGGAAGGGAGTCGTAGTCACCTGCTAGTCGAGATCTACACGATGCACCACTTTCTACCATTGTCTATTTAGTTTAGTATATATTGTGTTTGTACATGCATAGTTTTTATGCAAGTTGCAGGTATCGGGTATCGACTTCCCTAAATTGCTAGGATGAGCGTACCCTATCATATTATTTCAATGATAAGAGAGGGGAGATGAATTCTCAAGTCCAAATCCCAACCCTTTGAGCCATTTTTCCTAATTGAAAAATTAGGAGAAGTATCTGAGTCTAATACTCACCGAATGTGTCGGATGACATATTTCATGATTTTTAACCCTTTAAATTTATTTTGTATGATTTGTTCTATGATAAGTTTTCATATTTTGTTTTGGAGGTCTATGGTGAATTTTTCATTAATTAAGTCTTAATAAATAGATTTAATTAATAAATTATTTATTTGAGAAAATTAATAAAATATCATGATCTTTGATATTTTGATTGTAATTAATTAAATGTGAATTATTGGGAAAAAGGAATTAAATAAAAGAAAATTAAAAATTAAAATTAATAATAATTATAAAATAATAATAAAGTAATAAATAAAATAATAATAATAAAAGTTATAAAAATTAAAATGAAAGTTATAAAATTTAAATAGAAATTATTTAAAAAGTAAATTGGAGTTATAAGCTTGCATGAGAATTAACATGTGTCAACAACACGGGGGTTAGTGCATCAATTAAGCACAAGATGTCTACAATTTTATAACTCATCAAAAAGAATTGGAAAAGACCCATGTTTAGTTGGTGACACCTTTCAGCAGTTTCAAGAAGCATTCCAAAGGTTTCTTGAAAGCTCTTGATATTCAAGCATTCATAGAAGCTTAAATGAAAAGCTTAATGGAAGCTATAAGCTTAATGGAAGCTACAAGCTTAATGGAAGCCTCAAGCTACAAGCTAAAAAAAATAGAAACTTCAAAGCTTACATGCATGGGAGAAGATTCATATGCTCATATATTTTCTACTTGCTTCGATGCTCCTTCTAGCTCTTCTAATCCCTTGGAGGATATGATCGGCTTGGATTCTTCAAAGAATTGTGAATGATGGAAAAGGAAGGGATTTTCTATGGACTTCTGAGGCATGGCAAATTAGCATCAGTGTCCAGGTGCACTCGTGATACTCTCATGTTCCTTTTGCACTCTTTCTCTTCCTGTCTTCATCATATCTATTTTATGTGTCTGAATACTCTCTATATTTGAAATTGGAATCTAGATATTTTATTTGGACGAGAAGAAAACAATAAAAAAAAGTTTAATTCAATTAAGGAGAAATAATTAGATCTTAATCGAGTTTGGGTTCAAATTTATATTGTGATATTAAATAGACAAGATTTGAAATTAAAATAGAAATTCTAAGTTGAAAATTCGTATGAATAGATGTAATCTTTCTATCAAATTATATTTTCAGATGCGTATGGACAAACCTATTAAATGGATGAATGGGTAAATTTAGAGAACAATTACATTTTAAGAAAAAATTCTTAATTCATCACAGATTGTCCTGTTACTGCCCCTTGGATAGACCCGAACTCAGTTATTCATAACTTTTTATCGTGATCGAATTTATTCGATCGCTCCGGTTAGAATTGACGCAACTTGGCCCTCTCCAACATATTTAAATTTCAGCCCGATCCAATAGTTCATTAGGGAGATATGACCGTCGTACTAGGACAGTTTTATTCAAAGATAGATATTTCTTCATTTCCCATAACCAAGAGTTCTTTATCCTTAAACTTCACAAAAATATTATATCAAAGCATGGAATGAATTAAAGATATTATTGCAATCTTCCCTTATTAGAATCTTATTAATATAGATTATTTTTATATGGTTTATTATCTAATCTAATTAAATTAAATTTAATTAAGATTAATTAATAGTAGAAGAAGTGTAATTAATTACTAGTCAATCTAAGTAAATGGATGAAAGAAAATTAAAGGAAAAGAGATTTTAAATATAGTTTATATAGTGGACTTTTTATAATGTATATTGAATACTATTTAATATATATTAAACAATTTTAGAGTTGTTTAATGAAGATGATAATGTTAAGAGTTTGGAGATTATTCATGTTAAAATCTACAATGAGTCTTATTGGTTTGTGATAGGGATCTCTTTCAAACAACATTTATATAGATAAAATATTATTAAAACAATTAGAAAATGGAGTCTAATAGTTGATTTTAATATTGATTAAATAATTGTAAGATGATAATTTATATTATGTTGATATAAATTTAGAAACTCTGAATGATATTAGATTAAGATTGAATTATTATGTTATTGGTTAATACGTTTGAATACTTTAATCGAGTTAAGAGTTAGCCAAATATTAACTAATGAGTTTATGGAAGGATTCTATAGATCGAGTATGTATAGTTTGAGGAGTTTATTATTTATTAATGTTTATAAGGACTAGCAAACTATTAATAAATAATGGCTTAAATAGATATTGACAAATTTGATTAGAGTTAATCTAGTGGAGATTATTTATTGATTGAAGTTTGGTAAAAGATAATAAATTTTGGAATTGGATTATAATTGATTTTTAATCAATTGATATTCATTGAGTTGATATTATAACTATGATATTAATAATTAAGTTGTGCGATAGAATCTTATTTGAAAAGATTAATGATAATACGAATTTGTTAAGGGAATGTTGGTAGTCTTTGAAAGATGATGAATATGGTCATTTAAGATTTTCAATCATTATTATTGAATTATTAATATGATCTTTTGAGTATTGAATTATAGTTGACTTTTATCATACAGAATTATAGTTAGTTATTAGTCAACTGATATTAATTGGAATGTTGCTATGATTATGTAAATTATTAATTAAATCAATCAATGAGAGTTAATTAGATTTAATTAACAATTAAGTTAAGTAATGAAGATTTAATTGATATAATTCTTTGTGGAAATATTGATATCAAGTTGATAGGTCTTATTCTTATGACTTGAATGATGACTTTAGATATTTAATGGTGAAGACTTAGTAATATTTAATTGAGGACTATTAGAATATGGACCTATGTTAATTGATTGATGTAATTGATCATTTTAATAAAGTTATAATCTCTTATTCGAATAATGATAATTGGTTCTCTTATAATATAACAAATAATGATCCTAAAAAAAGTTGAAAGGTTAATCAATTAGAATATGGATCATGGTTAAATATAAAGGACAATTTAATTAAGGTCAATGATGATCAGTTTAGCGAATATTTATCTTTAAGTTATTCTTAAAATGTAATTCTTAATAATGGAAGGGTAATGCTATCGGGGAACAATTGGGTTGACTTGTAGGTCAAATGATGAAACTTTAAACACTTGAAGTATATTTGCAAACAGAAAACTGGAAACTCCTACACATTATTCAACTATGTGAATTTAGTAAACCAAAACATGTGTTTGTATCATGTATTTTATATGCTTCTTGTTTTGGGTTTTGGGTTGACTAGTGTTGGCCAGTCTTAGGATGTTACCAGAGGTTCGGAGGTTATGAAATGTGATGGCATGTTGATTTTATTTGGTCTTGATCTTTATAAGCCCAACTATGGTTATGTGATCGTATGCTCTATGAAGTGTTTGTATTTGTTCTTCAGCCTTCATGTGTGAAGCTGAGAGGTATGTGTATGAGACACTTGAGCTAATCAATTTTGAGTTATCAATCAGTTATCCTTGGATTACTTTTTAGTCATCATAATGAGACTGAAATGTGAATTTATTTCTTGATGATGTCATGTTGTGACATGTTTGACTCAACCATTTTGGAGTCTTCGATCAGTATGATTTTGAGATATTCTTGGTTGCTTGTTGAGAACCATTTATCTTGAGATATATTTTGGTTATTGAGAACCAATTGATACTTATGATTATCAATGATGCCTTCAGTTGCCAATAGAGAACTGTTGTGGTCATGATTCTCTATGGATACTTTTTCAGATGCTCATAAAGATCTGATGATTCTTATCTTGGAGATTTGATGATTCTTATTATGGATATTTGATGCTTTTATGCATATTTGATGATTTTATTATGGATTATCTTTTATGATTTTGAAATTTATGATTCCATGAGCTTAGGGTAGGTAATCTACTTGTAGTGTCAACAAGTGGCTTGCAATAGGGACCGGAGCCCTAAGTGGCTGCCAGGGTAACTCATTGTAAGTTTGGTTAATAAGTGATAACATTTACACACTAAATGAAGATTAAATGAACCTAAAAAGATAATTTTTTATGTTCTCACCCATGCCTTGAGTGCTTGTACAGGCTAGGATGGGAGTAGTGAGAACGCTTTGTTGCGACCGTGCATTCTGTAGTATGCCTTGTCAGTATGAGAGGATACTAGTGGCCGCATGAGATCAGTATGGACCCGTGTAGTTTAGCTAATTGCCAGGGTAACTTGTACCTGATAATGTGATGACACTTTCTCGCTTGTAGAGTAGGTTTCCTGCATGTCATTGTGTGCCTCTGGGAATTAGATGTCAATTTTGTATGTGTTGGAACCTTTGAGTTAGTATACTTTTAGAATTCTTGAACTTTTTATGCTATGTGTATTGATATCCTATTCGGGACTTGAGATTATCTCCTCAGCACAGTGGGAGTGGACCACTTAGGTTCCACGCAGTCGAGTGGTAGTGTATTCTCACTCTGATCATTTGAGATCCGTTCGAGACATTGTGGCTGGAGTATCCTTGGTTGGTATTTATTCTTCATTATGTTCTTGGAGCATTATGATAGATAATATACCTTGTGATGGATGTATTTACTGGTATGTTTCTTATATTGATGATTTGCTTTACTTTGCATGTTAGTAGGATATTTTAAGAGTTATATTCTTACTATGTTAATACCGATGATCTCTTCGATGCTTTAGAATGTTACGCACGGAGGGATGGCTAGGATCCACGATGGTCTAATGATGCTATTTACGGTTGGAAGGAACCGTGCACTTAGTTATTTATGTTTGTGATATATGGTTATCTTTTGTGATAGATGTTTATATCTTTTATGATGATGTATCATGTATGATATGTGGTTTCATTTATGTTATTGCATCATGGATTAATATTAGATGATGATAATGTACTTTATTTACTTGAATGTTTATTCTTTTAAGCTTTTCATACCCTGTGATATGTACAGTGGATGATTGAGCTAAACTAAAATATAATTACAAAAGGACACTTATATATTGTTTAAGTACATTGGATGTATCATTGTTATTTCATAAGGATGAGATGTTAGATGAATAGTTAATTTAGATGCGATACAACGTTAAGGGATCTTTAAAAAATGTAGCCTGTTATATATATATATATATATATGTTATGTTTATTTTTATTTGAATTGTTGCTATTGCTTTCACAAAACTGTTACTTGCATATTTTTTATATTTCAACACTTAGCTTTCAAAACAAAAAAATTTACTAAAAATTTAAACGAAGACAAAACTAAAAATTGAAACTCATGTTAGCTGCAAAACATGTATCTTTTATCTATGTTGTAAGGTAGTAAACCTCTATTTATCTTTGCAATCATTAAGTTGCTCTTGTTTAGAATGAATTAAGGGATCTATTTTAGTCGTTGTTAAAAGAATGAATGTTGGATCGATATAATTTTCAGTTTACCATGAAACCAGAATCATATTGCTCTAAGGGTGTTGTAATATCCTCAATGGAAACATGTTTCCCTACAGAGGGAAAGGGTTCAATGGGACCCACATAGTGAGTATTTTAGTTTTTCATTACTGTAGGCTTATAGGAGTAAGCTTAATCCCAAGGAGGGTGGATGTAGTGCCTACCCCTGGTTCACATTTTTTTATTATTGCTGAACTCTTTTAGAACTAGTTTTATGTTGTTGGCTAGCAACATTTTTTTGAGATTATCAGATATTGTGGTATGGATTCAGTTTATTATGTGATGAGATTACTTATACTCTACATTTCATGTATGTATAATGATTATTTTTAGTGTTCACAATTATTGATGATGATTATTACATTGCTTTCAATTATTACTGATGATTAGTAAGATGATTTATTATCATATGTGCTTTCTTATGGATACTTACCCCATACTTGCATGTGTATAGTGTGCATGTTTGCCTTGCGTGTTTGCTTTTGTATGGCATGTCTGATATGGTTAAGGAAGGGAGTCGTAGTCACCTACTAGTCGGGATCTATACGATGCACCAGTTCCTACCATTGTCTGTTTAGTTTAGTATATATTGTGTTTGTACATGCATAATTTTTATGCAGGTTGCAGGTACCAGGCATCGACTTCTCTGAATTGCTAGGATGAGCGTACCCTATCATATTATCTCAATGATAAGAGAGGGGAGATAAATTCTCAAGTCCAAATCCCAACCCTTTGAGCCATTTGTCCTAATTGGAAAATTAGGGCAAGTATCTGAGTTGAATACCCACCAAATGTGTCGGATGACATATTTCGTAATTTTTAACCCTTTAGATTTATTTTGTATGATTTGTTCTATGATGGATTTTCATATTTTATCTTGGAGGTCTATAGTGAATTTTTTATTAATTAAGTCTTAATAAATAGATTTAATTAATAAATTATTTATTTGAGAAAATTAATAAAATATCATGATCTTTGATATTTTGATTGTAATTAATTAAATGTGAATTATTGAGAAAAAGGAATTAAATAAAAGAAAACTAGAAATTAAAATTAATAATAGTTATAAAATAATAATAAAGTAATAAAGAAAATAATAATAATAAAAGTTATAAAAATTAAAATGAAAGTTATAAAATTTAAATAGAAATTATTTAAAAAGTAAATTGGAGTTATAAGCTTGCATGAGAATCAACATGTGTCAACAACACGGGGGTTAGTACATCAATTAAGCACAAGGTGTCTACAATTCTATGACTCATCAAAAAGAGTTGGAAAAGACCCATGCTTAGTTGGTGACACCTTTCAGCGGTTTCAAGAAGCATTCCAAAAATTTCTTGAGAGCTCTTGATATTCAAGCATTCATAGAAACTTAAATGAAAAGCTTAATGGAAGCTACAAGCTTAATGGAAGCCTCAAGTTACAAGCTAAAAAAAAATAGAAACTTCAAAGCTTACATGCATGGGAGAAGATTCATATGCTCATATATTTTCTACTTGCTTCTATGCTCCTTCTAGCTCTTCTAATCACTTGGAGGATTCAATCGGCTTGAATTCTTAGAAGAATTGTGAATGATGGAGAAGGAAGGGATTTTCTATGGACTTCTAAGGCATGACAAATTAACATTAGTGTCTAGGTGCACTCGTGATATTCTCATATTCCCTTTGCACTCTTTCTCTTGCTGTCTTCATCATATCTATTTTATGTGTCTGAATACTCTCTGTATTTCAAATTAGAATCTAGATATTTTTTTTGGATGAGAATAAAACAATAGAAAAATCTTAGATCCAATTAAGGAGAAATAATTAGATCTTAATCAGATTTGGGTTCAAATTTATATTGTGAAATTAGATAGACAAGATTTGAAATTAAAATAGAAATTCTAAGCTAAAAATTCGTATGATTAGATATAATCTTTCTATCAAATTATATTTTCAGATGCGTATGGACAAACCTATTAGATGGATGAATGGGTAAATTTAGAGAACAATTACATTTTAAGAGAAAATTCTTAATTCATCACAGATTATCCTATCGCTGCCCCTTGGATAGATCCGAACTCAGTTATTCATAACTTTTTATCGTGATCGGATTTATTCAATCGCTCTAATCAGAATTGGTGCAACTTGGCCCTCTCCAACATATTTAAATTCTAGCCCGATCCAACGGTTCAGTAGGGAGATATGGCCATCGTACTGAAACTGTTTTATTCAAAGACAGATATTTCTCCATTTTCCATAACCAAGAGTTCTTTATCCTTAAACTTGACAATAATATTATATCAAAGCATGGAATAAATTAAAGATATTATTGCAATCTTTCCTTATTAGAATCTTATTAATATGCATTAGTTTTATATGATTTATTATCTAATCTAATTAAATCAAATTTAATTAAGATTAATTAATAGTAGAAGAAGTGTAATTAATTACTAGTCAAACTAAGTAAATAGATCAGAGAAAATTAAAGGAAAAGAAATTTTAAATATTATTTAATATATATTAAACAATTTTAGAGTTGTTTAATGAAGATGATAATGTTAAGAATTTGAAAATTATTTATGTTAAAATCTACAATGAGTCTTATTGGTTTGTGATAGGGATCTTTTTCAAACAACATTTATATAAACAAAATATTATTAGAACAATTAAAAAATGGAGTCTAATGGTTGATTTTAATATTGATTAAATAATTGTAAAATGATAATTTATATTATGTTGATTTAAATTTAGAAACTCTGAATGAAATTGGATTAAGACTAAATTCTTATGTTATTGATTAATACGTTTGAATACCTTAATGGAGTTAAGAGTTAGCCAAATATTAACTAATGAGTTTATGGAAAGATTCTATAGATTGAGTATGTATAGTTTGAGGAGTTTATTATTTATTAATGTTTGTAAGGACTAGGAAACTATTAATAAATAATGGTTTAAATAGATATCAACAAATTTGATTAGAATTAATCTAGTAGAGATTATTTATTGATTGAAGTTTGGTAAAAGATAATAAATTTTGGAGTTGAATTATAATTGATTTTTAATGAATTGATATTCATTGAGTTGATATTATAACTATGATATTAATAATTAAGTTGTGCGATAGAGTCTTATTTGAAAAGATTAATGATAATACGAATTTGTTAAGGGAATGTTGGTAGTCTTTGAAAGATGACGAATATGGTCATTTAAGATTTTCAATAATTATTATTGAATTATTAATATGATCTTTTAAGTATTGAATTATAGTTGACTTTTATCATACAGAATTATAGTTAGTTATTAGTCAACTGATATTAATTGGAATGTTGCTATGATTATGTAAATTATTAATTAAAACAATCAATGAGAGTTAATTAGATTTAATTAACAGTTAAGTTAAGTAATGAAGATTTAATTGATATAATTCTTTGTAAAAATATTGATATCAAGTTGATAGGCCTTATTCTTATGACTTGAATTATGACCTTAGATATTTAATAGTGAAGACTTAGTAATATTTAATTGAGGACTATTAGATTATGAACCTATGTTAATTGATTGATGTAATTGATCATTTTAATAAAGTTATAATCTCTTATTTGAAAAATGATAATTGGTCCTCTTATAATATAATGAATAATGATCCTAAAAAAAGTTGAAAGGTTAATCAATTAAAATATGGATAATGGTTATATATAAAGGACAATTTAATTAAGGTCAATGATGATCAGTTTAGCGAATATTTATCCTTAAGTTATTTTTAGAATGTAATTCTTAATAATGGAAGGGTAATGCTATCGGGGAACAATTGGGTTGACTTGTAGGTCAAATGATGAAACTTTAAATACTTGAAGTATACTTGCAAACAGAAAACTGGAAACTCCTACACATTATTCAACTATGTGAATTTAGTAAACCAAAATATGTGTTTGCATCGTGTATTCTATATGCTTCTTATTTTGGGTTTTGGGTTGACTAGTGTTGACCAGTCCTAACATGTTACCAAAGGCTCGGGAGTTATGAGATGTGATGGCATGTTGATCTTATTTAGTCTTGATCTTTATAAGCCCAAACATGGTTATGTGATCATATGCTCTATGAAATATTTGTATTTGTTTTTCAGCCTTCATGTGTGAAGCTGAGAGGTATGTGTATGAGACACTTGAGCTAATCATTTTTGAGTCATCGATCAGTTATCCTTGGATTACTTTCTAGTTGCCATGATGGGACTGAAATGTGGATTTATTTTTTGATGATGTCATGTTGTGACATGTTTGACTCAACCATTTTGGAGTCTTTGATCAGTATGATTTTGAGATATTCTTGGTTGCTTGTTGAGAACCATTTATCTTGAGATATATTTTTGTTATTGAGAACTAATTGATACTTATGATTATCAGTGATGCCTTCAGTTGCCAATAGAGAACTGTTGTGGTTGTGATTTTCTATGGATGCTTTTTCAAATGCTCATAGAGATTTGATGATTCTTATCTTGGAGATTTGATGATTCTTATCTTGGATATTTGATACTTTTATGCATATTTGATGATTTTATTATGGATAATCTTTTATGATTTTGAAATTTATGATTCCATGAGCTTAGGGTAGGTAATCTACTTGTAGTGTCAGGAAGTGGCTTGCAATGGGGGCCAGGGCCCTAAGTGGCTACCAAGGTAACTCATTGTAAGTTTGGTTAATAAGTGATAACATTTACACACTAAATGGGGATTAAATGAACCTAAAAAGATAATTGTTGATTTTCTCGCCCATGCTTTGAGTGCTTGTACAGGCTAGGATGGGAGTAGTGAGAACACATGGTTGCGACCGTGCATTCCGTAGTATGCCTTGTCCATATGAATGGATACTAGTGGCCGTATGAGATCAGTATGGACCCGTGGAGTTTAGCTAACTACTAGGGTAACTTGTATGTGATAAATGCGATGACACTTTCTCGTTTGCAGAGTAGGTTTTCTGCATGTCATTGTGTGCCTCTGGGAATTAGATGTCGATTTTGTGTGTGTTGGAACCTTTGAGTTAGTATACTTTTAGGATTCTTGAACTTTTTATGCTATGTGTATTGATATCCTGTTTGGGACTTGAGATTATCTCCTCAACACGGTGGGAGTGGACCACTTAGCTTCCACATGGTCGGGTGTTAGTGTATTCTCACTATTATCATTTGAGATCCGTCCGAGACACCGTGGCTGGAGTATTTTGGGTTGGTATTTATTCTTCATTATGTTCTTGGAGCATTATGATAGATAATATACCTTATGATTGATGTATTTACTGGTATGTTTCTTATATTGATGATTTTCTTTACTTTGCATATGTTAGTTGATGACTTATTATGCTTTACTTTTCATATTAGTAGGATGTTTTAGGAGTGACATTCTTACTATGTTAATACCGATGATCTCTTCGGTGCTTTGGAATGTTACGCACGGAGGGATGGCTAAGATCCATGATGGTCTAATGATGCTATTTATGGTTGGGAGAAACTGTTCACTTAGTTATTTATGTTTGTGATCTATGGTTATCTTTTGTGATAAATGTTTATATCTTTTGCGATGATGTATCATGTATGATATGTGGTTTCATTTATGTTATTGCATCATGGATTAATATTAGATGATGATGATGTACTTTATTTACTTGGATGTTTATTCTTTTAAGCTTTTCATACCTTGTGATATGTACAGTGGATGATTGAGCTAAACTAAAATATAATTACAAAAGGACACTTGTATATTGTTTAAGTAAATTGAATGTATCATTGTTATTTCATAAGGATGGGATGTTAGATGAATATTTAATTTAGATGTGATATAACGTTAAGGGATCTTTAAAGAATGTAGCCTGTTATGTATATATGTTATGTTTATTTTCATTTGAATTGTTGCTATTGCTTCCGCAAATGTTATGAATGGTTTTATCTTTCATTTTTAAAAAAAAAAAATTGTTTGGGAAACTTAGTAAAATTCTTTGGATCCCTTGGCGGGGCATTACATGGAAACTCGTTTGGACCTGGGGATTTTTCTATAGGTAGAGAGAAACTAGCTTGTTCCACTTCTAGAGGTGAAGGAATATCCCCAATCATTTCATTCTCCTCGAGTTGGATCAAAGTTGGAATGTTAGGTAAGATCTCCATTTGATCTTTTTCCACCAGGTTATGGTCTTTCGTAAGAAGATCTAAAAAGAAGGAACTAGCCTCACCTACTATTTCATCTTCTTCTTCAAAAACCTCTTCCCCCTTTTTGATGTTTCTTATCCTCCTATGGGCTTTGTATTTTAGAGAAGAGGTATGGAAGAACCTAGGATTCTTGTCCCCCTCTTTCAACCAAACAATTATCAACCTCTATTTCCAATAGGTATCTTCTTGACTAATAACATTGTGAAGCATAGACAAGATATATTTCTCCACCTCCATCCTTTCATCATTATATCCCTCCTTCTGAATAGCATCCTGAATGATACTTAGGTCCTTCGAGATCTAATCTTTGGAGTGAAATATATTACCAAAATCAAACTTATTCCACTTTCTAACATTTAACTTCACATTTTTCAATTTTCTTAGCCACCTTAAACATAGTTGATCCCTCAATATGAATATTCCACTACTCCAAGATATGCATCAAAATATTTGGGTTTGAAGTCCACATTTTCTCAAATCTAAAAGGGAAGTTATGCTTTATATCCAAAGGATCTAAAGTGAGAGAAATGGGAGAGTGATCCAAACTAGTCATGGCCATTAACAAGAGATTTTAATTATAAGATGTCAACTAGTCTAAGGAGATAAGATCCATATCCAAGTAGACCTAAATACAATCTCTTCCCACTCTTCTATTACACCAAGTAAAGAGACCCCCCTGAAGCTCAACATCAAGATAGACCAAGTCATTGATAAAATCTAAGAGGTCCATCTAACTATCAGGGTCTGGAGGCAAACCTCTCTTCTTTTCATCCTCCCTTAAGGGGGTGTTCAAGCCCCCATAATAATATACCTTCCTTCTTGGAATCTAGATAAACCATTCTTAATTTTATCCCAATTCTTCCTACCATTTATAGTGTTAGGAGCATAAACATTCAACAAAAACTAGGATTCTTTGTTTTTAATATTTTCAACAAGAATGAGGAGAATGTTACCTTCACTATAAACAACTTGACACTTAAAGAGATAAGAGCAACAAAGGGAAAGTAGACCTCTCGAAGCTTCTACCAAATTCATAGCAAAGCCCTCCATATTGATACTAAAAGATATTCTTTCCACTACCTACTTTCTCATTTTAGTTCCTTGAATAAGGAAAAAGTTAGGCCTATGATCCTTAATCATATTTCTAATTACCTATTGTTTGTGGGCTCCATTTAGCCTCCTTATGTTCCAGGATTGAACCTTCATTTCTTCTTTGTGAAGTAGATCTCTGGGATAATTCTTTGGCTACCATCTTCTAGATTCCTTCTAGTCTCCTCTTTCCTATTCTGATTATTACTATTTCTTCCAGGAGTCTTAGGTCTTGCTCCTACATCAGCCTTCGCCATAATTCTTGTTGGAGTTGGGGACACTAGAAAAGGGTCCCGACTATTCTTTTTCTTAGTTACCATTATTCATCTCCCTTGGCTTTCATGAATACATATCACAAACAGGGTCTCCATAAAAGTAAGTTTCCCTAGAGATGAGGATCTAACCATCTCCACCACTCTAGATATCTTACCTAGAGAGACAATCCCCATATTAGGACTATTGCCTCCCTTGAGTATAGACTCTCTTGAGATAGCTTCCTTCTCCTTTCCTTCCCTAACCTTGGGAGTATGAGATATTTCCTTTGCTACTACTAGTTTAGGACTCACCTTTCCAAACTGAAACTCTTGGATAACTTCTCCCTTAGGAGATGACAACTTCAAATTTTTTAGATCCTCTAGCTAATTCATCCTCCTCTACTTCTCAAATTCTAGCCTTTTTGATTCCTTACTAACAATTTTGGTACATGTCGGTTCCATCCCTAGGGCTTCCTCTTCCACCTTAGTTGGAGCAACCATCGATTCCTCCTACTCCTACTCCATGTCTATATCTTTATTAGAGATTTATTTTCATTTCCACACCTTCTCTCCCTCTTTTGAACTATTGGTTTTGTCCTTTTTTAATCCCTTTTCCCTTATCTTATTTTGGTTCTACTTTCTAGTCTCCTAAAAGACCCTTGGGCATTTCTTAGCCATGTGAACTGCCTTTTTATAGTGGAAACAAAAAAATGGGATAGTTTCAAATCTAGCTTTTGAATATAGGTACCCAACTTTGAGTATAGGTACACCACTTTTGACATATCTCTATCCTCACTTACTCCAACACATATTCTTGTGAAGTCAATGGATAAGATCTCCCTAAAGGATTTAGCAATGCCATCAAAAACATCCTCATACTGAATTGGAAGTTTCGACAACTAGACCCGAATAGGAGCTTGAACAAAGAAGGAATCATTAAGATCCAGCTTTGAAGTCCATTTCTATAGGGCTAGCATCGAACATCCAAAGGACTAGGATCTAGTGCATAGAATCCTCATGATATTCTCCATACAAGAGAACTCAAAAGAGACAAAAACCTTGGCCATAGCCATAATCTCCATATGCCCATTTACCTCCCACTTATTTCTTGCATAGGTCCTCACAACATCAACATTCAACCTTAGGCCTATGAACTTCCCAACCAGTGAAGACACTATTGATGCTATGTTATGATATATTAGTTCATTAGGGATTTCAATAGTGTACCTACCCTTATCCTTTTCTAAGATGTCTTTGATCTTCAGGAAAGAGGACTTACCTGTAGGTTTAATTCCAAAGAGAGAAGACCATTTTCCACTCAAGCCCGAGTCAAGGACCGTCCTCACATTCTGCAAGCCTAGCAAGGTCCTTCCTAATTTCAAAACCACCTTTCTTAGGGCTTTCCTTGACTCCCATAGGCCCTCATTCCCTAGGGAACAATATTCTCTTGGCCTTCCTTTACCTGGACATCCCTAGAAACCTGCACTACTCCATCCTGAACAGATCCTCTTAGTGTTGAATTTAAATTTCCAATTTCTCCTATTCTTGCTCCAACCCCCACTCCCTCCCTATGATTGGATATATGTTATTGTATCAATAAGATTAATTTATGCCTTTACCTAATTCATGTGTTTATGGTGTGTTAGAAAACTTTACTAAGGTTTGTGCTAATGGTTTCCTAGATTGATATGTGTAAGAATTTTCGTAAGGAAACAATTCAACCCCAAGATCTATAAGAACAATCGATAGCACAAGAGACAAGAGATGTTGAAATTAGAATCTTAATAATGATCAAATAATAATGGATTTCAGATGAATACATCATAGATGATGCTTATATATAAAGGAAACTAATATGTCTTGGAGTCATACATACGATAACCATAGAAACTAAGCACATGTCCACCAAGAGTGGATTATCCTTCATTGTGCATGAATGTACATGAAACAATGAGATGACAAGAATACAAAGTCATATCTTGTAAAAAGATGTAGTAGACAACATGTGCTCAATTCAAGTGCAAACTACTATGTTTTCTATATGAGAACTCAGATGAATATGCAAACTCTTAGGTGTATACATGAAAAATAATATGAATATGCATTTCCTAAGTAAACTTAAGTAAAGTGTAAATAGTGATTACCCTGAGATGTGTATAGAGATTACATTGTGTATTATTATTATGCTACACTTAACTAGGTTCATCTAGAAGTGTTTACTAATGTATTTGACCATGTTGTCTTAAATGTTTATGGTGTCATTAACTTTGTTAGTTAATTTTTATTACTTCCATTATTAAATGATTAAATATTTAAGAAAGTGACCTATCCATATTAGATTCACAAAATTATGTACTACGGACATTTACCTTGTTTAGTTTAGTAATTTATACAAATGGGTTATTTAAATGAATTTAATTAGATGTTTTAATTACAAAATATCATGTAAATATTGCTTTGGTTATTATTATTGTGCATCTACACTTGATTGTGTTTGTGTATTATGTGGGACTTATATCCTTGGTAGTAGCATATGGATTTAGTGATCATACCTTTCATGTTGATCCAATATTGTCTCTATATGGGCGATGTATCTTTTATTATTATTTTAACCCTCTAGCAATTGGTAAATCTTGATCTAAAGAAGCCTCCCCCATATGTAGGAAGAAACCTCAAAATGTATGAAATCTCTGAAACCTTCTCAAGTGTCCCCATGTCAAAACTTGAAAGGTGCCTCCTCCAAATCATGTGTACTATGCTACTCTTCTAAAAAAGACAAATTAGGATCAACTAAGGATGAATGTAGAGCATTTTTCAAAGACTCAAATGTCTACTCTGAAGAGAAAGTGGCATCCAAAAATTGTTGTATCAAAGGATCTACCATCATGTCAACCTCAAAATATTGATCAAGTAGAGAATGAAGATGAGGGTAAGCATGTTCTCTCACAATAAATGAATAAGCATTATCTTTACCAAAGAGAAGATGAATGTCATCAATAGTGTTTTCCAAATCTGCAATATAGGTTTCCACAAACAAACCTGCAATCTCTATCAAGAAATCATCCTATAGAACTGAGTCATGAAGACAAGGAATAGTTTTTTGCACTAAACCACCTAAATCCATGGTTGTGTGAATACAAGCATCATCAAGAATAATCTTATATGCAATATTAGGAGGAGAAACAATAGATGACTCAAGAACTTGATCACATGTGGGAATACCAAAGTTCAAGTAGACAAAATTCTCCTCAATGTCTGAATCATCATTGGAAATGTGATCAAAATTTATTGAAGAATCAATATCATCATTATGAGAAAAATAGGAGAAGTAATATAGTCGAGGTGCATGATTAGCCACTATTGTAGAAATGACCTCTCAAGTATTCAAGCCTCTAATAAAACACTAAATTAGGTGTGGATTCCACAATTCTCATTGTATCCCCATGAGTGAGCTAATACATGGAAAGATGGTTGTGACCTAGGTGGATACCAACAATACATCTTTAAAGTATCCCTCCCCCTTATCAATAGTTCATTTCCCAATCATATTCATGTAAGTATGATTGCCCATCAAAATAGGTGGATTCAATGTTGCATGGACCCAAAATAATGTCATAGGAGTCAATTGTTGATATGCCAAGTCTTATCTACCACTTGATCAAAATTCACTATCAGATGCCTCAAATTCTCTTGGACTGAATCCAATATTAATCAATGCCAAGCAATAAGAAAAGGAAGCCTTGGGTGTTGAGGAGAGATATATGAGCACCAAAAATATACTATGTTCTTGAATTGAGAAATTGTTTTTTTAAGTGTGGATCATAGGTGAGAAAAGCTGAGTGTTTGATCTAAGCTTTGAGTTTCCCATATCAATACTCTACTTCAAGATTTCTAGTCACGGGTCCTTGTGAGAAAATTTCTACTTGAACAATGGATTAGAGTTTGCACTATGAGATGTAAAGATCTTTTCATAGGGCACCAACTATCTGGGATATGAGGTGCATGAGTTTGAGGATGATCATGTTGGATAGGTTAGCATACCATGATGAGATTGAAGAAAGAAACTTGTCATCCTCCAAATTGGTAAATTGGGCTTTCAAGTAAAATTTGTAAAAACAATTGCTTTGATTTGACTTTTTCCCAGCATCTAGACAAATTTATAGTCAAAACCTTCTAGAACAGCCACTTAGATGCAATGGTGAGGTCAAATATTTCTCAAAATACTCCCAATAACTATGGATATCCTACATCTGAATCATAGCCCTCCAAGATGTGAGACAACGAAGTTCTCCAATAACTAGTAAATATATTCTCATATGGCTCTAATACAATGTAAGAATTTTGCGAAAGCAATAATGCAATGCCAAGATCTAGAAGCACAAGAGATAGCACAAGAGAGATAAGAGATGATCAAATTAGAGTGTCAATAATGATCAAATAATAATGGATTCTAGATGAATACATCATAGAAGGTTCCTATATATATAAAGAACACATCCACCAAGAGTGGATTATCCTCCATTGTATGCTATGTTTCCAATCTAACCATGTTTTTACTTTACCATCATTGGGAGTCATGCAAAATCCATAATTATGGATTTAGGCTAGTCGAGTGAGTTCATGATGGTAGGCATTTTGTTACCTCTTTGGGATTCATGTTAAATATATACTCTTAGGTATAGGTTGGTTGAGTGAGATTATTTTTTTCTTGTTTCTTTTGTTTTATTTCTCATATTCAACTCTTACACTGGTATTATATGAATACATTCATGAACTTGGTTATGTTGATACACAAGCACGTGCACATGCATTTGATGAGATCTTGCGAGACCTAAAATCCTAGATATATGCTGGTTGAGAGATTATTCATTTGGGGATTGGGTTGAGAACTTGCATTTTCTTTGGGAACTCATTGTGTGATGAGAAATGTTATGTAGGGTAGATGTGTGGAGTGGTTTCTCTCGTGTACCCTGACTCGAAAGTGGTCAATAAGGTAACTTGAAGAGGTTCTAATAAGTGGAAATAAAAATTAATAAATAGGAAATAAAGTTAATTATAATATAAGTGAACACCTATACATTCTTCAAGCGTCTTGAGGGAATTGTTGTGAGGGTGTAGTGTTGGGCCTCTTGCAAGAGCGTGTTACCACACTAGGTGTTGGATCTCCTACGAGAGCATGTTACCATGCCACATACAACTTGAGATTTTGTATTCCAATCACTTACACTCTACTAGAGTCCCTAGGTATGTGTAGGATCATGGTCAACCAAACTATGCCCTGAAGTGCCAATGAAAAATCAACAAATCAGGGTTATGTCAACTTGACATGCAATTTTCAACTTGTTATGAACTTTCTATCAAAAAGATGAGAAAAAAGAATATCTATGAAATTGAATTTAGTTTCTAAAATGCTAGGTCTTATCTAAAAACACTAAAAATTGATTGGTCCAAAAATTAAATTTTAATGCAATAGTACAAGAGTTTGAGGACAAAAATAAGAAGTTGACATATGTCTGGCCACCTTAATCAAAATCAAATGATAATATTTTTTAATAAAATTCTCGATATAAGAAGTGGACTCATTCCTAGATGTGACACATATTTTTGGGTTTTTATTCTAAGTCAATTATGAATTATGAATTTTCTACTATAGTATTTTTGGAATAAAAAAAAATTTCATGTCTGACCACCTTAACTAATTCAACACTCTACAAAATTTTTTTTTTCTTTCTTTTTCCTTATAGTAGAAGAAGCATAGAATGTGGTGCATCTTTTGGATTTCAAAAATATTGTACAATTTGAAAGTTATAATTCTTTTTCAATCAATGTGTCAATACACATTTAATACATAAATCCATTAAAAAATAAGTAATAATTACCTACTGCACTCATAATTTGATAGAAATTACATTTGTGGAAAGCTAAGAACATTATTAAGAAACGCTTTTCATTTCATCAATTTTGGGTTAAAAAAAGTCAGTAGATACTTGTTTGAAGTAAAAAGACACACAAGAACTTGCCAAAAGTTACACATTTTCAAAATGTTTTTAAAGTTGACCATGTAGGGTTAGCATCCAAAGATATACTAGGGCCTACAAAGGTATTATTTTTTTTGGTTTAGTAACAGGATGGGTGGTAAAAAAGTTGGAATAGATTTTGAAATGCTTTGAGGCATATAAAAACTACATATTTTTCAAATTGCCACTTTTTGGCACACCATGATCCTGCACATACCCCCCTACATAGTTTTCCTTAGTGGGTCTAACTAGTGAGCTAAAGTACTGCATTTTTGGTATCCAAAGATATACTAAAGCCTATAAAGTTATTAATTTTTTTGGTTTAGTATTAGGATGGGTGGTAAAAAAGTTGGAATAGATTTTGAAATGCTTTGAGGCATATAAAAACTACATATTTTTCAAATTGCCACTTTTTGGCACACCATGATCCTACACATACCCCCCCACATAGTTATCCTTAGTAGGTCTGGCTAGTGAGCTAAAGTACTACATTGTCTTCATGATCATATATATGTTGGTGCCATGTTCTTGATTGGTGTGTTAGCCATGGGTGATTGTCTTATGTGATTGTGGTTGGGTCATTATCTCCATGATCATTGTAGGTGGGACCTATAATACCACGTGGTTGGGAGGCATAGCTATCTATACCACTACTAGGGACCAATGTACAAAGATTGTCTACTTCATGTTTGAGGCTAGTACTAGATATTCACTTGGTACTTCAATGTATCTGAAGTATGTTCTCTTGTAATTTATATTTTTTCTTTTAGATTCATTTAATATCATGTCTAGATGATGTGTAGTATATTTCTTGATGTATTCCTTTATCATGATGGTGTATCTAATCAAAGGAGTCTGATCAAGTGGGAAGTTATTATTGTGGAATTTGATTAGTCTCTAAGTGGGGGATTATTTTGATGCAGAGCCTACTCAAACTTGAAGGTTTATTTGGCACAATTTCCCCCCAAATTATTTCTACAGGTGTTAAGGGGCAACACCCCTTGTGGAGTCCTAAGGAAGCACCCTAGGTGTGCTCCCTCTCGCAATAAAGGGTGGGGTTGAGGGGCAACACCCCTATAGGGGTTTTTTCAAGGTAGCCAACCTGAAGCCAAAAATGAATCACTATTGTAAAAGGCACCAGCTACTCCTTTTTCTATTGGATGACTTATTCTAGCCCTAATTTTGTAAGAAGAAAAAACTTGTATAAAATGGGTTAGGATTAGGGATTTCATGATGTATGATGAGATTGTGGCTTCTTGTGGTGATATTGAGCTATAAGGGATTACAAATAGTAATCACTAGATAATAATAATATTAGACTTGTTGTTGGTGGACATAGCCCAAGGATTGGGTGAACCACATTAAATCCTCGTGTCTTGTATTCTCGTCTATGCAATTTTATTATTTTTTGATATTGGTTATATTTGCATGTAACTATTATTTATGTCTATGTTTAATCCTAATAGATTTTGGTACTTTGTACCATACGAAACATTCATAGGATTTAGTCACCACACTTTCCCACAATGATACTTCACATATATAGTTGGTGAATCAGCACAACTCCTAGTTCTCAATTTAGTTTTAGTTTCACTAGATGGTGGTTCTCTTTAGGATGTATTGTTTGTTCTTGACATTTCAACAACCTACCTTTTAGTTTATTAGATTTACAATTTTAGCTATAATATGATGATCAAGTTTTGATCACATGATATGGTTATTCATTGCCTTGATGATCTTGATTCAACTATTGCTATTGGAAGTGTCGATCCTCAGCCTCACTTATATAGGTTTGATGGCTTTGAGACTTTAAACAGTTTGGGTTCTTCTTTTATCGCTCATGTAGACTTAGTGAGAAATATTTGGCATAAGTGTTTGGACCATGTCAACTACAAAAAATTATGACAAATGAGTACAAAGGCACTTTTAACTCAACTAGGATAGATCTCTTATAATGGTGTTTTTCTTTGATATGTTCTCAGAAAGAATTATTGAGATCCATTTCCTATCAGAATAGCCACATGTGCTAAGGAACCATTAAAGGTTTTCCATAGTGATATTATATCATTTCCTACTCCTTTTTTAGTAGCTTACTATATGCTCACCTTCATTGATTTCCTTTCTAATCTTTAGAAACTTGTGGAGAAGCAATCAAATATTTCTCTTAGATTCATACACATAGATAAAGGGGGAGAGTATGTGAGTTAGGCATTTAGAGACTTTTTATTGAGTATGATTTACTACATTAGTTTTGAGTTCCTCATATTCCTCAATTGGATGGTGTTGCCGAGAGAAAATACAAAATATTGTAGGAGATGAAAAGTTATATGATATACAATCTTATTTTTCAGATGAAGCAATCAATTGTACCAATTATATTCAAAATTCGATGCCCCAAAAGGTAATAAGAAATATGAGTCCTGAGGAGACATGATCTCATGCCAAGCCTGATGTTTCTACATTCTATGTTTTTGGTAGTGGGGCATGGGCCTTTATTCTAGATGCTCTGAGAAAATTTACATAGAAGAAGAGTGAACCCATGCATACTTGGTGACTACTGTGAGGATATGAAGGCATATAGTTTTTTTGATATTTATTCCAAATAGGTCTTGTTTTGACAAGATGTCCAATTTTATGAGTATTTTCCTCTTCTAGATTCTCCCTCATTGGATTTCTCCTCATTGCCTACTCCTCCCTCTTCATCTCTTAGATATTTTCCATCTTTTGAGGATGGTGTAGATGATTATCCACCCCCACCACTAGTTCCTTTGCCTTTTCCCAAGTGGGCATGCATCATAATTGAGGTAGGTGGTTCTTTAGCAAGTGTTCATTTTGATACATGTCATACTAGAGCTCAAACATCTAGTTCTAGTCTTTTGAGTCATGCTACTTTTGTAGATCCTCACAAATTTGTAGAGGAAATCGAAAGCCTAGATTCATATTTTTCTATGAATGAGTAGTATTCTTCCTTGATAAAGAATAATATTTGGGATCTTTGTTCTCTTCCATAAGGGAGAAAGTTGGATTGATAAAGTGGATGTACTATACCTAGTATGTTGCATATGGGCCTATTGATAAGTATAAGGAATGTCTTGTTTTTAAGAGATTCTCAAAGGTAGAGGATATTGATTAGTCTAAGGCCTTTTCCCCTATTTATAAGATGAATTCCATTCACTTTGTACTTTCATTAGCAGCAAATTCTTACATGGGGATCTTCATGAGGAGATCTATATGGAGAAGCCTTAGGAGTTTTTGTAGGACTCTTCATTAGTTTTTATGCTTTGACATTCATTATATGGTCTCAAACAAGCCTCTAGTGCTTGGTATGAGAAGATGGACCCATTCTTACTTATTTCGCTCTTCATGCACTATCATTTTGATCACATGGTATACATTCATCATTAGGGAGTTGATATTGTGATACTTTTCTCTATGTTGATGATATCATCTTTATAGGTAGCTCATCCTCCATGATTTAGAGTGTTCAAAGAGCATTGATGGAGATGATAGATCTTGGTCTTCTACACTACTTTTTTGGGCCTACAAGTTACTCAAACTTTTGATGGTATTTCCATCTGTCAGAAGAGGTATGGTCTTGATATTCTCTAGTGCTTCAACATGCTTGACTATAAGCCTTCTCTCACACCATTTCAATCATGTGTTTTCTTTTATACCCCTTGTACTACTACTTCATTAGATCCTACATTATACATGTCATTGGTTGGTAATTTATTGTACCTAACACACACTTGTCTTGATCTTTCCTTTGCAGTTAGTCTTGTTTCTCATTTTTCCCATGAACCTCATGAGATTCATTGGCATGTAGCCAAACATGTTTGAGGAATATTTAGGGAACTACATAGTTTGATATTCAATACACTATAGGATCCCCACACATTATTGGCTCTGCTAACTTAGATTGGACAACTGATGTTGATGATAGGAAGTCTACTTCTAGCTTCATTTTATATCCTAGAGCTAGTCCTATCACATGATCTTGTAAGAAATAATCTGCTATTACATTATCATCTACATAGGCTGAGTATTGGACAATAGTGCTATCTAGTCTAGAGATTTTATGGCTTTGACAACTAATGATTGATTTTGGGTTTCTTCTTGATAGTCCCACTATTCCTTGGTATGAAAATCGGAGTGCCATTCATATTTCCTACAACCCAGTCAAGCATCAATGTACTAAGCATATTGAGATCCACATGCACTTCATGCAATAGTTAATACAATATGGTGTTCTCATCTTAGAGTACATTTTTACAAAAGAGTAGGATGTTGACATCTTCACTAAATCTTTTGCATCACCGTGCTATCTTGAGTTACACATCATGATTGGGGTGAAGGAAGTTGTCCTTGGGGATTCTTAGTGAGGCCTTCATTCCCTTTTCACATATTTTTGCATGTTTCTTCATCTCTTTTTGGAATAAGGTTTTTCCCATCTAATTTCCTCCATTTCTCCAGTTCCTAGAGATTTGGTTGTAATTGGGTACCTCAATAGGCCATGTTGCTGAGACCCAAGTTTCCTTCTACATTGTCACTTATCTTAAGGGAGGGTGTTATAGTAAAAGGCTCAACTTTAATTTTTTTATTAAACTTTATTTTATCCTCTCATAATCTTTCACCTTTATGAATAGTTTACATGTAATAAATATTTTCACTTATGAAATGGCTTTATCTTTTTAGAGTATTATACTTTTGATAATTATTATTCAATTATATATTTTCATTGATGTTACGCAAATGGCATACTTTAACCAAGCACTGCCACTTTGAACTGAGCTTAGAAGACTCTTGTATCAGTTGAGTAGAAGACAAGTTCAACGATCTAGTTGAAGATGAGCTAGGTCAAGCACCAAAGGAGTTCAGTGTTAATTGAGTTGGACATCTAGTGTAAACTGAGTTAGGTCAATTACCAAGGAACTTAGTGGTAACCAAGTGACTTAGTTTTAGTTCAATTCAACATACATTAGAATAAATTTCTTTAGTTATTTTGTTTATATGCACTTTGACTTAATGGATGGTTAATTTTTTATTTGTAATAGTATTCAAGCTGACTTGACATTGTATTTCATATATATGAAATTTCAAGTTGTGGGTTAAATAAGGCAAGGTTAGTGTGCAAGGGATATGCTCAAGAAGGAGATATAGACTATGGAGAAAGATTTTCTCCTATTGCTAGACTTGAACCTGTGTAAGGACACTACTTCAATATGCTACATTTAAAAGATTCAAAGTATATTAGTCGAATCTAAAATTAGTCTTCTTGAATGCAATTCTAGAAGAGGAAGTTTACATTGACCGACCTGGAGGTTTCATTGATCCAAAGAAAAGAGACACTGTATGTAAATTTGAAGCTTTATATGGTCTAAAGTAATCTCCTAGTCCATGGTATGAGAGACTACATGGATATCTGGCAAATTTTTTTTTTCAAAGAACAAATGATAACAATAATATGTATATTAAAGGACCATAGGACAAACATTTGTTAGAAAAAATATTTTTGGATTGTCATATCTAATTCACAGGCCATGATGACTTATGCAAGTCATTCTCTTAAGAAATGAGGAAAGAATTTGAAATGTCAATGTTTGGAGAGATCAAATTCTTTGTTGGTTTACAAGTTCTTCAAATGAAAGATGGCATTTACATTACCCAGGCAAAATATACCAAGGAGATATTGAATAACTTTGGAATGGAAGATTCCAAACCATTTGGAACACCTATGTCTACTGGACATAAACTATCCAAGGATGATGATTCGAAGGAGGTAAATTAGACAACCTACAAATCTATGATTGGGAAAATCTAGTATGTTGTTCACACTAGACCTGATATTGCATTAACTATTGGTATAGTTACAAGATTTTCTGCAAATCCTCGAGAAAATCATATGATGGCAATTAAAACAATTATGAGATATCTAAAAGGTATGCAAGACTATGTTCTATGGTACTAATGCTAATTGGGTTGGAAGCATTGATGAAAGGAAGAGCACGAATGGAGGAGCATTCTTTCTTGGAAAGAGGTCAATATCATGGACAAGTAGAAAACAAAATTGCATCTCTTAGTCTACAACAGAAGTTGAATATGTTGCAACAACAATTAAATGTTTCAACATAATGTGGTTCACACTACTATTGTTAGGAATGAAAGAAGAAATTAAGGATTCAGTGGTTATCTATTGTGATAACACAAGTGGAATCAACATATCCAAAAGTCCAGTGATGCACACCAAGACAATCCATATTGCAATCAAGTATCATTTTCTAAGAGAATTAGTTGAAGATAAAGAGGTAAGGCTGGATTATGTGAACACAAAGGAATAAGTTGCTAACATATTTACCAAACCATTACCTAAGGATGCATTTTTGTGCCTAAGAGGAAAGCTAGGTGACATTCTCCTATCTGATACTCACTAGAGTATAGATTATTGATGCATCAACCAAACTATATTGAAGATCTATCAAGTTGATGCAAAGTAGGAAGAGCTCATTGCATATGAATTACTACAGTAGGTACATTATAAAAACATTTTATGAAGTCTTTGGCATGTGATGTCAAAGATGGAGAGATTGAATCATGTCATGCACTATTCAACCATTGTCATTTGAGGGAGAGATTGATGCATTTAGAGAAGAATCAGAGAAAGTAATATGTGTATTAGAAAGATGGAGAGCTTGATCTAATGGAGTCTTAAAATAAGATGGTAGAGGGAGAATCCTAGATGGAGTTCTCATGATTGAAGAATCAAAATCAAACTATGGATATTTTCTCTAAAGTTTTCTTTTCTTATGACATGTTGTGTTTTCATCAATGCCAAAGAGGGAGATTGTTGATAACAATTATTCAATTGTGAATTGTCATTGATGTTACACAAATGTGTTACTCTAACTATGGATTTTTAGTTAGAATCGAGCTCTAAAGACTCCTATATCAGCTAAGTAGAAGACAAGTTTAGTGATTTAGTTGAAGTCGAGATAGGTCAGTCACCAAAGGAGTTTAGTGATAGCTAAGTAAGAAGTTTAGTGTAAATTGAGTCATATCGGTTATCAAGGAACTCAATGGTAATTGAGTGACTCAATTTCATTTCAAGCTGACCTACATCAGAATAACTTTCTTTAGTTGTTTTGTTTATGCAAGATGGCTTAATGGATGATTAATTGTTTATTTTTAAGTGTATTCAAGCTGACTTGACATTGTATTTCATATATATGAAATTTCAAGTTGTGGGTTGAAATAAGAGAAGTTGTGGAAAGAAGATAATATGCAAATTAAGAAGGATATCAGATTAAGGGCAAAATATCCAAGGAGTTGCAAAATAATATTTTGATTAGGAAGAATCCAGAGGATAAACTAGAATAGTGATATGAATCTGCAATTTAGTTGCTTTGTTAATAAGGTCAACCATTGTTACTTTCTAAAAATTACAGCAGTGAAGAAATCTCTTAATAGAGTTGACTTAACAATCATTTTATAAATCCTCTAGTAAGGTAGCAATTCTAGATTGAAGTGTCTTAAGACCTATAACAAGGCCACTCCTAATAGGGTGATTCAAATCCTATAACAGGGTCACACCGAATAGTGTGTTTTGTAACCTTTAACAGGGTTGGCTCCTTACAGGGTTCACTTCAAAAGAGTGAAAAATAGTAACTAGTTGCATTGGTGATTTTCCCAAATTGGGTTTCCATGTTAAATATTGGTGTCTCTTGTATTCATCTTATGTGCTTACTACTTTATCTTTCTGCAACTAAGTTACTCAAGGTTAATGCACACTAACATTTTAAGACTTTTTTGTTAATCAAATTAGAATGGATTTCTTGTTCTAAATGAACTGTGAGAGTTTTGTATTGACATCTAAGGGATTTGGAATTGTTTTAGTGGTAACTAATTCACCCATCCCCTCTCAGTTACTCTTCTTACATTTCCAACATATACATCTAGAGAACTCATTTCCCATTCATGAGAACATTTCTCATTTTCACTAACATGAATATATTATCTCTGTTTTGAGGCCAATCTTTCTTCTTTTCTTCATCTTCCTTATAACAAATATTTTCTTCCATGTTATTTCTAGGATCAATGAAGTTGTCTTTTTCTCAACTTCTACCATTGGAACAAAAAGTCACCCGAGAAATCTATAATAAAATTCCCTATACCAATATGGAAAACACCAATTTTAGCAACAACATCTTTAGCAACCACATTAAAATTGAGTTTGATCGACTTGTGGAGGGGGAATCCATCTTTTTTTACCCATAGCCAACATTTTAGAATTTTCAAAAGTTTAAAAGAGTTAGGAAGCATCCAAATAGTCACCACTTGGAGATCCCTTTGGGAGGGAGGGTTGTACAGTTTCTTCTAGCTAGAAACATACATGTTCTCCTAAAAAAGATTTAGCCAGAGGGAAACTACCTCCCTAGGGTTCTCCATGCCTCTAAAAATCTGGTCATTACTTTATTTCCAAATTATTCCATCAAATTTTTAGGGAGGTCATTTTCAATAATAACTAGATAGACAGATGGGAAGAAGGGAACCACTAACTGAGCATAAATTATTGAACATTCCCACCAAGCATGCATGAGACCTAAAAATATTAGCGATGACATCCTAGACTGCTAAGAGTAAGGGACATGAGACAAAGAGGTGATAAACATACTCCTCCACCTTCTTGAAAAGATTGCATCTATTTGATATTTCAAATCTCTTCTTTCTCAAGGTATCAATAGCCAATACTTTTCCATGCATAATATCCAATGAAAAAAAATATATATTATGAATAAGTTGTGGTATCCAAACATTTTTCTAGTAGAGGGAGGTCATGTTGGAGATGACCAAGAGGAGGTAGGAAGAATGAATAGATAAATTCCACAATAGGAATTTATCCAAAATAAATTGATCACAAGTCATAGAGGCAAGAATTGTGATACTCATGACCACAAATTGGAGTTCTACAACCGATTCAACATCAAGAGGAGTCCATAATGGATTTACAACAGTGGGTTGCCATAGGAGAAGAGAGGAGATATAGTCCTCAAGAAAAGCCACAAAATGTTCCTTTATTATATTCATAATATTGAAAAAATTACTAAAGATTAGAGGCATATCACCCACCCGATTATCCTCCACTATTCACCAACCACCTCAACCCTTACTATTGTCAGGTTCCATTTCTAACCATATTATTCCAAATCTTAGATTGCAAGGGGGGTAATTATTGAATAGGAGATAGGTGAAGAGTGGTGAATCTACTTGGGTTTCATGATCTATTGCCACCCGCTAGGACCCACAAAATAATGTGAACCAAATTTAGCGAGGAGAACCTTAATAAGATGATACACCTTTTTAATAGCCAATCTCTGAAGGCTTCAAGTTAAAAGACCATGTCCTAAATAATGAGGTTGATCCTTGATTTCTCCTCTATCCTAAGCCACATGAATTTTATTTGGATTCTCTATAGGTTCACCACCATAGAATTGGAAAATTTAAATAAGGAGAGGAAATAGACAATGATACCTTGAAGCAAGGTAGAGAGGAGATGAAGTTTTTCAATATTCTTTAGCACTTTCCCTTTTCTTTTAGAAAAGATTCCTCTTAATCCTTTCTAGAATAAAACTCAAGAAATATTTAGTGACCTCATTGATAGTAAGGAAAAGTCCCATATATGTATTTGGAAGGGAAGTATCTTGATAAGTTAGAGTCTAAGCAACATAACCCTAAAATTTTATGTCAGTGCTAAAGAAATATACATTTCTTTTCTCAATCTTGTTTTATTAACCATAAACACATGAATAATTTTCCAAGAGATCTTTCTATTTCCTATCTTCAATACCAGAAGAAATACCAAAAAGAAAGGTGGAATCAACAAATTCATGAAAAACTTCATTGGGGAGGGAGGTGGAAGCTTTAGTTTCTTGTAGATTTCCCTTATACATTTTAGAGATAAATTATTTTCTTAGGACATCTATCACAATAATGAACAAATAGGAGGAGAGGGGATCCCCTTGTCTCAAGTCACCACCATAAGAAAAAGAGCCCCAAGAAGTCTCATTAATAATGATAAAGAAATGCATTATTTCTATCATAACCATTACAAATTGAATAGCTTTGACATTGAAACCAATTTTAGATAGTATAATGAAAAGGAACTCATAGTTAACTCTATAATAGGCTTTGGATATACCTAATTTGAAGGGCACACTAGGAATCCTACTTTTCTCCATAGAGTGGATAATCTTGTGAATTGAGATAGAAACATCAAGGATTTAACGGCCAGAGACAAAGCTTTCCTCAGAAAGGCTAATGATTTTATGGAGGGGTTTAATAGGAGTGGTTAAATAAAAATAATATTTAAATGATGAAGAGATATAATAAAACAATTTTCAAAAATATGAAGACAACATTAATATTCTAATAAAATAAGGTAATATTTAAAGGCATTCATTCATATTTTATTTGATTTGTTACCATTTAAAATATATATATGATTGACATTAATTTGAAAGTCTTACATTCCTCTTCTAAAATATAAATTATTTTTCAAAAGTGAGTTGCTCATTTTGTATAAAGAATATCTCTAGCATAATTAACTTTATATATGAAAGAATAATTAATATTGTTTTATTGCACTCAATTTTTTATAAAGTTCAAATGAACCAAACTTACTATTTTTCAATTTTTCTTAGATAGTTATAACCAACATCGTTTATATTACAAAATTTACTTTCAATTCATATTAGTCTCATCCTCTTTTGTGCTAATTTTGAAAATAACTCAACTCCTTTAATACAAACATGTCTATGCATAGGTTACTTTTGCATAGTTTTCTAATTTATGATTTTATTTATTCTATATTTTCACACATCCTTATAATTTTCTCATCACGACACCAAAACTATGAAGTAGAGAAATATACAAAAGAACAAAAGCTATATTAAACATTTAGTTTGAGTACTAATTTATGAATATGACTATGTTACTCTATTTATTCATTCTCTTTAATGTACTATATTTTCCTAAACATTTCAAATATATGTATAAAATAATACCAAAATTAATTTAAAATGAATGGAAAGATAGTGGAGAAAATTACGTACATACTAGTCCAAGAATCTTCTTTTATATTATATGAAACTGCACATTGCTAAATCATTCTACTACAAACATTATACATCATTACTAGTATAAAAAGTTATTTATTTCACGTCGAATAAGCTATATAATTCTTCCAATTAATATATAATATTTTTAAAAAAGTGTAATGATTATATTAAAATTCTTTATGCTTGTCTTATTTTGAACGCTGTAATATCAATGATATATTGTTTGTTCTATTTATGGTGATAGTAATATTGGAGTACATTAAGTCCTTGTAGAATTTAAAGTTAGACTTCTCTATCAAGATGACAAGTTATCCAGCAATAAAAACAACTCAAATTATACTCAATATAACTCATATAATCAGCAAATTAGCCTCAATGAAAATCCCACCAGATTTTACTGGTGGAAATAGCTTCTTTCTATGGGCCGAACTTGTGGATGTTCATCTCTCTACTCATTCTAGAAAAGAGCATAGAATTTTACGAGAACATGGGAAATGGCGCAAAGTATATAGATGCCGCAATAAAAAAAGACAAGAATGTCAGGCATCTCTATGAAAGTTATCTAAAGGGAAAGAAAGTTCCGGAGCATCCTTAGATCAGCACAGCACGGCATGTTCAAGTTTTCTTCGGCAATACTAAAGAGAAAAGAGAAAGTGATTTCCACTAGCACACTCAAAGAGAAGGAAAAAGTGATCGCCTTACAGAGTGCTTGAGTGAGGTCATTGTTGTTTTCACATTGCTAAATACTCATCATTTCCTTTGCGTTAGGGATCTGCGTACGATTGGCAGATGGAATTCCTTGGCGAAGTAGCGAGTGAAGTTATAATCAGTACCTTGAAAACAATTGTGAATGAGATTAAGCACCTATTCAATTTGCCGGGCGATGCTGAATGCCTCCGCAGAAAGCTCGACCAGGTGAAGAGCATAGGTGATGATATCAAAAGTCGGCTAAGTGGCCAAGGCCGACAACCTTTGCAAGTCGTGAGAAATTGGCTTGAGAAACAAGATCAAATCGTCAAATCTGCTGAAGATGTGTATCGCAAGTACGAAGACGGCAAAAACCATCGCTTGTGTTGGTGCTGCCCTGACTGTTGCTTTATCCAAAGCTTCAGTCGAGAGATCCGTAATTCTAAAGAGGAAATAGATGAACTTCTGAAGACAAGGGAATCAGATTTTCCGCAGAATGGAGAGCTGGGAGAGGCCCCGAAGACGGTGCTGCAGCCCATGGAGAACGAGCTGGTGGGCAAATATGTACACGAGAAGCTGGCTGAGCTGGAGAAGTGGCTGCTGAAAGATGAGTTCGTTCGTGTGGTCGGCGTCTATGGAATGCCTGGTGTTGGGAAGACGTCCGTGCTCAAACACATCAACAACAATGAAAAGGTAATCGAGGTTTTCCAGCTTGTGATTTGGGTTACTGTGTCCAGAGACTTCGATGTGTCTGCATTGCAGAAGCGGATTTTTGACAGAATCGAATTGCAATGGCGATCCGATTGGAGCATTGAGGAGGCCGCAGCGGCGTTGCATTCTGTTTTGAAGGAGAGGCGACTGCTGCTCATTTTGGACGATGTGTGGACAAGGATAGATGTTTCCAAATTGGGAATTTCTCATTCTGACAATAAAACAAAAGTTGTACTGACTTCCAGGGATAGAAGTGTGTGCAATAGCATGGAAGCGGACAGAATGTTTGAAATGAGGCATCTGTCGGATGACGATGGGTGGGAGCTTTTCTGCAGGGGAGCCTTCCGAGGTAGCGCTGATCGGAAGATAGATAGCCAGATTGAGCCCCTGGCAAAAGACATTGCAAAGGAGTGCAAAGGACATCCCCTCGCCATTAAGACGCTCGCTCGGACAGTGCCACAGCTTCACGGCAGTACGCCGTCTCAATGGAAATATATTCTGAGCGAGCTAAAGGCGATTGACCCCGACTTTTATCGCATTCATGGAGAGATTCTGAGGGACCTATTCAGCCCGCTGAAGCTCAGCTACGATGCTCTCGAAACAGATGTTCTCAGGCTCTGTTTCCTGTACATGGCGGCTTACAGAGAAGATGAAGAAATTGACGCGGATCAATTAATAGAAATGTGGTTGGCAGAAGGCTTCCTGAAAAGAAAAGAACAGGGTCGCCATAGTATTCTCAAGATCTTGGCGGACCGATGTTTGGTTGAGACTGAAGTAAAAGAGGAAAACGGCCGTGAAATTTGTAAAGTGAGGATCCACGATGTGCTCAGAGACATGGCGGTACACGTATCGGAAGTCGATCGGAATATCATGTTCCGTGCAGGTCAGAGTTTAACAGAGTTTCCAGAGTCTAGGAGCGCAACATGGGTAAGGATATCACTGATGCACAACAGTATCAGATTTCTGCCTGATAGTTTTGATGGCACGAATCTGGTGGCGCTCTTTTTGAGCTGGAACGAAGTTGAGGTGGTTCCAGAGGGGTTTCTGGAGAAGCTGAATATGTTGAAGGTGCTTGATCTCAGCCACACGCCCATCAAATCCTTGCCAACGTCCATCCAGCAATTGAAGAATCTCCTCTATTTGCAGCTTTCGAATACCCAGATTCAGGTAATCCCCCATCAAATGTTTGAGCTCAGTAGAGTGCAGTTTTTAGATCTGTCCTTCTCCCATCTGAAGAGTATCCGGTCCAAGATAGACAAGCTGAAACGTCTCCAAACTCTTAAGTTAGCCCACTGTTATGATTTGGAATTCGTTTCGTCAGACATATCAAAGCTCACTGCTCTGGAAGAGCTTGACATGTGGCTGTCAGGGACAGCGTTTGCATATTCGTGGGAGGAGAGGCAAGGCGGAGAGTTGAGGGAGGCTTCCTTGCAAGATCTATGCAAACTCCGTCGTCTTAAGCGTCTCCGTCTAACACTGAAATCCCCAACTGGCGGGAAAACAGTGGGGAATCTTCAGGAGCTTCAAGAACTTTGGATACTCTGTGTACCCCATCTCCGTCAAACACATCTGCCCACTGACATGCGGACCATGCATAACTTGGAAATACTCCACCTGCATGACTGTGACATTGAGGGGACCCCTGATTTATTCTCAGGTTTACAAAATCTCACCTACTTAAAGCTAAAGTCTTCTCAAATACTGATCAATCTTTCAGGAATAGGATTGGGCGGATTATCCAATTTGAAGGAAATAGAGATTGAGGAATGCCATGCGATCAAGGAATTGGGAGATGAATTTGGGAGGAAAGGCTGCTTTCCGAGATTGCGGAAGCTCAAATTGTGGATGTTAAATTCTCTGGAGAGTCTGTGCAGCTCCGTGGAAGAAGAGGGTCTGCCCGTGTTGCAGATTTTGACTATATTCCGTTGCATAAGAGTTGAAGTACTGCCATGGGGTCTGCATAATCTCAAGTCTCTAGAACATATCAGAGGAGATCAGGAATGGTGGAATGGAATTAGCTGGGAAAACGAAGAGGTGAAGAACCATCTTCATGCTAAGTACATGGAACTTATCACGTTTAAAACACAGTAATTGCTTGTACGAATTACAAGGTGTTTTAGTTTGAATAGTATTGCTTGCTAGTAATGATGTCACTCGATACACAATATGATTGTGTAATTATACTCTGTTTGTAGTTATTGGGAATAGTACTTCCAACAACCAACGTATTGTAGAGTCAGTATTGGAGATTCCAAAAATAATTACATGGTCCTTATCTTATGGTTGCTATTTCCAAAGTTCATCTTATCGAGTCTTTAATGCAATGCAAAAATGATTTATTGTATTTTGAGTTATTATGCAGCCATGTGAAATTGGAGAGCTGAAAATTTTCAGTTCTTGTAGGAGTTTGGACAACTTAGAATGGAGAAAATGAAAGGAAAGGGGCACTTATAGTCCATGACAAAACAAGATACCCAACCCTCTAATGAGATTTGAACTTGTGACCTCTCTTTGTAGAGTTAGTATTGGAGATTCCAAAAATAATTACATGGTCCTTATCTTATGGTTGCTATTTCCAAAGCTCATCTTATCGAGTCTTCAATGCAATGCAAAAATGATTTATTGTATTTTGAGTTATTATGTAGCCATGTGAAATTGGAGAGCTAAAAATTTTCAGTTCTTGTAGGAGTTTGGACAACTTAGAATGGAGAAAATGAAAGGAAGGGGGCATTTATAGTCCATGACAAAACAAGATACCCAACCCTCAAGAGTACAAGTTCTTTATCACTAGGCCAATTCATGAGTGAAGAACAAAAAAGTGGCTTTTCTTTGCATGTGAGATTAGCAAGTTATTTCTACTATTTTATAAGTAAAAGGCATGAAGTCAATAATATATTAAAATAGATAGTTAAGTATTGATATACAAAATTTGATTCAAAGGTATGAATGAGTTGGATGTACAACAATCAAATAAGCATGAATTGTGTGATGGATGAAACATATCATTGCGTGAAATAGGACATTTGGTATGTAGCAGCAATTGGAGTTGGTGATGATCATCCCATTTAGGTTCATCTATTGTGGAGTCCAATTCTTTCCCCATAGCTCCACAGTTTGCTAAATAATCTACCATTTTTTTCCCTGTGTGAAATCATGGATGCTTCGTAATCATCCAAAATACTCCAAGCCTATTGGAGCATATATTGCAAATGACATGACTAGCAAACTCTACTTATGCAAGAATTAATCAAAATAAGTGAATCTGCTTCAAGATGCAACTTGGTGTATTTGATTTCTCTAGCTAGAACCGAACCGTGCACAACTACATATGCTTTGAAGCAACATTGTTTGTTCTCTTGGATATTGATTTAGCTTGGCATGCTAAAATCCAACCCATGGAGTCCCTGATACAAATACCTATCAGTAAGTTCCTGGATTATGTTTGGAGGTGTCATCCACATTAATCTTCACAAATCCATGTGTAGGAGGACACCATTTGTTGTGGTCTTTAGGCATGTTTGCATTCAAGGGGGGTAAAACACTTCTATTGAAAGATAATTCAATAAGGTTCTATTCATTAATGATCAAACTATCTCTATCTATGTAAACTGAAGAGATATGTTTTTGTCATTGGACATTGGAATTCATCGACTTGTTGATATGTTGAATAATAAGCTACTAAACTTGATGAAGACTAGTAGTATCCTTTCTAAAAATACACTTTTTGTGCTTCCACCAAAAACCCCATACAACCATTCATGTAACAATTTTCCAAATGCAACCAAAAAATGAGGATGGATATATTGTAGGCCATGCTTGAATCCAATCCAAACTTTAATTTGATAAAGGAGTAGAAAATTGAAGTCTTCTCATAAAAGGACACTGGATGAAAAGATGATCAATTGACTCCAATATTGGTTACACAAGACACACTAAAATGGGCCAAAATTATTTATCTTGTGCAAAAGGTCACTGGTTAATACCCTTTTGTGAAGAAATAACCATAGGAAGCTCCCTAAATTAAGAAGAGTAGCATTGTTCTAGCAAAAAAGAAAAGCTTAGTTGGTTGACAATTGACTTCAATTGTGCCTTAGGGCTTGATATCATTGTTTAACATTATATGACCTTAATTTTGAAGCTACCAACAATATCTAGTCTTGTTTACTTGAGAAGAAAACTAGTCTATCCTTAAGAATAGTCACAAAAGCCTCTTTGTGAATAATAGGAAGTCAAAAATCAGAAATATTTTTCCAAGAAATTGGGCCAGAATGTTTGTTAATAACTACAACATAATTTGCAAGTTTGATGCCCCATGTGAGATAGAGTAATCGAATAAGAGGCCCAAGAATTTTAGTAGAATTTAGAGGGAAGTGACCATTCTAGGAGTCTTCCTAGAGAAACACACATTGACCATCATTGACTTGCCAAGAAATGTAATAAGTTATGACTTATCTTGATGAAATAACAAATTCTAGATGGAAAAACCTTGAGGATCTACAATTGTGAGAATGTCTAATGGATCAAGGTTATCAAGGTCCTTAGCTTGCATGATTTGGAGCTAAAGAGTGTATGGCCTTTCAAACATTATCCACACTAACTTCCCTTTGAAAGAAGCATTTTGATTAGGTAACGGATGAAGCCCAACACCTCCATGCAATCTTATCTCTATCATGTTGTGTAAAGAAATACGAGGAAATTTTTATTTCTTCATGCATAATTGTAGTCCAAAGAAATTCATGAATAATTTTCTCAATTCTATGGATTACTAAAGTTGGAGCTTTGAAGACTGTCAAATAATAATTGAGGATGGGTACAAGAACTCACTTAATTAGAATTAGCCTACCAAAGAATGAGAACTAACACACTTTCCAAGTTGATACTTTCTTTTGTAATCTTTGAGTGTTGTGCCAATAAGATATTTTATTATTGTCCTTGAAAATTGGAATTTTGAGGTACTTGCCAGGAAGTTCCTATAGTTGGAAATTCAAGATACGGAGAACATTAGCATGTTAGTTTTTAGTTTATTTATTTATTGTAAAAGTAGTAGGGGAAGAGATCATAATAGTTAGTCCTAGATATTTGTAATTACCATTCTTAAAAGAGCTCTCAAAGACTAAACACATGTATTAGTCATTGATGACACATATACTGGTAGTCATTTTTTTAGCTTTTTGTAAAAAAATTGGTTGGCAATTGACCAATTTGTGCATCCCTATTGAAACATTTTATAAAGACTATTTAAACATTTAACTACTAGCAATTGACCTCTTTTGTATGGGAAACAATAAGCTGATAGGAAGTTCTGTTTTGGAAGAAAAAGGTGCCTCATTAAAAGACTTTGCAAGCTATTTCTATGAAACAAAAATGTATTGCAAGATAAATTAGTAATATGAATATATTGCAAAATAAATTAACAACAAAAATATAGTATAAAATAAATCAAATCTCAAGTTTTTTCTAATTTCCTTTAAAATGGAAGTTTCCATTCTTGTTTAGGATCTATTATCTATATCTTATACATAAAAATGTTGTTGAATTTTTTTATGTTAGGATAAAATAATAAAAATATTATGGAAATAAATGGATGAGGTTGAAACAAAAAGATAGAGAATGTATACACATTTTTTTATTTTCACATACACGAAAAACTAGAAGTGAATTAGGATTTTTAAATATTGTCACATGCAAAATATTTTATCTTACAAAGAATGGATTGATTAATTCTCTTACAATGGATTGAGGTTGCACTAACTAATTGTAGTTGAAAAAAAAGACATTGAATATGCCTAAAAGAACATTAAGTAGGTCAAAAGTGTCATTCACCTATTTTTAATTTTCTTTTGAAATAATTAATTTATAGGTTGTAAAAATCTGATAGATTGTAATAATTATTTACAAGCTTTAAAATAGTTTAATTAGTTTGTAATCTAAATATTTGTCATTTTGAAAACAAAATCATTCATATATTTGTATGTGCTTATGAATACACTTATAACTCTTATATGACTACAAAAATATATTATTATTATTTTATTACTAATTTATTCTTAATCAAATATGACATTCTATGAAATAATAGTTATTTAGAATTTTAAAATAGTTGAACCTTAATTGATAATCACACACATCTATTTGTGATTGATATTTCAAACATTAATATAACACTATATATCATCACTTTTATTTAATAAAAATATTACATTTTATTTTATAAAT